>CM077241.1:7475996-8138496 GCA_039654775.1 Spinibarbus caldwelli | reverse complement strand
AAGTAGGCCAACAACCACTATATTATATTTCAAACAGAACCCTTGTGGAAAGTACATTTAATTTTACTGAATGTGCACTTGTAGTGTACTTAAAATTTTAAAATTACATAAAAAATTGCAGATTACATAAATTAAATAAAAGGCCACTTAAGTGTACTTGATTTTGATTCAGGTAGTTTTGTATGTTGGTTCAGGGTTGGCACCATCTGAGGTCTTCTGAGGGGTTGGCACCATCTCTTCTCAAGTGTTCGGTCATCTCAGATATTCGTAAGGGCTGGATCCATACTGACTGTGCCCCCCCGAATGTTATTAGAAAGGCTATTCCAGAGTTTGGGAGCCAAATGTGAAAAAGCTTTTACATTTTAACATGCTCTGTTAGCTTAGATCATTTAGAAGTTCTGGTCTTGTTGAAATATATAGTTGAGTATCATCAGCATAACCATGGAAACCAATCCCGTATTTTCTAATAATATTACCAAGGGGCAACATGTATATTGTAGCAAATCAGCTCAAAAAGGGAAATGTATATAAATAATTACAATTAATTATGATTAATTACAATTATTTATATCGGCTGACAGTAATAAACTGTAGCAGAATTAAATTGCCATCAGCTGATCTGTTCGTCCAGCGAACATTGTGTAAATTCATATCAACTCTAAGAAAGGATATTTCCGTGGCCACAGAAAATACTTTCCAATTAATGCATTAGAGCATGTAGCGAGGGTTAAAATCGTAAAGAGACATTAATTTGCAAGGCAGAACCAGAAACTCATGTAATTTGTGCACACAACTTTTATTAACTAAACGCTAACACACATAACTAATCTAAACAAACGAATAAAAATACACTCACGCATACATACAAAGGGGAGCTAAACTGGATGAATGAAGCCATTAGAGAAAACAGAGAATGCAGTTATGGAAAGAGTGAGTTAACTACCTGAGTAAAACCATCAGCGCCGTTTATAACAGAGTCTATCACTTATACTAAACCTCTGTTTAGTTTAGTTAAATGTACGATACTTGCATTGCCTTGATCGTTGATGAGTGTCCAGAATGCAGTCTCGAATGAAAGTCTTGATGGTTTCAAGGTTTTGAACTCGCAATCATGTTCTTCCTGGTTTGAAGAGTGATGAATTCCAAAGATGTTCTGACTCGATGGTGATTGGGAGTTTCTTCCCAGGTGAAAAGTGAAGAAGAGTTAAGAGACATCAGATAAGATCCGAGAATCTTTGGTTGAATGGAAAGACAAGGCCACAAGGCCTGGCACAAAAACTTAAGAGTCCAGAAGAGTTCTAGCTCACATCCTCATCTTCTCAGAATCTAAAAGATCCACAGGCTAGAGGGGCGTCACTGATGTGAGAACTTTATCTGATATAGAGGTCACACCTCTGGGGTGTCAAAGAGCCAATGGTGTCTTGAACTTTTGGAGGGAAAGTTTTACGACTCTTTGTCTTAGACCATGGTATTTTGCATATTATAATTTGCCTGGGGTTAATGCAAAAACTACTAAAGATTCTTAGGACACTAATATGTTGCCTAGATATCAACTTGCCCCAAATGTGTTCATGTCATGCGCTATCCCTGTCTGTGTGTTATGTTCTGATTGGTTCCTAGTTTGCATGTGTCATGTTATCATTAGTTGGTTTTGTCATGTGTTCTCCTGGTCTGGTATAAAAGATGCTCTCACCCACTCTTGGGGGCTGATTATTGTATGGCCATTTCCGTGTTCCTAGTTCCCGTGTTTTCCTTTCCTTCCGTGTTACCTAGTTTCCCTGTGTTTTGACCTGGGACTGAATTCCTAGTTTCTTGATTGATTGCCGTCTGCCCTGACCCTCGCCTGTTTATTGGAATACTCTTTTGCCTCTGCCTGGATTGTACCGTTTGCTGGTGTTTGACCCTGCCTGTTTTGACCACATGTATAAATAAAGCCTTGCATTTGGATCCTCCAACTCTGTTGTCACGCTCCCCACGTTACACTGTTAAACTGTCAACTTTAGATTTGAATCCGTGGTGGAAAGAAGTAGTTCTGTACAAAAGAGGGCTTTTAAAGACACTCCGCTGTTGTTCCTAATTTATTTACACACTTGTGCCGTCGAACTGTTGTATAAACGCAATATCACACTTGTAACCATTTGATATTGCTCTATTTTAGAATTGCTGTGATTACCTACAGCATTCAGCTATTCTATTTTAAATTCTATTTTAAATTAACTATTTTAATTATTTTATCAATAATGTAAGATATACTCTAAAATATACTCTGTATTTGGTGTTTTGGAACCTTTGAAACTAAAATATTGGATAATATGCTTAGTAGGATTCATGTCTTAAAGCACAACTTGTGTAGACTTTACTCGGCCGAGAGGGAGACACCGGAAGCAAGTCATCTGCTCCAGGCAGGAATTCTTTCTCATCATGTAGATCTAGATTGCAGCTGGTTGCCATGGATATCTCTGCTGAATAGAGTTGAGTTTGAAAAGCAGCTCTGCTTTGCTCCACATTCATGTGAACATGACCTAAAAAGTGGTGCCAGTGTTTAAGATGCACTTAAGGGATTTTCTTTCTCCTTATTTGTTTGTTTGTTTGTTTGTTCACTCATTCATTGGTTCATTCATTGGTTGCTTGTACTAATAACAGACAATTTTGTTTCACATTTTCACCCTCTCACTGACCCTTAGAATTAATCTGGCTGTTTTTGTTCCTGTAACTTTTGGACTTCTAAAAGACTTTTATTATGATTCATTAATCTCTTCTTTATATGATGATCTAATCTCTTGCCAAATTAAACTTATTCACAGTTTATGAACTTTTGAAGAGATTTAGAAATTTCTGTCAGGTACAGTTGTACTAATAATTGAGTGTGGTTGAACATAAAAAGCTGAACGATAGCAACAGTTCTGTAGGTGAAATAAAAGTCACACAGGCAGGATTACAGAGGCATCCAGTAAACACAACTCCTAGTTCTGGCCTAAACACACACACACACACACACACACACACACACACACACACACACACGTCCTCTGTCTTGCTGACTTGCTGCTAGCCAATACCTCTGTCCGGTCAGGTGATCAACAATGCAAAGGTGTCTGAACTGTGCACTGACTCTTCCTCATTGTCAGATCTTTGACATACACATGCATGAATCTACAGCATATGGGTGTTACAGGTATTGCTAGTTTTCATGCAAAATGACAAACTAACAAAATTTTTAAGAACTTATCTTTTATAAAATATTAACTTTTATAATACACTCTTAAGAAAAATGGTTCTAAACAGTACCAGAAAAGGGTTCTTCGGCTTGTAACAATAGCAGAACCCTTTTTGGTGCTAAATAGAAATAAATAGTTCAGTCATGAAACTCTAGATAGCGCGATTGGGTTTTTAACGTAACTGATGATATTCAGAGAGTTAAACGACTTGGCACAAGCTGATGGGTTCATGCTGGACATGCAGCCAATGAGCTTAATGCCTTGCATTTATATGGCTGGCTAGTAGTATTCACTTGATATTCCTGCAGCGCGCTTTCAGAGTATCTCTAAAGCCCTTCACCTTCCCCAGCTCCACCTGTATAGATCTGCTACGGGTTATTTTACATGCTATTTGTGCAGCAGCAGTATGGCTTAAATACTCATGGCACCGTATCGCCATATGCATTGGCAATAGCAAGTTCCTGTACTTGCTTGCAGACGCAGCAGCAATAATCTACAACTACAGCAATAACCAACAGCAGCAGCAATTCAGCAGCAGTGTAGCAGACCTATTCCGCCAAGACCAAATACATTAACCATATCCATCACCATGCAAAATTTTTCAGAGAGTTGTCATGATTTAACCATTTTAATAGGGTTCCATAAAGAACCATGCTTTGAAAATGCTATATAGGTTAAAAAAAAATAATAATAACCTTTTTAACAACAGTTTATTTTAATTAGTATTAATATATTAATATATTTATATTATTATTAATATTATTTGTATATATTATTGATTAATATTGTTTTTACACCTCTATCTGCCTGGTGTTACGATATATTTTAGTGTCTATTAGGGTTTTAGATAAAAACAACAACAACATGTCATTTAGGCAGGGGCGGTTTCTCCATTAGGGCGATCAGGCGACAAACCACCAAAACACGAAAGGGAGGGATTTTTTTTTCTTTCACATTCAATCACAGTGTTACGCTAGCTTTCACTCTTCTATACTGTTTGTTCTGCCTCTGGAAATATAATCCAATCAGCGTCGAGTCACGTTCTGTGTAGTACCGCCCCTTTTTGGGCGATTTCTGTCAGATTGAGAATCGCCCCAAGTGTTCCCATAAACTTCCATACAAAGATTTTTTTTTTTTTTTTTTTTTTTTTTTTTCAAACTGCAGGCACTGCAATGCAATCTCTTTGGGTTCCAAGAGGGCTAGCACTAACGTGCTTTCGTCATCATGCGTAACCTTAACTTGTGCAGTGATTGGTCAGAACAAACATTCCGCTAATAATCAGAAATATGAAGTCAGGACTAGTCTGTATGGGCAGAATAAAGCAAACCAGTATCTTACCAGTGAAGTTTTGATGGTTGACGATTGTAATGGAGGTAAAGACAATTACAGTCAGTGACATACGTGAATCGTAACTTACTTTATTAGACGCACGGGAGTCCATTATTATTAGTGTGCAAATAAACAAACCGTGTATGTGCGCTCTCTGAAAGCTTTATGAGCACATTTCAGTATGATCGCATGTCTGGCAAGTGTTTTATTATGGACACTCTCTGAAAAAGAGTGTTTTTATATTATAGGAGTTTGCTCTGTACAGTGGTGTATTGGCATCAACATTCACTCTGACAGAGGAACTGTTCACTGGTCAGTCATGTTGAGCTGCCTTCAGATCACCACACTCAACAAATTCATAATGTTTTTATTTACTTTTTTTTTTTATTTGTGTTATGGTCTGTTTAATAATTCTGAATACAGATCCATGTATATTTGTATGACTTTAAGGTGACTGGGATAGTGGTCTGTTGGTGTCTCCGTGTGGTCCTGCTTGGTACTCCAGCTTGACTTGTAGTTATTTATATACGTATGTATAGAAAATGGTCTAATTAAAATTAAAAACAAAATGTTTTCATTTTTCTTGAAAAAACTTGCAGAAAATATAGTTTTGTGCGAATCATCCTCAGTCTTTAATTTGGTAAAACAATTTTCTTTATTTAAAATGTTTCATGTCTTACTACGTTTCCTTTTGTTGTACTGGGATAAATCATATTGGGATGTATGCTAAAATTTTTGGATGTGGTGCCCCACCTAGAAAATTTGCCACCAGCCGCCACTGCATTTAAGTACTTTTATTTTTTACTGGCATGTGAATTTGTAGCAAAAATTACAGTGTTCTAACAACAGTTATTAGCAGAATACATTAATAAATGACAATTGACATTGAACATAAATAAATACTACAAGAAGTAAAACAAAATACTGAAATGAAGACCAAGTTCCAGTGAAATACTGTATTTTAATAATCCTCTATGATGCCTGCAAGTCCATCATTATGTGTATTTTGGTGTGATTGAGTGCCAGTTTCTCTCTGCAGATGAGGAGGTTGTAGGATGTGATGCATCTGAAATACACAATTGACTTTAGAGTTACAATACGTCTCCTTCCATTTGTTTTTTTGTAAAAACAAAAAAGGACCATACATTCAGTATTTTGTTACTTACTTAGTGGTGAAGGGGCGAGAAGTGTCCTTAACTGAACAGGGCTGGTCACACTTACATGTTCTCTTAAACTGAAAAGAGAAAAAGACATGATATGAACCAGTTACAATTTGAAAGTTAAAAATTATAGACATTTTAAGAAATTATTTACCTGTTGAGAGTGTGTTGACAGTCTGTGTAGTTAGCTGAACTCCAGAAAATCAGTAATAACTTTTTTTAGAGTGTAGCCTCTGTTAGTAATAAGTAAATAAACAACAATTAAAAAAAAAAAAAAAAAATTCTAAAAATATAGATTATAAATTCTATGTCTCTGTTACTTACTTAGTGGAGAACACTTACATGTGATCAAAAGAAGAGAAAAGAACATGTTTGTTTGAAAACCAGGCACAATTTTAAAGTTAAATTTGTATTTAAATTTAAGAATGAAATCATTTACCTGTTGAGAGTGTGTTGACAATCTGTAGTTGGATCACTGAGCTGCAGAAAATCAGTAATGAGGTGCTTTGACCGTTACAGATTTGAAAAAGAAAAAGGCGGGAATAAAGAACCCTAAACTCTGACACAAAGAACCATTTCAGCATTAAAAGCGTTCTTCAGGATGCTATGGTTCTAAATAAAACTGTTACTACATGTGAAGAACCTTTGAAGAACCATCTTTTTTTTTAGAGTGTAAGGTGTCTTTTATACACTACCGTTCAAATGTTTGGAGTCGGTAAGACAAGGCTCTTATACTCACCAGGACTGCGTTTATTTAATCAAAAATACTGTAAAAACAGTAATATTGTCAAATATTTTTACGATTTCAAATAACAGGTTTTTTTTATGTAAATGTTTTAAAATGTAATTTATTGATGATACATGAATCCTTGATCGTTTCAGAAATCACTCTAATATAACGATGTATGTAGTATGTATATCGTGTGCCAAATTATTTGGCAAGTTGATATTCAGATCATATTTTTTTCCAAGAACATTTTACCAATTCCAAACCACATCAATCTTAATAACTACTATTGACTTTGTATTTAATCATTTATAAGTGATATATAATTGTCCATGAAGGCTGGAAGTCAAAATCTCCTAATATTCAGGTGTGCCGAATTATTAGACAGGTTTTCTTTTACAGATGAAATGAGCCAAAAAAGAGATTTAACTCAGAATAAAAGTCCAAATTTATTAAATGCCCATGAGAAGGATGCAATAGTAATGCAATAATAGAATTTGCAAAGTTAGGGTATGACCACTGGGCAGCAAAATGATTATTGGGTCAGCAGAGTCAGAAAAAACAGGTGGAGAAGAAAAGACACTTGTTAACTGCAAAAGAATGAAGAATTAAGGTGAAAAATTAGGTGACAAACCATCAGGAACCATTTAGTCTCCATCATTTTCCAGAACTGCAACCTTCCTGGAGTCTCCGCAAGTTCTCAGGGACTTTTTCATTGGGTAAAAAATCCTAAAAAATGACCCTCACTTAATAAAAATAGCATGCTGAAGTGTTGTGAAATATATTAAGACTGATTTTTCATAGGCTTTATAGATATATAAGTTTTGAGTGACTCTTGAAGGACCAGCACCACATCCTCTTGTACAACTGTTTGAAGAACTTATCTTCCAGAATCTGGCAGTACGTTTTAGGAGCTCATATTAGTCAATCTCTGCAAGATAGACTTTTCAGGATAGGAGATGGACTAAAAATGAGCTCCTAAAAAACTTACTGCCAGATTCTGGATTTCGCTGCCCAATGGTCATGCCCTAACTTTTCAAATTCTATTATTGCATTTGTATTGCATCCTTCTCATGGGCATTTAATATTTTTTGACTTTTAAATCTCTTTTTTTGGCTCGTTTTATCTGTAAAAGAAAACCTGCCTAATAATTCAGCACACCTGAATATGAGGTGTTTTTGACTTCCAGCCTTCATGGACAATTATATATCACTTATAAATGATTAAATACAAAGTCAATAGTAGTTATTAAGATTGATGTGGTTTGGAATTGGTAAAATGTTCTTGGAAAAAAAAAAAAATGACCAGAATATCAACTTGCCTAATAATTCGGCACACGGTGTATGTATAAAGGTTATTTAATGGATAGAAAGTACAAAAGAACAGCATTTATTTGAATCATATCTTTTTAACACTAAAAATTTAACATGAATGTCACTTTTCATCAAATTAATGCATCATGAGTAAAAGTATTAATTTCTTTCAAAGCAACAACAACAACAACAACAACAAAAAATCTTATTGAACCCAAAGTTGTAGTATACATTATGAATGAAAATCACATTCAAACATTAAAAATGTTTTACCATTTATCAATTTATAATTTATTTTAAAATATCTTTCACATGTAGATTATATTATTTTGCCCTTGTCTCAGACCTAGACTTTCTTAGAATAAATGGTCACACTTTATTTTAAGGTCCAATTCTCGCTATTAACAAACCATTAACTATGAATTTTGCCTTAATAAACTCCTAATTTGCTGCTTATTAATAGTTAGTAAGGTAGTTATTACATTTAGGTATTGGGTAGGATTAGGGAAGTAGAATATGGTCATGCAGAATATGTGCTTTATAAGTACTAATAAACAGCCAATATGTTAATAAGCATTTAGTTAATAGTGAGAATTGGTCCCTATACTAAAGTGTTACCGAATAAAATCTTAACATGTCAATTTATAAACATTTTTGTTTACATTTGATGTTTAGATGACCTAATCAAACAGTAAAATTAACAAACCATTGCAATTCATAATTAATAATATGAAAATTGTTTACATACATTTTTATGACCCTCAGTTGTGTCAAAGAATGTTTTTTTATTTATTTTATTTTTTTTATTTTAAAAAAGGTATTTATATGGGACATAAAATGCTATGAAATTTGCTATTGTAAGTCAAAGGAGCTTGCCATTTTATTCAAAATGTTTAAAATAATTTCCACCACTGTCATTTCACAGAATGTCATCACATACAATTTGAAGTGTGCTAGAAATTACATTTGTTGTTAGTTGAGAAAAAGACCAGAATTTTCTTGTGATATATGTATATCTTCTGCTGGACATTGTTAGCTCATAGCGTACACTAGTGAGTCTATGAAATGGCACAATAGCCATATATGCAAACTTTCATGCACTAATGCACTCCAGGAATGTTATTTAAGCCACTATAGACCATTTTGACAGATTAGGGTGGTATCCATATCCACAACCTTTACTGGAATTTCACTGGAATTTAACCTGCACTCAGGATTGAACAGATGTACAGCTCAGGCACAGTTAAAGCAGATTTAATGCATAAAAATCTGATACAAAGGGTCAATGAAAACACAAATCAGACTGTGGTGCATCCTTGTGCAGCACAGAGCATGGCATGAGATTTAGACTAATGTGTACTGGATTACAGGCTTCTAAAAATAGACTGGGAGGAAGTACAATACACCTTGACATATGATGGAGTTCAGTGTGTATGTGCGTGTTTTATGCACTGCACTGGTTCTTTGTTAGCCAGATGTTTGCTTTCTGCACAAGGCAAATATCCAAGAGTAGCTTTAATGACAGTAATGACTACAAGATTGACACTCCCTTTATAACCCAACCATTACATTTGGTCACACATTCTATAATCCAAGCATCAGCCTCGCTTCCCTGGCTGGTTAAATGCAAAGAGGAGTGTATAGAGAAACAGAGAACATGCTTTCAGTAGGAGGAGTAATGCTGATTGACTGCAACAGTATCGTGTATTAATTCTAAATTTAGTAACAGAGCTCAATGTATGAATGGAGGCTATAGTCACATGGTTCAACGCTTATGTTTGACCTTAAAAATTAAATATGTGGATTTGATGGTCTGTTGTGTTAGTACAGAGATGACAGGAAACAATGCAGAGAAGATGGGAAAATGTTGCAAGCCAGATTCGAACTTGCACTGCCAACATGAGCACCATGTTTTTGTCCTTAATGTATTTATTGTTTTATCATTTGAAACTTGAGAAAAATAATTCAACAATGCCACAAATACAGGAAAAATTGCAGAGAAAGTGGGAAAATGTTGCAAGCCAGATTTGAACACGCACTGCCCATATGACCATTTTTTGTCTTCAATGTTTTAATTGCTTTATCTTATGACACCTGAGAAACTTTAATGCAACACTGCAAACAATGCAGAGAAAATGGAAACTGTTGTACGCCAGATTCAAACTCGCACTGACCACATGAGCAATGTTTTTGTCTTTTGTTTTCTATTGGGTCTTGAGATTTTTTGCCTTCAAAGTTTTGTTGTATCATTTGAAACCCTAGATACAACCTTGCCACAAACACAGGAAAAATTTGAAAGTGTTGCAAGAAAGATTTGAACTTGCAATGGCAGCTTAAGCACTATGTTTTTGTTTGTTTTTTCCAAACATTTTTGATCTATAATGTAGTAATTGTTTTATTATTTGAAACCTGAGAAACTTTGATATAAACCTGCTAAAACATATGGAACAGTTCAGTGAAATGGGAAAATGTTGCAGGCCACATTCAAACTCACACTGACTACATGAGCACCATGTTTTTGTCTTTTGTTTTCTATTGGGTCTTGAGATTTTTTTGTCTTCAAAGTATTTGTTTTATCATTTGAAACCCATGATAAAACCTTGCCACAAACACAGGAAACAATTCAGGGAGAACTGGAAAATGTTGCAAGCAAGATTCAAACTTCCACTGCCCATATGATCACAAGGGTTTTTTTTTTTTTTTTTTTTTTGTCTTTAATGTATTTAAAAACAAAGGAAACACAAGAAACAATTCAATTTTCCACACATTTTTGATCTTCATTGTAGCTGTTGTTTTATTATTTGAAACCAGAGAAACTTTGACATAACCTTGCAAAAAACATAGAATAGTTCAGAGAAACGGGAAAGTGTTGCAAGCCAGAACGTTTTTGTCTCTCTTTTTTGTCCATATTTGTATTTGTTTTCTCATTTGAAACCTCAGAAACTTTAATACAACCTTTCCACAAACACAGGAAACAATTCACACAAACAGTTCCACATATATTTTTTGGCTTCAATGTATTTATTATTTATAACCCAAGAAACTTTGATACAACCTTGCCACAATCACTATTATTAGGTTTAATATAAATAACATTTGACAAATCTGTCTCACAATGAAAATCAATAGCTGCAGTGATTGTTATACAGCCGAGGATGAAGAAAATGGGGCAAGAATAAAAAACCCTCAATGACAGACAGGAAATGTATAAGAATTATTTCATCCACAATCATCTGAACACTTTAACAAACCACACAGAACCTGATAACCTCTACTGAGCAATCAAACACTGTACACCTTCTCACGTCAGACTGGAAATCATAAACATTAAGGTTGAGCAGCAGAGTGTAACTGATCTGACGTCAGTACCCCTTTATGTCGATCTTGTGTAGATGGTCAGACTGTGAGATGTCAGCACTGTTCTGGGGTCAGTGGGGATGGGCGTTGATGTTAATGCAGCTGAGCTTCGTCATCCAATACGCCATTGCTCATTTTGGACACCATCAGTCTTCATAAACTATCTGCCGTTCTGCTCAGTAGATGACTTAGATAATAAAGAGGAACATATATTGATCATCTAAAGATATATTGAATAAAAGCTTTAAAATAAATGGTTTGCAGCAACAGCAGAGAGTTTTAAGACCCTTCTGATTTTTCTTTCAAGTCCTTGAAGTCCATTTCAGTGCTGGTATTATAGGCTATGGGTTATACAAATACTCCTGTGTCTCCTATAGATATGCCTGATATTTTTCCACAAACTGGCTCAACATGGATTCTATTGTTCTTTCTTTGCATTTTTATATTCTTCTCTCTCACTCTTCTTCTGTCCTCTCTGAGAGCATCATAGCCTGATCTGATGGTGTGTGGGCACGCAGGGGAAAGTTATGCTGAAACAGTGGCTGAATGCTGATGCCAACCATCTGCCCAGAGCTCCAGCCGCTCCAGCGATGGATTCATGCCCAGACAAACACAGGACACCAGGAACACCAGTGCGTCTGTGGTGCTGTCAGCCCTCAGCGCTGATTTTACTGCAGATCCTATCTTAGTGTTTTAGTTCAGTGGTTGGCTGTGGGCACAACTAGGCTCTCATGATTAATAAATGACAAACAGTCTGCAGTGACCTCACTTGCCATAGACTTTTTCAAAATGACAGAATGATATCTAGTCTGAGCTGATACAGTCCGTCGCATGTCTACGTTTCTTTATTGAGGTCACAAAACACTAGGATTTTTGGAAAATAAAACATTTTAAAAATTCTCAAGATATGTATGTGCTTAAGCTAAGCATTGCTTTAATTTTTGTAATGGCAGTGCTTTACAGGAATGAATTTAGAGAGGGTTTTAATGTGCCATGCTTTAGCAAGCAGTACTTTCAGCAAAACCCTTTTGAAAAGTTGTCATCCTCTTTTAAAACTACTGTATAGTGCACTATTAAACACGTCTTGAGTAATAACTTCACTATATTCAACAGTGTGAGTGTGTACGTAAAAGACGCTTTTGTCATATTTCAATACTTATTATATACTAAACAGTATAACTTATTTATTATAGTTATAAAGTATATAAATAAAATAATAGTTGTTTAATTAAATAAAAAATAAATAAAAATTACCGGTGGGAGAAAACATTCGAACAGCAGGAAAATGTGTTTTTTTGTTTGTTTGTTTGTTTTTCTCGTTTTGTTTAAATATATATATATATTTTAGTTAGAACTGCCCTTCAGAAGCTACAGAAAATACATGTTTTCTAGAAGACTAAATTAGTACAATTCACCCTGGTTTAATGCATTGTGTTTCCTTCTTGAGCAACAGTGAACATTTGAACCTTTATTTAATAGTTGTACATGAGTCCCTCAGTTCCCCTTGGTGTGAAAAATATATCTGAAAATCATACAGTCACTGCTGGAAAGGGTTCAAATATGCAAAAAATGCTAGAAAACCAAATAATTTCTGAAGAACTGGAGCAATTTATCTGTTCAGGACACAAGGGACTCATAAACAACCATCAACATTTTTTTATATATATATTTATTATATCCATGTACATGTGTCAGATGAACACATTTGTCCAAAATTTGACAGTTTGTAGATGGTTAAACAGGTCCTTGTGTCATTTTTATTTGTTAGGATGCTAGTTCATGTAGTCATTCATAACTGTAGTGGTAAGCAGTAACACTGAGGAAATTATATAAATCTGGTAATCACATACAAACAAAACGTCTCGGTTGCGTATGTAACCCTCGTTCCCTGAAGGAGGGAACAGAGATGTCACGTCGGTAATGACCGACATTGGGGATCTCGCTTAGAGAGACCAATCCACTTCGAGTGTAAACTAAACGAGCCAACGCACATTGGCATGCGATGATTGCATCCAGCTGCCGCTGATGACAGCGCGAGTATAAATAGGCAGCAGGTGCAACGCATACTCAGGTTTTTGCTGAGGAGCCGAGCCGGTGACCCGGCTGCTCAGCGGTGGTACAGCAGCCATGGCGACGGGACGTGACGCCTGAAGGAGGGAATGAGGGTTACATACATAACCAAGACTTTCCCTTTCAGTCGATCATTCTCGACGTCACGACGGTAATGACCGACTTTGGAATCCCTACCAAAGCGCTATGGATGCTGCCCCTTCCAGTGTCCTGTGCGAGCCTCCTGCGCCCCCTTTTGGTGTAGGCTGGGGCTTGCAACAAGAAGGCCAGTCACTGTCATCGTAGCACTACCCACTCAGTGAACTTGGATAACACTGGGAAACATACCCATTCACTTGGAACAGGAACGTGCTGAAACCCCATCCTTCCTGAAGGAGGTTTCGGAGGCACTTACACATATGAACAACCGTTTAGGTGCATGTGGAAGATTAGAGGTGATTGTAACTCTCTTAAAATGGCAGAAGTCTGCCGGGGAACACGGGCTCTGAGGCTATACCATGGAATTTACACATATGGGATCCACTTAGGTCTCTAAATATGGAACCCAGCCCTCTACCGGTTCTCACAGATTCATCAAATGAGGGCCTAGCGCCGGACGTTCTGCCACATCTGGCTGCCGAGGGGACGGAGGAGCTCGACAGGGTCTACAGACGGACTCTCTGGAGTGGTTTTAGCAAGCTGACCCGAAGCCGGGGTCTCTCAGTGTTTCTACCCATTTGAGGTGAGAACACAGGAGGATATCGGCTCCACACGAAGGCTATAGAACCTAGCGAACGTGTTGGGGGTCGCCCAGCCCGCAGCTCTACAAAAATCTGCCAGCGAGGCACCACAAGCCAGCACCCAGGAGGATGCGACACTTCTAGTAGAGTGTGCTCTCAACCTGAAAGGGCAGGGCACACCCTGTGCCTGATAAGCCAGGGTGATGGCATCCACTATTCAGTGGACCATCCTCTGCTTGGAGACGGCATTCCCCTTCTGCCGGCCTCCGTGACAGACAAGGAGCTATTCTGAGGTCCTGAAGCTTTGTGTTCTGTCTACGTAGCATCTCAATGCTCAGACGGGACAAAGCAAAGCTAGGGCTGGGTCTGCCTCCTCCGAGGGCAGCGCTTGCAGACTCACCACTTGATCCCTGAAGGGAGTAGTGGGAACCGTGGGCACATAGTCAGGCCGGGGCCTCAGGATTATCTGGGAGTCAGCCAGCCCGAACTCTAGGCATGAATCGTCGACTGAAAATGCTTGCAGGTCCCCTACCCTCTTGATGGATGTCAGTGCAAGCAGGAGCAGAGTTTTCATTGACAGAAACTTCAGCTCAACTGACTGCAAAGGCTCAAACGCACTAGAAACAGGTTCCAAGAGGGTATGGAGGGGGGCTGTGGAGGATTTAGCCTTCTCGCCCCCCTAAGGAACCTGATGTCCAGGTCATGCTTCCCCACCAACTTCCCTTCCATGGGGTCGTGGTTGGCAGCAATCGCAGCCACATAGACTTTAAGGGTGGAGGGAGACAGCCTTCGCGCCAACCCTTGCTGTAAGAAGGACAGCACGACTCTGATCGGGCATCTTCGGGAGTCTTCTCGGTGAGAAGAGCACCATTCGATGAACAGGTTCCACTTCAAGGTGTAAGTGTGTCTCGTAGACAGTGCTCTCACCAAAGTGATGGTGTCAACTACCTCTTGGGGTAGGTCACCTAGAACCTCCGAATCCCATCCAGGGACCAGACATGAAGTTTCCAGAGGTCTGGACGCGGGTGCCACAAAGTGCCCCCTCTCTGAGTCAGTAGACCCTTCCTCAGAGGAATCTGCCAAGGAGGGGCTGTCACGAGGTGCATCAGTTCCGGGAACCAGGTCCGAGTGGGCCAGTACGGCGCCACGAGCAGGACCTGCTCCTCATCTTCTCTGATTCAAGATTCAAGATTCAAGATTCAAGATTCTTTTATTGTCACTAAACTAAAAGTACAGCGAAATTAGAGCAATCCATACAGTGCAATCACACATAAATTAGTGCAAGCTAAACATCTAATTAAATAATAAATAATAAACAGTAACAGCAAAACGAACAGTCAGATATTGCACAGAATTATTGCATGGCGGACAGAAAAGTGCTGCATGATACTGCACACAATAAAGAGAGGTAAGTGCAACAGAATATACACACAAACACAAACTGAATAATATAAGATGTAAACTTGTACTAAATAGACACACACAAGGTATACAGAGGGTGTTGTTAACCTGTGTCGGTTGAGATATAAGATGCCCCATCAGATTGGTGCATTTCTCATTTTTTGTGTGTGTGTGCATGCTGACAGTGTTCAGCTCCCGTATAGCGCTGGGGTAAAAGCTGTTCTTAAGTCTATTGGTCCGTGATTTGATGGACCTAAAACGTTTACCAGAGGGCAGTAATTCAAACAAATGATGTCCTGGATGGAAGGGATCCTTTAAAATGTTCGCTGCCCTTCCAAGGCAGCATGCAGTGTAAAGTTATTTTAAGGAAGGCAGAGGACAGCCAATGATTTTTTGTGCCGAACTGATCACCCACTGGAGAGCTTTCTTGTCTGCCGCTGAGCTGCTGGCGTACCACGTAGAGATGCAGTAAGTTATCACACTTTCAATGGCACAGCGATAGAAGAACACTAGCAGCTGCTCTTGTAGATGGTTCTTCCTCAGTGTCCTCAAGAAATAGAGTCGCTGCTGTGCTTTTTTGACCACTGCATCCTTCCTTGGTTTAACAGCCCTGAGCACACTCCTCACCCTGTGTTCCTGTATTGTGAATGGGGGTGCGTGTCCATTTGAGGTGGGTGTTGGTGATGTGACCGTCTCTGTCACTTTCACTTCAAAGCGGGCAAAGAAGCAGTTAAGTTCTTCTGCACAACGAGACATTAGCATGCGAGATTTTGTGATTAATGCTTTTGAAGTTTGTAAGATGTTGAATCCCCCGCCAAAGTCTCTGTGGGTCGTTGTGTGTGAAGTGGTCCTCAGTCTTTCTTTTGCAATCTGCTTTTGCATCCTTGATGGCTTTCTTAAGGTTAGCTCTGGCTGCACTGTAGAGGACTTTATCTCTGGACCTGAAGGCAGCATTACGTTCTTTTAAAAGGGTCCTGACCCCTCTGGTCATCCAGGGCTTCTTGTTGGAATAAATCCGGATGCGTTTTTCGACAGTGACATTGTCAACACAGTTTTCAATATAGCAGAGTACTATTGATGTGTACTCTTCCAAATTCTGATTATCAAAGACATCCCAATTGGTTCTTTCGAAGCAATCTTGGAGCTGAGAAGAGGCTCTTTCTGGCTATTTTTCCACAATCTTGGTAGTGGTGGGTGTTTTCCTTCTTAAGGGGGTGTATGCTGGGATTAAAAACACAGAAAGGTGGTCTGACTGCCCTAAATGAGGCAGTGGAATTGACCTGTAGCCTTCCTTGACATTTGAGTACACCTTGTCCAAGATGTTTTCCCCCCTTGTTGCACATTTGATGTGCTGATGGAATATGGAAAGAACTCTTTTTAAGTCTGCATGATTAAAATCCCCTGCTATGATGTGAATGGCGTCAGGATGAATAGTCTGATTGGAGTTTATAGCGTGCAGCAAGTAGCTTTGAGCTGTATTAGCTTTAGTGTCAGGTGGGATGTAAACAGCTGTAACCAAATCAATGGCAAACTCCCAAGGCAGATAGAAGGGCCTGCATTTAACAGTTAAGTATTCCATGTCGGGAGAACAATGACTGTCTATGATGTTAGCATTGGTGCACCAGTCCTCATGTATGTAAATGCAGAGGCCGCCACCCTTGGTCTTACTGGAATCTTTGTTTCTGTCCCAGCGGAATGCTGTCCGTCCAGCTAGCTCCATAGCAGCGTCAGGTATGAGCGGGTTCAGCCATGTCTCTGTTATCAAAAGAATGCAGCAGTTGTTCATGATATTGTTCATGGTGATCAGCAGTTGCAATTCGTCCCTTTTGTTGGCAAGTGATCTGGCGTTGGTGAGAAATACACTAAGAAGTGGTGGTTTGCGTGATTGTTTCTTTAGCCGAACTAGTAGGCCCGACCTGCATCTGCGCTTTTGCTTCCTGTATCTCCTCTGCCTTCCTCGCTTGCTACAGCCGATAACAATCCATGGAGAGCCCGGTGTCCTGGCTATCTCCTCCGGTATGTTGTGTAACTCCATAAATTCAAAGTCAAAAAGTCAAAGTCAAAGTCAGCTTTATTGTCAATTCCACCACATGTACAGCACATACATACAGAGAATTGAAATTGCGTAACTCTCAGACCCTTGGTGCATACAGTTAACACTAAACACTAACAGTAATGTAAAAAAACAGATAGTTACAGTTTAAATATATATAAATACAAACTATACAGATATGCAATAAGGACATTGTAAAAAAGAGATAGTTAAAGTGGCGTAAGGCACATTGCAGATAGTGCAACCATTAAATAAACAAAACTGTGCAGATATAATGGGTGTAGTGCAAAAAAACTGTGCAGATATAATGGGTGTAGTGCAAAAAAACTGTGCAGATGTAATGAGTGTAGTGCAAAAGAGCTTATCAGTGTTAAAGTGATGAAGAGCTAAAGAGCTCAGAGAACAGTCTTAATTAAACTGACCTAGGAGGTAGTTTGCAGTCAATGCTGGATGGGGTAGTGATCAGTCCAATGCTGCACAAAGTGACTAGTGCGGGTCACAGTTTGTAAGTGGGAAAGGGAGGGGGGGGTTGGAGGGTCAGAGTTCAGTGGTGCGTGGGGCAAAAGAGGGGAGGGGGGGCAAGGTCGGGAGGGAGTTCAGCTTCCTGACAGCCTGATGGATGAAGCTGTCCTTCAGTCTGCTGGTCCTGGCCTGGAGACTCCGCAGTCTCCTCCCTGATGGCAGCAGACTGAAGAAGCTGTGTGTCGGGTGGGTGGGATCACCTGCAATGCAGAGGGCTTTGCGGGTGAGACGGGTGTTGTAGATGTCCTGGAGGGAGGGGAGAGAGACACCAACGATCCTCTCAGCTGCTTTCACTATGCGTTGAAGTGACTTGCGGCAGGACGCGTTGCAAGCGCCATACCACACAGTGATGCAGCTAGTAAGGATGCTCTCGATGGTGCCTCTGTAGAAGGTGTACATGATGGGGGCCGGGGCTCTGGCTCTTCTCAGTTTGCGGAGGAAGTAGAGACGCTGTTGTGCTTTCTTGGCCAGTGCTACAGTGTTGTTGGTCCAGGAAAGGTCCTCTGTGATGTGCACACCTAGGAACTTGGTGCTGCTCACTCCTCTCCTCTTGATGGTCAGAGGAGCATGCTGAGTGTGCACTCTCCTGAAGTCAACAACAATCTCCTTCGTCTTCTCCACATTCAGAGAGAGATTGTTGTCACTGCACCACCCGGCCAGGCGGCTCACCTCGCTCCTGTAGTTTGTCTCATCTCTGTTGCTAATGAGACCCACCACAGTCGTGTCGTCCGCAAACTTAATGAAAAGGTTGGAGTTATGTGACGGTGTGCAGTCGTGGGTCAGCAGAGTGAAGAGGAGGGGGCTCAGCACACATCCTTGGGGGGCCCCTGTGTTCAGTGTGATGGTGCTGGATGTGTTACTGCCGACCCATACTGCCTGAGGTCTCCCAGTCAGGAAGTCCAACAGCCAGTTGCACAGAGAGGTGTTGAGCCCCAGCTGGACCAGTTTGTGAATGAGCTGTTGAGGGATGATTGTGTTGAATGCTGAACTGAAGTCTATGAACAGCATTCTGACATATGAGTCTTTTTTGTCCAGATGTGTGAGGGCTGGGTGGAGGGCAGTGGCGATGGCATCATCGGTCGAGCGGTTGGACCGATATGCAAACTGGAAGGGGTCCAGGGAGGGGGGGAGGGCAGACTTGATGTGGTGCATGACTAGCCGTTCAAAGCACTTCATGAGGATCGGAGTAAGTGCGACTGGACGGTAGTCATTGAAGCAGGATGGAGATGACTTCTTCGGGACTGGAATGATGGTGGTAGCCTTGAAGCATGTGGGGACAACAGCCTGACTCAGCGAGATGTTGAAAATGTCTGTGAAGACATCAGTGAGTTCCGCTGCACAGTCTCTCAGTACACGACCAGGAATGTTGTCAGGACCCGGAGCTTTTCGTGTGTTGATCCTGCTGAGGGATCTCCTCACACTGTCCGGGGACAGCGTCATCACCTGGTCGCCGGGAGGAGGTGGGGTCTTCTGTGCAGTGGTGCTGTTTTGTGCCTCAAAGCGAGCGAAGAAGGCGTTCAGCTCATTCAGCAGGGGGATGGTGCTGTCACAGGTGCGCGGTGGGGGCTTGTAGTCCGTAATGGTCTGAATCCCCTGCCACAGGCTCCGAGTGTCTCTGCTGTCGCTGAAGCGATGGGCTACCCTCCTGGAGTACTGTCTCTTGGCCTCTCTGATGCCGCGGGATAGATTGGCCCTAGCTGTCCTCAGGCCCACCTCATCTCCGGCTCTAAAAGCAGCGTTCCGAGCCTTCAGGAGTCTGTGGACCTCCCCTGTCAGCCATGGCTTCTGCTTGGCCCGGACAGTGATGGTCTTTGTGACTGTTACATCATCAATGCACTTGGTGATGTAGGCAGTGACAGTCTCTGAGTACTCTTGGAGGTCTGTGGTGTTATTATATGTGGCAGCCTGCTTAAACATATTCCAGTCAGTGGTGTCAAAACAGTCTTGAAGTGCCTCTGACGACCCTTTTGGCCACACTTGTATCTGTTTGTGAACTGGTTTGGTGACTTTAACGATCGGTCTGTATGCAGGCATTAGCATGACAGTGATGTGGTCTGAGGTGCCAAGATGGGGGAGGGGAAGGGCCTTGTAAGCTCCTCTCTGGGTGGTGTAAACAAAATCCAGAGTGTTGTTTCCTCGTGTTGGAAAGTTCACATGTTGGTGTATTTTAGGAAACACACTCTTTAGGTCTGCGTGATTAAAATCCCCCGCCAAGATGAGAAAAGCATCTGGGTGGGCTGTCTGCTGCTCACTGATGTGCTGGTACAGTTCATTAAGTGCCTCACTCCTGTTGTTGTTGGAGTTGGGAGGGATGTATACAGCAGCGAGTAGTATGGCTGTGTATTCCCTCGGTAGATAGAACGGCCGACACTTAATAATCATAAACTCCACCAGGGGCGAGCAGTGTTTGCAGACCACAACAGCGTCGCGGCACCACGCGTCATTAATGTAAACACAAAGCCCGCCGCCGCGGGTCTTACCTCCCTCGACGAGAGCTCTGTCCGCTCGATAGCATGTTAGCTGGTCGAGCTGAATGGCGCAGTCCGGCACGCTGTTGCTGAGCCATGTTTCCGTGAAAACAAAAACACAACAGTCTCTTACAGTCCTCTGATATGAGCGTAGTAGTCGGATGTGGTCCAGTTTATTGTCCAAAGAGCGTACGTTGGCCAGTACGATGGTGGGGATAGCTGGCTTGTGTGGGTTAGCTGCTAGCCTAGCCCGGATACCTCCGCGCTTACCCCTCTTCTGCTTCCTCTCGCTCCGCTTGTGGCGCCTCCGCTCTGGGCGAGATGCAGTAGTGGGGGTCGGTGATGGTGTAGGCCTCCGGAGCAGACCGAGGTCCCGCAGCTCTTCGGCGTGCGCGAAGTTTAACTCTAAAAATGTGGTTCTGCCGACGTCGAGCAGAAACTCACGACTGTATGCGCGCTTTAGGACAGATAGACGCGACGAAGACGTACAAAAACACGGCGTCTCACAAGATAAAAAACACGAAAACACCATTCTTTCGGGAGAGAGAGAAGCCGCAGCGTGTGCACGCGCCGCCATCTTGAGTATTAACGCTTGTAACTTCTTGATTACATTAAAAACCAATGTTTAAGATATCTAGTCGACTGTAACTGTGATTTGCCTGACTGATTTGAACAATTACGAGTAAACAAACAAACAAGAACACTAACGAAAAGCACTGAACGGGAAAGCTTAAAGGCGCTGCGTCTGTGCGTGCCGCCATCTTTTGGCCATAAGCCAGGTACAGAGTCTGCGCAAGAAGACTCACTAGGGGAAACGCATACTTGCAAAGGCCCTGCGGCCAGCTGTGTGCCAGTCCGTCCGTGCCGAGTGTTCTCTCGGTCAGGGAGTAAAACAACTGGCAGTGAGAGTTCTCTGGAGAGGCAAACAGGTCTACCTGAGTGGCTCCAAACGTCTCCAAATCAGCTGAACCATCACTGCAAACCAATCTCGGGGACCGATGCACCCAAAGATGCGTTTCTGCATCAGCAGACGCCGGGCGAACTGAGTAGCATAGCCGAGTCTGATGGCACCAAGACACCATACAAGCTGGACCAGCAAGACCACTGACGTACCCGCGGTGGGGCAGCCAAGTGGAACGCAGGGACCCGGTCTGTGGGCGGACTGAAGAGGGGTCTGAGCATGCGATCCAATGCTTACCTGGTTCAATGATTTGGCAGAGGGTGCGTGAGTAGGGCCTTTGATGACACTCTCAAACCGCCCGCTGCTTCCTACTGGCGAGAGAGGAGGATGAGTGTGGTCCGGTGATGGTCCGTCCAAAACTCTCCATGCCCTCTTGGGACCCAGAGACACAGAAAACTGCTCTTTTGTCGAGATTTTTGGAAACAAAAAAATTCTCCACCCGGCCCTCCTCCAGGGGAGGGAGAGGTGCATTCACCATCTACCGA
Source organism: Spinibarbus caldwelli (assembly GCA_039654775.1). NCBI lineage: Eukaryota > Metazoa > Chordata > Actinopteri > Cypriniformes > Cyprinidae > Spinibarbus > Spinibarbus caldwelli. The sequence goes on along the minus strand of CM077241.1, from coordinate 8,116,713 downwards.
AGAGCAGTTCCCTCTAACTCTGGGTCACCCGTCCCAGGGCCTCTTGCGCCTCCGGGAAGAAAGGCCAGGGCAGAAGGGCAGGGCGCTATGAACCAGCGCAAGCTACCCCGAGAAACCAGTCGTCCAACCTCGAGGGCTCAGGACACGGTGGAGGTCTCCACTTGAGCCCTACTCCCTCTGTGGCCTGGGAAAGCATAGCCATCATTTCCAGATCAGACTCATGCATTGCCGCCACCCGGAGAGCAGCAATGCAGCCGAATCTTTCTCTCCAGAAAGCTCCAGCTCACCCTCCAATGCAGCGATCGACATCCGGTCATCGGGAGGAGCACCGAAAGATACCGCTGATACGCTCTTTGAGAGGGTCCAGCGCGTTCCCTCGGCCGTCCAACTGGTTGTGGAGTGCAAGAGGAGTGATGGTCTCTCGAGGGTTGGTTCCCTGGAGGGTTTGCCACCACTGTAACCCTCAGACCACCCGTACTACCGTCTGAAGTAGTCCTCGCCTGGCTGCAGTCAGAACGAGAGCCAGATCGAGGCAGGCAACAGAGCTCCGTCCCTTTTGAGGTAATGGAGCCTGGTCCGCAGCTCCGAGATGATTATCTTCCTGCAATGAGAAGATTACTCATCCACGAACACGACCTCAACGTGCTTTATGCCCAGACATGCGAGGCAGCAATTGTGACCAGGGCCGTAGCTGGGGTCTGCGGGGCCCCGGTGCAGGTTGTACCCGTGGGCCCTGTTTGAAATTGTTTAATTTGTATGCTTGTTCTATTTAGTTATTTGTGCTATTTACGCAATATAAGTTTTTTTTTCAAGTTTGTAGGTGCCCAGCTACAGAAACCGAATAATCAAATGTAAAATAGCACTGCAGAGTCTTCACTGTAAAAATGAAATATACAGTCAAACCAAAATTTATTCAGACACATTTCTCACATTATCACAGTGTATTCACTATAGTTTCGAAACTGGTAATAAAATATGACAAGAATTCAGAGTTAAATTGTGTCAGAACAAATTCATCTTGATAATGTCAGATAACTTTGACAGAAAGGTAATAGATTACAATCAACCAAAAATTCAGAAAACTGTTAGTATGACAATATTTACACAACTATCTGGTGTCTGAATAATTTTTGGTTTGACTGTGGATTAATTCTTGTTAAAACTACAAAGTAATTCAGTCAAGAGCAGTGAGTGATTTTTTTTTTTCCTTTCATTTTCTTGGATTAACATTAAGGACACCGACAGCAGCTAGTAAATTAGGTGCGGTCACTTTAAGAGACAATGCATCCATTATAATGATACACATCTAATTTCTTTCCCCACTGTTTACTTTCACTTTAGAAATAACCATCAGTTTTTTCGAGGATGCTCTCCAAGACCGGTATTTTGACAATTTTGTATGTATATGTCAGGACAAGAGTAAGAAGAGGCAAATTCGGTGATGAAGCGTCTCTCTGCGTGTGCCCTGTGCGCACAGAACACTGCGCGCGGGTGCTGAATTGGGCTCTTTCACATCATTTTCTGTTTGCATGTGTAAACTGCGATTTACATTTGTTCGTTCAGGTGCAGGAGGACGCGAAGGAGAGCTCGGTTCGGTGTTGCTGTCCGTGAGACGCGGCTCTCTGCGTGCGCACCGAACACGGCGCGCGAGTACTCAGTTGAGCTTTTCCGCATCTTGTGTTTGAATGCTTTAAACTCTTAAATGTTTAAATCGGCAAGGCAAGGCTTAAAAACACGTGCAAATGATAAGCTTCCATGACGATGCGCAGCAGTGGCCCATCAACTGTCCTGAGCGTCTTTTTAGGCTGGCCTCAGCCAGCCGGTTGAGATCGCCGGGGGCCCCCCCTCAGCCGTGGGCCCCTAGAATCGTCACCACCTTTCACCCCACTAGCGACGGCCCTGATCGTGACCATCACCCAGCGCCTGGTAACGACCGCATCCAGAAACGCACGGGTGGTACGTTGTCTATAGCAAGACCCACATCGTCTTTATAAAGACGTAACGTCGAGTTTGCCAGACGCGACGTTGTCTTTAAAAAGACGCACCCGTGAATGCTCTTTTAGGGAAAAAGCTCTTTTAGTGCTGAAACTTACAGGGGAGATGGCCGCCTGCAACACAAATAGGGGGTAGTGCAGCCTGATGTGTGCAACCCACTCACACGGGAAAACCACCACCGCTGAAGCGCCGTACCACCAACACGGAGAGCTCTCAAAAAGCGCTCGTTCAGTCTTCGTCTCTCAGTAGAGTAGTCAGGAGCAAAACTATGTGATTGCTAGGCTCTGAAGCGAAAAGCTGAGTATGCGTTGCATCTGCTGCCTATTTATGCTCGCGCTGTCATCAGCGGCAGCTGGATGCAATAATCGCATGCCAATGTGCATTGACTCGTTTAGTTTACTCTCGAAGTGGATTGGTCTCTCTAAGCGAGATCCCCAAAGTCGGGTCATTACCGACGTGACGTCGAGAGTGACCGACTGAAAGGGAACCTAAGCAATCAATCACCTATGGCAACAGAGAATAATCCACTGCACACACACTCCAATCAGTGATTGGGGCAACATCTCTTTCGAGACCACTTCAGATAGTAACACTCAACCTAATGATGCAGTCTGACTAAATAGTCAGAGTACTTCGAGAAGAAACGCGAGTGCAACCACTGGGAAATGCAGTTTCATTATTTGTAATGCTCAGATAGATAGATGTCAGGTGCTCCTGTGTATTTTGTTGTTGTTTTGTTTCTGACTTTCTTTTTCTGTAGCTCAACTAGTAGAGCATGGCATTAGGAACACAAAGAGGTCTGAACCCCAATAAAACGCAACAGTGACTAGCCATTTTTAAGCAGATTTGGTTGTGAACGTTTTTGTCTCTTTCTTTTTCTCCATATTAGGATTTGAAAAATACTCAATAAAGGTTTCTAAACCACGGACAAAACTACTGATTTGATTAACTACAAAACAGTCAAGTAATAAAACTGTAAAATGTTGTTTGAGATTGTAGGGAGACAATCAATATGTCATTCTTTCATTCTTGTTTCTTTGACAACAGAAGCTTCGCTGAATGGTGAACCTTTCATGTTTTATTTTAAAACATCTTAAGATGATTAGCTAAGTGTACTAAAGACAGCAAACAACATTTTGATTGCTCGAGACAAAACCTCAACTGATTGTGTTTCAAAAATTACAAACAGAAAAAAAAAAAAAAAACATAATAATTTGCACACATGTTAATGTTTAGTTTCTCTTTGCACTGCATGGAGCACCATCATTGTCATAAATTCAGACCTTTTTTTTTTTGGGGCTACATTTTGACTACTTTCCAGTAAGGGAGAGATATTTGCCCTGCCTTGAACAGTTCTCCTGTGGCTGAGTTTGGAACTATTTTCATTGAAAAACAGATCAAAAACAGACAATACTAAGGGCCAGATTTACAAAACAGGGCAAATTAGCGTTAGAACACAATTCTATAAAAACGCCGATGGGAGGGGAAAATTCTGCGTGTGATTTACTGACAATGCACACATTGAAGAACACAGACGCAGCCAGATCATTTCCATAATGAACAGCACAAACTAACAAGAGCAGCGAAAATTATCGCCTGCTTTAAGACAGGCTTTTTTGGGGTGTTAAATATTTGCGCAAATACCAGTAATTTGACGAGCGCAAACGTTAGTAAATTGCATTGCATGATTCATTTTAATACTCTCCTCCCATAAATTTTGCATCTGAAAGGGAAAATCCTACAAATGCATATTCAATAAGGTCAAGTGCAAAAATAACTGTGTCCATGCCTTTTCCGTGCTAATTCTTCACTACGCGTCTTTAGTAAATCCTCACAGTACTATTTTAACGCCAAAAGACAGTTTGTGTTGGCGCAAGCTGTTAGTAAATCATGCCCTAAATCTTAAAACTTAATTCACTTATTAGTAACTTCTTTTTTATTGAACTATTATATAAAGTCAATATCACATTTGTAATGGTATTGGGGGTGGTATATACTTAACTATCTAAACAGTTGAATACAAAAACAAAAAAAAAATACAAAAATACATTTTTAATCACAAAAACAAACCATTTTTACCCCAATATCTTGAATTTTGGGGACATTTCTATTAATTTTAATAGTATTTTAGCTCTCATTAATTTCTAGTGTAGCTACTGCTGCTTAACTAATTACATCTTGCTTGTTTTGCATAAAATATCTGCCAAATTAATAAATGTAGCTATTATATTTATTAGTATCCTTAGAGCTAAAAATCCAAATATATGCCTCTTGCTATTTGTTTGACATACAGATGTGAAGCATATTTGACTTGAAAATAAATCAACCACCCTGTCACATTCAACTGAAAGAATCCTCGAGGTTCAGCAATGCTTTTGATGAAAACAGCACCGCTGACCTCGCGGGGAAGTGTCTACCTCTCAATATCTGCACAGCGTCCTGACCATGAACCCATATGCACGCACACACTTACCTCTCCCTTCATAAATCACCAGGCAAGGGATTAAGGATGTGATCTTCAAAGGAGCTTAGAACTGCCTGTTATTTACCTAAACTGTCCTCTGCCTGGCTCCGATCCTGTACAGCGAGTGTTTTAACCCACATAGGAAACTGATTTCAAAACCAGACCAAGCTGTGTCATAAAGCATCAATAAAAAGTTTTTGATATGTCTGGAAGGAGATAAAGAGAGTAATGATATAAATACACAGACGTTAACGTCAGAACAGGTATGCGACAGGTACACTGGGGTATTCCTCGTTCCCAAAGAGAGAAAGAGACGGTGACAGGTAAGAGACTGTAACTCAGACAGCATTCTCTCAGAAGACGAAGGGGTTGGCAGTACTTGAATTCTGAAGGTTAGCAGAGGTTTGGCTGGGACTGAGGTGGAGAGAACCATATGGCCCTACTGTGAGAGATATCGCAGAGTCATTGGCGAAAGGCCCGTGAGAAATCAACTGATAAAGCAGAACGCAACCTGCTCTGTCAGCTGTACCACACTCTTTCCATTATTTTAAAGGGTCCTAAATGGCGCTTCTTGTTTGGATCAATGACATTAGGGTCATTGATGCTCTTTTTCTTATCTGGATATATCCAAAATTCTGGCATGAAACTCTAGATGGCGCAGTTCGATAGACCAAACTCAGTCTGACATAATGACATCATTATCACATGGACGAGCTGATTGGTTCTTTTCGCATCAGCAGCCAATGATCTACTGCTCAGCATTCAAATACTTGGCCAGTGCTTACTGTAGCAGTTGCAGCGCACTTCAGAAACCCTCCACCTTCCCCAGCTCCACCTGTCTAGATCTTCTACGGGGTGATTCATGTATGCTATATGGTGGTTATTTTATATATGTTATATGTGCAGCAGCAGTATTTCCTAAATGGTCACAGCAGCATGTCTGTGGATGTATTGGCAGTAGCAAGTCTCGCGTAGCAGATCTATTCCACCAAGACATAACACATTAACATTGTCATGTATATTACCATGCCAATCCCTCTGAGAGTTTTATTTATTCAAAAATAACATTAAATTCGCAATATAACAGAAGTAGAAACATATATTTTCCTCTGTATTGTGAAATACATACATAGTGAGGTCAAAAAAGACGGAAAAAGGAGAATGGCACATGATTCTATTCATCATATGTAGATTAGATGGCGAGCTTGTAGTCGATTGTAAGAAAGGGCAGAGTTTAAGTTGAATACATTTGGAGAAGGGCCCCTTTTCACATGTCCATGGTTCTCAGAAGTCATATTTGGTTATTTTTTTTTTTTTAGTGGTTAATGAAAACTTCAACAAAAAATATATTTTATGTTCTCATTAGCTCCAGTAGAAAAAGACAAAAAATCCACAATAACATTTCTGTGACTTTCCAAATGAGGAAAAAAACATATAGAGAGATTGCTCAAAGTGGTCAGAAGAGACCATTTTCAAATTTGCCATTACTTCTTGTGTTGGAAACACATAGCAGCATTAAATAGTTTCTGTATTTTAATGGCAATGCATTATTAAAAAAAAAAAAAGTGTTAATGTACATTATTATTATTATTATTATTATTATTATTATCATCATCATTTTAATGAAAATATAGATTTACGATTTTAATAACTGTGGAAACTCATAATCATAGTCTGTGAAAAGGGTCTAATTTAATATAATATATTATATATATTTGATATTTTACTAGCATTTTAAACCCATCCTGTCTGTCTTAGATCATGGCTACATCATTTAACTCAAGTGAATCAGCTCACGTCTAATGGCTGCTTTGTTGGCGCCATCAGTTCATTAGGACTTTAAATCACTGTAAATCAGTTACAGACCTTGAACAAGTATTCCTTTAACATTAATATAATATCATATTTCTTTACAACACTTACATTACAGATTATGTGCATACATGAATCACCCCGTAGCAGATCTAGGTGACAGGTGGAGCTGGGGAAGGTGGAGGGTTTCTGAAGTTCCAACCTGTTAGATTTGTTAGGGCTGAATCTATGTAGCTACAAACTGGAGATTATTAGGATCAAGATGCATATGTGCATGACCCAACTACTGCACAAGTCCATTAAAGTCTCACTGCTCTACGTCTGTCCTGAATGAGACTGTTGGTGGGTCGGACATCCCCTCAGAGAGGCTGAGAACTCATCCAATCCTGTGGGCTGGGACCTGATGGGCTTCTGACACAGATAGAGAGAGAGAGAAACAAACAAACACTCTCCTGTCCCACTTCTTCCGTTAACTAACATCTGGCCTAAATCTCTCAATATCTCTCTCTCCTGCTCTTCTACTCTCTGTTTTCTTATGAGCAACAAATTGTGTGTGTGTGTGTGTGTGTGTGTGTGTGTGTGAGTGCGTGTGCGTGCGTGTGTGTGTGTGTGTGTGTGTGTGTGTGTGTTTCACAAAATAAAGTAAGCCTAGCCATATAGTTTTGAAGCAATTTGAGGCCAAGTGAGACAATCAGTAAATATTTTAAGCTCATTATATTTCGAGCTCTCTCAAAATATAATGAGCTTCTTACCGGTATGGACCTTTCCAAGGTCTTTCTAAGGTCAGTGGCCATTCAAAATCCTTTAAAGGACATTCGGTGATCATTTGAATATCCGGTACAACGTTAAAACTCAAGAGGGAAGATCCCGTGCGAGTCAATACGCGATTGATGTTCAATTCCCGTCTCACTGTCAGAAAGTCACGACCCACACCTCTGGCTTTTACAGCTCTTTGCGCTCCTGGAAACATAACTCCCGGGTCAATATCACACCCGTGAGGCACATCGAGAATGCTAAATAATGTCGATTGATGACCATAATGCTTTTCTGAGGGGCAGATTATGGCATAATCTATAGCACATCAGATTATGAAATTAGAGAGAATTAATCCACGCAGTGCCATGCACAGTCCTACAAGTCATCAATCCTGGAGTCAAGCGGTGAGTCTTGACCTTCATCTGGTCCCAGCGCAGGCAAACAGTCCTGCAGGAGGCTGCATGCAGTAGATGCTGATCCGGCAGTGCTGTATACACTGTCTCAGCCTGAACACCATCACAACAAATGTAAATGGCAACACAAATGCTACATCAATTAACAAACAGTATGTGCACTTCTGGTATTACTAGAAATATGAAAACGTCCAAAAGACTGAGACCACAAATCAGGATGCATCCGGTTTTCATTTTTCTGACTTGTAAATATATGCGTTGAGTTACATTAAAATACATAAAATATTAATAAAACAACAATTAATGCACTAAATATGTAAAATACTACTCTAAAGTAAACTATTTATATATCTCCAATTATGTCATTTTAAAGTCATAAAATACAAAAGTAATATCAAATTTAAATCAATTTATTACAATAATAAATGTGTGTATTGACACAAACACATTGTTTATTTACATCTCAAATGGTGCTGATAATATATAGTATGTTATATATATATATATATATATATATTTATATATATATATATATACAGTATGTTAGTGCTGTCAAACAATTAATCGCGATTAAAAGTTTTTAAAAGTTTTTGTTTGCGTAATATGTGTGTACTGTGTATATTTATTAGGTATATATAGAAATACACACACATACAGTATATATTTTGAAAATATTTACATGTATATATTTATATTCATATAATTTAGATTACATATAAATATATTTAACATATAAACAAATATTTTTCTTAAATACATAAGTGCATATGTGTGTATTTATATATACACGATAAATATACACAGTACACACGTAAACAAAAACATTTTGGATGCAATTAATCGTGATTAATCATTTTACAGCACTAATATATATACACAATAATATATTTATATACGATTTTATTAGCTTATATATATATTTATATATATATATATTACTTTATATAATTATACTATTTTAGAATTTGAGTGAATTACTATATTTTATGTTAATATACTTTTTTTTGTATTATTTATATATTATAAGCTTAATTTGACTGAAATGTTTACCTGGTAAATACTAATATATATATATATATATATATATATATATATATATAGACACACACACACACACACACACACACACACAGTAAAAACATGTCATTTTATGACATTTGTTATGTCCCCCTTTTACTTTAATGTACTGACAAGTTTTTTTCCTCATTGGAAGATGCTTGGCAGCATGATGTTGAACTGATTGTATTTGAGCGTCCTCTAGTGGACAGAAGGCGCAAAGACAACCACCACATATCTATCATGCAATAATACACATTTCACTACAAGCGCGTCCCGTTTCATTTATTGCTCAAACGATGAGTGTTTACACATTTAACATGTTTTAAATGTGTACAAGAGCACAGACAAAAACAAAGACACATACAATTCTCTGTTACACATACATCATGAAATCTAAAATGGACATAAAGGCAATAGGCTATAACACAGGTGACAACAACAACAAAAAAAATGACAGCATAAGGACAATAGCAGAAAACAGAATGCATCACACATGCCAACACCAAACAGGGTGTCTGACTCCATGCAGAAAACACCCTCTGGCCTCTTATGACATGCAGCTCCTGCTACTGCTGATCACAATCACAAGACAAAGCTGACTGTTATCACATTACACTAAATCAGGCGACGAAGACGGCCTTGACAGAACAACAAAAGTGTGTTATTCACACACAGATCACATTCAAATAGATGTGTTCACAATGAAATAAAACCGCTTGTAGCATCTTTAAGGAACTTAATCTAAAAAGCAGATAAAAGCAGCCTCCTCATGTGATCAGAACTAAACTAAATGCCACTTCACAATGTGTAGATACATGTAAAAAATAAAAAATGCAATATTATAATCCAAAATGCTATAGCTTGCAGAACAACAATGAAAAAAGATTTTTAATCATTAGTCAGCAAAAGTGCAGCTATACTCCTCTCATTTCAATGTGATGTATTACTTAAAAGGAGGCAATTTGTTCTTGTTTTGCAAGAAAAATAAATTTTGCCACCGCAAAACAAACACAATTTCAGTAGTATTACGCACCTCAGCTGAGGAGCATCAGCCACCTGCTGCTATATTATACTGTGCTCACTGTAGAAAGGGCAAAATGAACAGATCTGCAAGTCAGGCCTCAGCAGGACACACCACATTATAACTGCTTGAATACTCAGTGGCTTGCAAAAATACATTAAGAAAAACAAAATACATAAATGTGAGTCCAATCTGCAGGTGAAGAGAAAGCTGAACAAAATGCCTTGCACTCAAAAACAGCATCCAAATTAGATGAGAAGTTACATTTCAAAATATCCAGCGATCAGATGATTACAAGCTACTTTTTTAATGTTTATTTACAGGCCTTCAGGAACACCTTTAAATCTGCTTCAGAGTTAGCTGTGGGAATAAAGAAAATGTGACGCTTTAGGTTATTTAAATATAATTCATTGAAATAGTTACTAGTTATACACAATGCTGTTTTTTTTTTCCCAGAACCCATCCATAACTGATCCTGACTATATATTTTAAATAGTATATTATTTGTACTACCATTCAAAAGTTTGGCGTACTTTTATTCAGCAAGGATGTATTACATTCATTGAAAGTGACAGTAAGACTTTTGCATTGTTAGAAAAAAAGTAAAAGTTTTAAACTTTCTATTTAGGATTCTAAAGAATCCTGAAAAAAAAAGTATCACGGTTTCCACAGTAATATAAAGCAGCACAACTGTTTTCAACATTGATAAGAAGAAATCAGCATATTAGAATGATTAGACTGGAGTAATGGCTTCTGAATATTCAGCTTTGCCATCACAGGAATAAATGACATTTTAAAATATATTAAAATATAAAACAGTTTTTACAGTTTTTACTGTATTTTGATCTAAATAAATGCAGCCTTGGGAAGCATATTTAAAAAAAAAAATTAAAAAAAAAAAAAAGTTTTTTTTCCCCCCCCCGTTTCTTTGATCAAATAGATACAGCCTTGATGAGCATAAACTTCTTTCAAAAACATTAAAAATCTTACTGATCTCAAACTTTTGAAAGCTAGTGTATGTATATATAATTTATATTTTTTAAATATATAATTATAATATTAAATAAATGTTATTATTATAATATTTAATAATAACACTTTAATTATAATATTTAATAAGCCTTCAAATATTAATTAAATATTTAAACAATCAAAGTGTTACTATATAATATAATATAATATAATATAATATAATATAGTAACACTTTAATGGTTTAAATATTTAATATTTAAATATTTAAATATCTTTATCTTTTAATCTGTTTCACTGCCTGGTTGTTCATGACAATGTGCAGTTTAATTTTGAGTAAATCATAGTAGCTCACCTTCTGCGCAGCTTCTGCAACCTGCTTGGCCCCGTGCAGCAAGTGGCTGGTTTTATCATCAGCCCTCATCAGACGCTCCCCGCGTTCACTCAGAACCTGACTGGCCCTCCGCATCATGTTCCCCATCTTCCTCACCGCTGGAGGAGACGGGCTGCTCATGCTCCTGGATGCTTTAACAGCTGCAGCCATGGAAATATTCAGAAACACCTATGAGCATCACGTCATGTTCCAAACATTCTTTTATTTTATACATTATACTTTATAGGTTACTAGCAACCTGGTCTCATGATGGGAACGTACCTGTGGGAACTTTTTTGCAAGACTCGAAAAACGTACTGCCATGTACGTTTTGTGACACATTCAGTGTGAAATGTCCACCGAGTGGCTCTAAAAAAGTGTTTGTTTTTTGTCCCCAGAACAGATGAACGTACATATGGTATGTTTTATGTGAAGTAGGTTTTGTAGGTGTCACCGCAGTTCTGACTTGAAATGTCCGTTGAGTGGCGCTGTAAGTCTAATGCTCCGTGACATTTTAAAATAACGTACCATCTGCACTACACCTAAACATACCCGATAGTATGAACAAAAGCGTATGTGACATAGAAACGTAATCGCAAGCATGCTGTTTTAGCTTGTTTTTCAATCTCTCATCTTTTTCATCACGAGTTATGTTTTTGACGGGATTCATACTCAAGGATTCTGTATCCTAAGTCCAATTCCGTGCCGCTGAGCTACAGAGCAAGCTTGTTATGCTTGGAAAGCGAAACATATGGAGCTGTAATCATAACTGTGTATGAAAATGATTACAAGTGCTCAATGTTTTACTGCCTCTAGTGTTCATTTCTGCTGGAAACTGCAGTGATATGTACTTATTGGTACGTATTTCGCATCTTGCGAAAAAGTTCCAAGAGGAACGCTTTCGTCATGAGATCAGGTAGGTTACCAAATAGACTTATTATGAAACAGACATATAGACAAATAGAATTATATTTAATACAAAATACTTTAGTATCAGTGAAACTTTCTCTATTTTAATCAGTTGTACTACACGGAAAAAATTATTCCAGATAATCAACTGAAAGCATGGTTTTAATATGTGTTTTGGGTCTCTGTTTCTGATTTTTTAAATCTAATATTGTGAAATAAGCTCGCTTAATCTGTAAATGAACGTAAAAAGGAGACAGAAAATGATACAGAGAGCAGCAACTTTTGTTTTATGGACTGCCATTATATACACTTGAAAATTCTGAATTGCCATTAACTAATCTCATTAATTGTGAAAAAATAGACATGGCAGTCTTTGACTGGGGCTGCGGTGTGTGGACTGGTACTCTGCATTTTGCGGCCCCAGGGCAGCTTGGCACCTCTCCTATTCATTACACACCATTCATCCATGATCCGCTGTGAAGGCTGGTGCCACTTCACTCATCTCCGCTCCTCTCCCCCCTCCTCAACGCCTGTCTTTGTGTCCCTGCACATGCCTTCATCAGAACAAAGTGGCCTCTGAACTAATCGGGCCCTCTTTGCAATGGAACCATTCTCTGCCGCTGCCCAGAGATCTATCAGAGCACTACAAACAACCAGCCGCCGACAGAGCCGACAAAGCGCCCTCTCTTCCTGCCTGGACCCTGACTGATCTGACCCATACAACAGGACAGACAGGACAGGATGGAAATGAATGCAACTGCCTAAAAGATGCATCTCTAATACACTGTCTAGGGGGTCAATGATATGGTCATTTGTTTATTCTAATGATTTATTAAAAAATAAATTTAAACTGCAATTCATATATTTTGAATACACCTCTTCAATGAAGAGCATGTTGGGTTTTTTTTTTTTTTTTTTCTGACTCAGTTTGTAATATATATATATATATATGGAAAATAAAATCAAAACTTTCATTATTAATTATTACTATTATTACTATTATTATTATTATTATTAAAAGAATAATGATAACATTCTTGAAAACAAATGATGATGATAAATAGAAAAAACAAACATTGCTTAAAAGAAATATTTAAAAATAACAATAACAGAAGTAATAATAATAATAATAATAATAATAATAATTATTATTATTATTATTATTATTATTATTATTATTTTAAAAAAATATTGAAAACATTCTTGAGAACAAATGATGAAGATGACGATAATAATTAGAAAAAAACAAGCATTGTTGACAAGAAATATTTTAAAAATAACAATAACAGAAGTAATAATAATAATAATAATTATTATTATTATTATTATTATTATTATTATTATTATTATTATTATTTAAGAAAAATAATGAAAACATTCTTGAAAACAAATGACGATGATAATTAGAAAAAAACAAGCATTGCTGAAAAGATATTTAAAAAAATAACAATAACAGAAGTAATAATCATTATTATTATTTAAAAATAATGAAAACATTCTTGAAAACAAATTATAATGATAATTAGAAAAAACAAGCATTGTTGAAAAGAAATATTTAAAAATAACAATAACAGAATAATAATAATAATAATAATTATTATTATTATTATCATCATCATCATCATTATTATTATTAAAATGTATTGAGATTGAAATTGAAATTATTCTTAAAAACAAACCCTTAAAATATCATAATGATAATAATAATGATGTTGATGAAGTTTTGTCTACCAAAAACAACAGTAACATGTTTAAAATAAAAACCACACAATCTATGTTAAAAATGATAACATTTAATAAAATTAAAAACTGAATTATTGATTAAAATGATATTAAAATGACGGTTACACCATCATTCAATTTGAACATTTGTTTAAAATAGTATAAATGTTTTTCCAAACCATATGACACCAATTTGATGAAACTGAATCAATCCTACTTACCTTCACGCTGAGACCGAGCCTGGTTTGCAGTCATACTGTTCTTCATTCGATTCAAAAAAATCTTGCAGCGGTAGATGACCATATTAACAGAACAAGCATCTGAAATATGGAAAAGAAAGAAAGAAAGAAAGAAAGAAAGAAAGAAAGAAAGAAAGAAAGAAAGAAAGAAAGAAAGAAAACAGGGCTTTGTTTTCTTACAGTTCTTAGGTTCTCCATACATATTTGTTCTGCAAAGAGGTCAATACAGCAATCTGTGTTTTTAAGCCCACTCACCTCCCATTAGCTTTTGCTGACAGTTGACAAAGTTAGTTTGGCTTGGAGCAGCAGGGCTCTTCTTGTTCTCCGGAGCTCCTGGTGTCTTCTGGTCTCCTGGGGACGCTGAGTTGGCTTGGGCAAGCTTGGCCTCCCAGTAGTTTTGACAAGCATGGTACAGAACCTGCACAAACATGCATTTCTCTGCAGCTGAGCTGGCCACCCACTGATCAGTGGTGCGATCGAACACTAGGTCGAACTCAGGAGTGTCCTAAAAATATGCATTCAGTCAGAATAATGCAATATACTGGAAAATAAAAGCTGCATTTTGAAGGATGCTCACCTTATCGGGGTTGATGCCATTGACCTGGCGCAGCTGCTCCACGGACCATTGAGATCTTTTAGCAAGCTGTCTTGTGCCTCGATATCTCTTAACTTTAGTGATGAGGACTTGAGCTGGTCTGCTGTTAGTAACTACATGGAAACAATGACATCTGCATCAAACTTCAAGAACATCTGGTTGCTCGACAAACGATTAAACTAGTAAGTAGTTTAGATATTTTGAGTTTATGAAGACACAGATTACCTGACAGGCAGAGGTAAGTTAAATAGTTCCTCTTGCGACCTCCATTGAGGAAGGACAGTCCTTTCCTCTTCGTCCTCCTCCTCACCTCAATGGCTGCCAGTAACTTTTCATCTCTTGGGACAAAGATCTCACGGGTGATAGCTGACTGAATGTTCATCTTCAAAATGCCTTGTATAAATGTTTCATGAACAAAACATGAACAAAACATATTTTTGTGCCCAACAGGAAATGTTGGAATGCAGAATTTGAGCCAATTACCATTATAAAACATAATAAATTAATTCAACTGATTAATATTTCTTGGTCAAATCAACAGCTAAATATTTACATTTCTGCTGTTTCATTAATCGTATTGTGACAACTTGCCCCAATTAGTGTAATAACATATATTTATCTACAGTATATCTATATATTATATTATTATTCAGCAGATGCATTAAATTACATCAAATTACTATTAGAACAGTGCAAGTTATTTCTACTGCTGTAATTTTGAACTTTCAATTTAAAAAAAAAAAAAAAAAAGAATCATGAAAACAGTGTCATTGTCACATGTGTGTTCCCGTCTTGTTCCTGTCTGCCCATATTTGGTTCTGTTCCTGTCATTATTGGTTAATTTGTGTCCAGCTGTGTTTAGTTATCTTGTTTAGTTTGATTAGTATTAAGCCCGGTATTGATCATCTTTCATGTACTACATGTGTGTCTCCTGGCTCCTGTGTGTTCTCTTGGATATGGATTAATAAATGACCATTGTTGTATTGAATCTCCTACGTCTCTGCGTCTCCTCGCTCCAGCACAGTAGTGCATCGTGACAATCATGGTTTCCACAAAAATATTAAGCAGCACAACATTTTCCGCACTGATAATAATAATAAATGTTTCAGCAAGTCATCATATTAGAATAATTTCTGAAGGATAATGTGACACTGAAGACTTGAGTAATGATGCTGAAAATTCAGCTTTGCATCACAGGAATAAATTATATTTTAAAATATTAAATTTGTTTTTTTAAAAGCAGAACATTATTGTTTTTACTCTCAAATAAGAGAATAAGTCCTCTTTCAAATACATTTACAAATAGTAGGCAAGTTGAAGTTATGTATCTATACATATATTAACAGAGCTTAGTAATAACTGATTATATGATTAAATAATCAGATTCCAAAAATGAAGTACTTTAGATTAAATTAAATTTTAAAATACTCATAATCAGACTACAGTTACTTTTTTTATGGATTACATATTCACACAATAGCAATAAATTATTCATAATTTATTGATTCTCCCTAATTCCCCTTTTTCATCTTTTAAATGTTCCTTCCTACCGCTTACATACATTCAGAAAGTCTCTCAGTTTTATTTATTTTTTTTTTTATCATGTATTTTATTTGGATTGATATTATTCTAAAATGACTTATTTTAATTTTCCATTTTTATGATTTAACTAATTATTAGCTTTTCATTAAACTCCTGAAGCTCCTCCAGTTCATTTACAAACCCCAGTTTGGGAAACCTTGATGTAATGTTTAATGCACTTAATGTTATTAATTACAACGAATAGGATATATTTTCTTACTCTTTGTATTTTATATCAATATGGTATTAGATTATCCTATTTAAATCAATGTGATAAATGAGTTAGGTAAAAAGTAATCAAAAAGTAGTCTGATTACATTACCTAAAATGTGTAATGTAATGGATTACGTTACTTACAACAATTTTTGTCATGTAATCGGACTACAATCAATAACCGACTACAATTTCTAAGAAATCTACCCAGCTCTGTATAAAGAAATGAAAGAAATATTCACTCGAGTAATAAGTGTGGCAACTAGCCCCAGTGTGACGAACAAAATTAATAAATATGGTCGAAAAAGCATTTAATATTACATTTTTAAACAATTAATGTTTGGATATTAAATGTTTTAAATTTTAAATGTATTACATTTTAATAAAATGACAGGCGACATGTTAGCTCACCTGTTGCTCTAAAAGGTTTCCAAATACAGAACAACTGAAGGAATTCCAAAAACCCCACAAATCTTTGAATAAATGGATAAATCAACACACCTTCTGCTTTATCCTCCTGTAACTTTCTTCCCTCGAGCCCTGAAGAGCGGTGAGAAGTTTCCAGCAGCCCAGTCTGTGTCTGCGCCTCAAGCCATCTTTATCTTTATCCCGCATCTAATGAGAGACTGTTGGGCGTGTGGCAAGACCCGCAGAAAACCCGCAGGCTGTGTGCTGTATCCTAGTAAGCTGCCTACTGAGAGAACACTTTTTAGGGATCACAGACGCATCTGAGTCAGCTGAGCTCAAACATGCTGTCTAGTTTGGTGGCTTGTACTTGAGACAGAGCCACACACACTCAAACACACACACACACACACAAACACACACACACACACACACACACACACACACACACACACACACACATACACACACACACACACACACACACACACACACAGAGAGGAAACTAAGTACGCTGATGATCACGTGGTTGGAGGGCTGAAACAAATCTTTATTTAAGAGCTGAAACACAAAGGTTTATAAGGGACTGCTGAAGGTTTTTTTTTTTTTTTGCTTCCCCTGGAATCACTATAAAGAATTCTTTAGCATATCATTTTAGCTAAACTTCCTAAATTGTGAATAAATAAACAACCAATAAATAAATGAACAAACAAACAAATATGAATGAATTGATAAACAGGGATTTTTTTGTCCCATTTGGTTTTTAATATGATAAAATATGATATACAGTATCGTTCAAAAGGTTGGGGTCGATATGATTTTTTTTTTATGTTTTTGAAATGTTTTTGAAATTTTTTTTATGTTTTTGAAATAAGTATCTTATTTCAAAATATTAGTTTTTGAAATAAGTATCTTTCAACAAGGCTGCATTTCTTTGATCAAAAATACAGCAAAACAGTAATATTGTAAATAGTATAATGTAAAAAATAACTTATAAATAACTTATTTTAATACATTTTAAAATGTAATGCAAAGGCAAAACTGAATGTTCACCAGCTGTAACCTGTAACTCCAGTCTTCATTGTGGGATTATTATATGACTGAAACTAAAACTGAAAAAAAAAAAAAAAAAAATGCAAAATATAAAAATAAACAGAGCAATTGCTCTGTGCTTGGGCCCTAAAAATTTAAACTAATTAGTGCTGGCCAATGATTAATCACGATTAATCGCATCCAAAATAAAATATTTTGTGTAAATAATATATGTGTGCGTACTGTGCATATTTATTATGTATATTTAAATACATACACATGCATGTGTATATTTAAGAAAAATGTTATGTTTATATATTAAATAGATTTATATATAATATAAATTATATTAATATAAATACATGTAAATACATGTAATTATTTTCAAAATATATAATGTGTGTGTCTTTATATAATAATAAATATACACAGTACACACACATATATTATATAAACAAAAACTTTTATTTTGGATGCGATTAATTGCGTTAAATTGCAAATGAATTAATTGTTGCCCAGCACTTAAACAAATTAAAAATATTAATAAAAAGTATCAAAATAGCAAAATATCACTGCTTCAGTGTCACAGTGCTGATATGGTGCTCAAGAAACTTTTTTTTTTTTTTATTATTATTATTTTCACTGTTGAAAACAGTTGTGCTGCTTAATGTTTTTTGTAGAAACTTTCTTTCAGGATAATCTGATAATTGCACAGAAAGTTCAAAAGAATAGTAACATTTGTAACATTATAAACGTCTTATAATAAAATAAAAATTAATTAAAAAAAATTGTGAAAATGAATAAGCAAGTGCAATTTGCCAGCTTAACACACATAACAAAAACTGCCACAAATATCGTATCAGTATTGGGCATATTATCAAAAGACAGGTAGATTTACACCAAAATACTGTTTATTTTGATAGAATACTTTTACCCTTCTATTTTAAGATTTTACAGTATTGCTGACCTCTTTATTAGGTCACAAGCCCTCAGTTGAGAACAACAGCTCAGTGTCTCCATGTGATGACTCATTATTTAGGCTAAAACTAAATCACCCCTCAGGGATTAATAAAGTTGTATTTTATTGTTTTCCATTTGTTCTGATCAAGGCCCATAGCAAACTGTGCTTATTCTAGCTGATCCCTATATTACCTATAAAGTCAGGATTTAAAAGCAATTAACAGAATGAGACAGAGAAGGCGGTCGATATCAATTTTAATGAAAAACACGAGGTTCATAAAAGAGGAACAGCTCTGTGTTCACTGAAGCTAAACATGAACAGACACGCTGGAGTCCCGTTCTGATATATATTATGCACATAATGCAGACGTTCCCCTCTGACCACATGCCTGATGAAGATCTCACTCTTCAGTTTATTGGCACATTCAAGGGTGAGGTAAGGAGAAATAAGTGCTTTTCTCTTGTCATCGTAAAGGCATGGGGGTGTCGTTTTTCAGGATTATTGTAAACAAATCATACAAAATTAATACAGAAAACATGGACGTAACAAAAAATGATGGTTATTTAAAAATGGCAATGTCTTTGTGACTATATGGTTCATTAGAGCTAAAATAAATTAGAAAACAACATAACAAGTAACATGTTTGAGAATGCCACGTATGAAAAATGTTGAGTGTTTCAACTTGGACAGAACTAAGAGGAGATCCAGTTGTCAGGAATTTTTCTAACAGCCTCAGTGGAAAATATCCAGACTTTGTCTTTCATGCACGTTAAAGCATAAACTCTAATTCAGTGGTGATCATAGCAAAGAGTGCATTCAAATATGCAGTAGATTTCAGTGTCTATCATGCAAGTGCAGAGAAACTAATGCCTCAAATCTATCAGAAAGAGAAGAAGGAAAAGGACCTAAAATGTCTGGAATAGTTCACCTAGAAATGAAAATTCTGTGATCCTCCACCATGATGTTCCAAACCTGTATGACTTCCATGGAAGACAAAAGAAGAAATTCTGAAGAATGTTCTGGTCGATCTTTCCAATTACAATAAATGGGAACTGAGGCTTTGAAGGTGCAAAAGGAATCATAAAAGGGATCCATACAACTATGTTCCAAGTCTTCTGAAGTTAGACTTTTCCATCAAGGTTATTATTGTTAACTAAAAAAAAAAAAAAAAAAAAAAAAAAAAAAATCATTACTTGAAATAAAATAATAACTGAAAGGAAATAAAATATATATTAAAAAAAAAGTATTTAAAACTTATTTATTCACGCCCAACATTTCTCATGTTCTTATTTCAAAAATTAATAATAAAAAAAAAATTAAAGAAATACTAAAACTAAACTACTTTAACTAAAATTAGAATGAAAACAAACAAAAAATAAATAAATAAAAACTCAAAATATGAATAAAATCTATAATAGTATACTAAAATAACACTGGTCTCCATTCAATGTAATTGCATGAAAAAAGCAACTAGTACAATTCTTCAAAATATCTCCTTTTGTTCCACTTATGTAAGAAAATCACATGAATTTGGAACAACATGAGGTTGAACAAATAATGACAGAATTGATAGTTTTGGGTGAACTATCATGTGTTTACTAATGGTTATTCTCGTCAAATTAATCCATCATGTCTATGTGCACTGCTCCCGTCAACTATCAACTCAATATTTGGCAACTTTTAAGATTGATTCAGATTGTGTTTTATCATCTAAATAATGTAAACATATAATAATTATGCTTAATTTATAAAAAAAATCAAAACTATTATTTTTAGGCAAGAAAACACATCTTATATACTTCTCAAAAACCCCTTCTGATTGTGAACCTCCAATTCAGCAGATTATTGTCAGTCATACTACACAACCACAACTTAAGTCAACACACATCAGTCAATATGAAGAATCCGCTGCTTTGGGAATCATCAAGGTGTGAATGGTCAGAATTTTCAAGCTGCAATAATTAGGATCATTACCGCCATCTCATCGAGTTTAAGAACAATCCTAGTTGGGGATGTCGTGGAGAGAGCAGGTCTTTTCCATGGGTTTGCTTCTAAATTAGGGAAAACAAGGCAAGGACAGGATCTCTGATGCACAGTGAACAAGGTCTGCTAAACTAAATTAAGGGAGTGATCAAAGGTGGTGCTGTGTGAGAGTTCATATGTGTTTGCGCTATGATTCAGGGTTGTCCTCTGGCATGTCATTCGCTTCATTTGGCCTGTACATGAACGTTAGCAGAAACAGAGCCACATCGTGGGAGCACCAATAGGCTGTGTGTGATGTCACCGCTGACCAATAGCGGCTCTCCACTAGGCCCTCCCTCAGCTCGAAGTCGATGCGTTTCTCAAGCTCCACTGCAAAAAAGTCACAAGAAGAATGTTATTGTCACAGGTTTTGGTGGTCTGGAGGTTTGATTTTCTACTCAAAAGCAAATTTGACAAATCATTTCCACCTCAGAGTAAAAATAAAAATCCAAACTGTGACTAAATTTCTCGCAATTGCGACTTTGTTTCTTGTTATTGCAGTGTTGTATCTAACAATTTGACTTTTTACCACACAAAGTAACTTTTTATAAATTGTGAATTTATCTCTCCGAATTTGCAATGTGATTTTACATCTCACAACTGCTTTTCTTAATTGCGACTTTATGTGCCATATGTGTAACTTTATTTCCTGAAATTGGGACTTCATATTTTCAAATTGTGAATTTATATCTTAAAATGTGATTATACCTTTATATCTCTCAATTGCAACTTTTTCTCATAATTGTGGCTTTATACCTGACAGAGCAATTTTATATCACATCTCACACTTCAAATCTCACAGTTGCAACTTTGTTTTTCATAACTGCAACTTTATATCTCACACTGTGACTTCATATCTAGCAATGTTACTTTATCTTGCAATTGTGATCGTATTTCTTAAAATTGCAACTTGGAATATGTTCAAATAATGAATTTATGTCTTAAAATGTGACTGTACCTTCAGACTGTGACTTTGTATCTTATAATTGCAACTTTGTTTCTGATAATTTTGATTTTATATCTTACTGTGTAATTTTATATACACATAATTTGATATCTCGCAATTGTGAATTTGTTTTTCATATTAAATCTCACGCTGTGTCTTCATATCTAGCAATGTGACTATATCTCGCAATTGCAACTTTGTTTCTTTTAATTGCGATTTTATTTCTTGTAATTCTCACTTTACATCTTCAAATTGTGAGTTTATATCTTAGAATGTTTCAATATGTCTAAAATGTGACTTTATATCTTACAATTGCGACTTTGTATCTCACAATTAGGGATGGGTGATATGACCAAAATCTGATGATAGGAGTTATTTTATTTCATGGTAACGATATATATTACGATATAGTTATTTTTGCTTTAAATAAGGTCTTTATGATATCAAAATTGTTGATGCTATAGAAATTTCAGAATTCTTGTCACCAGTGTCAATATCATAAAAAAATACTTATTACTAGCCTAAATTTAAAAAAAAAACAAAAAAAACAAGCTCACTGAAGACAAGTAAACAGTCACCAATTAAATAAGAATAAGAAACTAATTACAAGCAATAGGACAAAAAACCTACAGTAGAACAAATAAATAAGAAATGCTACATACATTATATAAAGTAATCAAATGTATAAAAACACTGCATATTCTTCACTGTGTAAATTAAATATATTTCTTCTTATTAAAGTTACAAAAGTGATTTAGTCAAGAGCAGTGAGAGATTTTCTCTCTTTTGTTGTTTGATTAACATAAATGACAGACAGCAGGAATATTAGACTGCTGTCACTTTAGGAGCTGCCCGAATCCAATATACTGTTACACGTGCTTTCTTTCTCAGCTGTTTACTTTCACTTAAGACCTAAATTACTGTGTTTATGAAGATACTTGCAAAGACAGGCATTTAGCAACATACAAGTGTGTGTATTTAACTGTTCAAGGTCTATAAAGCTGCAAAAATAACTCCGTTCAATAATCCTGCACTCTATGAGCAGCGTCTTAATGCACACTTGAGAGACTTTATATCTCATAATGTGACTTTATTTTTAACTTTAAATTTTATCTTGCAACTACTTGTTTATGTTTTACTCAGAAGTGGAAACAGGTTTCCATTATTAATTATAAATGATAAAGTTATCAATAAAAAGTGTTTTCAGAAGTTTTCAGAAATATTAGCGGCAACAAATGAAACTGCAAAGATACTGTTTCTTTCCAAACAGGTTTCCTAAACTGAATTACTGAAATCATGATATTATGAATATAGGGAAAATGAATCAGAGCACACAGTGAGTGTACTTTGTGCAGATGGTGCTTACAGGATGAGTTATCCATAATGACAGAGGCTGATTGTGATATGCTGGTGTCTCCTGTCTTCTCCTCGATTTTCTCCTCTGTCTTCTCCTCAACTTTATCGTCTAACTCCACAGGCCGGCCGTCTTCCCCTTTCTCACAAGCCCCGCCTTCAGAGTCTGATGGCTCTTCCTCTACACCACCTACCTGTCCACTAGAGCGGGAAAATCTGGAGAACAGGATACCACCAATGCCTTTACCTATACTTGCCGCTCCTGTGGAAAAAAAAACAAAACATGTACAGTTAATGTTACATTTTAAGAGTCATGAAACCTTCATATTTCAGAAATCAGGCTTGCTTTGGCACATGCAGCATTTGTATTAAAAATAAGGTTTTATATATATAAATATGTATGTGTATATATATATATATATATATATACACAGGCGCATCTCAATAAATTAGAATGTTGTGGAAAAGTTCATTTATTTCAGTAATTCAACTCAAATTGTGAAACTCGTGTATTAAATAAATTTAAATAAATTCAATGCACACAGACTGAAGTAGTTTAAGTGTTTGGTTCTTTTAATTGTGATGATTTTGGCTCACATTTAACAAAAACCAACCAATTCACTCTCTCAACAAATTAGAATATTTCATAAGACCAATAAAAAAAAACATTTTTAGTGAATTGTTGGCCTTCTGGAAAGTATGTTCATTTACTGTATATGTACTCAATACTTCGTAGGGGCTCCTTTTGCTTTAATTACTGCCTCAATTCGGTGTGGCAAGGAGGTGATCAGTTTGTGGCACTGCTGAGGTGGTATGGAAGCCCAGGTTTCTTTGACAGTGGCCTTCAGCTCATCTGCAGTTTTTGGTCTCTTGTTTCTCATTTTCCTCTTAACAATACCCCATAGATTCTCTATGGGGTTCAGGTCTGGTGAGTTTGCTGGCCAGTCAAGCACACCAACACCATGGTCATTTAACCAACTTTTGGTGCTTTTGGCAGTGTGGGCAGGTGCCAAATCCTGCTGGAAAATGAAATCAGAATCTTTAAAAAGCTGGTCAGCAGAAGGAAGCATGAAGTGCTCCAAAATTTCTTGGTAAACTGGTGCAGTGACTTTGATTTTCAAAAAACACAATGGACCAACACCAGCAGATGACATTGCACCCCAAATCATCACAGACTGTGGAAACTTAACACTGGACTTCAAGCAACTTGGACTATGAGCTTCTCCACCCTTCCTCCAGACCCTAGGACCTTGGTTTCCAAATGAAATACAAAAATTGCTCTCATCTGAAAAGAGGACTTTGGACCACTGGGCAACAGTCCAGTTCTTCTTCTCCTTAGACCAGGTAAGACGTCTCTGACGTTGTCTGTGGTTCAGGAGTGGCTTAACAAGAGGAATACGACAACTGTAGCCAAATTCCTTGACACGTCTGTGTGTGGTGGCTCTTGATGCCTTGACCCCAGCCTCAGTCCATTCCTTGTGAAGTTCACTCAAATTCGATTTTGCTTGACAATCCTCATAAGGCTGCGGTTCTCTCGGTTGGTTGTGCATTTTTTTCTTCCACACTTTTTCCTTCCACTCAACTTTCTGTTAACATGCTTGGATACAGCACTCTGTGAACAGCCAGCTTCTTTGGCAATGAATGTTTGTGGCTTACCCTCCTTGTGAAGGGTGTCAATGATTGTCTTCTGGACAACTGTCAGATCAGCAGTCTTCCCCATGATTGTGTAGCCTAGTGAACCAAACTGAGAGACCATTTTGAAGGCTCAGGAAACCTTTGCAGGTGTTTTGAGTTGATTAGCTGATTGGCTTGTCACCATATTCTAATTTGTTGAGATAGTGAATTGGTGGGTTTTTGTGAAATGTGAGCCAACATCATCACAATTAAAAGAACCAAAGACTTAAACTACTTCAGTCTGTGTGCATTGAATTTATTTAATACGCGAGTTTCACAATTTGAGTTGAATTACTGAAATAAATGAACTTTTCCATGACATTCTAATTTATTGAGATGCACCTGTATATATGTGCGTGTGTGTGTGTGTGTGTGTGTGTTTGTCCGCGCACACAAAGATTGACTGCTGTAAATCTGAAATCCATTCAATGATTCTGAATTACCGTATTGTCCGGAATATAAGACGATGTTTTTTCTTGGAAATACATCTGAAAAAACGCGGTCCTCTTATATTCGGGGTCTAGACTTTGACATGTCAATAATACACCCACAACAATAGGTGACGCCAAAAACGCATAAAACGAGTGTGCCATGAAATATGTAATGTAATGTGTGTTGTAAAGATCTCGAGTGGAAACATAAGAAAAAGAAAAGCTTACAGCGGCAAGAGTCGTGACTGTGATGGGACCAAACTTTCTCTGTAAGTGATTTTAAAACGTAAGTCAGTACACAGATTTGAAGACTACAGAAAATATTTCACTTCTACTGTTAATATAATTTTGGTAGGCTACTATGAGATGGATAGACTACATGTTATATAATTATATTATATATTTATGGTATATCAAAAAGTGTAAATTTTAAATGTGATTGTTGGTACATTTTACCAGTATTTGCCATACTTTCAAAACAAAAATTAAAACAGGAAAAATATGCAATATGAAAATAATTTAAGAAAAAAATTAAATTCTCAGTAAAACACAAGATTTGGTTTTCAAAAAGTCTTTTTCCAAAAGGTACATCTGGAAAAAGGGGGGTCGTTTTATAATCAGGGTCGTCTTATATTCGGGACAATATGGTACTACATATATTTAAACCTATGTAGTGATATTTTTGTTTTGGCTGATATATATATATATATATATATATATATATATATATATATATATATATATTATTGCTAAGGGGTTTTCCAAATCTCCAGTTGTTTCTGTGACACTTCCTAATTGCTTTCTATTGACCCAATGCTTTGCTGAGCTGTTTCTATTTATCGCTTTGCACACTAAAATCAAGATCTATAAACTGCAGATACGCAGTAATTGAAGGCAGACTGCCATTATCTCAGTATTTGGGAAGCGTAATCCTACACTGCACACTATACATCCTGCTCGCCCTGCAAGTGTTTTACTATTCCAGATGCCTTTAATGACCTCTCTCGTTCCATCTCACCCATGATGCTGGCCTTGCCCAGGTTGGTGATAGACTCGCCGTAGTGTCTGCGGGGCTGCGGAGGGGAGGTGCAGGGGCTCGGGAGGCTCTCCATATCGGACACAGTAGCACTTTCCTTTGACGGATTCAGTAGAGTGGGACGGATCTGGTCATATGGTGTGGGGCTGGTGGTGTTGTACCTAAAAAAAAAAAAAATCAATGGTTACATGAATGTACAGAGTGCACTGTACATTATAGAAACAGAACTTTCTTTGCTTACAATATTTTTATTTCCATACAATATTTTTGAAATGAAATTAAACTAAATAAATAAATAAATAAAATTTTCAATTAAACTCTTGAATTTAAATTTTACATTTATTTAGCAGAGGCATTATTTTACTCACCAGTGAATCTGGACAGGTGCTATATTACTATAATGCTTCAGGATGAGAGGCTCCAACCTGTATGCCTAAAAGAAAATCATTTGTCTTTATTTAGATTGTTATTTATATTTCCTGAATGACATTCATATATTCTATATCTTCAATTACAATAATAGGAAATATACTGGAAACAAAAATGTTGTAGAAACAATTTTCACTCAGAAATTGCTAGTACATTACACAATTAATTACAAAGAAATAGCAAGTAACACATTAAATTAAATGTAAAATTTTGACATAGAAAGACTGAAATAGTATTTCCTTGTAAAACATACTCCAATAATCTTTGTTTTAATAACAGCTTCTGTTTTGTTGTTGTTGTGTTTGTTTTTTTTGGTTCGTCATATTTAAAAAAAAAAAAAAAAAAAAGGTTTAAAAAGCGGGGTTTCACAGTGAGGCATGGAAGAACCATTTTTTGGGTTCCTTAAAGAACCTTTCAGTCAAAAGTTTTTTTTAAAAGACCCATTTTTCTTAGTGTGAAGGAAATTTTGGTAACACTTTAGTATAGGGACTAATTCTCACTATTAACTAGTTGCTTATTAGCATGCCTATTAATAACATATTTGCTGTTTATTAGTACTTATAAAACACATATTCTGCATGACTATATTCTACATCCCTAATCCTACCAAATACCTAAACTTAACAACTACCTTACTAACTATTAATAAGCAGCAAATTAGGAGTTTATTGAGTCAAAAGTCATAGTTAATGGTTTGTTAATAGTGAGAATTGAAACTTAAAATAAAGTGTGACCAAAATTTTAATAATCTAAAGAATCTTTTCCCACTATAAAGAAGCTTCTGTGGAATGGAAAGGTTCCATGAATGTTAACTGAACCACAGATGCCAGTAAAAAAAAATAAATAAATAAAAAATAAAAAAATTAGGAGTGTATTTGAATTAATTAGAATTTAGGGATCACTTCAACAGATTAGAGCTAATTATTAATACGATTACATGTATTTTAATGCTAAAAATTAATTTAAAATAAAACTATTATATTGCCAGACTAGGTTTTGTTTCCCAGTTGGCTCAGTATGGACCAGTAACTAAAGTAATCTGATCCTGAGCTATATTTAACCTGCAATCTAATCACACTCACTACAGGATCAGTGGGATGGAAGATGTTGAAAAGCCTCTGGCAGATGGATGTGGGTAGGATGTGGTCCTGCGTTCCATTGGTTCCAGGACGGACACCTCGCAAAGCCAAGAACACAGCCAGAGGAGATCCCATGCAGAAGAAGTTCTCCACCTACAACCCCAAATCACATGGTTTATTGATTAAGACAAACACAAACAGGAGGTGAGAAGGGGAAAGGAAGGGTACGGTTATACTAATGTACCTTGAATTTCAGGGCTGGAGAGGGTCTTGAGGATGAGGTTTGGAAATGCCGAAGCTTATCTTCCAAATCCCTCATTCTGCAAATGAAATATTAAATTAAATTTTTGGAGAGGAACATCACATAAACCAGATTAACAGAGGGATTGTCATTGTGGAATAGAGTGTAGACAAAGCTAAAAACCTTTAAATAATTCATGGTTCTTAAATGCATCGGAAACAACAGGAGAGCACTAAAATCAATGTAGCTGCCAAACAAACAATTAGATAATATATTAAGAACTAAAGGGTTGTAGAAAGGGGTTGTAAAAGGTGATATCTCTAAATTTTAGTGTATCCAACAACAGAAATCACAGTTAAAAAACAACTACATTTTTACACTACTGACCTGTCCTGATCTCACTCCTGATCTCACAACATAACGAAATCGCCACAACACAATGCATAGGACTAATTTTGTTGTGTTGTGCTAATTTCGTTGTGTTGCGGCTTGTTTCCGTTGTGTTGTGCTAATTTCGTTGTGTTGCGGCTTGTTTCCGTTGTGATGTGCTAATTTCGTTGTGTTGCGGCTTGTTTCCGTTGTGTTGTGCTAATTTCGTTGTGTTGCGGCTTGTTTCCGTTGTGATGTGCTAATTTCGTTGTGTTGCGGCTTGTTTCCGTTGTGATGTGCTAATTTCGTTGTGTTGCGGCTTGTTTCCGTTGTGATGTGCTAATTTCGTTGTGTTGCGGCTTGTTTCCGTTGTGTTGTGCTAATTTCGTTGTGTTGCGGCTTGTTTCCGTTGTGATGTGCTAATTTCGTTGTGTTGTAGCTTGTTTCCATTGTGTTGTGTTAATTTCATTGTGTTGCGGCTTGTTTGCATTGCGTTTTGCTAATTTTGTTGTGTTCTGGCTTGTTTCCATTGTGTTGTGCTAATTTTGTTGTGTTTCGGCTTGTTTCTGTTGTGTTCTGCTTATTTCATTGTGTTGTAGCTTGTTTCCGTTGTGCTGTGCTAATTTCGTTGTGTTGTAGCTTGTTTCTGTTGTGTTGTGGAGATTTCTTTGTGTTGTGCACAACTGGGTCACTGTATGTTAGCAAGTTGATAATTCTGAATGGTTAGCATGTTGCTAGAGGGTTCTGGGTGGTTGTTAGCATGTTGCTACAGTGGTTAAGTTTGTTAGCATGTTGCTACAGTGGTTAAGCTTGTTAGCATGATGCAGCAGTGGTTAAGGTTGCTTGCATGTTGCTATGCAGTTTCTAGTGTTCTGAATCTTTGTTAGCATGTTGCTAGAGTTTTCTGAGTGTTTATTGTTAACGTGTTGCTATGCTATTGCTGGAGTGTTCAGAGAGGTTATTAGTGTCTTGCTAGTGTGTTCTGGGTGGATGTTAGCATGTTGCTATAATGTTCTGAGCATATATATGTATACGTAGATGCCTCATTAGCGATTCTATGGGCCGCTATACGTAAGTCGTCTGTCATATTGTAATGGTTAACTTGACGTCATTCACCATAGTAACCAATGAATATTCGATGATGCCACAATCCTGCACAGCTGTTGATCTGCAAACCCATAGTATGGTGAATGACATCAAATTGACCGTTCCAAGATGGTGGACGCGTCTACGTGCTTAGAGCGGTCGAATGGGGCATCTATACATATATGGTTCAGAGTAGTTGTTAACTTGTTTGTATGCTGCTACAGTGTTCTGAGCGGTAGTTAGTATGTCTTGCTATTGTGTTCTAGGTGGTTGTTAACATGTTGCTAGTGTATTTTGAGTGATTGTTAGCATGTTGCTAGAGTGTTCTGAGTAGTTATTGTTAGCTACTATGCGATTGCTGGACTGTTCTGAGAAGTTAGCGTCTTACTAGTGTGTCTAGGTGGATGTTGGCATATTGCTAAGTAATTACTAGATGAATCTGAGTGGTTGTTAGCATGTTGCTATGCAGTTGGTACAGTTAAGGTGGCCATCCATCCAGTTCAGGTTGGACAGTCTGGTTTTGAAATACGATATCCAGTTAACAATGCCGGCTTGAGCGGGACACTCATTTGTCCTCCTTTTAAGAACGCTATTTTATACTTTATACAATGGTACATAATAAATAAATAAAAAATGTTAATGTTATGTTCAAGTTAATATTAAAGGGATAGGTCACCCAAAAAAGAAAATTCTGTCATTAATTACTCACCCTCATGTCGTTCCAAACCCGTAAGACCTTCGTTCATCTTCGGAACACAAATTAAGATATTTTTGATGAAATCTGAGAGCTCTTTGACCCTCGCATTGACAGCAAGGGTACTACCACGTTCAAGGTCCAGAAACGTAGCAAGGACATCAGTAAAATAGTCCATGTGACATCAGTGGTTCAACCATAATTTTGCGAAGCTACGAGAATACTTTTTGTGCACAAAGAAAACAAAAATAACGACTCCTTGACTGTTTACCGATGTCCTTGCTACGTTTCTGGACCTTGATCATGGTAGTGCCCTTGCTGTCTATGGGAGGGTCAAAGAGCTCTCGGATTTCATCAAAAATATCTTAATTTGTTTTCCGAAGATGAACGAAGGTCTTACGGGTTTGGAACGACATGAGAGTGAGTAATTAATGACAGAATTTTCAGTTTTGGATGAACTATCCCTATATATAAGTGATATACATTTCAGACACAATATTGTCAGTATTGACTGTTTTGGTCTATTTCGCCAATCATTGTATCTCCGATCAACACAGTGGTGTTTCGTTCAAGAGTGATTCAGCATTTCTTAACAAATCAGGTGAGTGATTCAATAAGACATTAATAAAGACAGTTGTTAAATTCAAAACTGCATACTAGTATAATACTTTTACTATTTTAGCATATCTATCTAGGTACAAGTTGCAAGAGTAGTATACTAGTACCCAGTTAAGAAATCAGCTAGTCACTTGCTTCATTCCTGAATGAATCAGCTGATTTGAAGGAATCATTTGAATGAGTGAATCAATAACTCACTTATTAAAGAGACAGTGACTTGATGGCAC
Source organism: Spinibarbus caldwelli (assembly GCA_039654775.1). NCBI lineage: Eukaryota > Metazoa > Chordata > Actinopteri > Cypriniformes > Cyprinidae > Spinibarbus > Spinibarbus caldwelli. The sequence goes on along the minus strand of CM077241.1, from coordinate 8,085,988 downwards.
CTTATGGTGGTTTCGGCTTCATATTTAAAATATCATTTTATAGCACTATATTCAGTATATTTTATATTTAATGCATTATTTATGCAATTGTATCTGCAGAGTAAATGCATTCATGTCATCTCTGAACTGCATTGAACAATCTGCGGAAATACATCTAAATGCCACTTGAGATGCATATTCTGTGCCACTCCTACAGTGCAAAGATGGATTTTGTTGATATTGATTTCAGTTGATTAGTAATTGCATTTATTGAATAAATATCCAGATTTACAGGAAAGATGATGCATACATTTAATAAGGTTAGAGGTTTTCTCTTTTAAAGGGTAAAAAATGTACCTGGAAATTATTTTTAGTGGGGAAAATTGCCCCTTAATTGAAATGTTTAATTTTTGTCACTGGTTTAGGAATATTTTTCAGTTTTTATCCTGGCTTGAATTTTTAACATGATAGTATAATGAATTTTTGACTGTTTTAGTGATGTTCTTGCAAATGCTGTACCCTCAGTTGAAGTCTTGCAAATGCATCTGTTCTACGGTATTCAGTGTTGCTGCTTATATAATTTACTTAATATAATGGGGATGTAGAGTGTAACTATAATTAGTCGCAAACCTTAAGCACGTGTTATGAAGATCCTCCAGTAGCTGACTCTCTTGTCTGCTAACATCAGCCTCCATGGCATCTGGCACCTCTTCATGAACAAAGCGCACCGGGTCCCACCCTGTCATGATGTCAAAGGTGATGACACAGCCGAGCGAGTGGGAGACGATGGACACCTTTCCTTTCTCTACAAATTCTGGGTTGCGCTCACAAAAGAGCGTGTAGAGTCGGTTCAACTCTTTGGTCAGACCCCGGGTGATCTGAGGAAGTGCAGTGAGCATGAAATAAACAAGTGCGACACTTTATTTGTGTACTAGAAAAGAGTAGGACAGAGTGTGCTTCAGTGTACGAGTGGGACATTTAGTCAAACTTTACATGAGAAAGACCTAGAGACCTTTATCCAAAACCTAGTCAGCTGCCATGCAGTTTGCTACCTACATAGACAGCTGCCTTCTAAATTAGCATACATTCTGAATGGAACCTAATAAGTGACAGATATGAAACACCGAACATAGGTAGTGAATAAAAAACGTGTGAAGTGCATGGGAAATTCAATAACTGATTTCAACTGAATATTGCTAAGCTAAAAAAATACTCTAATAAGCTAAAATACATAGCACAAAGACGTATTGGTTAAAATGATATATTTTAATTATATTGAGCTATTTTATTTAGACATTCTGAACTTTATACCCAACATTTCTTGTCCACAAATTACAGAAGACTTAGGGCCAGATTTACTAATCAGGGCAAATTAGCGTTAGAGCACAATTTCATAAAAGCTCTTATGAGAGAGGAAAATTCTGCATGTGATTTACTGACAATGCACACATTAAAGAACACAGACGCAGCCAGATCATTTCCATAATGACCAGCACAATCTACCAAGAGAAGTGCAAATTAGCGCCTACTTTATGACATGGTTTTTTTGGGCATTAAATAATGGTGCAAATAGAAGTAATTTGACAAGCACAAACATTAGTAAATTGCGTTCCATGATTCATTTTAATACTCTCCTTCTAGAAATTTTGTGTCTGAAAGGGAAACTCCTACAAGTGCATATTCAATAAGGTCATGTGCAAAAATAACTGTGTCCATGCCTTTTCAGCGCTAATTCTTCATTGTGCGTCTTTGGTAAATCCTAACAGAACTATTTTAATGCCAAAAGACGGTTTGCGCTGGCGCAAGCTGTTAGTAAATCTGGTCCTTAGAGATACATGTATTTGAGATAATATAATATAAATGAAATAAAAGGCCAATTAAATGTACCCAAACAGAGAACACGTTCAAGATTATATTTCTTAACATACTTAAGCACACTATTAAAAGGTGCATTTTGTACTAATGTCAAATTAAAACTTTTACTTTAAAGTACACTTTAAATCATTCTCTTAATCTTTTGTTGTGCTAAAATTAAATTTTAAATTAAAATTATTTTGATATGTTGACCAACATATAGGTAAAGTACTCAAATCTATTTTTACTCTGTTATTCAGTATTATACTGAAAATTAATATATTTAATGTACTAAACTGCAACTTCATCATTAAAATGTGATATTGCAAGTATATTTAAATACGTGACATGTTCCAATAGAAATGGCATTAAAATACATTTGGCTGTACACTTTAACCATATTTAAAAGACATTAGAATTATAATACTACATGTAAAGATGTACTTAGGTGGGTCAAAAAAGCACTCTGTGGTTCATCTAACTGCATTTAATACAAATTTAAACTATAATACTTTTTCAAGCGATTGCAATTAAGATGCAATTAAGTGTCTGAAAAAATTACATTCAGTTCACATTTAAATATATTGTTTTATAGCATACTATTTTCATAATAACTTTTTTAAGCATGCTAATGTGTGATTTCTTTTCACATGGGAATACCTTCTTCAAAAAGAATATGTGATGCTGATTTAGATTTTGGTCAAAATAAGGTATTTTATAAGGCAGCATAATTATGCATAATTTAAGTACAGTCGTTGCATAAGAAGCATGACTATGATGCCTTAGAAAAAAGTTGTTTATGTACTAGATTTTGAAACATGTCTAGTTTATAATGGGTTAGTTATAATGGGTTATAATGAGCTGGAAAAGGAAAAATAATGAGAAAATGAATGAATGAATGGAGGATTGTGATTGTATGTCACCTCATCCCTGTACAAAGGGCTTGTGTAGTACATAATGTCCATGGCACTGCTGTTCAGCATGTCTCTCAGACCTCGCACTTTGTCTGGAGTAATGGAGTCCACGGTGTCTGAAAAAGTACACTATCTATCAATGATAATAGTTTTCAAACATAATGTGCTTTGTTTTTTATTAATGTCCATAGGCATACCTCCATCAAGGGTGAGTTTAGAACGCCATTCCACAGGAAGGAACTCTACATGTTCATTTGTTCGGTCAGAAAAGTGCTTCTCCTCCATCTTGCGGGCAGCATCACGCATCCTGTCCATCAATGAAATGCATTTGTTAGTTTCAGGTCTAGATGACTGTTTTTTTGCAGATTCAGCTGTGTGACTGGTGGACTCACATGCTTGTGTTTCTAATGATACGCCCCTCATCCATCTTCTGGCCAATCCCATGTACCACAAAGACTATGTGCGTTGCTTCAGGGGGCGTGTCCTCTGGAGCTGCCTCCTCCACGTAACCTCGATGGAGACGGGTCCCGCTGCTGGATGCTAACCAGACATGAAAGAAGAAACTTTGAGACTTTGTAACATTGATACTCCCTTCATTTTATCTTCAGTTTTAATAATGACTCTGCTTGTGAAAAAGGATAAAGGTATTGAATGTGCACTTGTTGTTAATGATACAAAAGCATTAAAGTACAAAAGCCTGCAATGAAATAAAAAAATTGTGTTTTTATTCTTGTCTTTTAGTCCATAACTGCGTCGCAAATGACGCACTATACACTATGCACTTATACACTATGCACATATGCACTATTTACTCAACCATGTAGTGTATGTAGTGAATATATAAGGTTGTTTTGTCATTAATAATCGGAGTCTGATAGCCCCTCCCCTTTCGCGACGTAATTAAAGCTGTGACAGTTGTGTGCATGAAGTGTCCAACATTCCACACTTTTTTTATCGGTTATTTAAGTGCATCATTCGGGTATTTAAAGTGCACTTTTTTCAGTGTGAACACACTACTATTTATACCACAAAACATCACAGAATAGTGCATAAGTACGTGATTTGGGACGCACCTCATGTCTATTTTCTAGTCTGTAAGCTAGTGTACTTTAATAATGTACTTTCAGCAGATGCATGAATTGAAAAGTTACTTCTCTTTCTCTTTTCTCTTGGGAAACTGGACCAAAAATATTGATGACTCACAGATTTTTGTCTCATCAAATCCACACTAGAATGTGAAAGTCCCTCCCACATCATTCAACCAGCAAATAGCAAATCATGCACCGAATTTGGAATAACATACTAGCATACTACACTTTTGTATTGCAGAAATAGTAATAGTAGTATACTGTTGTGTTATTTTGAGCTCAACCATGGATTGGCTATTTAAAAAACGGGTAAATATGTCCTGCTCAAACTTCAAATTTCAACAGAATATACAAAACTTAAGACAGAACACTGCACTCATCAATCCATTTCATGTGGTCTTTAAATGAGTAACACCACTGAGAATGTACTTACTAATCAAGACTGTTACGAACCTTTGGAGAATCCCAGTTTCTGAGTAACAGTCCGTGCGATCTTTGAAGTGGTAGCATCGCTGTAAAGGTACACTTCATCCACGCTGTGCCAGTCCACGTGGCTCCGGCTCAGTTTCAGACTGTGAATGGCTGAGTGAATTAAGGGCAGAAGTCAAACACGTCTGTTTCAAATTACTCAACTGTTAAGTAATGTCTAACCACATCAGCCCATTTCAGTTAAGGGTCTTTTTGACTATTTGCAAACACAAGTGACAGTCAATAGCCCTTCTGATGTCACCAGTGTTTGTCTTATTTCAAATGTGTGTCATATGAGACAAACAGGATATCTGGCTTTGGGTTGTGGTTCATTCATGACCGTGCCTCTAGATCATCTGAACTAAGCGTCAATGTTAAGTCGGCCTTTTTTTGGGCTTGACCCGTATAACAAAGCATCCTAAACCTGAGTCCTATTCGTAGCATGGTTTATTACCATCTTTGCTGTCCACCGTGGTGGCCACCGCTTCCGTGTCAAAGGTGTCTGTCATCTGCTGGCCTCGGAAACGGGCCAGGTGCTCCAGTTCAATGAGGTCACTGTCCTCTTCCTCCAGGGGCAACCAGGTCCCGTCCGTGAACCACTGGCCCCTCATGACCGGGATGTGGTCTTGTTCTGTAAATGCAAGCAGTATGAATTGTTATCCGTTTCTGAAGAAGCATTTCATCTGACTTAAGCCCAAAGACCCCAAAGGATTTCTGTTATCTTAGAGTAAATTCGCGTGTCTTTGATCGCCTAGTGTGACAAATTCATGGTTTTTGCGATTAATTAAATTACATATTTGTTATTCACATACATAATCACTTTTATGACATTTTTTGTGGGTTGAATAAAGTCTATTCTACATAGAGAAAAACCAATATACTGTATAGATTTCTCTTTTTCTTTAAGTTTCCGCTGTTTTCTCAAACAGATAAATTCATATTCATAGATGGCACTTTTGTCTGTATGGTAGTTAGTTTCATTGTTTTGCACTGTGAACACTAAGCTTGAAATTGAGAACGCAAGTACAGAATGACAAGACCGATATGCAACTGATTTCAACGCTGAATTGTTTTCGAAATGTCTTGGCTACAATTTATCATACATATGAAAGACTGTAAATTGCAGTGTACAGCAGGCTTTAAAGGGATAGTTCACCAAAAATGAAAATTTTGTCATTATTTACTCACTCTCATGTTGTTCTAAACTTGTATGGATTTCTTTCTTCTGCTGAACACAAAATATTCAGAAAAATGTTGGTCACCAAACAGTTGCTGATAGCAGTTTTTTAAAAGTCAATGACTATCTGCAAATGTTTGGTTACCAACACTCTTCAAAGTATCTTCTTTTGTGTTCAACAGAAGAAAGAAACTCATACAGGTTTGGAACAACTTGAGGGTGAGTAAATAATGACAGAATTTTTATTTTTTGGGTAAACTATTCCTTTAAAGTGCAGTGACATTAGTGAAATCTCACTGAAATGTAGTGCGCAAAATTGGTCCATTGCCTACTGTCAATAGCTCACAATTTTACACACGTTACATCTCACCCAGGAGTGCAAATAAGTGTGACCTTTACTTTTCACCTTAATGTGAAATATCTGATTCCTACTGATTAATTTCGCCCAAAAAAACTGACTGAAATCTGTCTGCACCTTTGAATAAAAAGTTTCAAATAAAAGTTATGCCATTATTACGTTACTACAAACACAAAAGGAGATGTTACACTATAATGCTCCATTAGTGAAGTAGCCAAAAGGACTAGTGCAAACCATTTGAGGAACAGAACGTAATGTATGTTGTTACTCGATCAAAACCACATTCAAACCAATGAGACTGACGTCAAATCTGATGCAATGACTTGGGTCATATTTGAAAACTGATTTCACTGAGATTTAAGAGTTGTGGTATTTTTAATTTTATTTATTTATTGGCAAATAATGAGTTAAATTTAAGTTTGTTTCTTTTTTTGTTTTTCTCACACAAGATTGTCATTATATTATAATCTCACACAGTGAATTATGTACTACTTTTAGTATACTTGCATGGTGCTTTTGGAGCTTGACAGCCTCAAGTAACCATGTAGTAATATTGCTATACAGTTAAATTATTCAGACACTAGATATAATTTTTTATATATATATTTTTTTACTAGTGGGTGCAGGACACTATAGTTCATTTATGTAAGAGAGGATAGCAAAATAAAGTAAACTGTAACATATTATACCCAAAAATTCTTCACACAGTGGACTACCAGTAAAACTGATAAACATTTGGGAGCAAAAAATCGATTTGACACTTTGACCTGATCATGTTTTGTTACATACCTTTAAAGTTATCTGACATTATCAAGAGGAATTTGATCTGACACAGTTTAACTCTTGAGTTCGTATTACCATTTTCTAAACTAAACTGTGATAATGTGAGAAATGTTGAAGGTGTCTGAATAAATTTTAGTTTGAATGCATGTATAAGTGCTGTATGAACATTCTGCAAAGCATCTATTTTGGTTTTCCATCTCCAAGGGTTTTCTTTAATATACTCTTGTAAAAATACTCACGGTTCCAGTATACAGGATAACAGTCTTTCTTCTTGATGTCCACCTCGTAGAGTCCTCCACGGACGCACACCGCGTCCACATTGATGCTTTCTGAGTCCAGCTCCGTCTCGTCCGGTGAGCAGCATCCAGCATCCGCGCTCTCCGGGACCGGTTGCGCTGCCAGCGCCGCCGATTGTCTCCGGACCTCCGGTGCATCGCATCCCGATGGTGACTCGAATAAATCCTCCGCTTCTTCACCAGCATCCCTCCGTTTGACCTCGTTCGGATTAAGCTCGCAGTATTTGCGATAAGCCAACTCGATTTTCAAAGAATCGTGTCCGACAAACGGTTTCCAGCTCCTCTTGTCCTCTTTGTAGAACCAGCGCACCTCCTCGGGTCCGAGCTCCGTGACAACTTCCCCGCGGTGCCGCGAGCTGGTGGAGCGGTTGCGCTTTTTCGTGGCGACGTTCCCGTCACTTTCGCTGTAACTGGGGTCTCCGGTGATGTCGAGATAACCTGAGTCCGGATCAGAACCGAGTCGGCCATGATAGCCGGCGAAACCCTCCTCCACCAGGCCTAGCATCAGTTCGCGCTGGCCCCGGGGCAGCGGCAGATGTCCGTCTATCCCCGGCTGCACCGCGTCCATCCCGGCGAGTATCGCGTCGCCCGTGGGTTCGTCGAAGCAGGACGCACACGCATCATCCATCCTTCCCCATTCACCGCCGCTGACATTTTCTCTGCTTTGCGAGCAACTCAAAGACGTTTTGTCCTGACAGGCGCTCATCGCTGTCGCCGCTTTCTAGAAAACAGCAAACGGAGCGGTTCCAGCACCGGTCAGCTGATTATAATAACAACAAATCTAACGATGTCAAAACCTCTCCTTCCCCCGGCGCGACCGGAGCGGCCAGCATCTGTACAGACGCGTCAATCACACACGCTGGACTTCAAACTCCATTAAATAAAGTCGAATCGACTCGCACAGTCCTCAACTTAAAGGGCGGACACGCCAACCTGTTCACTTTCCATTAATATACCGACTGTATTTCTCCCTGCGGAGCCCCTCTTACTCTCTAGAGGCGTCCGACTCGTGAATGAATCTTACGGTTGAGTCGGATCTTTTCAGTGAATTGGTTGAACCGGTTCACAGAATCAGTCTGAACGAGTCGGCCACGGTTGAATCTGACCGAGCGGTTCTCAGTGGGCGAAACCCGGTGCTGTTTTTTGAAATATCACATAATATTGAATATGCATTAGCCTATTTATAAGCTTTCTTCATCTGGCTTAGTATTCTAAATAACGTTGTTATTATACGCTTGGTGAAAAACTACAGTAAACAACCTTATAAACAAAAACGTATTATACTTAAAAAAGCATGAACTGTACTTTCTGTGAAAGCTATATGAATCAACTTTGCATTTATTTTGGCACTGTATATATTGAGAGAGATTAGAGACATTTTTCAATGAAAATATTCAGTGTTCACTTTTACTTTTTGACTTCACTGAATATTCTAAAGAGGATGAAAAGTGTAGGCTATTTATTTAATCGATTTACTTATATTTGTGAGTAAACTTCGTATTTATAAATGCAAGTTTACTAATTTAAAACCTATATTTATGGTTTTGTTGTTATGTACATAGTCAAAGACTAGCTATAAGACTTTAAAATATTGTGAGTTTTTATTATTAGTAGTAGTAGTAGCATGTATTTTATATCGATTGCAGTTATTCTAATTTTTATACTATTATAAAAATTAGATAATATATATATATATATATATATATATATATATATATATATATATATATATATATATATACTATTATAGGCTATTATACTATTATATATAGTATATTATACTATATATATATATATATATATATATATATATATATATATGCAATGTAATATAATAAATTATTTCTCTGCTTTAGTTTTGCATGCATAATTGTATAATGTTCGATATTTGCGTTTGAGCCATAGACTGTAAAAAAAATAAAAATAAAAAAAAAATAAAAAAATAAAAAGTAGGGGGGGAAGAGAAGAAGGTTTGGACGACGGAGCATTTTTAAATTTACGTGATGACGTAAGCAAAACGGAATAATTTTTGAACCGGTTCATTGAAGTGATTTGTTTGAAAGAGCCGATTCGTGAACTGATTCGGACTTCGCTTCACTATCTTGCTGTAACGCTCCTCCCTATGCGTGACGGTATTGGAGTCATGTGCGGATTTGGCCCTCCGGACCACCGTAGCGGCTGTCACAACCGGAAGTTTACGTTGGTGAGTCTAGTAGGATGACAGCCCAACGCAAGACTGCATAGCATACAAGACTACCACACTTTAAAAAAGTATTTATTTTATCAGACGTACCGACATTTATGCGCAGTGTATTAATGTAACATTTTAATAATGGCTGCGGAGTTTTTAGTGATGTTGTATGAGTATTCTCCTCTCTTTTACATTACTGTCATATCAGTATGTTTCATTATCACTGTGGCTGTTGTGTTAGGCTGGTAAGTTCATATTTAATAGGATAAATTTGCATTTTAGTCCAGTGTTGGATGGTTTGGGTTATGTATTTGATGTTTATTGGGTTTAATAGGGCATCTCTAGTTAACTAGTTCCCTCTGAAAAGCAGATGTTGAGGGTTACATCTTTAATCTAACTTTGGCCTCGTCTGTCAAGGTTTGGATTTGATGTCCCGGTCATTTTACGCAGTTCAGATGAGACTGAATCTTTAACACCTGTCCCTGAGAGGAAGATGGTGCAGGTGACCAATCCCTTTGCTTTGGAGATGGACTCTACGGCTGGTACAGTATCTGGTGAGAAACTAACAATAACAGTGTTGAATCCATTTAAACTGAGTAAAATAGTCAGTAAGTGTGTGTGTTTTCTCATTATGTCAGAAGGAGTGAGTTTGCGGCCGTACTGTCTTGAAGACTGCGTCCTCAGCTGTTTCTGGGGCTGTGGGGTCCAGGCTCTCCAGGCGGCCCTTCAGAGTCACCAGCACGGGCTCCGGCTCCGCACACCAGAGCTGTTTCAAGAGGCTCTGGACTTAAGCTACCTTCACCACCAAAGCTTCAAGTATCCTCTTCATTTGTCTTAGAAATAGCTCTGTAATAACATTTCACATCGTCTTTGCAACAGATCCACAGGGAAGAGTGAGGTAAACTGTGCCACTTTTTACTTAGGTTGTCCTTAAATTGATAAGAGGTAAAACTAATATGTCTAAATATATTTCTGGATGTGTGCCATCAACTAAAATGAGAAAACTGAAAATACTATGGAAATGTGATTTCTCAAAAAAGTGATTCGAAGACAACTTGCTCTAGATTAGATGTAAACTATGTCATCATGATGATTGTATATAAATGTATATAATATGCGTAAATTAGTAAAAAAAAGATGCAAAAATAAAATAAAATAAATAAATAACCCTTTATCATGTCATCATGATGATTGCATTTCAAATAAAATTGTACATAAATGTATACAACAACTAATATATCATGCCATTATGATTATATATCTTTCAAATAAAAATGTTCACTACGATTCAGACTTTCGGGGTCAGTTAGCTTGTTTAATGTCTCACCAAGGCTTCATTTATTTGATAAAAATACAGTAAAAACTGTAATATTGTAAAGTATTATTACAAATAAAAAATAATTGTCTATTGTAATATATTTTAATATGTAATTTGTTCCTGTAATGGCAAAGCTAGATTGATGAATAGAATGTTCAGTTAGAAATAGAGATATTTTTTTTTCTATTTATTAGAAATAGAAACACTTTATAACATTATACATTTCATTACTTTATATATATATATATATATATATATATATATATATACTTTTTTTCAGTATTCTTTGATGAATAAAAAGTTAAAAAGAAGAGCATTTATTTATAATAGAAATCTTTTCTAACAATATACACTACCGTTCAAAAGTTTGGGGTCAGTAAATTTTTATTCTTTCTTTTTTGAAAGAAATTAAACCTTTTATTCAGCAAGGATGTGTTAAATTGATAAGAAATGATAGCAAAGATTTATATTGTTAGAAAAGATTTATATTTTGAATAAATGCTGTTCTTTTTTACTTTTTATTCATCAAAGAATCCTGAAAAAAATATCGCAGTTTCCAAAAAAAATATTTGGCAGCACAACTGTTGCCAACATTGATAATTCTAATAATAAATCAGCATATTAGAATAATTTCTGAAGGATCATGTGACACTTTAGACTGGAGTAATGGCTGATGGAAATTCAGCTTTGCATCACAGAAATAAATTATACTTTAAAGTATATTAAAATAGAAACCATTATTTTATATTGTAATAACATTTTGCAAGATTACTGTTTTTTCTGTATTTTTGATCAAATAAATGCAGCCTTGATGAGCATAAGAGACTTCTTTAAAAAACATTACAAGTCTTACTGATCTAAAACTTTTGAACAGTAGTGTATATATATATATATATATATATATATATATATATATATATATATATATATATATATATATATATATATATATATTTTTTTTTTTTTTTTTTTTTTTTTTTTTTTTACAAAATTAAATTTTGTAAATATATACAAGCACATTCATACTGCTCACGTTTGCAAATGCAAATGTAGTGAAAAGGTTCTCAATTTTTGTTTTATTTATTACATAACTTACGTTTAGAATATTATAATTTGTTATTGCATCTGTATATGACATTTTACATGTCTCCCACTCTTCACTATGTGACAAATAAAACATTTTTAAATGAATATGATGCAACACAATTTAATGCTTTGTCCTTAACTTTGCGTTAGTATACATAAAGAAGAAAAAGAAGAATATTTCACCCAGTTGCCTCCAGATCTCGGAGTAACCAATTTTGGGTTGCTCCCTCGGGATCGATACCCCTTGGTGGCTGTGCTAACAATGGCCAATCCGGAAACCAGGGACAACTACAATATTGTAAGCAGCAGAGTCTTTCTTTATCAGAATGCCCTTGATATAAACAGATGAAGTCTATTATTCTGTTGTTTTTCTAGGTGACCAGTGTGACAGTGCTCCACGTTCCTGACGACAAATACAGGCTCTCTGCGAGAATCTTGTTTCAGTATCTCCTCACGGCACAAGGGAATTTGTGTGATCTGAAGGTGTGAAAACTCGGTCACAGCATTGTCATTTTCTACTGTTTTCTGTTTTGGGACCAGTTTTTGTATGCTCATTTTGATTACACTTAACCTTCATCACCTAATGTCCCTAAAGCAAAATGGGACAATGTTTAATTATATACCATTAATTAAGTGCCTTGCCTAGAGCGGGATTGTGTGCTTAAAACTCTTCTTTTTCCATAGCCTCTCTTCATGTCAGCAGACAACAGCAACTTGTCTGGAACCACAGAGCCTTCGACTAGCACGCAAGGGGCGGAGCCACAGCCCGAAAGGCCAGGTGAGAAGGGGGAGGAGTCTGATTCAGAAGGGGAGTGGCCTGATACCCAAGGCAGGGACTGTGTGGTGTGTCAGAATGCACCGATAAACAGAGTGCTGTTGCCATGCAGACATGCATGCGTATGCGACGGCTGCGTATGCCACTTCCAGCACTGTCCGATCTGCCGGGCGTTTGTCCTTGAGTCTTTTGCTCTAGCTAACCAACCAGCTCACGATGAGGAGGAGGACTTAACAGAAGACTAAACCTGTATAAACTCAGCATTAAAAGCAAGCCTTTGCTGGAAAGGCTAAACTCGAAAAGGAAACGTTGCATCTTCAAGGTAAAGTGATGCAGGCAGCTGACCTTTAACCACAAGTATGGACACTTCTAAAATTATTTCAGTTTTAGGCTTTTGAAGTTGAGTGTGCTTGTAAGATGTGTTTAATATAGAGATTTTAAGTTGAATAGAATATTTATTTTTTTCAATATTTTGGTTAAACTAACAAATACACATTTCAGGAGGAATCATTGTGGACTTTTTCTTCCCACCAAAGGATTTTAAGAGATAAGCGATACTCTGGAAACAACATGGTAGTTTATTTTATTTATTTCTTTAATCATTGACTTTAATAATGTGGAAAAGCAGGCCAGGCACACACAGTTTATATAACTGATCACAGATTTCTAAAGAGCCGTATCATCATACAAGTCTACACACTTGGCCAACAGGTAAATATTTTATTAAATTGGGGTAAACAATGCTTTAACTGAACAGCTGAAGTCACTTGATGGTAGTAAAGGAAATAGAACATCAGAATGCTTTCAAATGTTGACAAAAAACTACTACAGTAACTTAAAAAAAAAAAGTGTTGTGTCCATGGACAGTATATTGATTACTGACCGAAAACCTCTCACATTTATACTTTGCACAAAAAATGTGGTTTTATACAGGCTTGTAGTCCAGTTTAGACTCCAGCTTCTTAGAGTCTGCCACCTTCCTCACAGCTTTCATGAAATCCTCCTGAGTCACGTACTCATGATCAGCACGAATGGCAAACATACCTGTTGGATAAAAATGAGGAGAGATCACACAGTGGGAATTCTAGAGGCTCAAAGGTTCAAGGTTTGTCTGGTTAGCATCATGCTATTAGACCCAAAACATTTCCACTAACAACTATTTAAAAAAACAAGTTATAAATACTGACAAAATGTGTTTTAAAAATTTTCATTATATTTAGGGCTGCAACAACTAATCGATAAAGTAGATAAATCAATTAACACTATTACTGAATTTGATGAATCGCATTTGTTCATGGAAGAACATCCGACAGTCACTTCACTTTACAGCAGTGATTAACACACTCTCTGGTGCACAAGTAACATTTGACAGTTTGTAAAAATGCGTAAATGTTATAAAGTCACGCAAGTGAGTCTCCGTTAAACTTCACAGAAGGAGCACCAAACAGACAGACTGCAATTGAAAGTGAACACTATAATTCTGACTTTGTTAAATGTTTAATTAAATATGTTTGGTAAATATACATTTTTTGGGATGTCAAAATGTATGTTTAAAATGCTATGAAACAAGTAGTTGTATTTTAATGAGCAGTAACTAATGGGGTATAAATGTAATGTAATTACTATGTTCAGATGAGTGACTGTAGCTGCGTTTCCATTACTCTTCAAATTTCGCAAATTGAAATTGCGAATAGAAAATACACCCAATGGAAAAAAAACTCCCATATATTGCAAAAAAGTTTTTATGCTCCCATGAGGTGGTTTATCAGGCAAAAAAAGGAATATTTTGCAAAACTGCAATGGAAAGGTGTTTTTTGTTTGTTTTTTTTGTTTTTTTCACATTTACAGCTAACTTGGCATACATACAAGTCACACGATCATTATTTACTGTACTATAACCTCCGAGAAACACCTCATACGTGGCTGCTCTCAAGTATAAGGGGCTTTCCTTGCCATTAATGCTCGAATAACCCCTTATTTACACTGCACACGTCTGCAGCACATTATGGCTCCGATATGACCACCAGAGCCGATTGCGACGACTCTAGTCAATGTTTGTGTTTATACCAGCGGCACGTTTGAGAAGCATCCCAGAAGCAGCACTCCACACTGCTTCGCTAAAGATACACGTCTACATCTCATTCGATTAATAATAATGGCTAGTGCGTTGGCTGCGATATACATAAACATACTAACATTGGTCGTCATGACTTACTGTGACAGAAAAAAAAAAAAGACGCATAACATCAGTTTTAGACGCATAACATCAGTTAATGGAAATGCTGTCATTTCGCAACTGTTTTTTATTGACATTTATAAACTATCGCAAAAGTTTTGCGCAAATCTGTAATGGAAATGCACCTTGTGTGTTTAGTCTCTGTTTTTGTTGTTCTTTATTACAGTAGGCAAAAAACAACTATTTTGCACATGAAGTTTATTCTACATAAATACATATACTATAGTTGTTTTCATAGCCTTCAATTTACACATTGTATGGAGGGCAACATTGGACGATGTAGAATAACTTTCAAATAAAATTGGACTTTTTATCCGATTAATCAAAGACAATCTACTGATTAATCAAAAGTTGCAACCCTAATTATATTGACATGGTGCACAATTTATAGTTTTTAAATCAACAGTAATGAACTATTCCTTTAATGCTTCTTTAGGACTCCTTGATTTGCACATTGCTATGCACGTGACATTTCTTACCAGCTTCAGTGCACACATTCCTCAAATCAGCTCCATTGAAACCGTCTGAAAGCTTGACGATGGCTTCATAATCTGGCGATGGAAAGGAAATGTGATGAGAGATGAAAAGGAAGTACTCAAAAAAAAATAAAAAATCTGCTGTAAAAATGAAACCAGAAGTCAGAGGCGCACCTATGTCTCCATGCTTGGTGATGGGCCCAGAGTGGATCTTCAGGATGTCCAGTCGAGCCTGTTCATTGGGCAACTCAATGTCTGTACATTGTGAAAAAGAAAAATTAGCTCATGTTTTCTTACCAGTCACTGAATGTGTGAAGATGGAGGATCGTGAAAGAGTCAAACTTACGGATTTTTCTGTCCAGTCGACCAGGACGCAGCAGGGCAGGGTCTAAAGTGTCCGGCCGGTTGGTAGCCATGATCATCTTGACTCTATGCAGAGTGTCAAATCCATCCATCTGATTCAACAGCTGACAGAGAGACAGAAATATTTGCTTTTTATTGTACAGTGATATATAGGAAGAATTAAATTAAAATAAATTAAGCAATAGTTTATTAATTTTGTTACACTTAACAAGTTCCATTCACAAGGTTAGTTACAAACCACCTCCATACCTCCATCAGTGTCCTCTGGATCTCTCTGTCTGCAGAGGTTCCTTCAGAAAACCGACGTCCACCTTCAAAGACAAAGTATGCGTTAAATCAATAAAGAACAACCGAATTTCCATTTCGCATTATAAGAATGGCTTGGACTGCAGTGAGCAGAAAAGCATTACCAATAGCATCGATCTCATCCATGAAGATAATGCAGGGCTGATGGTCTCTGGCATAGTTGAACATCTCTCTGATGAGTCTGGCACTCTCACCAATGTACTTGTCAACAATGGAGCTGGACACCACCTGATAAACAACATGTTTTATTCAACACTATGACTTGTATGAAATGTATCTACGTTAAACAGTACGACCGAGCCAAACTGCTTGTTTATAGCATCCAAATCAACATACCTTCAGGAAATTGCAGTCCAGCTGACTGGCCACAGCTCTGGCAAGAAGAGTCTTTCCAGTGCCTTTAAAAATAAAACACTTTAAATTTCACGCATATCTCAACATTAACTGAAATAAGTGTCCAACAAAGCATAATAGGGCGACTGACCTGGAGGTCCGTACAACAAGCAGCCCTTGGGAGGAATAATGCCCACCCTCTGGAACAGCTCAGGATTGGTCAGAGGCAGCTCAATTACCTACAAAAGAGAATTCATCATTCATTATCCATTCATAATCATCAAGACAGTTTCAATGAAGTTCAAGCTGCAAGGTGTGATGCACAGATCCAGTCTTTAAACACACATTCTGTCTGTTTACATTCAGACATGCATGACTGTTTAAAATATTGACAATCAGATCTATCAAGCCTAGCGGAGTAAGAACTTCAGTCGTAATCTTCATGAACGCCACCAAACATTATATTTTTACATGCTTTACAGTATTTACATGCACAGACATATGTAGTTAGAATGAATATTAAATGACATAAAATTGACTGAGTATCGGATATGTATCAGATTTCTAACCACATATGAAAGTGATCAAAATTAAAAAAAAAAAAAAAAAAAAAACATGTAACGAGAAAATTTGCACACAATATCAGCAAAAATAAAAAAAGAGGAATTGATTGGCAAATAAAGACTTTCTTTTTTTTTTTTTAAGAAATTAAAGCTCATTCTGCAAAGACATCAAATCTGACAGTAAAGTCTTTTACATAGTTACTATATATATATATATATTTTTTTTTTTTTTTTAACAATTGTTCTTTTGAACTTCTATTCCTCAAAGAATCCAAAAAATATATGTAATGCAGTACAATATTAAAATATCATGTATCACAATGTCATTAAAAACATTAGGCAGCACAACTCAAAAAAAAATTCACCGTTATAAATCTTTCTAGAGCAGCAAAACAGCATATTAGAATGATTTTTGAAGTATTGTGTTACATTGAAAACTGGAATAATGATGCTGAAAATTCAGCTTTGCATCACAAAAATGTATGACATTTTACAATGTATTAAAATAGAAAACAGTTATTTCAAATTACAATAATATTTAACAATATTACAATTTTTTTTACTGTATTTTAATTGAATAAATGCATCCTTGGTGAGCATAAGAATCCAAAAACATTTTTAAATATCCTAATTATTCCAAACTTTTGAAGGACAGTGTATTTCATCAGCTGCTAATGATATTACGTTAGTGTCTTTCTGACCTCTCTCAGCTCACGGATCTGCTCAGACAATCCACCGATCTCTGAGTAAGAAACGCTGCCAGGATCTTCATGGGACATGTTGTACACTAGAGGATCCACTTCACGAGGCAAATACCTTTAAGAAAAAAAAAAACAACATACCAGCAGAATATTAAAGGCAGTTTCAAATACACAAACTTTCATAGACTGTAAGCTAAGAGCACAAGCAAAGCTGAACATACTTGATGAGACTGAACTTCTTAGTTCATACCTCATGATAGTGAGAGTCGTCATATCCAGAGCCACTCTAGTGCCTGGTTTAAGCTTGGTTTTATCCAGCTGAAACAACAATACATAACCAGGTAAGACAAATGACTTGCCAATTACACAAAAATATTAATTATAAACTACAATCAATATGCTCACCTGTCTGCGACATCCAACCACATAACGTGGGCCATTAGTTGCTTTGACAATAACTACAAAAGAAGAAGAACTTTAGGAACAGAGTAACATTAGACAAGACTACCAACTACACCAGAATAAAGCTGATCTAAACTTACATTTCTCCTCTGTCAGCTGTTTCAGCACCTCACCGACAATCTATAATAACAATGAAACGATCAGACCATAAGAACTGCAGATATCTAGCTCATTTGTCGCAGAAACAATAAAGCTGTAACAGAGATCTTACCTGTCCCACACTCTGTAAAGCTTTCAGATCATTCTCAGACTTCTCATACTGTTTAGTGAGCTCCTTCAGCTGCTCTCTCACTGCAATAGACAGTTCAGGGTTTATTTACATGTACAAACGTGCTAAAAGTTTCATCTGCTTCATGTATCAGAGATGCTAAAGGTTCATTGTGAGTGTTTCCTCATGTAGAATACCTTACTGTTTTTAATTGTATATGTTATTAAATACAGCTAGAACACTTAAAAGCATGCTGTGTGCCTTTATTTAGTAATTGAATTGGTAGGTGTTGTTAACACTTGATGTTACCATTAGCCGCTAATTGATTTCAGCACTGCATGACAAAGCGACTTACAGCACAGACTGCTGATATAAAGCAAACAACAGCCGGGGAAGCTGTCAAACTGATCAATATCAGCCTGATGTGCGTACACATTCATCACACTTACACTCTTTGAGGCGTCCGTCAATCTCTTTATGCTCCAGTAATTTCTTTCTGTAGTCTTGTAAACCTTTCTCCCTGTTGTCCGCCATGTTCACGACCGCTTCTGTCTGTCGCTTCTTCGTGCTGTTAATGACTGAGGATGACAGAACCATGTGAATGTGCATTACCGCCACTTACTGGACGAGCGAGTACATACACCTAAGGGCTTTTGGCTGATTAGAATAATGTTAGGAATTCTATATATATACAGTATATGTTGTTATCCATGTTTCCCTCAATGAACCGCAGCTCCCCAGTACCAGCAGCACTCATGCAGCCCCAGACCATGATGCTATCACCACCATGCTTGACTGTAGGCAAGACACAGTTATCTTGGTACTCTTCACCAGGCCGTCACCACACATGCTGCACACCATCTGAGCCAAACAAGTTTATCTTAGTCTCATCAGACCACAGGACATGTTTCCAGTAATTCATGCTCTTGGACAGGTTGTCTTCAGCAAACTGTTTGAAGGCTTTTTTGTGAGCCGGCTTCAGAAGGGGCTTCACTCTATGATGACGGCCATGCAAACCGACTTGTTGCAGTGTGTGGCGTATGGTCTGAGCAATGACAAGCTGACCTTTCACTTCTGCAACCTCTAAAGCAATGCTGGCAGCACTCATGCGTCTGTTTTTTAGGCCAGCTTCTGCACCTGACGCACACCACGAGGACTCAACTTCTTTGATCGACCCTTGCGAAAACCTCTGTGTGACACTGACCACTGTACTGTAACTCAGTTTCAGGGTGTTACTGATCTTCTTATAGCCTAGGCCATCTTTGTGGAGAGCAACAATTCTAATTCTCAAATCCTCAGAGAGTTCTTTGTCATGAGGTGCCATGTTGAACATCCAGTAGTCAGTATGAGAGAACTGTACTCAAAGCACCAAATTTTAACTGCTCTAATACAAGATACACAAATTTGTATAGTCCTGTTAAGAAGACAAAAACATGAACATGATGAATAGGACATGTGGCTTTGCATATATATATATATGTGTGTGTGTGTGTGTGTGTGTGTGTGTGTGTATATGTATGCATATATATATATATATATATATATATATATATATAAGGGCTATCAATCGATTAAAATATTTAATCGCGATTAATCACATGACTGTCACGAGTTAACTCGCGATTAATCACAATTTAATCACTCTTTTTTATCTGTTCTAAATGTACCTTAAAAAATGTTGTCAATCGGAAATTGATTGCAGCAATAGAAAATAGCAATCCAATCTCATATGAGTGAGATAATGATATGCAAATCATTTGTGATAAACACTTCAATATTCCATAACAATAATGAGTGTTCATTTTGATTGTTCATTGACTTTAAATAAAAACAATAAAAATAATAAATAAATAAACAAACAAACAAATAAGAACAAAGCAATATTGCAAAATTAAGAAATAATACCTGTTTCTTGACACTAGTGATAGACTATTGGTTAACCAGGGTGATGTAAGGCTGGTTCCCATTGGTTCATTTAGGTAGAGCGAATAGCTGACGCTTGATAATGCTGCTTTGCTGAAAACATAAACACCTGAGTGATACAATGTTTAAACCTGTTTTTAAGAATTGCACCACAGTTTTCTTTCATCTTTGATGTATGAAATGAAAAAGGATATTCATCAAGGAAGAACACTGGAGATGGATTTGATTGTATGTGATGAGACTGACAGGACTGTGACAAATAGACTACCTTTACTAGAATGGAGCCAGAAGGCATCAGCCAAAAATGAAAGTAATTGTCAAGTTACATTATGGGAAAAATGTGTGTGTGTGTGTGTGTGTGTGTGTGTGTGTGTGTGTGTGTGTGTGTGTGTGTGTGTACTTTTTGAAAACACAAAAAAAATATCAACAACATAAATATGGTCAATATTGAATTCACGTTGGCAGTTTAAAAATGTTCAGTCATTTAGCTACAAATAAAGACAAGAGTACTAAAATGAACAGTAGTACCTGGCATTCTGCACTGTATTACTGTCTATGCTTGGCAAAAAGCTAAAAAAAAAAAAATGTAATCAGACAGTAACTATAGATGATATTGTGCTATTCATTTAAATAAAAACACACAATCTCAAGTGATACAGTGTTAGCACATTAGTTTAATTCTACAAGCTATAGTCAAGAACTGTAGCACATTTACAAAAGTGATAAACAATTCTTCCTGATTCTGAGCTCTAATAAGTGTCCATGGAAAATTAAAAAAAAAAAAAAAGTCAATCAAATAGAGTGCTTTTAATTTCAGTATCAGTCAATGGTGTTTTAAAAATGTAAACATTACAGATGGAAACATGGAAAAATACAGAGAATCTTTACAAAAATGGCTAAAATACAAATAAATGAATGAACATTTTTAATATTGACTACGGTAAGTGGTGAGGAGAGAGAAATCCTTCAGATATTTTATTCTGTTCTATATGCACTATGATTTATGTATTTATTTATTTTGGTGAAGGGGGAAAAAAAACAAGGGTTTTCTGATATCAGACACTAAAAATGACAATAAACACATCAGTTTTTAATAAAGCACTTGCTTGATTATTATATTTGATAACAATGTTCAGTTACTTGTTTATGCATAATTTCCTTAATTTGCATTTCTTCTGAAGATCCCACATATGAACTTTGTCCATAAACTAATGATTTAGATTTTTTTTTTTTTTTTTTAAACTTAAACACTTAAAATTGATTTAATCAAAACATTAGAATCATTTTTATGGAAGGCATGTATCAAGTTAAGACAAGTAAAAGCAGGATGTATCCTATTTTCTTATTTTGTACAGAGTTAATTTACTTATTTATATATTTGTTTGTTTGTTTAAAACTCAGAAGTGACTGCCTTATTTATTTATTTATTTATTTTAAATGAACTAGCTTTTAATTAATCACATCAAAGATTAAACATTAATGAACACCACAGAGGCTTTGATGCAAACTTGAACACGTTTCTTGGAATAAGTCATTACTTTCAGTGCTCTTGTTTACCACGTTCCTTTCTTTCATTTCTATGTCACTCTGCAGGAGGAATGTACATTAACAGCAGACAATCCAGTTATGCAATACATTTCCATAAACAGTAAAAACAGTGGCTACAAAAGTATTTGAAGTACATTTCAGCAACAATCATATCTGTCTGTATTATAACAAAACAAGAGCCATTTGTTTTATAGAAATATAGCAAAAGCACACTTCTCAATTAAAAATACTTCACAAAATGAAGCAGGCTTCAAATATAAGGCGATTGACTTTATACATCCACTAAAAATCACCTTGAAAGAGTTGATTAAAAATAATTGTTTAAGAATGAGTTCCTAGAAAAGGTCTAACATCATTTGTTTGCAGCCTGGTTTGATATTTCCTAAGATTTATGACACACAGAGATGGGCACTCGAGATTAATTAGACTTAACTTCAGGCTTTACTTGAATTGACTTGAACTAAAATTTCTGTCATCATTTACTCACCCTCATGTTGTTCCAAACCTGTATGAGATTCTTTATTCTGCTGAGCACAAAAGAAGATATTTTGAAGAATATTGGTAGCCAAAAATGTAGTTATTTTTCTCCATACTATGGAAGTCAATGGCTATACCGTCAAGTGTTTCAGACTTCGGTTTAAAGACTTTAGACTTGAGTCAGACCTCAGATGAAAGACTTCTGATCATTTCTGTGCATAAGTGTCTAAAAGTATCCGGTATATTATATGTTATTGTTTGTGTCCTATCATCTTCAGTGCAATTTCACATATTTTGGCAATTAAAGACAGCATGCAATCAAAATATTTTAGTTTTGTAAGTTCTAAACATTTCATTTTGACTTTTTTAAAGAGGTGTCCATCACAAACATCCTGTTTCAGTCTGCTTGTTAACTGTTCACTACAATGTCCAGGTTCACAATGTTCTGACCACCATTAGTTTAGAAACAATGAATCATTGTCTGGCAAACTGATATTTTGGGATGGAAATAAAGTTTAAAATCATTTTTTTTTTTTTTTTTTTTTTTTTTTTAGGATTAATAATTTTTTTTTTGTAGTATTACAACACACCTTGAGTGTAGATATATATTATAGTCTACATATGAACAAGTTTGAAATTTCCGAATGAAATTTTTTTTTTTTTTTAAATGTCCAGGCAACTGTCCGATAACTAAAATGAAAGGATTAAGGCAGAAATGAAATGAAATGAAATGAAAGTAAAAGTAAAGTTAAAAATGCATATTCAAAAAAAAAAATAAAATAAAATAAATAAATAAATAAAATTATATATTATAGCATATTTAGAGTTATTGAATAGATTATTTTATTTTATTTATTATTTATTTATATAAATTTATTATTTATTATTTATTTATTATTTATTTATATAAACATAAAAAAAAACTATCTTTCTCTTTATTTATTCCTTTCCTTTCTAGCTTGTACTTATTTGAACAATGCCTGAGACTTGTTGTTACGAGCACTTCCTCTGTCTGATTGCCTCTTCTAGACGAATCGCTTTATGTATTCCCCAATTGTAAGTCACTTTGGATAAAAGCGTCTGCAAAATGATTAAATGTAAATGTAATGTAAATGTATTTATGTAGACAATCAGAATGGATTCAATGTTATAAGTTAGATTTTAAGATAGGTCTATAGGTGTATGGTTTATTATTGCAGACGTGTGATGATGTACAGTTGAGGTCAAAAGTTTACATCCCCTTGCAGAATCTGCAAAATGTTAATTATTTTACCAAAATAAGAGGGAACATACAAAATGCACGTTATTGTTTATTTAGTACTGACCTGAATAAGATATTTCACATAAAAGATGTTTACATATAGTCCACAAGAGAAAATAATAGTTGAATTTATAAAAAATAACCCCGTTCAAAAGTTTACATCCTCTTGATTCTTAATACTGTGTTGTTACCTGAATGATCCACAGATTTTTTTGTTTAGTGATAGTTGTTCATGAGTCCCTTGTTTGTGCTGAACAGTTAAACTGCCCGCTGTTCTTCAGAAAAATCATTCAGGCCCCACAAATTCTTTGGTTTCTCGGTATTTTTGTGTATTTGAACCCTTACCAACAATGACTGTATGATTTTGAGATCCATCTTTTCACACTGAGGACAGCTGAGGGAATCACATGCAACTATTACAGAAGGTTCAAATGCTCACTGATGCTCCAGAAGGAAACAAGATGCAGTAATTTTTTTGTGTAAATTGAACTTATTTTGTCTTCTGGGAAACATGTAAGTATCTTCTGTAGCCTCTGAAGGGCAGTACTATATGGAAAAAAAAATAAATAAATAGATATTTAGGCAAAATAAGAAAAATGTACACGTCTTCATTCTGTTTAAAAGTTTTCACCCCCCGGCTCTTAATGCATATAGTTTTTCCTTCTGGAGCATCAGTGAGCGCTTGAACCTTCTGTAATAGTTGCATATGAGTCCCTTAGTTGTCCTCAGTGTGAAAAGATGGATACAAAGATGGACGTAAACATATTTTACGTGAAATATCTTATTCAGGTCAGTACTAAATAATAAATAACATGCATTTTGTGTGATCCCTCTTATTTTAGTAAAATAATTAATATTGATTCTGAAAGGGGGATGTAAACTTTTGACCTCAACTGTATGTCATACTAAAACTAAAATAATCATTTGAAGCTGATTCCATATTTGCTCAAAGGCACCGGGTGATGCATATCATACAATAAAGAAGGCCTTGTGCAACTAAAGCAGCTCAACCACACAGTGGCAGTACAACCATTCATTTCATAAGAAATGAAAGTGAAAAAAAAAACCTGTGTAAAAGTAAATAATAAAAAAGAGTTTATGAATACATTTCTCCAAACATGTAAGATTTACTGAAAAAGTAAAAAATGAAGGAAATAATGTGTTAAACAGTGTAACTAATGACTAAAAGTTGATGTCAAAGACAAATGTTCACAATGTGGGCTTAAAACCTAAATTCTGCATTTTTGTCACTTCCCCTTGGTAAACATTTGTCTAGACATCTTTCCCACAGAGGACAAACCGTTTACAGAAAGACAAATTTTCAACTTCTTTGTTCATCTTCATGTCATTCCAATTCTAATTTTTTATTAAAGACTATATTTAAATCTTCACAACAGTTCATATTGACCAAGTGCCAATCACAATGAAAAGAAACATTTGAGAACCAATGACACGAAGTTCAATTTTCAGAATTAACTATACCTCTAAAAAGCAGCACACACACTTCAATAAATAAATGAAAAAAAAAAAAAAGAAACAGTAATTTACATAAATACAAGCTGACATTTCCGACATTTCACCATAAAAGCAAAAAAAAAAAAAAATATATATATATATATATATATATATATAATAAATAAATAATAATAATTATTCCTTGCATCACATCTCCATCTGTGATTCTCTCTGAATAAAGCTCTCTGGTTCCAGAGAGGTTTGAAAGGACATTCTGTGGTAAGCGGTGGATTTAGTGTAAATTCTGTGGACTAATATAAATGAACAATACAATTAAACAGGCATTATTTTATTTACAAGAATAAGACCACAGCCAAGAGGGAGACTTTCAATCTCTCATTTAATCCTCAGTCTGTTTGAAAAGACAATATCAGTAAATCTCCACGACTCAAATCTTTGCTCTCTCAGCATATTGACTTACTGTGTAATTTTATTTGATTCGTAAATCAAAAGCACTAACCAAACTTTTTTTTTTCTTTTTTCTTTTGATAGCATGTCTGCATCCGCGTCAGATCCAGGAAATAAAGACAGTGGGAAACACTTGAATTCAGTTCACCACAAAATGTCACTACAGTCAATCCTAACTCAGTTTCACATCCTCTCCTACTTTTGTAAGCAGAGTAAGTATGCATATGTGGACACTTCATAGTGGATTTAGTTGGTTTATAAGGGCTAAAAGCTAAGAGATGTATGACCTCACTGTCATTAATTGTCTTGCTCATGCAGAGGAGCCTGGGAAAATTATACAACTGACAAAGAGACAAGACATCTGGCCTTCTTATAGATAAGAATATCCTCAGAGAGAATGGTGAATGGAGCATCACATGTTGTCTCAGTTTTATTCAGCCAGACAATCTGATCTAATTTTTTTTTTTTTTTTTTTTTTTTTTTATTATTATTTTGGTTAAAATACTGAGAAAGTGAGGTGCTGTTTGTTATGTCAGGTCTTGGTATGACGCACACGGTGTGCTTGAAAGTGAAACGCCGGCCTCAGAGATGATTACGATAAATGAGTGAGAAACACATGACCTGTGTTTAAGATCTGTCACAGGTATTCAAATGTTTATAAATATGCTGTATTTTAAACCACTGACTGCACTTTGTGCTTTTTTTTTTTTTTGTTTCATAAGAATACACATTGAGATGAAAATATTTATTCCTGGAATCCTTGATGAGGATTAATAGGAGTCACATTGGGAAAAAATGACAGGGTTTATGTTCCATTTGAGATTCAAATACATACAAAACCATTTTATTTCCTTTGTTAGGCATGAATAAGAGTGGTTGTGGGCAAGGAGACAGAAGTTAGTAATGCTGTGATTCTGGATTTGAACCTTCATTGTCCATATGAGCACCACAGCTTAAAGGTGCATTAAGTGATTCTTTAGCTAGGTTCAGCATCGCTGTTCTTCACGTACTAATGGTGCTTTCAAGTCCTCCTGGAAAGTTCGAATTTACGATATCAGTTACATTTAAATCATTTGGTCAGAATAAGATGCCAATGTACCTTTCCTACACAAAAATAAATAAATCAATAAATAAAATCCTTCATTTTTAAACTTATACAAAATGATTAATAAAGATTGTGCATCGGAATGTGTTTTAATTCTGCTTATGAAGGTGCTGCGAATTGTTTTATATTCTATTGTATTGTAAATGAACTAAAGTCAAATAAAAATAAATTCAATTTAATAATAATAATTTAATTTAAAAAAATCTACCTGGTCTCATGACGAAATCGTACCTCTGGGAATTTTTTTGCAAGACTCGAAATACGTACCGCTATGTACGTTTCGTGACATATTCAATGTGAAATGTCCACTGAGTGGCGCTAAAAGAGTGTTCTTTTTTTCCCCAGAATAGATGAACATTCATATGGTACACGTTGGTTTTGTAGGTGTCACCGTTCTGACTTGAAATGTCCATGAGTGGTGGTTTAAGTCTAATGCTCCATGACGTTTTAAAATAACATACCATCTGCACTAAACCTAATCCTACCCAATAGTATGAACAAAAGTGAATGTGACGTAAAAACACAATCACGAGCATGCCGCTTTAGCTTGTTTTTTTCAATCTCTCATCTTTCAGTTCTTTCATCGTGAGTCATGTTTTTGACGGCATTCGTACCCAAGGATTCCGCATCCTAAGTCCAATCCTGTGCTGTAATGGAGCTGTAATCATAACTGTGTACGAAAACCATTATAAGTGCTCGCTGCCTCTAATGTTCATTTCTGTTGGAAACTGCAGTGATATGTACTTATTGTTATGTATTTCGCATTTTGCGAAAAAGTTAGAGGTACCAGAGGTAGGTTTTCATCATGAGACCAGGTAGAAAAAAATGTACAGTACTCCCAATACTGCCCATATTTTCTCATTGACTCATCCCCAACTCATTAACTCTAGAGTTGTGTCCCAAACGAAACAAAATACACTTATTCTATGCACAACCATCTATTGTATGAATTATGTAAGGTTATTTTGTCATCCAGCATTGGAGTCTGATATCCCCTCCCCTTCCAGTATGTAAATATGTTTAAAGTCAACATAAAGTGCATTCACAACTATTTTACTTCTGGATTCTAATGTAAAACCTGATATTTAACAAAACAATTTTCAGAGCAGGGCTCGATTTTATCCGTCCATGCCAGAATGGAGCCAGGTAGGAGCAGATTTAGGGATTGAAAAATAAGAGGTATTTGTGACATTAGCAGAAAATGTGTTTATTTCAGAGGAAGTGCAGAATTTTGCAAAATGTTAAAAGCATAGTTCACCCAAAATTGAAAATTTGCTGTTAATTTACTGTCCCTCAGGCCATCCAAGATGAAGATAACTGGCTTTTTTTTTCTTTTTTTTTCTTCAGTAGAACAGTAAAAAGGAGATTTTTAGGTGAAACCGTTGTCTGGCTGTGGATTAAAGGTATGTTGTAAATAATGTTCATTTTCTTGCACAGGCCGATCGTTTCGCTTCACAAGACCTCAATGTATCATCAGGAGCCATGGGTATTGATTTGGTCTTGTCTGTTTTTCTTTTTTTTTTGATGCTCAAAAACTGGCAGCCACATACCTGCAGTGTATGAATTGCCAAGGAAAATGATTTCACCTAAATATCTTCTTTACGGTTCTACTGAAGAAAAAAAAATGGCATCTTGGATGGCCGGAGGGTGAGTAAATAGGCAGCAAATTTTAATTTTTGGCTAATCTTTTATTTAGAATAGAGCACACAAACAAATCACACACAATAAGACTAAGAATGTGCTTTAAATTAAACAATTGTGATGTTGTCCATGTTACCATGCCCTGCAGTTCCAGTGATGGAAGGCTCAAAGAACGTGTGACTGCTTTGTTTTGACAGTCTGCAATGCCTGAGCTAATCACAGTTTGTGGCTTTGCTGATCAAGCCAGAAAGGAAAGTGCATTAGGCAGCATTCTATGCACAAACTGGCCTCATGTCCATTGACGTATTCCAGATTTCACACTTCCGTTCCAATGAACCATGCGATGCATGGTTCTGTTTATTATTTGGGTTATCTTATCTTTTGAGTATGATTAACTGCTAAATAACAGGCTTACTTGTGTTTTATTTATCGATTTGAAATTAGAGACTGGTTTGTGTGCTGTATGGATGCTGTGTACTGTTTATATTAGGTTTAATGAGAGTAAAGGAGCATGTTTACTGTGGGGAGCCAGCAAACACAAACCATAATTTGTATTGTCTTTGAAATAAGATTTTGAGATTTATTTCTCACTTTTCACTACACAAAGGGATAAAATATCCCAGCGGTCAAATCAACCGTCTAAATTTATCTCCTTAACATGCAAATTACAACATCTGTTTCAAAGAAATAAGAAACAAAGAATTCATGTTTCAAATTAAACTGATGACCGCAATGTGCATCCAGTAATACTGAGGTTGTTTGGAACATCAAAGCATTGAGCTCTGAGAAAACTCCAGCTAAATGTGTGATTATTTATTCTCCTGACGGAAAAATTCATCATCAAAATGATTAACTATGTAATGGATGAGGAGGACAACAGCGTTTTTATGTGTTTTATTATTATTATGAAGCATTTTTTTTTTCCCAAGCTACAATACATCATTATCAATATCACAATACACAGGTGCATCTCAATAAATTAGAATGTCGTGAAAAAGTTAATTTATTTCAGTAATTCGAAATTGTGAAACTCGTGTATTAAATAAATTCAGTGCACACTGTAGTTTTAAGTCTTTGGTTCTTTTAATTGTGATGATTTTGGCTCACATTTAACAAAAACCCACCAATTCACTATCTCAACAAATTAGAATATGGTGACATGCCAATCAGCTAATCAACTCAAAACACCTGCAAAGGTTTCCTGAGCCTTCAAAATGGTCTCTCAGTTTGGTTCACTAGGATACACAATCATGGGGAAGACTGCTGATCTGACAGATGTCCAGAAGACAATCATTGACACCCTTCACAAGGAGGGTAAGCCACAAACATGCATTGCCAAAGAAGCTGGCTGTTCACAGAGTGCTGTATCCAAGCATGTTAACAGAAAGTTGAGTGGAAGGAAAAAGTGTGGAAGAAAAAGATACACAACCAAACAAGAGAACCGCAGCCTTATGAGGATTGTCAAGCAAAATCGATTCAAGAATTTGGGTGAACTTCACAAGGAATGGACTGAGGCTGGGGTCAAGGCATCAAGAGCCACCACACACAGACGTGTCAAGGAATTTGGCTACAGTTGTCATATTCCTCTTGTTAAGCCACTCCTGAACCACAGACAACGTCAGAGGCGTCTTACCTGGGCTAAGGAGAAGAAGAACTGGACTGTTGCCCAGTGGTCCAAAGCCCTCTTTTCAGATGAGAGCAAGTTTTGTATTTCATTTGGAAACCAAGGTCCTAGAGTCTGGAGGAAGGGTGGAGAAGCTCATAGCCCAAGTTGCTTGAAGTCCAGTGTTAAGTTTCCACAGTCTCTGATGATTTGGGGTGCAATGTCATCTGCTGGTGTTGGTCCATTGTGTTTTTTGAAAACCAAAGTCACTGCACCCATTTACCAAGAAATTTTGGAGCACTTCATGATTTCATTTTCCAGCAGGATTTGGCACCTGCCCACACTGCCAAAAGCACCAAAAGTTGGTTAAATGACCATGGTGTTGGTGTGCTTGACTGGCCAGCAAACTCACCAGACCTGAACCCCATAGAGAATCTATGGGGTATTGTCAAGAGAAAAATGAGAAACAAGAGACCAAAAAATGCAGATGAGCTGAAGGTCACTGTCAAAGAAACCTGGACTTCCATACCACCTCAGCAGTGCCACAGACTGATCACCTCCATGCCACGCCGAATTGAGGCAGTAATGAAAGCATAAGGAGCCCCTACCAAGTATTGAGTACATATACAGTAAATGAACATACTTTCCAGAAGGCCAACAATTCACTAAAAATGTTTTTTTTATTGGTCTTATGAAGTATTCTATTTTGTTGAGATGTAAATGTGAGCCAAAATCATCACAATTAAAAGAACCAAAGACTTAAACTACTTCAGTCTGTGTGCACTGAATTTATTTAATACACGAGTTTCACAATTTGAGTTGAATTACTGAAATAAATGAACTTTTCCACGACATTCTAATTTATTGAGATATATATTTATTTATATATATATATATATTTTTTATTTTTTTTTTATTATTTTTTACATTAATTTTTTTTCAAAAGGTGTAAATATTACTAGTAATGTATGGCTGCAAACATTACGCAATGCCGATTTTACATTAAGCATTTGTGTGTTCAGAAGGAAGGCCAGACAGCCACTGTAGAGACAGTGGAGATTGTTGATGCTAAAGGCTGTTCAAAAGACAGCATAGTTACAGAGTAAACTTTTGTAAGTAAACACAGCTGCTTCACTGGGACATGCCAAACCCTTGGTCTCTGTGGGAAACAAGACATTTCAGTTTGGCCTTCTAGTAGCTGAGGGTGCAATTCATAACGAAGGATATGACAACTAAGAACGTGTAAAACACTAGCAGGCCTCTGTTTTAGGGGAAATCCGGGGCTGGTTGCACTAGCTCAAGTTACAACGTAGCCTAGTTTTAAGGGTAAAGGGCATTAAAGGTATTCTACATATAAACAAAATTAACAGAAGCTTTTGACCATGACTAGTGAGTGATATTGATTGAATTGCATTATTAATTTTTTTTTGTTTTTGTTTTTTTCTAGTAATCCCACAGACTTCAGTCCATTAGACACACGCTACTGATCAAAAGTTATTTTTAATTATTTATTTTTTTTAATGTTCATGAAAGTCTCTTATGCACTAAGATTGCATTTATTTGATAAAAAAATATATATAGTAAAAAGTGATATTGTGAAATATTACTACAATCTAAAATAACCATTTTGCATTTTAATATATTTTAAAATGTAATTTATATCTGTGAATTTTCAGTAGTCATTAATAGTCTTCAGTGTGACATGATCCTTTAGAAATAATTTTAATATGCTGATTTGCTACACAATTATTAATAATGGTTCTTATTAGTATCAATGTTAAAAAAAAAAAAAAGTTTTTGCTGTTTAATGCTGTTTGTGGAAACTGGGATACTTTTTTCAGGATTTTAATAAAAGAGTGTTTATTATAGAAATATTTTAGAAAATTATGAATGTCTTTACTGTCTTATATTATAACAATTATATATGTCTTAAATAAATAACTGAGCTGAAAGCTGAAAGTACTACAATCTTTCAATAATTAATAATTAGTCATAAATAAATACACACACACAATGTGAAACAGCTTTATAAATGATAGGTTTAAGTTCTGTGGAAATCTGTAGTTATCTGCAGGGGATATGGTGTGGGTGAAGACACTTCTGTAGTTATAAAGTATGTGTTGAGACAAGTCCTGGAATGTCATCAGGCAAAATCTATCTCCGCAGCTTTCTGCTTGCTTAATGATGTGCTCATTTATATATTTTTTTTCCAATTGCAAGCGTTTGGTTGTTTAAATCATAACAGTTCATTGGTTTACTGATTGTCATCTCTGTCTCTGTGTGTGTGTGTGTGTGTGTGTGTGTGTGTGTGTGTGTGTGTGTGCGTGCGTGCGTGTGTGTGCGTGCGTGTGTGTGTGTTCTCCCCCTCACATGATGCTAGGTTTTGTGTGCACCACTGCACGTTTTAGCACAGTTCACCCCCAAAGCTGGTTTTGTGATATGATCTGTTTATTAAGGGTGTGAGAAACAACCAAGAACATGTTTGTCATTGCATACATATTACATTGCAATTATTTATTTTACATAATATAGCCTATTTTATGATAATTAGACATGTAATAACTAGTAGCTACAAAGAGCTCATTTATCCTGTAAGAACACAGAAAGATGTTTCAAAAGTTTTATTATTGTAATATTCATAGAGACTTGTCTAGAAGTTTATTACAAAAATAAACTTGTGTTTACTGCCTTCCATACTACTTAAACTAAAAATATTAAATTGAAAA
This sequence comes from Spinibarbus caldwelli, assembly GCA_039654775.1. Lineage (NCBI taxonomy): Eukaryota > Metazoa > Chordata > Actinopteri > Cypriniformes > Cyprinidae > Spinibarbus > Spinibarbus caldwelli. The sequence continues at coordinate 8,053,846 of CM077241.1, read as the reverse complement.
ACTGTGGTGGGCAATCATTGTGAGAAAAAAAAAAAAAAAATAGTACTAATAAAAATAGATAGATGTTGTTGTTTCTGGTACTACTACTGGATGCCAAAATAAATAGCATTAAATTCATAAACCAGTGCCCTTTGGGGACATTATTCGTGATTTTGAGGTTTGGTGGACTCACTGCATAGATTCCAACATGAACAAAAATATTTCAGGATTATATCCAAGATACACATTTTCACAATCTTATGAACTCTGATATTTTCCCAGAAAACTGAGATATGAATATACATTCATCTCAATCTAGATATTCACACTCATTTTAGACTTTTCTTTGGATGTTTTACAATTACTGGTTGATTGATATACATTCCTAAGAATATGATTGTTACGGAGCCGACGAGACGAGAGACGTGAGGATCCATGTGCAAGGCTTTATTAAACAAAGGCGTGGTCAGGAAACAAGCAAGGTTCAGACAATGGTAAACAGGTATAACACAGGCAAGACAAAGAGTAGTCCTAGGGCAAGCGTGGGTCTTCGATCGGCGAACAATATCCAACAGGGAAAGGCAGAGAGATAATCCAGGTACACGAGCGGTAGTCCAAGAGAGGTGCAAACACAGTACGAACGGCAAGGCAAAGGGCTAATCCAGGAAACACGGGCAGAAATCAAAACAGAGAAAACAGGCAAGGCAAGACTATGAAAACTAAGTGGGCTCTGTAGAGATGCTATCGCTAGAAGAGTGATATACGCAATACAATATTCGGCACAGAGGAAGAGGAAGTCCATGGTTTATGTAGGGTGTGTGATCAGTGCAATCAGCTGTGAGATCAGTGCAATCAGCTGTGTGTGTCGTCAGTGCAATGGCTGATGGGAATTGTAGTGCAAGGTAATGTGAAACAGTCTGTGTAGTGTGAGAGTTAATATGATGGAAGGGTGACCTCTGGTGGCAATCAGATGGAAGGCCACGAACCGGATTCGTGACAGAGCCCCCCCCAAGGAGCGGCTTCCAGACGGTCCTAGAGCCATACCATCCAGGAGGGTGGTGGAGCGGAGGCAGAACAGGGGGAGGGACGGAGGGCCAGGTCCACATGGAAGTGGAAAGACCGGGGACCGAGGCAGAGCCGAGTACCAAGGCGGAACAGGAAGCCAGGGCGGAGCCGGAGGAACCGAAGACCACCAGGCCAGAGCAGAAGACCACCACAGCGAAGCAGAAGACCACCAGACCTGAGCAGTAGACCTCCAGGGTGGAGCAGACGGAACAGGAACCTACCAGGGCGGGGCAGATGGAGCAGGAGCCCACCAGGGCGAAGCAGACGAAGCAGGAGCCCACTAGGGCGGAGCAAACGGAGCAGGAGCCCACCAGGGCGGAGCAGACAACCAACACGTCGGGGCAGACGGAACAGGCAGAGCAGAAGACCACCAGAGCGGAGCAGACGGAGCAGATGGACCTGAAGACCATGGCAGAGACTGGGACCTAGGGAACATTGAGACACATGAGACAGACAGAGCATTCATGGCCCCAAAGGACGAGGCAGGGAACACAAAAAGTTCATAAATAGTTTCACTGGTGGCAACTGAACGGGCAGACAGATCAGGGACTGAAACCAGACCGGCAGGCGATTCACAGTCAGACCCATTCATAGGAACTGGACAGACAGACTGTTCATAAATGATTTCTTTGGCAAAGCCAGGCAAGACAGACAGTTCGAAATCAGTCACCATGGCTGGTTCAGAACGGGGCGAGAGTTCAGAGAGAGCCTCCTCGGCCGGTTCAGAGTAGGGCAAATGTTCAAAAGCAGCCTCCGTGGCCGTGATAGAACAAGGCAAGAGCTCACAGACGGCCTCCTTAGCCGTGACAGGACAGGGCGAGAGTTGACAAACTACCTCCTTAGCCATGGCAGGACAGGGCGAGAGTTCACAGACGGCCTCCTTAGCCGTAACAGGACAGGGCAAGAGCTCACAGATGGCCTCCTTAGCCGTGACAGGACATGGCGAGAATTCACAGGTGGATACCACTGACACCTCCAGAGGTTCTGCAGCGGATACCGCCACCTCTGGAGGTTCCACAGTGGTACCATAGGGAATTTCAACAAATGCAGAGAGTTCCTCAATGGTACCTTTGACCGTGACATGACAGGTTGCGAGTGCATTACTGGGCGCCACCACCATGCAAGGAATTAAAGAGAGCACCGCCGCTTCAGGAGGTTCTGCAGCATCAGCCGCCACCTCTGGAGAAACTGCAGTGGGCGTCGTCTCAGAGAACACGGCAGTGTGCGCCATTACACCAGGGGTTTCTGCAGCGTCAGCCGCCACCTCTGGAGACATCTCAGTGGACGCCGCCACCTCAGGCAGTTCGGTGGTGGTGTACGCAGCCCAAACGCAACATAAAGCGATCCCCATCATGGGAAGCGCTTCGGACAGGGTAATTAGTTCAGGGGCAGAAGGGTTGGAGTGAGTGGATTTGGGGATACCAGCTGCGCGTGCAGACACCAGCGGTACATCCCTCACACTACACATCAGACTAGGAAATCGAAGCACTGACCTTGAATATCTGGACGTAACGGACAGGACGTCACAAGACTCTGGATGATCAGCTGTGATGTGACATGGTTCTGGGTGGTCAGTGGTGACGTGAAGAGACTCTGGAAGATCCGCTGAGACGTGAAGAGACTCTGGAAGGTCAGCGGAGACGTGAAGAGACTCTGGAAGGTCAGCGGAGACGTGAAGAGACTCTGGAAGGTCAGCGGAGACGTGAAGAGACTCTGGAAGGTCAGCGGAGACATGAAGAGACTCTGGAAGATCAGATGAGACATGGCGAGGCTCTGGAAGATCAGACGAGACATGGCGAGGCTCTGGAAGCTCAGACGTGACTTGACTTGGCTCGTGACGATCAACTGTGACTTGACTTGGTTCTTTAAGAACAACTGTGGCTTGACTTGGCTCTTTAAGAACAACTGTGGTTTGACGAGGCTCTGGGCAAACAGCTGTGACGTGACAAGGCTCATGACGATCAATGGTGACTTGACTGGATTCATGGATGGCAGCTGTGACATGACAGAGCTTCGTTGTAGCTGCCATTTTGCGAACGGGCTCCGCTGTAGCCGCCATTTTGTGCTCGCGTTCCAGTACGGCCGCCATTACAGGAGTGAGTGCGGCGTCGCGTTCCTCCGCGACACCCACAGTGAATGAAGAGCCAACAGTCAACAAAGCATAATCCATAAAATCACTTAGAGACGAACGGGGACCCTCACGGATTAGTCGCAATTTCAGTGGTTGATTAATGCCCTCACCAAAAAAGTCTATGAGCACACAGTCCGGCAGATCAGAGTAATAGGCAATGGATAAATACTCTTGAATATAATCCTCGAGCGATCGCAAGCCCTGCTTGAGGGTTAATAACAGTCTCGCTGTGTCCATACCTGGCCAGAGTCCTTTAGAAAAGCTGCTGGATCCTCGTGTGGCCGAGTATTCTGTTACGGAGCTGACGAGACGAGAGACGTGAGGATCCATGTGCAAGGCTTTATTAAACAAAGGCATGGTCAGGAAACAAGCAAGGTTCAGACAATGGTAAACAGGTATAACAGGCAAGACAAAGAGTAGTCCTAGAGCAAGCGTGGGTCTTCGATCGGCGAACAATATCCAACAGGGCAAGGCAGAGAGATAATCCAGGTACACGAGCGGTAGTCCAAGAGAGGTGCAAACACAGTCCGAACGGCAAGGCAAAGGGTTAATCCAGGAAACACGGGCAGAAATCAAAACAGAGAAAACAGGCAAGGCAAGACTATGAAAACTAAGTGGGCTCCGTAGAGATGCTATCGCTAGAAGAGTGATATACGCAATATAATACTCGGCACAGAGGAAGAGGAAGTCCATGGTTTATGTAGGGTGTGTAATCAGTGCAATCAGCTGTGAGATCAGTGCAATCAGCTGTGTGTCGTCAGTGCAATGGCTGATGGGAATTGTAGTGCAAGGTAATGTGAAACAGTCTGTGTAGTGTGAGAGTCAATATGATGGAAGGGTGACCTCTGGTGGCAATCAGACGGAAGGCCACAAACCGGATTCGTGACAATGATTAAGTAAATCACAGAACATTTGGTAAAATTACTTTACCTTTTTTGGTACAGAACACTGATATGACTAGTCTTTTAAAAACTGCATGAACATTGCATTTTAGTGATGTAATGCTTTAATATGTCTACCTTATAATGTCTTATTGCCATTACTGGTATTAATGGATATTAAATCCATTATCTTTATGCACAACTAAAACTCATCCATGATTTGATCTAAGAATTATATTGAAATTTAACTATATAAAATTTGTTTAGAATTAAATTTCAAAGCCAAATTTCAATAAAAATAAAAAAAGCAACATACCAATAGCTGATTAAGCTGCTGTTTGGTACTGTATACTTGAGAGTGTAATAAAAGTAAAAATAGTTCAGAAGCAAACACGCTTAGGGCAGTTCATAATGACGGATGTTTGAATTCGTTTGAATGAATTCGTTGAATATTTGAGAGAGCTTTCCGAGGAGTTCTGGCAGTTCATAATGACGGATGTTTGAATTCGTTTGAATGAATTCGTTGAATATTTGAGAGAGCTTTCCGAGGAGTTCTGGGAGCACATATTCCATTTGGACTGTATTACAGAAACCTCTTGTCTTAATTCTTGAGTATTTCCTGAATAAACTTACAACGGTTACTAAATAGATTCTGAGTTAGAATGTTTTTCCGTAATACAGCCCCTGGTATTTAATAGTGTTCTCAAAACTTGTGAGAATGTGTATCAGATTATTGTGAAGACTCATGTTTACTGTGTAAATAAACTGAGTAACTTCTTGTTACTCAAGAAGAAACTCCTGCTATTGTTGAGTCATTTCAGGATAGTCATTAAAGCATCTGACTGCTGTTATGCAATCTATCATCAGTGTTGTTTTAGCAGTTAAAGGTGTTGATGTGAGTTCAAGTGTTACAGGCAATATTTTCTCACTTCATGTGAATGAGTCTAATGTCAACACACACTTGCACACGCTCTCCAGAACATTAGCCCTATCTCAGTGTGATCGCAGTGCACTAAAGGATGTTAATGACTTTTTGGAGCCACACAAAGAAACAGACCAGGTCAAAAAGGAAAGAAAACAAAAACTGCTGTTATTAATAGGAAAATATTCACCATTACTTCTATGGTGAAGCTACAAATTTGGGCTTTTAGAATAATTGTACATTTCATGTTAAAAAAAAGGGAATCTCATCAAGAACAAATAAATACACATAATTATTGAAGAATTGCATTCACACACATCTAGTGTGCTTTAGTGCTGAGTTTGTTGGTGCATTCAATTTCTCGTGGTAAATTTGTACTTATGAAGTTTGTAATTACAACATCAGGTGTGTTCAAGTCATTTGGTCGGAGCAAGATGGTGACCTTTTCTACAAAATATTTAGCAAGATTTTTAAACTAAAATGATGAATAAAGAATGTGCATCAGTCTGTTTTTACTCAGATTTTTTTCTTCCAAATGTATGCTACTATTAAGTGCTATAAATTGAATTGTTATATAGTCTATCGCACAATACTTTGACAATACTGTTGTATAGTGTACATGCAACTTTGTTTTACTGTGAAAAATAATAATTTCATTCATTTCAACAAAGTCATCTTCAATACAAACACTACATTCATTGCATCTGACGTTTTCTCGATACACCCTTAGAAACTTTATCTCAACATTCATGCATTCATGTACATTTAACTCATCAATATTATTTTCTAACATTACCTGAACCATATTTCTTACTTTTTTTCTCTGTAAAGGATTGGTTATTGTTGTTGTTAAAAAAATGAAATATTAATTTTGCATTAAATTTGTTTCTGAGTAAGAATTCTTTTGTCTGTAAAAAAAAAAAAAAAAAAGTTTCTCCATAAATAAATACTTCTGATTTTGTTATATGAGTTTTGTATTTGCAATTTGTATTTGAAGAGCTAGGAAATGGCTCAAGCCAGATTCGAACCTGCATTCCCAAATCAGCATCACTTCACGTGTGTCAGCTGTGCCAAAACACCAAGATTTTTTTCTTTATAACATGATGATGGTTGCACAAGAGCATTACCCACAAAACACAGAAAAAAAATATTGTTAAAAATGTTTGCATATCGCTCAGAATGTAGTGCATCAACTTGTGTGGCATTTGAAAAAGTTCCAGTCCTGAAGCGGATCTCAGGTTCAAAGCAGATCCTTTAGCCTGCAGCAAAGGAGGTAAAACTACAGCCGTTACCAGCTCTATTTCAACAAAAGAAAATACACACAACAGATAGTCCCTTCAGATCAGGTGCCCATAATCCATCTGTGACAAATTGCGGCAAAAGTTGGATAAGCAAACACTGATTTCTGGAATACTTTGACGTTATCGAAGAAATAACATCGCACAGGCCTGTGCTGACTGCATAACAGCGACCACACAATGGACTGTATATGGCCAGATTGACAGATTAATGTTTCTCTGCAGTCTTTCCTTATATGCAACCCATTCTTCAACTTCTCCAAATGTCTAATTAAAGGAACACGTGAACACATGGACCCTGTCAGAATATCTGCCTGCAAAGGTGAACAACAGGACATTTTCTTTAGTCTGAGAGTCACTATTTGCTGTGCAATTAAAAATTAAACAAAAAACAACAGACCGTTATGGAAAAAGATTAGATGCAGGTCAGGAAATTACCTGCGACTAAAAACATGTGTTTTACATGCAAACTGATGTGTATTGTGGGAAACAACACAACCGCTTAAGCAGCCTCTGCTTTTCCAAGTTCATTATTGAATTTATAATGCATAACAGTGGCTGTAAAATTTCAGATGTTCAAGTTTGATTCTGTCACTGTAATTATCCTAAACTAGAAAGTGCCTTTTCAAACAGCATTTCTGTTATAGTTCTTGAGCTGAATACCAAGTTCTGCATGTGAAGCTGTAAAACCAAAACCACTAGAGGATGAGAACTGATGGAAAGAATCAATCATTGCCGTTACATCTTAAATTGATATTTGTCAAGTTACACTGTGAAAGGTCATGTCTGATGATACATAAAGACCTAATATAAAAACTCTCTCAAGTCTGCTAGACTCAACTCTGAATCACAGCTGGAAGATCATCAGATTAGGGGTCATAAAGAGTGTAATAAAGTGTTTCTCAAGACACAGAATGAACATGTCCAGTGATCCTGCCGATAAATATTACGGCTTTTTACAGGTATGTTTATTCAATTATTCTTAAAACAAATGTTCTTTATTGGCATTGATGATTCCATGAAGAACTTTTAACATTCATGGAATCTTTCAGGCTTCTTTATAGTGGGAAAATGTTCTTCAGATTATTCAAATGTTTTTTAAAAAGAAAGAAATGGTTATTTTATGAACTGTTCACTGAAAGGTTCTTTGGGGAACATAAAACGGTTCTTTTATTGCAAACCTCCTTTCCTGGAACCTTTATTTTAAGAGTGTGGGACTAAATAAACCCATAACTTCTATGGATTTAAACATTTGCAATATAAGAAGAATCAGAAATGATTGCTCAAATGCTTTTAAAGGGATAGTCCATCTAAAAATATGAAATCTGTCATAATTTTTGTTCCAAACCTGTTTTTCTACCACAGAGCACAAAAGAAGATATTTGAAGTACGTTGAGGAACCAAACAACATTGGAACCGATTTATTTGTATTTTCATTTGTATGGCTATTGTATTTCTCAAAATATCATCATTTGTTCCATATAAGTTTTGAAACAACAGGACAGAATTGTGTGTGTAATATGCAAAATATGGTGATTTTATCAACACTGAGATTTCCTGACTGTAACATCATTTAAAACCATCTTGTAACCTCAATTCATTCAATTTTTAAATGTCATGTAATATCAGGGGAGTCAAACATGTTAAACAGATTCAAAACAATTCCTTTATGGACAAACTTTTATTTTGTTTCACCTTCCCTCCAAATGATTGTCTTCAGTCATGGGACTGTTTCACAGTTTACTCAAGCTGTTTGGCTCTTTCACAATGAACTGACTTGCTATGACATGATTCAGTCTTGCATATATTTGCAACGGAACGTAGAAAACAAAACTGATGAAGCATGAAGTCAAACAAAGTAAGACAACTGCATTCTGCACGCAGTTGAAACAGGAAGTCCGGCTCTTCATTTCAGTCCGTAAATGTGTATTTATATTTACCATTAGATTTCCTGCTGATAAATAAACTCTTGTTTTCCTTCCGGTATGCAAAAATGTTTTATTCTCCATAAATAAAGGCAATAAATAAGCTTCCTTTGCTAAAACAAACATTTACTTTAACATTCTCCATGATATTATAGGTGCAGCACCACCCATCTTTTTCATCCTCAGGTCTTAGATCCATCTGTTCAGTTATCCAGTGACTTGGATCTTCAATCTCTGTTATTTTCATTATATGAGTGAGCAATCACTTCACAATCTTTCCCACGAACAAAGAGAGGTTTTAGAGATCAGGAGCCAGCAGTTCCAGGAATTCCTGTGTAGGCTTTCATCACACTGCCTCCTTCTGAATCTCCAGGTGGCTTTGACTGATACAGGACTGGATGGATGCTACGGACCTTCTCCTGCGTGGGTTTGAACTTTGCGGTCTTGCACATCTTGTCCCAGAGCAGACGAGGCACTGGGGGACTGAGGATGATGAAGACCCAGGGGTCTATGATGGGGTTGGCTGATACTAAAAGAAGGGGTATGCGATCATATTTGTGATGATCTTGGTCGAAATAAGTGTTGATGTACACTTGAATCTGTTGAGACAAGAGCACAGCGTGGAACTGTATGTTGTGCATAAACAGTAAATCAAAATATCTAAGTATAAATATAAAAACATGCTCCCACTTTCCATTACTATGTTCATGTTACAGTGTGAACATTCTGTGAAGCTGCTAGAAATACATTCTGAATAGTGTTTCTAATAATAAATGAAAACCTAACAAACCTCTTTTTTCTGACATGTCTGTCTTGATTATAAATGCAGCTTGGTTCAATATTTAGCCTAATGCAATGGCATTTTTTATTTTTTTTTTAAGTGTGCATTCTGTCTAAAAATAATGTATATGACAAACCATTTAAATATTTATTCCTTTAAACTAGTATCAATTTTACATTACTAGTACCTACTTTTAAGTCACTACTAAGTAATTCAAAAGTTACAAGTATCTTTTTCAGTTCATTAGATATAGTTTCTTTTCCAATAGAAATTAATCAATTATTTAATAGTAGTATTTATTCATTTCCTACTACTACTTATTAATTTGTTACTTGTCACTAACTCAGTAGTGACAAGTAGCTATTTTATTGCTAACATGCATATTTTCCATTCAATCGGCTATTTTTAACATGTGACATGACTAGTAATTACTATTATGATTGGCCAATTTGAAGTTAGTAGTAGGTAAAATGTTACTAGTAACAATTAAAATGCACACTAATACAGTGCATGTCTACTCAATAGTAATACAAAAATGGGAATATATCCCAGGATGTAAAATAAATAAATAAATAAATAAATAAATATAAACATAACTGACTAGTGGAGTAGTTACATGTCACTATTGTAAAACTAGTAGCAAGGTAAAAAAAAAAAATGTTTTAGTATATAATGACTGGTGAATAATTTATAGATAAAGATGTCTTTATAGATGTCTTTATAGATAAAGACTATTGTATTAATGGAAAAAAAAATATGCTGGTCTTTATAGGAAAACCTACTAGTTAATTAAAATAAGACAAAATACTGTCCAATTAACATAAAACCCTTTTGCTGTTGTATTAATATAAGATGATTTGTTTGCTTTTTTAGGGTGTCTTTTTAACATTCTGTCTTGGGTCTACAGATGAAAAATAACCCAATTCTTGCACATTTACAGCAATGTTCATTCATGTGCATAAACAAATAAACAAACTTCAAAACACAGACTTTTATTTTTTAGGAAATAAATACGCTATCTGTATTATGTACACTGTAGTGAACGTACAGGAACAAGACATTACTTCTAGTAGTGAACTCATGTGTAAGTAAAGTTTGAAAGGGTTTTAACAAGCCTTACCACAAGAGGAAGTGAGCAGATGACGAATGCTATTGTCATGAACCCGAGCAGCACAAGATGTTCAACCTCCTTCGAGATGGACCGATGCCTCTTGTGTCCTCGCTGCCGTCGGACAGAGCTCCGGTGCGCTTTGCGTCTTCGGTACATGAGTAAAATTTGATAGATCACGGATACGTTGCACAAAACTGTACACACTATCATGACGAGCAAACAAGACGCATAGATGATATTGAACACTTTGTGCTCCCTCGCAGAAGGGTGCATGTCAATGAAGCACCACGTACCGGGACAGTACTGAACATACTTCCCAAAACCGAGGAAAGGTGTGACGCTGAAAAGAGCGCACAGCAGGTATATGAGCGCAATGGTGATGTACCCGCAGCGTTTACTCATGCGCTTCTCGTAACAGTAAGGATGTCCGATGGAGAGCCAGCGCTCCACTGCCATGGAGAGAAGAATGGCGAGAGTGACCATGCTGAAAAAAGTCATGGCGTATCCAAAGTGTCCGCAAACTAATCGGTTTTCACTCATCCCAACCAAAGATTCATTCCTCAAGTACGCGGTTAAAACCAGAGGACTGACGGAGAAAGTTCCCAGCAAATCTGTGAAGACCAAAGATGTGACGAGGACTTGGAACAAAGATGCGGGTTGTTTCCTCCGCCGTATTTCCAAGAGAATTAGGGCGACCACGTTCCCAAGGACACCGGCGGAAAACATAATCGCAGACGTTGTAGGAGATCCACCAGAGACAGTGGGCTGCTCGTGGCAACTGAAGTTTTTCTGGCTTGGCTCCATAAAACCCCTTTTTTTTTCTGTATTATCCAGATTGGGGTAATTTTGAATTTAAGGAAAACCAAATATCACAGCAGAGAAGAATTAGGATCCATACTTATAGTGAAGCTGAACTTTTACGCACAGCCCATAAACTTTCAAACGACAGTAAGCAGAAAGTGAGGTGGAGTTTCAGCAAAGCGTGCTCTGATGTCAACAGCTAATGACTCACCACATCTAAGTAGACCTAAAATGCGATCGAAATATTTAAAACATGATTTATATCTTTCTTTTTCATGCTACTTCAAAATAAATTGCTAAATTATTTATGTAACTAAATGTAAAATATTCATGAAAAACTATTTCAATCAATATATTAGTCTATTATATAGAATTTTATTTTATAAAATGCATTTATGAATAGTACTTAAAATAAAATTGCATTACATTATATGTATTAGCAAATTACATGCTGCTTTAAAGTTATATAGAGTTTATATAAAGGGTATAAAATCTTGGTTTACCATCTATATGGCATCATAACGCTTCCCTGCGGAGAATATTCAAGTCACAGATGAGTTTTAGGAGAGACCAAGGTTGAAATAGGGATTTGTTGACAAAGCGTAATTTCACATTACAAAACAATAAAAGGTCAAAACCTGAAGAAGAGGAGAATTTTGCAGTTTTGTATGTCAAAATAAATATTAGCTGGAACAGCCCTACTGCTAAAATGTTATAAAATGTCATATTAAAATGAATAAACATTCAAATAAATATATTTAAAATACATGACTTTTATTAGAAATGGGAACCAGTTATATCACATAACTTTTCATTTGAAATCATAAATGAAAACAGTGTGCTCATATAGTATGTTGGCCCGTGTGTTCATTTAGAAATCAGTGATCATTTATCATCACAGTATCATCACTGGAATAATCCACTTTATCTTCACATAAGCTGGAGTTCCACAGGGATCGGTACTAGGGCCACTTTTAATTTCCCTTTACATCAAATCACAAGCGAAGTTATCAAATTCAATGGCTCTATCATGATCAGACAAATGATACTTCATTATATCTCTAATTCTGTCCTTTCACAAATTGGTTTCACAGCATGTCTGGCGAGCATTTCTGTCTGAAACATTTGAATTTATTGAAAACAGAGCAGCTGTTCATCCTAGCCAAGTACCACCCATTGCCAAGAACTTGTCATTTCAATAGGCAAACTCAACCATCTCACCCAGACAGCCAAGAGCCTTAACAGCGACCTGTTGTTTGCACCTTACATACCACAGTCAAGACATGCAGATTCCTGCAGAAAATCCAGAACATTGGTAGAAAACCTGATGCCAGTGATGGACTCTACATATACAGACAGTTCATGAGCAGTAATCCATGCAACTACAGAAAAGTTTTTTCAGTGTCTTTCAGTGACTGTTTCATTATGTATTCATGTATGAGAAATAAGGGAACATAGTAAATTTCTAGGACTGTGTCATTATTTTCTTAATTAAATTAAACTAAAACTGTTTTAAAGCTCTGTACATTGAAAGGGATAATAGGAATGAAAATTCTGTCATCTTTTTGTCCCCCTCATGTAGTTTCAAACCTGTATGCATTTAGGACACACTTTAGTTTGGGGACCAATTCTCACTGTTAACTAACTATTAATTACTACTTTTGCCTAAACTAATTTGCTGTCAAACTAAACTTTTATCAAACTAATCTGCTGCTTTCTAATAGTTAATATGCTATTTTTTAAGGTATGGTGTAGGATTAATGGATCTAAAATATGGCCATGCAGAATAAGGAGTTAATATGTGCTTTATAAGTACTAATAAACAACCAATATGCTAATAATATGCATGCTAATAAGCAACTAGTTAATAGTGAGAATAATAGTGGTCCTTAAAAAAGTGTTAGCAATGTTAGTAACCAAACAGGTTGACTTTCGTATGGTTGACTTAACATATGGTTGACTTCCATTGTATTTTCTGTCCGTACAATGGAAGTCAAACCAAAACAGCTAAGTGTATATTGGTTTAATAAATAATGACAGACTTTTCCTTTTGGGTTAACTATCCCTTTAATGGAGCTGTAAGTAATTTGGCTATGTGCCTGTGATGACTTAACTTCTATTTCCATTAGGGAGAGTGCTGGAGTTACAATTATGCTATTAATGCTCATCTTTGTGAGCCCAACTCTATGCTTTTACTTCTCAATTTTCAGAATGCAATATCACGAATCTAGATCTGAAGATTAAAGACAGCATAACAGCTCGTGTTCAAAGTAGCTCTGCAGAAAACAATAGCTTTATAATAAGACATAAGGCATAAGTTGCTTTATTGTCATTGTACATGATACAATCAAATTTACAACAGAATTTAGAGTGGCAATTACTGTCTGAATCATTAGTGTCACCATATTTTTACTGAATTGTCAAACTAATGAAGCTCTACCACTGGTCAGATAGTCTCATCCCAAACTGTTGGTAACGCCAATACTGTGTTGTACTGGTCATGTTGCTTTAAATGCAACTTTGATAGCGCCACAGAGCCAAAAATGAATCCAAACAGCTGATAAAAACAATAATCCACACCACTCCAGTCCATCAGTTAACATCTTGTGAAATGAAAAGCTGCATGTTTGTAAGAAACAAATCAATTATTGTGTCCTAGATGAGACCAGGAATGAGCGCCTGTAAAACTCTTTTGGTACTCTATGTACCCCATGTTTGCAAAGCAGTACAATGGAGTGGATTTAATAACATTAAATTAAATTATAAATACATTTCAGTAGCTCAGAGGCATTTAATCAAATAAGGCTCCTTTTCTAAAACCAAAAATATGACAACAAAACTTTATGTTCAGTAAAATGCTTGGAATTTAATAGTGTTCCTTTACGACAGGTGTGTCAAACTCAGTTCCTGGAGGACCGCTTTGTTCCAGCCCTGCTCCAACACACAAAGCATGTAGTTTTCAAATAAGCCTGAAGGACTTGATTAGTTGGATCAGGTGTGTTTAATTAGGGTTGCATCTAAACTCTGCAGGGCTCCGGCCCTCCAGGAACTGAGTTTGACACCCCTGCTTTACGAGCTCTACAAATGTATGTAGGTCACAGCAGCATGATGTGGTGAAGTTCAAAATATATAAAAAGTTCTTATGCTCATTATTTAGGCTTTTTTTTTAGTTTTTAGTTGTTTTAGGGAATTCCAAGGATTCCAAGACTCCCGAAAGTGATCCACACTTCTTGAAATGTGAGTACTTAAAGTAGTTCATCCAAAAATCAGAAGAAAGAAATTTATGCAGGTTTGGAAAGACATGGTGGTGAGTAAATGATGATAGATTTTTTTTTTTTTTTTACACTCTATTACCGGTGTGTTGGTCCCCCAACAGACATCCTACTGACTATAAGTAACTTTGCAAGTACATGTCAACGTACTCTACTAACTCCAACCTTAACCTAACAGTCTACTAATAGTCTAAAGAGAGTTTGTAGAAATGTAGTTGCAAATGTACTTATAATTAGTAAAATGTCTAGACTGGACTTTCAAAATAAAGTGAAACCCAGAGGAATATTTAAAATACAGATTTGTTTGTTTGTACAAATGATTTTCTATTAAAATTTGATGAACATTTGTGGATTGGATGCTTTGCACTCGCCTGCCAAAACCCTCCCATGGACATTTTGGTAACTATGTGGATTGTGGTTACAGCATCCTTTCATTTTAAGTGACCACAATGTAACATCTCATGAACTTCTTCAGAGACAATTATATTTAAGTGCTCCAGATCGAAGCTGCTCCCTCTCGAAATGAAGAGCTGCTGGGTATTTGCTTTGCTTTTTACAAATGTTTGCTTTATGAATATGATTCAAAAGGACAAATTCTTCCCTTTTGGATTATCTGAAGGGGATTCAGTTCTACAGGAAGGTGATGATGAAGTGTCTGAAACCCTGAAGATAAAAAAGCCATTACAGTTCTACGACATCCAGTTCAACGTTCTTTATGTAAGCCGTTGTTTTTATTACATTTTTAAAAAGTCAAGTTGAAATATATCAAACATAATTTTCATGATTTCATCATTAGTATGTTAGCATGTGCAATAATCTCTAAGTAAAAATGTTTTTTTTTGTTTTAGTTCTGTGCTGATTTCCTTATTGTACCTATACAAATAAATAACTAAAAATAAAATCAATAAAATTACGAATGCAACCAGATTTACTAAGCATGTGAAGTTTGAAGCTTAAAATTTAATTTAATTCCTCAGGTTTCCACAAATGGGTTATTGTCCCTTCAGCCTCCTCCTAAAGAAAGTCAGTATTTAAGAAACACGTTTCCTCTCAACTTCTCTGCCATCGCACCTTTCCTGACAGACATTAGTTCAGGACGGGGAAAAGGATCTGTGTGTTACCGTGTGGAGGAATCATTAAGTGTATTAACCCAAGCTTCTAAAATGGTGCAGCAAGGTTTTACTGGTTCCACATTTAAGTCCAGCCACACAGTCATTACCACATGGGACAATGTTGCATGTGAAGAGGAAGGGCTCCAGATTCCATTTACATATTGTGTAACATTTTTTGTATTCTTTTATCCAGTTTTTTTACTTACGGTATAAATGTTTCAAAGAATGTAATATTTTGATTTGTGAAGTTATTATTATCAATATTAGCTTTGCTGTGATTACCACGTAGGTAACCAGTTTCCAGGTTGTGTTGGCCGGCAATAAATCAGATACATATGCCTTGTTCCTGTATCCTGAGGATGAGCAGCAGATATTAAATATCAGTCACAATCATACTAACATGTCAAACAGACAAACCAAACCTCAGGTTGGTTTTAATAGAGGTGATACATCTGCCACAGAAGAGCTTTTCTACAGTCTGTTTGGCTGTAATGAGACCAGCAGGAACCTCTATAAGTAAGTGCACAAAAACTTTTTTTTTTCTTTTATCCATTTCAGCTGCATCTTTTTACAAGCAGCTTTCTGCATCTTGAAATCATACAGTATAATATTGATATAAAGGGGCTTTTGCACTGGATGAACCTTTTCATAATTCCTAGAACTATTGGCGGAAGTTCCAGCTTTTTGGCGTGTTCGCACCGCAGGAACTAGGAATGTATTTAGTTGTAAGTCAGATTGGGGGAACTAGATTAGCTTCTACTTCAGAGTAGGGTCTAAAACAGTTCTATAGGAACTACCAGTGACGTAAGTGTACGCTGATTAGCCAAACGCATTCTAAACACTGACTACTCAACATTTTTAAAAGCCATGTAAAAATATATATACAACAAATAATATATAATGACATTTAGCTACCTGTTGTCTGCAGCACTGTGTTCTTTTCTCAGCCTCGATGATATGTAATACTGCAAGTTGTCATAGGAGATTTAGTCAGATTTTCATGATCTTTGTCGCGTAAATTGTGTGTTTACATTCCATCTCCGTTATCACAAAACCCACGACACACAACAAAAAACAGCTCCGAACACGGCATCCTCCATTCACTGGTTGTTGACGTTTGTAATGCCGCAAATAAAGACATCACTGTCGGTCATTTCAGAGTTCCTGCTGCCGGTGCGAATGCAACTAGGAAAACGTTCCAAGGGAGAAATGGGTTCTCTAGGAACCACCATGCTGGGGTGCGCTTTCCAAAACCATAGTTAGCTAACTATGGTAAGTTCCAATTGAACTCTATTGGTAATGACGGAGCTTACGACCATAGTTACTTTTGGGAAACACCCCCTTCGGCTAGTTCCTAGAACTACATGATGTGAAAGCCCCTTAAGTTTCAGTTCATTATTATTAAATGCAGTATTATAGATCTATTATTTATTTAAAGGTATTTATGTAAATTATATGAAATTAAAGTGTGTTACTTACGCAACTCTCAGGGCAGGGAACACCGGCGTAAATGGACTGTGGATTTTCCACATCGGATCCAGCCAGTTACCATTCCAGAAGGTAGTTCCTGCTTCTGGCCCCAAGTCTGATTCTATGGGTTTTGGTAGCTTGAGCAGCAACACAGATGAAGATTTCTACATTACAGTAGAATCAAACACTCCTGCAGATAAAGGGAAAGGGAAGTGGTGTGTGGCCAAGTATGGTAACCCATACTTGGAATTTGTGCTCTGCATTTAACCCATCCAAGTGCATATACACAGTAGTGAACCTACACCTGGAGCAGTGGGCAACCAATGCTGCGGCGCCCGGGGAGCAGTTGGGGGTTTGGTGCCTTGCTCAAGGGTCTCACCTCAGTCGTGGTATTCCCTGCCAGACCCGAGACTCGAACCCACGACCTTCGGGTTACAAGCCCAACTCTCTATCCATTAGGCCACGACTGCCCCTAAATCTACTTCTAAGGCCCAAATGGACATCCCAGCTTGTTCAACATTCCCCAAAACTAGACCAAGAATTACTACATGCTACTTAAAATAATGTGACCAAAATGTGTGGCCTGCACCTAAAATTCTGCTCTCAGGATGGTTATTGCACAGACTACTCAACAGGTACTTGCTGTCATTGCCATTCTGGTTACTATGGCAATGGCAGACAATGTTTACCCATGGGTGAGTTTTTTAGTTTAGTATTTTCTTGTCATGTCATTTATGATGATTATAATACCTTTAGTTTGCAATACAAGTGTGAAAGATAAATCTGATTTTACAGGCATTCTCACCCTTTAAGTGGAAAGCTGAGTGCCCTTGTTTCTGTTGGAGACACTAAAGTTCAGCTAAACAATGTGGACATCCATGGCTTTGCTGTGGTGGGAGAAGGTCGCATATATATCTCCATCAGTCCTCTCCCACTTCAGGCAGGCTGGGCTCTGATGGCTGTGAGCCCACTGGTCTCCACATTTGGCTGGCTGTTTGCTCTTGAGCTCCAAAACCATCTGAATGGCTTCAGCATAACTGGTGTGACTGTGTTTTTCTTATTTGAAGATTAATTACTTTATATCACACAGATCATGAAGAAGTCTAAATAAGGAAAACATATTTCCTCCAGGTGCTGAGTTTTCTCATCAGGCAGAGCTGGTTTTCAGCCCACAAGGTCAGCATGTTACCATTATTCAAGAGGCTCAAGGAATGGATTAGGATCAATGGAAATTTACCTAGCATTCCCAATGGTGCTAAAGTCTATATTCTGCCATTTAAAGAGACCTATCAATACAACCAATCAGGTAATTCTTGTAAACAATCTTGGAGGGTAATGACTAGGGTTCATTATCAATTAATCACTCATTATTTCACATTGTTCATAACTTAAATTTTAGACACATCATATCGACAGTCATTTTTTTTCTATTTATGCTCCACCAAAGAAAATAGTTCCAAAGGAAGTAGAACTGTAACAATAACAAAGTAACCTGCAAGTTCACCTGAAACCCAAGAAATCCCCACCGCTGACATTCTTTATGGAACATGATAACTGAGACAAATTGAGTAAAAAAAAAATTTAAATTATGAGATGCTAAGTCACAGAACGAAATTCAAAATTATGCCATAAAAAGTAAAAATTATGAGATACTAAGTCATGAGATAAAACTGAGATTATGAGATACTAAGTCTTGAGATAAAGATGAAATTATGAGATACTAAGTCACAGGATTAAATTCAAAATTATGCCATAAAATTTGAAATTATGAGATACTAAATCATGAGATAAAGCTGAAATTATGAGATACTAAGTCTTGTGATAAAGTCAAAATTATGAGATACTAAGTCATGAGATAAAGTCAAAATTATGAGATAAAGCTGAAATTGAGATACTAAGTGATGAACTAAAGCTGAAATTATGAGATACTGAGTCTTGAGATAAAGTCAAAATTCTGAGATAAAGCTGGTATTTTGAGATACTAAGCCATGAGATAAAGCTGAAAATGAGACACTAACTCTTGAGATGAAGTCAAAATTATGAGATACAAAGTCATGAGATACATTAAATTATGAGATAAAGTTGAAATTATGAGATACTACGTCACAAAATAAAGTCAACATTATGAGATTCTAAGTTTTAATTATGAGGAAAAAAGTCAAAATCACTCAGTATGTCGTCATTTTGTATGTTTGTGCCAATTATGATGTTTTATGTTATTATTATGATTTACCAAAGTATTTTCTTATATGGCAGAAATGGGATTCCATAAATGGAGTGATAGAGAAATATCCTAGTGCTTTTGGACTAAACATCAACACCCTCAGCCATATAAATTTGCAAAGCTACATGAGATATTGCACTTAGCTTAAAAACGGTTTATTCCAGTAATAATTAATAATAAATGTAACTCTTTACTGAACATTCATGTTTTTTATTGATAGTGCTCTTGCATGTTTTAAAAGCCAAAAAGTCATTCGAGTCCAAAGTTAATGCTTTAATATCTTCTTTGAGCATTATGGGTAATGTAGTTTGTGTCTGGTGCAGCTGTGACATCATCTTCACTGTGAGAGTACATGGTGGTGTCAGAAAGTGGTGGATCCGAGGCATTCTCCTACATGCTACACCAGAATGTGAGTTTCCGTAGCTGTGAGCACGGCCCATGGACCATACCGGCCTTTCAGCAGGTGAATGTGGAGCATATGATGGTCATGTTCACAGAAGGAACCGCCCTTAAATATGCCATAACCAACAAAGTGGGACCTGTAGGAGGTGAGAACCTACTGATAACCAAACCATTCTACAATGTGGGTAATTATTAGTTCTGTTTCATGAAATTTTGGATCTTGTTGAGGACATTCTTTATCAGGTGAGCTGCCTGGGCTTATAGAATTGAGCCCCTGTTCGACTGGGAAGCACCATTGTAACCCCATGGCTCTCTGCCTGCCAGGAGAAGGCACTCATTATCATTGTCAGTGTGCCATTGGCTTCCAGGGGGATGGACCCAACTGCTATGGTACAAGTATTTCAGTGTTCATCTATGTCATATTTTGACATCAAGCCATGCGCTTGCTATGACTGCTCCTTTGAGAGTTCCCTTAGAGACTTTATGTCATCTTCTCATGCCTTTATGGTATTACTGCCTTAGTTAAAGTTCTGAATTGCTCTCTTGGCTTTTGAATCTGTGGTCCAGATATAGACAAGTGTGCTGAGGGGCTCAGTTCCTGCGTTCCTCACTCCGAGTGTGTGAACATGCCGGGTGGCCATCACTGCAACTGTCAGTCTGGCTATAAGTTTGATCTTGATTTGCATGTGTGTGTGGGTAAGTGTTCAGTATATTGTAATATGTGTTTGAGAATTTGGGTGTAGATGATTCCTAATATAAAATACGCAATATATAATTAAAATCAGTCATTTTCAAACTTTTTTAGGCCATGGATGCCTTTTTTAGCAGTTAATCATAGTCATAATAGTCAGACCACCAGTGCTTGTGAGGTCCTGATTATAATTCAAGCGGAATCAAAGAATGAACTGGTGACATGATTTCAAACAGAGTCAGGCTAAAAAGAAGTCTGTTTAGAGTTTGTTTTCAGGAGTTTGCCGGTATAAATTTTCCAGCTTTGTTTGCAACAACTTTTATTTGTCTGACTGGCCTGATTATCCAAGCCATCCCTAAAAATACAGAATAAGCACTACAAATTATACAGACTCTTAATATTTCATTGTATTGATTTCTAGATTACATTTCAAAGCTTACACTTTCATGAGAACATTTGCTGTTTGTTTTGTAAAAAGTTTAATTATTTGTGCCGACGTTGCATTTACACCACAGTGCTTCGAAACAGTGAATCATATCACAAAGAAACCAGTTCAGCTGATTCAGAGTTTTGAAAAGCTCCCATCGCTATTGCTTTTACAGAACGCTTAAATAAATAAGAAGTTACCAAGCAAAACAGCATTTCTGAATGAATCAAGAAATTATTTTGTGTTTTTGAACAAATGGAGTAAATGATTCAATGACTCAATCAAAAGAAGATCGCCAACCACTGGCATAATGATGTTTTCTGCAGAAAGGGCCAATGAAAAATCCTGCCACTAATATACAGACTGGCAACCTCAAGTGCTGTTGGGCTGTATATCAGCACTTTTGGGATGCTGATCGGCCAATCAAATGCAAAGACCTTCCTGTTGCACAAAGTTACATTTTAACATATTTACATACTGTATGTTGTTGCTTTGTTACTTACAAATAAGTGCTGAATGGACAATTATATATTTGTATGTGTAGATCATTTGTCTGTGTAGATTCCATATGTAGATAAATTCACTCTAGTTGAACAGTTTATGTAAGAATTATTTTATGCACGATTTACGGTCAATCATGAATCATGATCATTCAACGCAGACATTTATTAAACACTTTCGTGCATGAGGACCATTACCGCTCTTCAATCACAACTGTAATTAATGTAACCACACATATGGTACACATTCAAGAGTTTTATTTCATAGGAAGCCCATCATTCTCTTCTTTTACAGATATCGATGAGTGTTTTCTTCAGCTCTGTCATCTGTTTGCTTCCTGCTTCAACATCCAGGGCTCTTTCCACTGCCTGAATACAAGGGCGATGGCTTCCTTTGCCAACCACCACGTAAACCACAAGATTTATCAAGCAACACTCAATGCTTTCGTCCTGTCAGCTCAGTAACAGACTATTCTCTTTGCTTATAACACAGAATTCCAGCAATCAAGTCAAATATTATGTTCAGCAGTGTATTATAAATCAATCAAACACAAATGGGTTGTTTAATCATTCATAACGTACTTGAAACAAGTAGAACATGTTCCTGGAACAACATCCTTTGTTCCAGGACTTGGCTTATTCACATCATGCTACTTAGTGGATACAAATATATTTTGTCTGGTCCACTGTTTTGTTTTGTTTTTTCCTCTGCTAAAGAAGAGCAAACCCCACTTAACTGTGTGCCAGCAGCACAGAGAAAGTCTGCAGGAGAGTCTAAGCATCTACCCAAGTCTGGAGGCCTTCATTCCTCAGTGTGATGAGAAAGGGCAGTACAGACCTCTGCAGTGCCTGGGCACCACTGGACACTGCTGTTGTGTGGACAGTAGAGGGCAGGAGAGAGTGGGCACCAGTACAATGCCTGGCACAGCACATGCCAACTGTGATCAACCAGGTATGGAATTATGCCCTCACATTCTGCACTTACTGTACTGCTTACTAACTTTTGATTTGGTCAGATATACACTTCTTTTTTGAAAGGAGTCTCATATGCTTATTAAGGATGCATTTATTTGATCAAAAATAAAATAAAAGCAGTAGTTTTGGGAAATATTATTTTAATGTAATACTATATTATATTTTAACAAGTTATTTCTTCTTGTGATGGCAAAGCTTCCTGTAGTCTTTAGTGGGGATACTAAAGTTAACTATAAATAAATAAATAAATACATATCTAGTTTAACTTGATGTATAAAATAACTAAAACTAAAACTGAAATAAAAATGAATAAAACTATATAGACATACAGTACAACAAAAACTAATAAAATTGCAAAAACACAAATTTACTAAAACTTTAACTAAAATTAACACAAAATCAGTAAATATAAAATTAAAATCTAATTCAAAGTATTAACAAAAACTGTAATAGAATCTTAATGATACTAAAATAAAACTGGTCTTCAAAGTCACATGATCCTTCATAAATCATTTTAATGTGCATATTTGATGCTCAAGAACATTACTTATGTAATAATAAAATATTCATTAAAAAAAAAAAAAAACTTACTAACCCCAATCTTTTTAACAATATTTTGTATTAATCTATTAATCTGAACACTAACATTTGAGATATATATGTATGTATATATATATATATATATATATATATATATATATATATATGTGTGTGTGTATATATATATATATATATATATATATATATATATATATATATATATATATATATATATATATATATATATATAATCGCATTGCGTGATTAATTTTAATGCTCTCCTCCCATAAATTTTTGTCTGAAAGAGAAACTCCTACAAATGCATATTCAGTAAGGTAAGGCACAAAAATAACTGTGTCCACGCCTTTTCAGTGCTAATTCTTCACTGCGTGTCTTTAGTAAATCCTGACAGTACTATTTTAACACCAAAAGACAGGTTGTGCAGGTGCAAACTGTTAGTAAATCTGGCCCATAATCTGTTGAAATATCTTGGTCCATTGCCATTTAAGTTGTTATAAAATTCAAGAGATCAGCAATATGCTGCCAAATCTGAGGCATTTAAAACACAGGGACACACTTCCTGTTCCCACTGTTGTATTGTGTGTGTTGTGGGAGTGGTGTTCAGTTCCAACCATGTATGACATAATTTTCTCTCATGAGACAGCCTAACTGTAATTAACACTGACATAGTCATTCACTGAGGCAAGATATGAATGCGGTCGATGGTCAGAGATTTGAAAAATTTCAAGAAAAATGGCAGTGTTTTCCAAAAGAAACATTGTGACAGTGTGTGTTGTGTCTCTTACTCAGCTGCCCTGCTTCCCCGTGTGGAGACCGTGTGCGAGCACTGGAGGCTTTCACTTATGATTCATTATAATAGTCAGCCAACCTCTCAGGACTACATGCCCCTGTGTGACGCTCACGGGAATTTCCTGCCTGTGCAATGTTACGGCAACTGCAGTTTCTGCTGGTGTGTGGACCATGAAGGCGTGAAAATCATTGGAACACGGTCCTACGATGATGCAAAGCCCTCCTGTGAGTAATTAAGTTATTTTGGATGCACTTTTTACACTGAAAAGCCCAACCTGGTCTCATGATGAAAACGTACCTCTGGGAACTTTTTTGCAAGACACGAAATATGTACCGCCATGTACGTTTCGTGACACATTCGATGTGAAATGTCCACTGAGTGGCATTTTGAACAGAGTGTTCAAAATGAACTGAGTGTTCTTTTTTTTTTTTTTTCCCAGAACAGATGAATGTGTATATGGTGCGTTTTATGTGACGTTGGTTTTGTACGTGTCACCGCAGTTATGACTTGAAATGTCCATTGAGTGGCGCTATAACTGTAATGCTCCGTGACGTTTTAAAATAACGTACCACTACACCTAAACCTACCAGATAGTGTGAACAAAAGCGAATGTGATTTAAAAACACAATCACAAGCATGCCGTTTTAGCTTGTTTTTCAATCTCTCATCTTTCAGCTCTTTCATCATTGGGTCATATTTTTCACAGGATTCGTACCCAAGGATTCCACATCCTAAGTCCAGTTCCATGCCGCTAAGCTACTGAGCAAACTTGTTACGTCCAGAAAGCAAACATATGGAGCTGTAATCATAACTGTGTACGAAAACGATTACAAGTGCTCAATGTTTTATAGTGTTCATTTCAGCTGGAATCTGCAGTTAAATGCACTTATTGGTACGTATTTTGTGTCTTGCAAAAAGTTCAGAGAGGTACGTTTTCATCATGAGATCAGGCAGCAAAAGCCTGAAAAGACATTATTAATTATTTTTACAGTGAAATATTAAAATAGTAATATTTCTTATTTTGTAATAATAATAATAAACACTTTTATTATTATTATTATGTTATATCTGTTTTGATAATCAATGTTTTTTTGGTCAAAATGTGCATTCCTACAAATAACCACAGCAAACCTGACTATATATATATATATATATATATATATATATATATATATATATATATATATATATATATATATATATATATATATATATATATATATAATTTTTTTTTTTTTTTTTTCCCACAAATCAAGCAGCCCTTAATTATCATGTTGTAATGTCTCTTCTTTTTATCTGTCAGGTATCTCAGGTGATGCAATGCCACTGAACAATGGACTGATGTATCCTGTCATAAGCTCCTCACCTTCAGGGCCTGTTATCGTTTACACACAAGCCTCACAGAATGGAGTCATTCCTCTAGATGAAACAGACCCAGTTCAAGAAAAGTCCTCTGTTTTACTGGCCTTAAAGGTAGACCCTCATAACTACAATACATGATCAAACCAAAATCCAAAACCTGTTGTCTGAACCTGTTGGCAAAAATAGTAAAGCTTGTAGTAATCATTGCAGGACTCGACTGTGATTGGAATCGACTATGACTGTCAGGAGAACATGTTATATTGGACAGATTTTGGAAGACATACCATTAACAGAGTGGGTCTGTGCCAGAGGCTATTATAAGCAAAGGTTATCTGTCTATCTATCTATCTATCTATCTATCTATCTATCTGTCCGTCCATCCCATTTTAATTATGGGGAATTATGATGGTTGCATCACCAAAGTATTCTCTTCAGATTCCCTAATTATTCAATGTGAAATTCCAGGCTTGGTCCAGCCAGAGGGAATTGCGGTGTACACTGTGCACAGGAAGTTGTTCTGGGTAGACAGTGGGAAAGATAGGATCGAGACATCCGATCTAGATGGCAGGAATAGAAAAGTGCTGATTGATTCTGATTTGGTGAATCCCAGAGCCATCATAGTGGACACTAAGAGTGGGTCAGTGAGATATAATCAAAATTCTTCATTTTCTGTGTGCATTATTATATTTAATTAATCAAGGTTGCAACTAGAAGGTGGTATGCTTTTTTTTTTCTTTTTTTTTTTTTGCAAAAGAATAAATATAAGAAAATGCATATATACACTACAGTTCAAAAGTTTGGGGTCTGCAAGGGTTTTGAATGTTTTTGAAATAAGTCTCTTACGCTGACCAAGGTTGCATTTATTTGATCAAAAACAGTAAAAACAGTAATACTGTGAAATATTATTATGATTTAAAATAAGTTTTCTATAATAATATATTTTAAAATGTAATTTATTCCTTTGATGCAAAGCTGAATTTTCAGCATCATTACTCCAGTCTTCAGTGTCACATGATCCTTCAGAAACCATGAATATACTGATTTGCTGCTTAAGAAACACCTCTTATTATTATCAATGTTGAAAACAGTTGTGTCGCTTAATATCTTTGTGGAACCCCTTTTTATCAGGATACTTTAATGAATAGAAAGTTCAAAAGAACAGTGTTTATTCTCACTTTTGATCAACGTAATGCAACCTTGCTAAATAAAAGTATTATGTATTCATTATGCATTACTGCAAATAAACATCAATATATTAATTTATATAGTGCAATTTGTTCTGAAGTGTTTATCTACTGCACATGCCCTTCAGAACCTTATATTGGACCGACTGGAACCGTGATGCTCCCAAAATAGAGAGCTCATCACTGGAGGGACATAAGAGGAAAGTACTGGTGCGAGTGGGTCTCATGTTGCCCTTGACATTGGACTTTGACACAAATCATCTGTGCTGGGCAGATGCAGGTAAGAGTTTCTTCAAAATATAGCATCTCACATTATCTGTAGTACAATTTTAAAATAAATGTCTACTAAATCACCAGGAACAAAGAAACTGGAGTGCATATCTCCACATGGGAATGAGAGACATGGGATAGTGGTGATAGATCAAAGCACTGAGGAAAACACAGCTTATCTCGCTATTCAGCACTTATATGGGATTATAGTTATTCCATCACAATGTCTATAGGTAAGCATAAGTTTTTATTTCTATTCCTTTTGTATAATTTTGTGAAAGCAGTAAAGAATTCCTGAACATTTCTTTTCCTGTCAGTTTCTATTTTTTATAGAGGCCTGTGGACACTTATCTAGACTATATGGATTTTTGGTTCTGTAACAGAAATGTCAGAAAATAAATAAATAAATAAATGAAAACAAAACCTGAGAGAGATTACCAAATTATTTGCCATTTATTTATTTATTTACTGACATACTTTTATAGTTTTAGTATTAGCTTTTATTTTTATATTTTCATTTTTTATTCTATGTTTCCATTTTAAATTTAGTTTAATTTTTTAGTAATTTTGCCATGTGCTTTTGCAGTTTTATTAGTTATTTAAAATAAATTTCAATAATTAATTTTTATTAATTATTGAAATTTATTTTAAAATGATTTTTATTTTGAGTTTTAGTTTTCATTTCTTTCCAGTCAGTAATTTTAATGCTACAACTTACAATTATTTCCATTTTTCATCTATTTATATTTTATTTATTTCAGATTTATTTCAATTAACAAAAAAATGTTTTTAATAGTTATTAAATATGCAATAGTTAACAGTAATAACACTAATGCCATCCAAACAGCTTAAAATATACCTGAAATCTACGTTTAGTATTTTACCAATAGGTGGCGCCATTAACTAACTTATAGTCACTTTTTGGAGTTTATTACAAAAAACTGTGAATGGTTTGAAACTGTTCTGAGTGTGTAAATTAGAAACACTTTAGGTGTAAATTTCAAACCAAATGAAGAGTTCAGTTGTTTTTATCATATCAAGTCATATATTTTCCATTATAAAAATGTGTTTACATATAATAAAATTATATAAAACAATTAAAAAACTTTTTTTTTATTTTCATAAATGCTTACTTTACTTTCATATGATGCCTGTCAGGCTTAGTGCACAGAATAAGAGCAATCTGGCCTTCAACCACAATGGAAAATTCCCACTGTCTAAAATAATGTTGACACATAATGGTTAATTTAGTCTGACCCTCAGTAGGGCCAAAAATACAAGGGTTTAGGAGCAGAGATTAATTTAGTCTGACCCTCAGTAGGGCCAAAAATACAAGGGTTTAGGAGCAGAGAGAGTCCAAAGAATCTCTTCCTCAAGATCGCACCCACAACTCCTCGGCCTTGTCTTCGCATGTTGTTCTGCCCGTTTTGAATAGAGCCTAGCTTCACTTGATTCTCTCGTCCATGGGAAGGTGTGGAATAATATTTGAGCATTGCCATGGGGTTTCTGTAAACCCACGGTTTGATATTGCTAAACAAACAGGATGGGTTACCCACAAGGCACAAGAACCGCCAACAGACGGCAAGACTTCACCGCTGCAGAGGCCAGACCTCCCAGCCTGTGGAGGGCAGCCAACACTGGCTTCTGTCCTTTAGCCTCAGACCCCACAGCAGGTCAGAGGGTTCAGTAAAGTTTACTCAACAGAGCAGCCATATACCCAGAGGTGGGGTGCGAACTTTGGCCTGGTCATAGAAGCCATTAGGCACCCGGGGGAGCTGTTTGAGCCCACTGGGTGCAGTTAGTGCATATTTCTCTGATCCAACATGGTATCCTCTTGACTCCTTCTGGATTAAATATTTATTGTACAGGGCTGTAGGAACTAGCTGGCTTTTTAGCAGCATACATTATGGGATTTCATTTGAAAGCATAACAATTTGAAGAGTTTTAAGAAACATCAGTCAAGAATTTGTTTAGAACTTAGAACTAAAAAGTTGTTGTAACCTTGTATGAATGAAAATGAAAATGTTCATATTAAAAAGAACTTATAAAATTAAAACTGTTGTGGTGCTTGAGACATTATTGATCACTAAAGCGATAGTTCAGTCAAAAAGAAAATTCTGTCATCGTTTATGTAGCAAACACAAGATTTTGGTGAAACACGAATTAAGAATGAAAGCTGGGAAGTTTCTGTCCTTCAAACACGCTGACAGACAAGACAGAGCAGGTTACTTCTGGTATGAAACAAAGTCTTAGCTTTCAGATTTTGTCTTTTTAAAATAAATTCAAACAATAAATACCGTTTTGTGGCTCTTTAATCGCTATCGCGCTTCAGTTCAAGTGACACATGAGCCAATCGTCTTTTCATATTTACATAAAGCACAAAATAAACATGAATTAACATCAGAAGGTATTTTATTTCAACCTCGGAAAGATGTCAATACATACCATTTTTCGAGTTCAAGTACACTGAAGTTAATCTACTGTCCTGTCTGGTTTGTTTGTCGGAAAAAATGGCGCATTCTGCGTTATGATTGGTCAGATCGCCTGTCAATCAAACTCCCTGAGAAGGTTCAATTGAAAGTCCAATTAAGCAAAACTTAGACCTAAAATGCAGTCACAGGTCTTGTCAACAGATTTAATTTAGTTTTTTAATTACTTCTTATGAGTATGGAATGACATTAAGCTGATTAAATTATGACAAAAATTTCATTTTTAAGTGAACTATCCCTTTAAGGAGTTCTGAGAATGAGAACACAATATTTTTGCCTAATTATCAACATTAACTTACACTCAAAGATGACTTTCTCTTGCTCATGTCATCCTCCAGGGACAATATCTCACAAAAGGTCTGGAGACATACTTGGCCACTCCTTCACCTTCTTGGCCGTGTGTTTGGGGTCATTATCATGTTGGAAAACCCAGTTTCTGAAGGGAGGGCATCAAGTTCTGCTTCAGAATGTCACAGTATATGATGGCATCCACGTTTCCCTCAATGAACCGCAGCTCCCCAGTACCAGCAGCACTCATGCAGCCCCAGACCATGATGCTATCACCACCATGCTTGACTGTAGGCAAGACACAATTTTCTTGGTACTCCTCACCAGGCCGTCACCACACATGCTGGACACCATCTGAGCCAAACAAGTTTATCTGAGTCTCATCAGACCACAGGACATGGTTCCAGTAACTCATGCTCTTGGACAGGTTGTCTTCAGCAAACTGTTTGAAGGCTTTTTTGTGAGCCGGCTTCAGAAGAGGCTTCACTCTGGGACGACGGCCATGCAAACCGACTTGTTGCAGTGTGTGGCATACGTTCTGAGCACTGACAAGCTGACCTTTCACTTCTGCAACCTCTAAAGCAATGCTGGCAGCACTCATGCGTCTGTTTTTTGAAGCCAGCTTCTGCACCTGATTCACAGCACGAGGACCTAACTTCTTTGATTGACCCTTGCGAGGCCTGTTCCGAGTGAAACCCATCTTGGAAAACCTCTGTGTGACCCTGACCACTGTACTGTAACTCAGTTTCAGGGTGTTACTGATCTTCTTATAGCCTCGGCCATCTTTGTGGAGAGCAACAATTCTAATTCTCAAATCCTCAGAGAGTCCTTTGCCATGAGGTGCCATGTTGAACATCCAGTGGTCAGTATGAGAGAACTGTACTCAAAGCACCAAATTTTAACTGCTCTAATACAAGATACACAAATTTGTATAGTCCTGTCAAGCAGACAAAAACATGTACATGATAAATAGGACATGTGACTTTGCATGATTAAACGACGTATAGCTGTTATCACTTAGGGTGTACTCACTTTTGTTGCCAGCTTTATTGACAATAATGGCTGTATGTTGAGTTATTTTCAGAGGACAGTAAATCTTTACTGCTATACAAGTTGCACATTGACTACTCCAAAATATATCCAAGTTTCCTTTCTATAGTATTGTCCCTTGAGAAGATATACTAAAATGGTTGCTGAAATGTGAGGGGTGTACTCACTTTTGTGAGATACTGTAGATATCATGGTCAGCAGCTCAGTATCTGTTATGCTAATATGAATATTACAGAATATTGAACACACTGTCTGGGTCTGTTCATTTGCTGAAAACCAAACATGGATGGAAGGTAAGCACTTGCCAATGGGATTACCACTTGCTTAGGTTCTTGTGCAGCTTGAATGCTATCAGCTAACAATTTTTGGTTCCCAGAATGTTCCCAAAACAGGTATTTGATCATTCTCTTTTGGTTAGCTGGGAAAGTTTTCTTTATGTAAATAGAATGTTCCCTGTAAGTTTGAAGAACATTCCTCTAACGTTCCTAGATAATAAACAGAATGTTCCTTATTAGTTCTGCTTAGGTTATTACAAAAAATAAAAAAAAAACCTTCATGCTCTTCCTATTTTCTGATTATAAAAATAGAACCTAAAAATAACTATTAGAGAACATTATGAGTTCTCTTTCAGTTATTACCTCACCGGAAGGTTTTAAGAAGGTCAGTTTGAAAAAACAAAAAACAAAAAAAAAACCAAATACGTTGCAAAAATCATTACCAAAAAAAAAAAAATAAATAAATAAATAAATAAAATATATATATATATATATATATATATATATATATATATATATATATAATTATTTTTTTTTTTTTTTTTTTTTTTAATTAATTTTGCTTTTGCATAAATGGCTGCAGTTTTCCTTGCATTTCTATGCGTGAACACGAATAATTTGAGGTGTAATTATTGTTCCCTAACAGTGCTGGGGGTAATGCATTACAAGTAACACGAGTTACGTAATTAGATTACTTTTTTCAAGTAACTAGTAAACTAACGCATTACTTTTAAATTAACAAGAAAATATCTGAGTTACTTTTTCAAATAACGCAAGTAACTGTTTTCCCATTTATTCACTGACACCTTTCCTTTCCCTGTGTTGAGAATAAAATTGGGAGTATGTGCAGAGGCAGAGGCATTTTCTTCAGCCTGAGGCTTGGTGTGAAAAGGTCTTGCCAAAAATATAAATTTTGGGGTTTCTGTTATTAAATATAAATAAGAAAGCCCAGCCAAGGTGACAAAAAGTAACGCAAAAGTAACATAATGCATTACTTTCCATAAAAAGTAACTAAGTAACACAATTAGTTACTTTTTTATGGAGTAATGCAATATTGTAATACATTACTTTTAAAAGTAACTTTCCCCAACACTGTTCCTTAAATATGGAAAGCTTGAATGAAGTAATTGGAAATATCACCCAGTAATAATGGCTGCTACCCCCCTGTTATTTGATGATTGCCTAGATTTGCAGAACAAATGAAACTAAAACTTGATTCAGAAATGCCAACTTTAGAGTTTGCTAATAAAACCAAAAATTTACTGCTCAAAAACCCACATATGTAATGCAAGGCATGTTCCCATGGCATCAAAGGCAGGTGAAGCATCCAGCTGCTTGTTGGTTAAACATATATTGAATTTGATACCAAGCAACAGCAGTGTGAATGCTAAACAGGCCTCTTCACACGCAAAACTCCATAAGCAAATATTCTGATTCATGAACGGTGTATGTTGTCTGAAGTAGACTATGCATAAAAATGAGATTTAAGATCGGAAATACGCATGATTATAGACATCATTCTGGAGTCCAATTAGACTTGTGCAGGTAGTTAGCATGTGAAGAACAGTTTGTGCTGTAGTCTTGTTTTTCTTTCATCCAATTACAGTCCTCTATCATGCATTATTTTAAGTCCTAGACTCATTATAAACATCCCAAAACATTTGTATAAGCCGAGTGTTCAGTGACGCAAAACAGAGACAATATAATTCCTCAAGGTCTTTGAAAATCATGCCAACTTTGTCTTAACGGTACGCTTCATACCAAGTAATAAGCAATAACAACATACCTAGTCTGTTTTCAAATAAAATTCATGTGTGAGCAAAAAAAAAAAAAGAAGAATACAGAGAGGAAATTAAATGGCATCTTGATGTGTACTAGGGGCTCTGTGTGCAAAGCACTCCTATGGAAGTTGTTATATAACAGCACGTATTGTTCTAGCTCCTGTCTGAGGCACATTTGTGACTAATGTATAACCTCTAGGAGTCTCCACACATCGGAAATCACGTACACACACCTCTCACAGTTTATCTTCTCTATACAAACAAAAAGCTCTCCTCCTTTCTCATTACACACACACAAATAGGTGGGGTCACTTCTGTGGTTAAGGTTGTATGTTACATCAAAGAATAAACTTTTGATTATGAGTCAGCATGAACATTCAAAAGATAACGTCCGTTTAATTGAAGCAGCATGAATAGGGTACAAATTGGTGTCCCATTACTTTTTCAAAGACACAGATCTCATGGTTTAATTTATAAATATGTTAAATAAACCACTATCAAGACAACATTAATCTAGCTTGAAAAATAGATAGTTAAAAACACATTAAATGAATGGTGATTGATGACTTTACATTTATTTTAGTCATTTTGACCTGTCCCTCTTCTTGAACGTGCATCCAACTATTAACAATATCACAATTCTGACATATAATTATTAGTCGATATGCACTGTTATATTCTCATTATGCAGTTCACTGTGGTATTATAAAAATATTTTGAATATTAACTTTAATGACATACTATTTAGCTGTGCTAAATATCTCTATACTGTGTGCAACCCTGTTACCTCATTTCCTTTAAAAAAAGTTTTATTTGTTAAATCTGTGGCAACAAAGAGTTACCATCATCCTTTCTTAAGTAAGGCAAGTAAATACACATTATTATATTTTCTAAATTTTACACATTGTAGTGTTGAGTTCATTCAACCTCCACCATTCAACCCTGTTATTCACTGTCATATATAACAGGGTTGAATGGTTGTATATAATTGAACCCTGTTATTCCTTATAATATACCCTAAAATATCTTCTTTCTTATTTTTTTTTAAGCCTAAGAAGTCTTATTTGTCTGGCATTCAAAAGGTAAGTAGTAATGCATATGTGTTGACTGCTTCAAAATGTTAATTTAAAACACAAATACTATTAATCAACTTCTATTTTCTCTCATTTTCTCCATTTCATAATAGGAGACAACAAATAAACACTGAATTAATTCATGTGGGCCGCACCCTCTACCAGGAAAATGTATTTGTTCATCCTTTGTCCTGCTGAACCCTGAGAATGAAATGAGTTACATAAACCCTCTCTGCTGTAAAACACGAGATTACAGTGCAGTAGAGCACTGTGCTACACTCTTATCTAGGCAAGATCATATACAGTGTGTGAGAGACAGATAGACAGTAAGAAAGTACAATCAGTGGTCATTTCAACAAACAAAAATGGCTTAAAACTGATGACTCACTTTAAGAATTTTGTCATAATGTGTGTATGTGTGTGTGTGTGTGTGTGTAGTGATATTTAACAAGGTTGCAGCTGACTGGAGCTACTGATGTTACTGAGAGTGACTGAAATGAGGCCCAAAAAGAATTCTTTACAAGAGATAGATGACTTGAAAAATTTGTTGTTATAATTTCTGTGTGTGTGTTTAAAAGTACTAAGGCATGTTGAATAAGGTTGCAGATGCAACCCTTGGCAGGGTTATTTGCTGCCAAGGGTTGAGCATTGTGGGATTTTTCCCATGTTATTGAAGGTTACTGAAACCAGTCTGTGCTTAAACTTCCTTTAAAAACTCCCTATTCTATTCACATCTATTCACAGCAACATTGGCTCAAACAATGTTGTGCATTTGGGGCAGGAATAACTGTTCACCCAACCACTGACAGAGCCACAGCAAGAAGGTCTTTAGTTCAAGTCCCCATGTTGGTTTGGATTTTCACTCAGGGCCGTGCATGGGGGGTGGCCTGGTGACTAAATCACTGAACGTGATTTCAGCCGAGCAATATCTGCCCCACGACCAGTGAGGTTTCGGCCTCTGCCCTTCAAAATGTCTGTGCACTGGCCTTGTTTCTCTGGGTGTTCTGGTTCCAAAGACATGCATCATAGGTAAATTGGAGACTCTAAATTGTCCAAATGTGTGTGTGTGTTAAGGTGCTTTCGCACCAGAGGAACCTTTTCAAAGTTCCTAGAACTATTTGCGGAAGTTCCTGGTTTTTGGCGTGTTCACACCACAGGAACTAGGAACGTATTTAGTTCTAGGAACTCCATTTGGGGGAACTAAATTAGCTCCTACTTCAGAGTAGGGTCTAAAACAGTTCTATAGGAACTACCAGTGACGTAAGTGTATGCTGATTGGTGAACGCATACAAAACACCAGCCTCCTGGCATTTTTAAAAAGCCATGTAAAAATATTTACTCCACGAACATGGAAAACAATGATAATGGCATTTACCTGTTG
This sequence comes from Spinibarbus caldwelli, assembly GCA_039654775.1. Classification (NCBI taxonomy): domain Eukaryota; kingdom Metazoa; phylum Chordata; class Actinopteri; order Cypriniformes; family Cyprinidae; genus Spinibarbus; species Spinibarbus caldwelli. Next base: position 8,019,375 of record CM077241.1, on the reverse strand, counting down.
TCTGTGGCGTTGTGTTCTTTTCTCAGCCTTGATGATAACACTACAAGTTGTCATAGGAGATTTAGTCAGATTTTCATGCTCTTTCGCATAAATTGTGTCTCACAAAACATACAACAAAAACAGCTCCGAACACAGCGTGCTCCATTCACCGGTTCTTGATGTTTGCGGTGAATAAAAATGTGTCTGTCGGCCACTTCAGAGTTCCTGCTGTAAATGAAATCAGGAAAATTGCCCTCCTGCCTAGTTCCTAGAACTATGCAGTATGAAAGAGCCTTTGGTCCTGCAATGGACAGGCCAGGATGTTTTCCTGCCTAAGGCCCGAGATGCTAGGACAGGCTCCAGCATCCTTGTGACCCAACATAGTCCAATCGGTTTGGAAAATGGATGCATGGACAATCCAGACTTATTATTTTGTGGTAAAATGATATTGTTCAGATTCTTTGTAGGGATTAAAGCCAAAGATTTGATCTGTAAACGTCTCACATTACCAGATAATCAGCGCCGAACATTGGAACCAAACGAGGTCTTTGACAAGATGTTTTCTCAGATTCTCGGGAGGGGAAAATCTGAGATAAATTGGCCTAAAACTCCTATAGTATGAACCCGACTTTAAGGGTGTGCATTACGACAATCAGGAGGTTTTCGAGCCCTTGCACAAGTAACAACCTTAGAGCAGGAATAGTCAACCATGCTCCTGAAAGGTTACATTCTGTCATACTTCTGCTCCAACACATCTGCCTGCTGTTTTCATGTAATCCTGAACACTTTGATTAGCTGGTTCAGATGATTTTGATTAACGCTGGATCTAAACTCTGTAGGATGGTAGCCTTTTCAGGAGCAGGTTTGTCAATTCTTTTTGTAGAGCAGTATAGGATACAACTGAAAGGCCTGGCATGTTCCAACAGGAATTCTTGTGCTATTTGTACCAGTTGAAAACATGGATCCCAAATTTCTCAACATGTTAAAAATGATCAGGTTGTATGCTGACCAGTATCACTGATTTCCAAATGATTCTCCCAACCACAAAAAAAAGTTGAGAACTCAGTTGAGAACTAAAATCATCCGCCCTAAGTTGTAATATGAGAAAAGAATGTTAGGGTTGCATGCAAGTCCATAGATCTTTTGTCGTTGACTTGAAAAGATAAACAGTCTTCAAGAGCTTATTGGTGAGAGGAAATGAGGTGGGAGAGAGAAAACTGTAGCTTGGTGTCTGGTAGAACAAAGATCATTTCCCACTTGTTAACCGTCACCCCTGGCAAATAATATTCCTCTCTGATGAGTCCCTGGATGGAGGCGAATCACTCAGCCATGTCTCCTCTCGACATGTGGAAGCCATCGGAAAACACAACTCCCCTCTCCTGTGTGGGGGTGGGAATACAGCATCTGGAGTGAAGTAGGGTTGAGCCAGGGAGAACAGTTGTGTTTGGAGATTGCATGTTTGTCTGCTAGCCTTGGTTTTCGAGTGTTCTTAAGGTTACGGGAAACTTCCCCCTGTCAACGGTTGGTTGATTCATACTCAGACTTGATTATCGGAAATGACATCTGCTGATGAATGTTTGTAACTGTTAAATGACTACCTACTTATACCCCGGATCTCATTTCTCTCTAAATACTGTGTTTACCTGTGTCGATCGTTACAAGGTGGATGGCACAGAGTAAGCTGAGTTCAAATTTTCCAAGTAAAAAAAGTCAAAAAACTAATTTCCAAAAGTTTGTTGGAGTGCTTGGACCATCTCTACTCAACAACAGCTGGTTCTCATCCAAAAGTTCTAAAGAAACTTCCAAAGTCATGCTGCTTTTGTAATCTGTCACGATGCTAATGTCTGTGATTTCATTATAATTCCTGGGGTGATTCTATGCGGTGGGTTGAACAACAATTTCAAGGAGAGCACTTGGCAATAAATCCTTACCCTGCGGTTTGTGGACAGGCAGAATGCTGTAACATGCTCAAAGCAAGCATTCCTGCTCCACTAAGCTTGATTTTCGAAGACATTTCTCATTGCCACTGCCAAGAAGCCAATCCCATGTATAAATTCAAGTGGATGTTTTTGGCATACTGTCTTATCCAACCTACAAGAGAGTGCATGTTTTTGACAATTCAGCAGGCAGCTATAAACGCAAATCAATTACTAATACAAACCCTCAAAGTGACAATACTGCTGTGTTGAGGGTTATTGGGCAAAAATAAAAGTTCAGTTCATATTTGACATCTCCATTTTATGAATCCAGGCCCAGTCAAAGTCATATTTTTCTCATCCCATGAACCTATTGACGCTAACATTTTTCTTGAGGGCTACATGGCTGTTTAGGGCTCCAAACAAGCAACGGTAATCAAAACATAAAACATGGAACTGGAATTTTAGGACACTGTGACATTTACCGTCTTTGACTGGTAAACATTTATATAAAGGAACCATTGTCTGATTTGACGTCAGCGTCAAGAAGCAGTACAGATGTAAACAACACACAGCATACATAATGTTTTAATATAAACAGGCATTCTTCTGTCTGGTCTTTGGGTTAGCCCACATAACAGCTGTTTTTACCAGGGTAGTGCTGGCCACAAAATACAAATAAAGGGGATCATGAATAATGATTTTCAAAATGTATCTTGCATGTCTATTTTGGGTCAAACTCTGATCCCATTCAAGAATGCATTGCAAAAAGGCAAATTGATACAGTATATTCAATTCAATACCACAAAACAATCATAGATTATCTCAACATTAGCTTAGCAACATGCTAACACCGAACTCTATGAAGTCTCCTATGAGGAGAGCTATTTGTGTGGTGCAAAGTTTCATTTCATAGTAGACAGCTAGGTTTTATTAGGTTTTAAATTACATTAGTTAACAATGGCTTTTAAATTAGCTATTGGTAATGTGGCCATGAGGCCTCAAGATACCATCAAAAGGGACCATGACTAATCTCTTTAGAGGGTGTGTGTTTGTACTATATAATTCTTTGCAGGTCTTTTCTAACTCTGAAGAAAGGTCAGTACATAGGTCAGGTCAGTAGAGTTACTGATTAACACTGGCAAGCATTCACAGACGGCAAGGACGCACGTACGCAAACTCAGACGCAACTGTCTGGCCAACACACTGCAAGTGCACACTTAATATATACTATTTGTTTTTGTGTTACTGTCAAAGTAGCAAACTCAAGGGGGCGATAGAGTTACCTTTAAATGTCAGCCATTGAAACAGATGTGTTAATACTCAGTTATCTTGCTTTGAACATGCTAACACATTAACAAATTTCAACTAACTTACTCAGAGACTCAAACTGTTGCTCTGCCATGCCAGTGGGTGACCTGAACTAACCACAGAACACAGTTCACACCAATGACTGTGATAGCGCCTCATGTGGCAGTGCTGAAAATGCAACACACACTGGGGTCAGAGAGCAATTCATACTTTAACACATTTCAAAATCCAGCAATTCAGAAAAACGATATTCAGTAGCTTGGTTTGCAGTCACATACTTGTGTAGAGTATGTTTATTTGCCAAAAGCTAGTGGCTCACTAACTGATTTTTTTTCACACTGGGTTATCATCATTCTAAACCTCGATTTTAACCCTAGGTAAAGGTAAAATTTCACACCTGCAATTTAGAAATAGGGTTAGCACTGCATTTTACCTGGGGTTATGAAACCCTGCACCGTGTTATCAGTGCTTTTGCTGTGCTAACCCCGCATTGCAGTGCCAAATATATACAGGGTGAAACGATGCAGCGTAATGTTACATTTAGATGCTTAGCAACAGACACCCAATCACATGCCTCATATTCACATGCTTTAGACAGTCTTGGAAACAATGTGTATTGAATGAAATGTTGTTTCAGCATTTGAGGGGAAAAATGTTCAATAGTTACAGAAAACATGCAAAATGGAGTGAAATACGCAAATAAGCATCATGGTACTCTTGTGAACACACGGTGAAGACTGATACTAAAGAAACTAAATTGTTGAATAAAGCCGTTATTTTTGTTTTCTTTGTGAACAAAAAGTATTCTTGTGGCTTCATAACATTACAGTTGAACTGCTGATGTCACATGGACTATTTCAATAATGTCCTTACTACCTTTCTGGGTCTTGAATGTGGTAGTTGCGTTGCTGTCTATGCAGGGTCAGAAGCTCTCGGATTTCATCAAAAATATCTTAATTTATGTACTGAAGATGAACAAAGGTCTTCGGGTTTGGAACGACATGAGGGTGAGTAATTAATTTTCCTTTCTGGATGAATTATCACTTTATTTCAAGTCTGAAATGCTTTATTTGCAGTTAAGTCAGTTAAGTGTACAAAAACTGAGTTGATTTGCTCCAAACATTTTCTGCTCTTTCCTCTCCTATTCTTCCTTTTTTCCTTAGCAATCACAAAGCCTAGAGTATATAATTTGCAGTTCTTCTTCCCCTTTGACACCTGTAAATCATTTAAAAAATAGTAATAATAATATTTTTTAACTATTTTGCTTGTGTTTCTTTGCCCTCTTCATTCACTATGGTTGTATAAAATTGTGTTTCGGAGTACTACTGATAAACGTAAAAGAAAAAAGAAAAAAGATTGGCAAATGGCATGGCAGACATCGCTGTTTGTCCTGCTTTTCTCCTTCCCTTGTGAACCCTGGTCTACTTAACATGTGTTTGCTCTATGGACTCTCTGGGCAGTGACTGTCTTTGCCCTCACCTGTGGCTCGCATTGGCCAACGCTTCCACTCCTCTATTTGGATACATCGATTAGTTTGTTCTTATCTTACACATGACAGAACCCAATCAGAAAATACCCAGAGATACAGAGAATTCTGTTATCCAATTTCAGCTATGCACAGTGGTGGGAAATGAGACGTATCGGTGTACAGAAGACACACCGCTTGTGTGTAAATAGAGCATGTACGTGTTCACAGAGGGAAAGTTTCCTCCAGTTCTGAGAAATTCAGGCGGGAAACCAGGTGAATCTGACACTGCCACAAGCTCGGCAGGTAAGACAGGTGCTCTGTGTATCGGAGAAACAACAAAGTCCCATATATATACTGATCCAGTTCTCCTGCAACTGTCCCAAACCCTCCGGCTTCACACAGCAACCACGTGCAGCTCTTCGTGTGTGCGACCGATTCAGTTCCACAGCCGCTGTCTGACTTGCTCAAAGCTCAGTGTTTGTTTTATCTTGAATAGATGTAATAACCATAAAGTCTTGATTGCTTTAGAGCTCTTATCAGCTCATGAAAGCGTCTGGCGATGTGTCATGTGTCTCTGCAAGAACAGAGCTGGACACAACAAGCACAGAACCTCAAACTGTACAGGAATGAGAAAAGTCGGCATGAAGACATGAATAACTTTACCGTTTCCTGTGAGGCTTTGACTTGTGTCATCCCTCAGAAACTTCAAATAGACAAAGATGACATCATCTTGCCTCAGGTTATGTGTAAACCGCAGGAAGACTGAGCTTAGGTCATCGACGACAAGGACCTTGTGCTACCACACGCTTTTTGGACACAGGCCAGAAAGATAAGCAGCTTATTTTGATATTTGCATCAGACAGTACAGTGTTGCTAAAGTAAACTGTAGCGATAACTAGTTAAGCTGTGCAGAGGTTCTTCATAGCTGACATACAGTAGTCAACAAATAACTTTAGGCTTAAATGTAGATGTAAAGTGAAGTGTGGTTTATCAGGGTGATGGAGGCGTTGCAAAACCACACGCTGTTGAATTTGGCAGCCGTTCAACGGTGCAAGGTTCACCGTCTCACTCTGAAGTCGTGTGGTAGTGGGGATATAGGCTGCCAAAAAGTAAGACAGAGCATGCTGGGAAATTCCCTCATGATCCCCTGGGGAAGAATGTTTCTTTGTCAAAACAATCAGTGTTAATTCATTCGTTTCACACATTAGCTCTCTCTGAAATAGAGTACTGCCTACCTAGAAATAATTTAAAGGAATATTTTGGGCTCAGTACAAGTTAAAGGGATAGTTCACCCAAAAATGAAAATTCTGCCATCATTTACTCACCCTCAGATTGATGGCAGCCTTTGACTTCCATAGTATGGAAAAAAATACTATGGAAGTCAATGGCTACCAACATTTTACAAAATATCTTCTTTTGTATTCAACAGAAGAAAGAAACTCATGCAGGTCTTGAACAACTTCGGGGTGAGTAAATGATGACAGAGTTTTAATTTTTGAGTTTCATTTGTTTTGTAGAATAATGTTTATTACCACAAAAAAAAAAAAATAATAATAATAATAATTTCCACTAACTGTTACTTCTCTTGTAATGTCTAGGTATTACAGTGAGGCACTTACAATGGAAATGAATAGAGCCAAATCATAATCATTAACATATTAATTTAAGAGTACAGAGACAAGATAGCTCAATAAACAATGTGTTATTTATTTATTTTTATGTGAAGAAATCAAACTGTGTAAAATTGCATACAGTTTTACAAAGCATAAACTGATGATTTAATCATAAGCTTTACATTTCAGCTTTTAAATCCTCTAAAATCTAATAATTTGCCCTGTTCACTTCCGTGATTTTTTTTTTTTTTTTTTTTTTTTAAAGGAAATTAGTAAAAAGTCATAATTCTTTGTTGTAATCAACATTTTACCACAAATACTGTTGATTGAGCTTAACTGAACCTAGAATATTTCTTTAAAGACACCATAGGTTCATTCTTTGGAGCCTGACTAGGCAATTGCCTTGGGCCTCTGCATTGCTGGGAGCCTCTCATAGGCATCCAGATTATTGCTTTTTGACCATGGTAGGATGCATTAATAATGAATGAATGGCTGACCATATAGAGCAGGACACATGACCATGCCATTACTTTTGGAGCGAACATATTATGGACTGCCCAAGGCTACAGTGGTAAATGATGTAAATATTGTTGACACTTTTCACTGTACGAAAACATGCTTTCATGGTTGTTGAACATAATGCAGTATTCAAGTTTCCAAGCCAGAATGAATTTTTTTGAGTAATAAATGTTCTTTTTTTCTAGTGTAAATTAAAACATTGCCAACAGTCAAGTGTTCCAAAAGCATTGTTCTATTGTTCTATTCAGAAATTATTAAAATTCAAGCTAAATTATAATTAGATTGTTTTAATTTTATTAGGGGATCTCACCTTTAGCTTAGCAAAATGCTAACACAAACCCTATAGTCTGTAGTCATGGTAGACGCTATATTGAATTTTACATGGATGAAATCAAGGCTGTGAGGAAGAGAATTACAGCCTTTACAATGGCATGCACTGTATAAAGTTCATAGATCACGTCATTTTCAAAACTTTCAAAATGTTTTATGGAGTTATTGTTTACAGAATGGTTTTCGGAAAGTAATTTGTGAGCTGAATAACTGGCATGTTGTTAGTACACAGGACACAGTTGTTGTCTATGTAGATCGTTCCAGTTGGGTCACTTATGAGAATCCAACCTAGAGTTGACTAGGTTTTAAGTTAGCTAAAACTTATACAGTACTAAGTTATATAAGTTAGCTCTTAAGTCACTGTAAAACAACAGATCAAGTCTACTAATTTAAACATCCTAAAAAGAATCAAATGGGGCAGATCAAGACCAAATGAAAGGACAAATCTGCGTCATTCATTGTCTAGCTTTATCTCGCTGCTCTTGTCCTGTAAGGATTGGATTTCAGGAATGGGAATAAATAGGGATAATATCCCAGCCACAAAGAGAGGCTTCTCTTTCATGTGAGGTGAAATACTAGATCTCGTGGAGTCCGGCTGCAGCCCGAGGCACTGTGAATCCCCACCTTTTCCTACTACAGAAGAGTATCATAGACGATCCGCCACCTCACGTGTTGATTTCACCTCTAGTTTCACCCTCTGGACAGTGACGGGAGCTGCAGGTGAACAATGGTGATTGTTATATCACAAATGCAAATACCACAAAACCATCCCCTGGAAAGAGCTAGTGACCTAAATGCATAGGTGCTGTCAGCTGATACTGCAGTGGGAAAGGCCCTGAGGATACGACAAAATATAACTTTGCAAATCAGGATGACAGAGCACTAGATACATTTAACCTGTATTGATCACAGAGTCGCTTGCTTATTTAAAAAAACAAAACAACAAAAAAAAAAAAAAAAAAAATGGTGATTTAAAGTTTGTTTTAAACTAGTTTCTTGATGTTTTGAGTAGTTTTTTGGAGATTTGCTATATGTTTGCTAGGGGGTTCTGGGTGACTTCTGAGTGGTTGATTACTGGTTAACATCAAAAGAGTACAAGTCTTAAAGGAAGTAAAGGATTAAAGGAAATAACGAAAATGGTAAGATGATATTCAGAGCTTCTGTAAGTGTAATAATATCAATGTCATTTTTCTGTTTAAACAAGTTAAAGGGGTCATGAACTGAGAAACCAAAATTCCCTTGATCTTTTGACATATAAGAGGTCATTGTACTATAAAAACATTCTTTAAGTTTCAGAACTCAAAACTATTTCGTTAGTCTAAAATCAGCTTATAATGAAGGCAGTCTGCCAAAACATTAGCTTGTGGAATGTGCCAATCTATGATGTAATAGTGTGGATAAGCACCGCCTCTGCAGAAGAAGATCAGCACCTGCTTCTACATCGCTGCCTGTTTAGTCATGCCCACCGATTCATGCATGTAGTGTTTACGAAGGAGATGAATGCTCAGGTCTACGCAGAAACCAAATGTTAAAGATGGCTCTGAAGACAACAAGACACTGTAAAGTGCCAAGCTGGGTGAAAACAGTGTTTATGTTGCCTTCTTTCTGTTCCCAATGTTAGGAAAGAGTGAATGAACTTTATTTTTAATGAAGATCCAGACCGCGTCAGTAAGAATTTGGTCCTTTGTTCATTTAATTTTACCGCGGATTCGTTTACAAACAAGGCACAATTCGATGCAGAATTTTCAAAAAGATTGAAACTAAAAGATGATACTGTGCCGACTATATTGGATCCCACAGTAATGTCGCAACAAGTCTGAGTAACTGTTTTCATTACGTGGTCACTATTGTTTTGTCTGTTATTACAGATAGTTTGATATGTACTGCGTTATTTATGCATTTTTAACCTAAATCAGCAGCGTCCATCTATGAGGTATGTACGCTGTCAAACATACACAACTATTATCCAATCATAGCAGTGGGCGTTTACTTCCGAGTCTACAGTCCATCAAGCCTATTCAAACAGAGCGTTCTGATTAAGGGGGTTAAAAACAGGACAGAAAATAGCCTATTACTTCTAAATGATGTTTTTTGATGTAAAATTCGTGATAACATTATAAGAGAACAGTACAAAATAAAACAAAAACAAAGGTAGTTCATGACCCCTTTAACATAAGCACAACATCTGGGGTATTTCATGAATTGTATTGAATTCATATCTGTTTCATTAATTTATTCAGTTAAAGGGTTAGTTCACCAAAAAATAAAAACTGTCACATCGTAAAAGCAATCCATACAAATCAAGCTCATACGCGTTGATGTGCAAGAACCAATGAGGTCAAGTAGGTTTGAGCTTCTGTTTACCATATTTGACATGCGATATGTATGTGTCTTGATCAATGTTATATGTGAATAAATTCATTCTGTTTATCGCATAATGCAATCACGTCTCTTCAGAAGACTTTAGTTTAAGTTTTCAAATCATATGGATTACTTTTAAAATGACATTTTGAATTTTTTGAAGCATCAAACTTTTGATGGAATGGACTTTCAGTTGAGGGACAGAAATATATTTAATTGAAGATATCTTCAGTCTCATGGGTTTGGAACCAAACGAGAGTGAATAATTGATGACCATTTGCATTTTTGGATGAACTAACCCTTTAACTTTTATATTATTATCCATAGTGGGAAAAAAAAAACAAAAAAAAAAACATAATATCCCAGAATGGTCAATTTGATCACAAAGTCTTCAAATGGAGCCAAACAATATACAGTTAGCTGTGTATAAAAATGCAGTGGACATTTTGTGGTCAATGGTTTTTGTTTGTTTGACCTTTATTTTGCATAATTCTTTCTTTAAATTTGTAGCATTCAAAGTATGAGAGTATATTTTCAACTTACTATATGCTGATAGGAAAAAGAAACTGTACTTCTTTCTTACTGATATGTGTCATTGTTTATCAACCAGAACACACTGTTCAGACACAAGACGTGGCGTTACTAGTATTACACATAGTCATGTCGTGACTGATTACAGCATTTGCATATGTTCACCTGGCAGATATTTTCTCACTAAAACACTTAATAGCTAAATGCAAAACAGGTTTCAAAAACAGATCAGACCTTGAATGCGATACATTTCGTGATCCCGTAATTCTGCCTGTGGTTTTCCCTGGATGTCTGTGGATTTTATGATTCTGTTCACGCAAAGCTTTAGACACACCACAGCCCCTTTTGGCTGAGTTAGAGGGCTTTCATTTGCACATGACTATTCTTAATTACAAAGAAAAACAAGGTATGTTACATTAGACTCTGGATCAGTCTTCCAGGGGGAGTACATTAATGGGATTAGTTTATCCAAAAATGAAAGTCATTATTTACTCATATCACGCCAAACCTGACGTTCTTTCTACACAAAAGGTAGATTTTTGAAGGATATACTGCACACTCTGTATATGTAAATACAGTAGTCAATAAAGTTCTATAAAAGTGATCAATGACTCATGTGCTTTAATTTTTCTGAAGTCTTTAATCTTTTGTGATGAATAGACCTAAATGTAAGCCACTATTTGCTGAAAATTTTGACATGAGAGTTCACGAGAGAAGACGCAATGCTCTAATTCAAGACTGAATGGTTCGTTTGAGTCAGATCTTTTCAATAAAACGGTTGATCCACTTAACAATAGCAGTCTGAATGATTTGTTTATGAATCTGACTGATCTACGGTGCATTTCCCAGAAAGCAATATTAGCCAACTATGATCGCAAGTTCTGTCATTAGTACTAACATAGTACAACAACTCAGTGTTTCCCAAAACCATAGCTCTAATGAATATTTGCAAACATCATCACAAAGTTAGATGGTTGAACTACATCTCCAACCTGTAGCTAGAAGCATAGTTTATTGTTAATATGCCACGTGGACTATAATAGTTCAAACTCTGGGGTAAAATAATGAACTCAGATGCCATGTTCATTATTTATAGCAATAATCTGACATTAATTTGATTTCTCACCTACTAATAAGCAGAAGTTATTACTTCACCACCTGCGTGACATCATTAGAAACAGGTCTACCATTGTGAACTGTTGTGAACAACTGGTAGGATTTCAGTTGTGACTAGCTAATTAATTTCTCCAACGATGCTTTGTATTATGATAGTTAAGTAGTGAGTAATGTTGTATGGGGAACATGGCCCAGATCATTGAATTTAACTCAGACTCGATGATTCGGTCACAATGAAGGGAAAGATTGTCCGTGATTGATGACTTATATTTCATACTGTTCATCAAAACAAAGCTATTATTTACTGGATTATTTACCAGTCAAGAACTACTTTCATCATATTGAAAACACTGGCCAGGGCATTCTTATAAAATAAAGTTTTTGCATTTGACATATAAAAGAAACACATATGGGTTTGGAACAACATGAGGGTGAGTAAACCCTTACGAAACAAAAATATATGTGAATATATTGGAAGATATATTGTGATGTATGAAATAATATATTTTGATATATGGGACTCTAGTGCTTATTTTTTTTAATATTCTGCAATATATGCATGAATCATGTATAGCCATATATTGATACATATAAAATATATATTTAGCAATAAGACAGAAACAATACAGTAATACATAGCTTTATTGAAACACTTTTTCATTTTTATTAACACATGGGTTTACATACAAAATTGAATGTCTCAAAAATACATTCCCAATATGCCTACAAAGGTCCCCAATTCTATACAGATTCAGGCAAATTAACGTCCACATTTAATCATTCAGCAGACACTTTTATCCAAAGCGACTTAAATGAGGACAATAGCAATCAATAATATGTAAGTGCTGTGACAAGTCTCAGTTAGCCTAATGCAGTACACGTAGCAAGTTATATATATATATATATATATATATATATATATAGTACAAATGTATTTTCACATACATTTAGTAGATAGTAACAATATTATATTTACTATATATTAATATATACACACACACATATGTATAGTCATACATTACGGGATATGTACATACATATATGGATATATATTACAAAACATATTTGTCAGATTTGGTTACATATATATGTAACATACACGTTCCCATATAATTGTTAATATATATAGTAGCCACATGTGAAAATACATTATACACACACACACACAAATTATATATACAGTGCCCTCCATAAGTATTGAAATAGTAAAGACAGAATTGCTCTGTTGGCTGTGGAGTCAAGACATTTGCAAATATGATTAAAAGATGAAAATGAGACAAATATAGAATGTCACATTTTATTATTAGCTGTTTCAACACTACATGTTTTACCAAATAAAAAGAACAGCACTTTCAGTTCATCCCACTATTTGATGTGAGCATCAGTATTGGGACAGTTGAACAAAAGGCAGATATAAAAGATTAAAAGCTATTATTTAGTTGCAGATCCCTTGCGCACAATCACAGCAGTGAGTCTGTGACCCATAGACATCACCAGACTCTTGGTCTCATCCTTTGACATTCTTTTCCCAGCCTTTAATGCAGCCAGTTCCAATTGTTGCTTGTTTGGGGAGTTTCTGCCTTTATTCTCCTCTTCAGCTGGTGAAATTCATGTTCAACCGGATTTAAATCTGGAGATTGACTTGGGCAATCTAAGACTTTCCATTTCTTTGCCCTTATAAACTCCTTGACTGAACTGGCAGGGTGTTTTGGGTCATTGTCCTGATGCAATATGAAGCACTTCCCAATGAGTCGGGTGGCATTTTTTTTAATTATTGGTAGGCAAGATGGTTTTGTACCCTTCCAAATTCATTCTGCTACTGTCATCATACATTAAGTCATCAGTAAAGTTGAGAGGGCCTGTTCCAGAGACAGCCATGCATGCCCATGCCATGACACCACCACCACGCTTTACAGATGAGGCTGTATGCTTGGGATCATTTGCAGTTCCCTTTTTTTCTCCACATTTTTGCTTTCCCATCACTTAGATAAAGGTTCATCTTTGTCTCATCGGTCCATAAACACAGTTCCAAAACTCTTCTGGCTCACCTTTGTGCTTTTTTGCAAACTCTAATCTTGCCTTTCTATTTTTGGTGCTGGTCAGAGGTTTGCATCTTGCTGTGTAGCATCTGTAATTCTGTGTCAAAGTCTCCTGAGGACAGTAGATTGTCAGAGCATCACCCCAGCTTTCTGGAAGTTGTTGGTGATTTTACAGACACGTATTTTAGGCTTAATTTTCATCGCTTTTATGATTTGTCTGTCATCAACAACTGTTGTTTTCTCAGCCGATCAGGTCATTGTTGGTTGCTGGTGTCGCTGGTGGTTTCCAAACTCTTGATTTCTCCATGCCCTTTGTTTTTGCTATAGCTCTAATTGACTTCCTCTTTTCTTTTAGCATCCAAATTGCTTGCTTTTCTCTCAAAGTCAGCTCCCTCATCTTCAACCTGGTTTGTGTGTGTCATCATCGAATGCAAGATTCAGAATGCAGAAGTAACGGATATAACTGATATGACACATTCCCTGCTTTTAATATCTGAAGAATTAATGCAACAGGACACAGCTGATCACTTACCTCACTCAGGCAACTGTTTCAATACTTATGCTCACATCAGATAGGGGGCTGAACTTCTTAGCTGGTAAAACATCTATGTGTTGAATCACCCAATAATAAAATGTGACATTCTGTAGTTTTGTCTCATGTTCATCTTTTAATCATATTTGCAAATGTCTTGACTCAACAGCCAACAGAGCAATTTTGTCTTTACTGTTCCAATACTTTTGGAGGGCACTGTATATATATATATATATATATATATATATATACGCACACAGTATATATATAGAATATATATAGATATATATTGTCACATGTTCAGTATGTTTTGAGTTTATTTTCTGTCTCCACGTGATCCCCCTGACCTAGCTTTTTCCCTCGTGTTTGATTGTTCCTCTGTTTCAGCTGGGTTTAATTAATTATCTGGTTTTCTCCCTCCATGCCCATATTTGGTTCTTCCCGTTCCTGTTTCCATTTGTGTTGATTTGATTCCAGGTGTTTCTTGTCAATCAGTCTCGTTTAGTCCTTGTGTGTAGTGTATTTAAAGAGCGTTCTGTTTAGTTTCCTTTGTCTGCTGTTATACGTCTAAGCGTCCCTGTGCTATGTGTGTGTCTCCTGGCTTCCCTGTGTTTCCCAGTGTGGATTAATAAAGATTGTTTCTGAATCTCCTTTATCTCCTTTATCTCCTCGTTTCCGACACCGTAGTAGCAGATCGTGATATATATATATATATATATATATATATATATATATATATATATATATATATATATATATATATATATATATGTTCACACATACATGACACTATAAATTTGTTCATATCTGGATACATATATTTTGCATACATTTTCATATATATATGACATTATACTGCATATATGTAAAATTATATGTGTAGCCAATATTTATATATTTACAAATATATAATTCCATATATGAAAATGTTAAAATAAATATGTACCTTGAATTGTGGCCATATAGTGCTAATACATATTCCCATATAAATGTGACTATATGAGCACCATATGTTGACATATATTCCCCAATATATGGAAAGCGGCAATTCCTGATGTATTATTCAGTATATCGTAATATATTACCACAATGTATTATTCTATATAATGACCAATATACTGAAAATTCTTTAATATATTGATCGTTAATATATAATAAAATATATTTTCTTTCCGTAAGGGAATATACCAGCATTTTCGATTCAGAGTGAAGTGCTCCATTAACACTCAAAAATAATGTTAAAGGGATAGTTCACCCAAAAATGAAAATTCTGTCATTAATTACTCACCCTCGATTGTTTTACCACCTCTAGTGTTCATTTCTGTTAGAACCTGCAGTGATACAGGTATGTACTTATTATTACGTATTTCAAGTCTTGCGAAAAAGTTCCTACAGGTACCTTATATATCTTATATCTTATATAAGATATATATAATTTGTGTTCAGAAGATGAATGAAGGTCTTACGGGTTTGGAATGACGTGAGGGTGAGTAATTGATGACAGAATTTTCATTTTTGGGTGAACTATCCCTTTAAAAATTTGAATTCGTGCTTTGAATTGATTCATGGATTCAGAGCATGGAAACTGTGTTGAGCTCCACAGAATGGACGGTAATTTTAGGCCACATTTCATCACCCATAAAAGTACTAGCTCCATAGTACTACTTTGTTTACTGTCCCCTCTGAAAAAAAAAAAAAAATTGTAGCTAGAGTATCAAACCAAAACGCCTACACCCTGGATCTCCATCACCAAGCTAACACTGAAGTCGGCCTCTTCAGATTACATCTGTGAGAAATGGTTTAGTCACACCAGCGAGCGCCCCCCACAACATTCCAACGGCGTGACAATGCACACTCCTCCCACTCCCTCTCTTTCTCCACACTTCACTCTTACTTTCACTCCTTACCAATTAACTACTATCCTTTTTTTTCTTCCACCTCTGAATAAGGTCCTCATCCATTTTCAGCTACATCACGGGCTGTCTGTAATTCTTCCCTTGTGCTTCATACTTGTTTAAGCGAATAATCTAACGCAGATAAACAGCTTTGCAGAGAAACAGCCCTCGGCTTTGGCCTGGGTGTCAGTGAGTTCGTCTGAGACGCCAGAACACTCTTGTTTATTGATATAAAACATTTTAGAATGTTTAATGAAGGTTTAAGGTGTATTCTAAGATCAACCAGAAGCTCAAATACTGCTTTTGCAGTTTAAGAGACTTGGGAGATGGTGCACTTGAGATTTGCTGTTTTATTGAAATACTGAATTTGTTTAAGAACAAAGTTATTTTGAGTAATGTCTCAGTGTTTTTTCATACAATGAAAGCCAATGGGGACAAATGTGTTTTCGAACAAAATATATTTATGATGTATAAAAGAAAGTCATGCAGGTTTGGAAAGACATGAGGGTGAGTAAATGATCACAGAATTTTCATCTCTGACTCTGATTAAATTTTTTTTTGGTAATTTTGGTAAAAAATTATTGTTGGCCTAATTACAGGGAACCATGTGCTGTACAGTGTCTTTTTGTTTATCACACATGCCTGATTTCTTCTAGCTTTAACAAACATTTCTGGCCTACACAAATCACACCAGATGTGTCTGTGTATCTGTTCCAGTTCCTTAAACCTCCCAGATGTTGTGGAGTCTCAAGACACAACAGTTTTGGCACTGCGATTTGTACAAGAATGTTGTGTACGACAATGGGCTGGATTTTCTTGTGAAATTATGTCTTTTATCTCCTTGCTGTGTTACAAAAAATCAAGGCTGAGAAAATATATGAGTGTAACAGTCGTAAGCTCTACATTAGAATCACAGAGCAGAATTCCACGATCAATCATATTTTAAAACAGAAAGCCCTTATCTGGCCAAGGGCCTCTTGTGAAATAACATACCGCAGTGTGTGAACCAAAATAAATCACAGCACTCCCTTTTCCCCTTGATTTTTTCTCTTTCGCTGTCTCTCTCGTTCCCCCTTTATCATACATGGGAATGTCTACAATAACACAACAGCAATGAGAGGCAACATGTTGCAACATTCTGGCATAAAAAACACTACTGAGAATTAAACCAACTCACTTTCAATAACAAAACACATCATCAGTCTGGGGCAAACTACAGTTCCTGCCAAGGTCTCTGGGCTCTAATGCAGGGTACAACAGGGCAAAAAGTCCCCCTTAAATTAGAGTTTTTTAGTTGTGTAACTAAATATTGACAAAGAAGCAAAATATGTGCAAAACGAAAAGGTAAAATAAGTTTTAATTCAAATCATGTTGACATAAAAGCAGTTAATCTAAAAATCATGTTATACAAAAGTAACAGTCAAATACTATTACCAAAGCATTTTTTTTAATTTCATTTTAGTATATTTTAGAATAACTACTTAAGCAAATAGTGTAAAAAAAAAAAATAAAAAAAATAAAAAAAATATTTAACTTTTTTCAACAGTGTTTCTGATACTTATTTATTTTTTATTATTTATATTGTTTTTAATATTGTGTTTAATTATGGGAGCCTTTAACCCCCTCAACTAGGGGGCTTCCTATTCCAAATGACTCAGTTTATTTGCATTAACAAACATTAGATCATGGCACAAATAACCTCAAGGTCATGGGTTTGATTCCCAGGATTGATTCCAAATGCAGCAGTAAAGTTGTATATCATGAATGTCATTGAATAAACCCTTCTTCCAAATGTAAATTGTTTAGTTATTATTAAAATAAATTATTGAATCACCCTGAACATAGTTTAAAGTCATAGTCAAGTTTTTTGTCTCAAAAATACATATGATCATGATTGTCATAAATTGAAATAAAAATAATAATAAAATGAAAATAAATAAATACAAAGTTCTTTCATGAAAATCTAGATGGTGCAGACGATAGGTTGTAACTCAATCTGATATAATCACATCACTGTTCACATGGTGCAGCTGATTGGTTGCTTTTTGCATTAGCAGCCAATGAGCTTGCTGCTCAACATTCAAATTAGCTAGTGCTTGCTGTAACAGTTGCAGTGTTTTTCAGAAACCCTCCTCCTTCCCCAGCTCCACCTGTCTAGCTCTGTTACTGGGTGGTTTCATGTGTTACATATGGGAGTTATTTAATATATGTTATTGTAGCAGCAGTATTTCCTTAACATTAAGGGATTGCTCACAGCAGCATGTCTGTGGATGAATTGGGAGTAGCAAATCTCTGTACTTGCTCTGTCGCAGCAGCAGTGTAGCAGATATATACCACCAAGACCAAACACTTTGATATTTCCATGTATATTACCATTTTAAACTCTCAGAGAGTTGTCATGACAGAAATGAATGAATGAATGAAAATTTTATATCACACTCTCATGACAAATTGTAACTATTTTACAGTTTGGCAAATTTGTGGCAAATTTGTACAATCTCATTCATATGTTCTCGTACAATCTGCTTATGCTCCACTGAGGGTTAGGTTTAGGGGTGGACCTTCATGTGCAAATCAAATTTGCCACCAATTCACCAAAACATAAAATAATTACGTTGAACAAGGGCTAGGAAAAACAGTTGGGAAACAGGGAAAAGCAAAAGCCAATGGAGAGGTCATTGTCAGCTTCCTCTATAACATATACCAACACTTAGAGGGCAAACACTTGGGACGGCAACAACTTTTAGACCTAGAAAGACAAACTGCATATTGAATCCATCTGAACCAAATAAGCAGTTAATTCAAAAGGCTTTTAGAATTAACTATAATAAATCCACTGCAAACATGAACAGGATTTGAGCAGAGAAATCTGTTAAGAATAAGCATCAGATGATAAATTCCTGGTGCATAATTGTTCACCAACATACAAAAAAAAACCCACCATGTCCATTATCCGGATAGAGCTGCTATGACGCTGATGATGAACTCATTATACTGCCTTCATTAAAAGCCGAGGGAAATGGTTCTGATTATTTTGGATTAAAAAAATATATCAACTGGGTTTCTGAGTGACTCACTATGAGTAAAGACAGGCATGGCTTTGGTGCTTCTACATTTTTAGGCATGATGATTTTAGGCATGAGTCACGTGTGAACGTGGCCTGCTGGGAGCTGTCCGAGGATGCAGGGAATCGGTATCATGTAAGTGTGATTTCAGGCCATCTCCAAGGCCGTGGCCCCAGATGCCCACACCGAGGTAAATAAGGACACGATAAATGATAATAAGCATAGGCTATAAGCGACAGCTGCCTGGGCACACATTCTCCTGTTTCATATCAATGCATAAACATTAGTGAAAGTCCTTTCTCACAGAGTTTGAATCTAAAAGCTGTTTCACATTAGCACACAGCTCCGAAATAAGGCCCTAACCTGAAACAGGCATTTTCATGTCAGAATGCATCACAGAGTTACACAGCAAAACCGCAACGTCTCTAAACGACACTCAGGCGCCACAAACCTAGCTATTGTTCCGTTCCTTTCCATTTCCTCTGACACCTTTTACGCTTAAGAGACAGGAGAGATGGAAAAGTGTGCATCTTTACATTACAGAACGTCTGTACAAAGGACCATCCATCTCTTTTCTTGTCTTGATCCCATATGTTGCGCATTATAGGCTAATCACATCCAGACAACCTTGCTTTTGGTTTTCTTTTCCATTGCAAGTCCTGCTCTCACAGGAACAATCATATCTGACTCACATTCCGCTGACTTCACTGAATAATTTCAGCAATTAATCTCAGAGTTAATGTCATAAATGGAATAGGAAGCAAAACATGACCTATGGTCACGAGTGGGGCTATAACAGGACTAGTCCCTGCGGTCACCCACCCAAAAGACAAACAAAAATTAATTTGACTTGGCCATTTGTGCTGGTTCAGGTCTGAGTTTGTTGGCAGTTTTGCTCAAGAATGACCTTTTGTTCTGTAAATTCAGTCACATCCAGAACACATAATTTTGTTGACGTGAAAATGTATCAAAAACAACACATGGGATATTGGGTAATTGGAAGGACTCAATCGAGCAGAGTTTATGGTTTTTAAGGCCTTCAGGTGAGGGAAATCCTTTCCATGAATAAACGTTTTAGAAGTCCAAAATAAACCCATCACTCTTGAATCTCTAGTTAACTTGAGAATACCTGAAGATAAACCTTTCCAGCCAATAGATGTAGGAGAGAAAACATGGCTCCCAAGTTGAAGTCCATCCCATCCCATTAACACAACGCTCAAGTGTAATAATTGGTTTGTTATTTTAAATATTTGGCTGCAGTAATGAGTTCCAGTTACTGAAAAATGTGGCATGTAAGTAACCCAGCGATCCTTAAAAAATTATTTACGAGAGACAATGTGACAGAGGAAAACATTGTTTAATAGAATTATTATTGAAGGAATTGTTCACTCACAATGAAAAAAATCACCAATTTTTTTATACTTTAATGCTGCTTTTACATCCTTTGTATTGACAACCCAAATTCCCATTCCCTTTTGTTATTTTGAAAATGGTAGCCATGATTTATTGTGTGTGTGTGTGTGTGTGTGTGTGTGTGTGTGTGTGTGTGTGTGTGTGTTCCATAGATCAAGACAACATGAGAGTGATTAAAAAAATTACACAATTTAAATTTTGGGGTGAATTATTCACTTAATTCTAAAGAAATATGCTAATGTTTAAAAAAAAAAAAAAAAAAACCTGCATAACTTTCTCCTTTGGAACACAAATATGAAACTGTGATCCAAACAACTTTACTATTAAAGTTACTATTTACAAAGAATTTATATATCTTTGTTATATCTGAACATATAATATCTTTGTTTTAAAATATGAAAACATTCGCTCTTATTTGTAAAGTAAAACAGTAAATGTTTCTTGTCACATAGGTTTACATGATTCAGGCTATATTTTCACTTCAAAAAAGCGAAATTTGACACAAAAAGTTGAGTAGTTTGCGTCACTGGATTTTACTGTTGGTCATGTAACACTTTATTAAACAGCTGTCAAATATTAACTACTTACATCTTAGCTCACACTCTTTCACCATTAAAAAATTATAATAGTAAATCTTATTTGATCTGATTAGTCTCAAGTGCTGTTAGACCGGTGAGGCAGACCAGACTAAAAATGTGAATTTTTAAACCTTTAGTCATCCAAACAACAAACAGAGCTGCATCAAGAATATCAACCATTAGGGGCTATTTTTGATTATTGGGGAACTCTTTCCTCTCAGTGTCTACGGTGGTTACGGCCCTGTGATGTGCAAAACAAGCTGAAATAGTCTTTGAAAAGCACTTCTGTGAATACTTTGGATGCAGCTGAAACACTGATAAAAATTGAAACCGAAGGTCAGGGTCTTTGGCTAGGGATGTTGCAGTTGACAAAGTGTTGAGGACAGGAGGTTTTACACAGTTCATGGTTCAGCTGAATCTGCAGAAACTAAATTTGGGTAATGTTTGGCGAAAACAGCACAAAGGAAACCAGAAACTAGCAAATATGCCAGTGCCTGGCTTAGGATCAAGACCCTGGAAACAGTGAAGGAGAATATGCTAGCAGCATGTACAGAGCAGTCATTTCCAGTTTATTATCTTACACTTTTACACACTGTATGTCCTTTTTACCTATTAATGTTTTTGAGTTTGGTGGTCTCATTTAAATAAATAAATAACTAAAACAAAACTCAGACATGAGACTATAGAAAACCAAACAATGTATCATTAAAGTCCCTCTGATTGTTTAAAATCAGATAAAAAAAAAGACCTTATTTGAGACCCTGGACCACAAAACCAGTCTTAAGTAGCACGGGTATATTTGCAGCAATAGCCAAAAATACATTGTATGGGTCAAAATTAAAAAAAATTTCTTTTATGCCAAAAATCATTAGGATATTAATTAAAGATCATCTTCCATGTAGATATTTTGTAAATTTTCTACCGATATATATATATATATATATATATATATATATATACATACACATATATATCTCAAAACTTAATTTTTGATTAGTAATATGCATTGCTAAGAACTTCATTTGGACAACTTTAAAGGTGATTTTTTCAATATTTAGATTTTTTTTTTTAATTTATTTTTTTATTTTATTTTATTTTTTTTGCACCCTCAGATTCCAGATTTTCAAATAGCTGTATCTCGGCCAAATATCGTCCTATCCTAACAAACCATATTAAATTAAATACCCTTATGACTGGTTTTGTGGTCCAGGGTCACATTTCTATTCAAAACGCAGCTATATTTTTCATATTTTTAAAATAATGTTTCTATTTCGTGCCTTTAAATAAATTATTAAAACAAAATTAGTGTAAATGCAAACTGATTAAGTATTAATTATCTAAAAATATATATAAATATATTTGTAAAAAAGACTAATAAAATGTATTGGATTTATTTATTAATAATATGAGTTTGTAATATACAGTACAGCTCTTTTGTTTACACTGAGACCCACTGTGCATTACAATAGACAAATAATTTATAAAGAATCTTTAATATGATATTATGACTTAATAAAGTCACCTCTCAGGCTTCACTTTAAAACAGTCAAACTCATATGTGTGTTATTTAAAGATTCATATCCTCTATATATATATATATATATATATATATATATATATATATATATATATATATATATATATAATTCATGGTAAGGAGAAACGAAGTTTCGTAATCAGGAGTCGAAGTAGTGCCACACATCACGTCAGAGCGCCAGAGAAACGTGCGGAAAAGAGGCGTGGTCAGAAAAGATAACCCCGCCCACTCCGCCAGGAAGACTGCGCGAGTTTTTATAAAGGATATGAGCGCAAGTTTTGGCAGGACAGAGGGGGCTCTCTGCGGGGCAGAACTATATCAAAGACCCTTCAAATACAGGAATACTCCCACCGTGCCTTAACAAACCATCTGCTTATCAACTTTGAAATATTTTCAACAACCCTCGATTCGACAATGACTGCGACTGTTGTGTCCTCCTTCTTCGACTACGAAGTGACAAATAAGGTATTTATATTTTTGGGAAGTAGTTTTAAGCGTTTTAACAGTTTAAATGAGCGATTAGCAGATCAATATCTCATATACTTAACAAACAAAATGTATCAACTGTCTGAGATGCTGTTTTCTACACCGATGTCAAACTTTTCTGGCTTATGTGCGCGTGCGTGTGTTAAGAGAAGGACGAGAATCTTGCTCGTGCACTTTTGCTTCTCATGATCCGCAGTTATCGATTGCTAATCGATTAGGAAAGAATAAGGAAAGCTAATCGATTAGAATAGTTTAATGCATCTGCGTTTATGCGTCATCAGTAACGTTAAACGTATGCGTCACATAAAGTTGTGCATTATTTGCTCTCGGTTCGATTATACACAACAGGGAGGAAGGCCACAAGTCTAGGTTTCATTTGAATCAACGAGTTAGACTCTAACTTTTAATAATTAACCTTTCTTAACCACAGTAAGGTTTAACCAGCAATTTTGGTTTATTTATGGCATATCAGTTTAGTTACATGCATGTTTTAAAACAATCTATAGTTCATTTGTGTGCATATAAATGTATCTATAAGCAATGTAACATTGTACAGCTTAACTGTGATGTAGAAGTGCAACGTTTTGAGCAGAACGCATTAAGGGGCGTTCACGCAGAATGCGTTCTTGCATTCAAAACAGCTGGACGGAATGAAACTGAACACAAGGCGCAAGACGCTCTTTTAAACCTGTTTGCCCCAAACTTAAAACAGTTTACTCACCCATGTCATTCCAGTGCAATGCTATTTTCTTTCTTCCATGAAACGCAAAAAGGAAAGCCATATTCTGAAGCCATATGATAGCTTTGTGAGAGGAAGTGGCTAAAACCTGGACTCATTATTGCTATTAATCTTAGCCTCTGCTGTTGCTCTTAAACATCATTCATTTCAAACGTCGCGTCGCTATCACGTGACATACGGGAACCAATAGAGTTTGGCATCAGTGATATCAACCCTATAATGTCCTTCATATTTTAATAGAATCAACTGCTAATGATCTTTGAGAGCTATTACTGATGGGATTATTATCAGTCAATAACGACTTTAATTTCTCACACAGTGCCGTCATATGGCGTAACAGAATTGGAATATTGCTCACTATTCAGCATGGAATTTCATAGGGCAAATAAATGACAAAATAGTTTTGGTTGAACTATTGGGATAAAACTTCACAAGCCACCTGACACTCATTGAACACGATTTCAAAATACAACACAATGGCTAGAGCTGTCCAACAGACACATGTGTTGTCTATCATAAAACTTCTTATCCCATATATTTATACAAAGACGAATAATTAATGTAGAAAAAGGCTTTCGTAGTTACTGGTTGTGGAGTAAATCCTCATAGTATTGTGCACCATTTGTGCAGATGATACATGAGTATAGCGCGTTTTCATCTTTTATAACTTAATGAACCTTTCACTATTTTAGAGGTTGCAGGGTAGGTTAAAAGTTCAGGGTCATTAGTGTTATCTCTTCAAAAAATAAGCCTTAAAACAAAACTAAATCCAGGCCAGACAAATCTGAAGACAGAAAATACCATCAACATGTAACAAACTCCCACTGTTGGTATCTGGAGCAAAGGGAGTCATAGTCATGCCACATTTTTGAGACATTGTTTTGTTTACTTCATTTTCAGAACAATAAGGTGATGAGCTTCAACAGTCCCCTCTCCAGCCCCCATTTACAGTCTGTCCCCACCACCGGTGCCAATACCCCCTTTACCCCCACCGGGTCCCTGCTGGACAGGAAGGTGGTGGGTACCCCTTCAGTGGGACTCTACCAGCGTCGCCACTCCGTGTCCGTTACCAGTTCCAAATCAACGCAGAACCAATTTATCAACAGTCTCAAGATGGACGGCTCGGCTTCCATGAACGGAAGTAGCAACAACAAGGAGAACCGCTTCCGTGATCGGTCCTACTCTGAAAACGGGGAGCGTCTAAGGCCGAGCAACATCACGTGCATTAGTGCCAATGGAAACAGCCAGGTCAACTCAAGCCGCTATAAGACCGAACTCTGCAGACCCTTCGAGGAGAACGGCACTTGTAAATACGGTGACAAGTGCCAGTTTGCCCATGGGATGCACGAGCTTCGTAGTCTAAATCGCCACCCCAAGTACAAGACCGAGCTCTGTCGCACCTTCCACAGCATTGGTTACTGCCCATACGGGCCGCGCTGCCACTTCATCCACAACGCAGAGGAGCGCCGCGGACCTCCTCCTCTCTCCGCCTTCAACAAGATGGAGCGGCCCCGGCTTCATCACAGCTACAGTTTTGCCGGTTTCCCAAGCTCAGGTGGCTCCCAGGACAGCCCGACCTCTGTCACACCTCCGCCCATATTTTCCACCGAAGACGTCAACGAGTGGCCCAGCAACCCCTTCACTTACTCCAGTCAAGAGCTTGCCAACTTGTTTGCGCCCAGTTTAGGTGGCACCACTGTTCCTGATCTGCCTGGTCTGCACTCTCCCACCGCACCCTCCTTCTTCAGGCCAATGTCCGAGTCGCCCCCAAGCCCTCCGGATTCCCTCTCCGACCAAGAGGGTTACCAGAGCAGCCTGGGCAGCCAGAGCGGATCCGAGTCACCTGTGCTGGACGCGACACGTCGCCTTCCCATCTTCAGCAGACTCTCCATCTCTGATGATTAAAACCTGCCCTCAGGGGTTTCAGGAATGAGAGAGAAAGCACAGAGAGAGCTGGCAAGAAAGAGAGTAATTTTCCTCCTAGCAATCCCTTCCTGTCCTTGCTTTGTTTACAGCAGAGAAGTGGACTAAAGTACAGTGTTCTCGTAGCCACTGAGTCAAATCAGAAACTGTACTACCCTGTAGCATCACCCTTGAGCGAATTCCCAAGCCTCCCTAGACGTCTTTAACATGCCTGATGTAATGCAAAAACAACAATCTGTTCCACTCAAACGTTGAGGTCTCGAAATCCTCACTGGAACATGTTAAACAAATCCATATTTAGTTCATAGTGTTCGAACTAAAAAGCAGAGATTTCAAAATTGTTCAAGGACATTCTTGTTTGAAGAATCTACTGAATATTATAGCAACAATGTGCTTTACAGACCTGGAAGTGCCACTTTTCTTAAGAAGACCCTCGCTGGTAGATCCTCGGGACTTAAAGTGCCTATCAAACAATTAATTTCGTACTTGTTTAATCACGTTGATTTTCGGAGATCTGGTGTAGAAAAGATTTAAAGAAAAAGAATCAAACCCATCTTAGATTTGTTTGAATCATTCTGAAAGATATTTGTACGTCTAGTGGTGCTAAATGTGCTGTCACCGTGGTAATTATCCCTAGAACATGTGATCCCTTGCGCTAAAATAGTGTGTTCTGGTTGTTAGATTATGTAAGAGAGAAGATGTGTGAGCGATGTCCTTCCTGTTCATGTTACCACTAAAGATGTGACTTCAGTGGCCACTAATTGTTTCGTTGCAAAAAGATTGTTAAAAAAGTTCTATCATTAATTCAATATTGTATTTCCCCTATTATTGTTATAACATAGTTATTATTGCATCATTACAATTATTGTTGGTATTTTCTGTTTGGAAATGAGAACTATCAAACTGAAAGTTTTGCTTGTCAGTGCTTATTTAACTTATCAAAATGTATTTATTGCTGATTGTAAGCATTTTTTATTTTGTTTGTATTTATCTGGATAATGAAACAATAGAATATATTTTCCTTTATGTTAAATTATGATCTTCCGTATTAATCGTAAGATTGTGAAGACCTTTTTTCATTAAGTTTCAACAGTTAATATATTATACTGCAATGACATTTTGTAACTACGTTTTGATTTATTTTTAAAGTGAAACTTAATTTAAAATGAGAATGCAAAGAGGATTGTTTTGCATTTTATTTATTATTTTCTCCCTAATGTTGGACTGCAGTTTCAGGATGTTTATGCCTCAATAATCCTTTATTATTTGGCTCCGACCGTCTAGAATGTAAACCGAGTTGGCTTGACAATAACAGTCCTGTGCCTGTGATTTTAGAAATCTGATGTTTAGACTGGGATCCTCTCATTAAGACTCCTTTTGGTATGAACAAATCGTAGACAATAAATGCATTATAGTGCGAATCTCATGACCCTCGCGACGGTCCAAACCTCTGATCGCAGCATTATGATCTAAATGGACGGTTAATAAGGGAATTGTTAAATATGCATTTGTGTATTTATTTCGCCCATTTTGAAACCATGTCATTAACCATGATTTGATTTGTTATGACTCAAAATTCTTATTTATTTACAGATTTTGGACCACTTCTACTTGCTAAGTGCCTAACAGTACATTCCAAGAGTCTTGAACCTTTTAGGATTGTAATCCAGAGTCGTTATATAGATTTTAGTCGAAATTCGAGGTTAACAGGATTGACATTGAGAGAGCTACAGCTGAATGTGTCCTATGTCAGCAGCTACTGCTGTTCACATCAATGTTTCTTTTGTAACGACAGGTTGCAGTTTAAATCAATAAAATACCTATTTATAAGCAAACTGACTCTCTCTTTTGTGGGGTGGGGGGGGGGGGGGGCACTGGCTCTGATACTCAACTCTAATCCAAACAGCTGTGCTTATTATTTCATATTTTGACATTCTCCCTGGATAAATTCTTATTCCTCCACAAACTTGCATTCCACACTGATCTCAATACAGTGGAACACTATGAGATGGGGGGCTGTTAATGAACCAGCTAAAAAGCTCAAACTGTTTTCCTGGAAAAGTGCTCAAACACAGGAAATCAAAATTCTGTCCCGGCCCAATAGTAAGGATGTGAAAAGCCCCTAAACTATGTCTTTTCCTGGCACGGATGTCTATGGCTTTTTGAATCTCATTCAAAAGTACTGGCAATGACGAGACTACTAGATAGAAAGCACAGGCCCCTTGAGAACAGACAGTTTGTTACTGTAGTAACAGTCTGGAGGGGTCTTGTGCTGGGACTAGCAGTCTACAGTACATGTTTGCTCCCTACATCACCGAACAAGCATCCTTCAGTCTTTGCTTGGTTTTAGTTTAATTTCCCTTCGAAAGTGAATTCCAGAGGAAAGCTGTGATCATGAATACAATCATAGCAGATAGGAGCCAGATGGCCATCTGAGTAGTACAAAGTTCAGCAGTTTCACTGCTTTAGCCTTTCATCCTTAAAGAAATAGTTCATCCAAAATGGAAAATCCTGTTGTCCTTTACTAACCAAATTTTACACTTTTATATTGATACAAATTAGATATGACACTACAGTTTAAAAATTTGGGGTCAGAAAGATTTTTAAAAATAAATTAATACTTTTAATTTAGCAAGGATGCTTTAAATTGATCTAAAGTAACAGTAAAGACTTTTAGATTGTTACAAAAAGTATATATTTCAAATAAATGCTGTTCTTTTGAACTTTCCATTCATCAAAGAATCCTGAACAAATGTCTCACAGTTTCCACACACAATTAAGCAACATCTGTTTTCAACTCTGATCATAAGACATGTTTCATGAGCAGCAAATCAGCATATTAGAACAATTTCTGAAGGGTCATGAAACAATAAATTTTTTCAATAATTTTAATAATATTTCAATAATTTATTTTAATAATTATAATAATTTTAATAATGTTTGACAAAATTACAGTTTTTACTGTAAGAAAAAAGTAAAGAATAAATAAAAATAAGGGAAAATAGAAAATTAAATCAACAAAATTACTGTTCATTCACTGTTCAAAGACTAGTCATATGAAATTACATAATTTATTTTTATATAATTGTCATTCGTCTCTTTTTCTTGAGGACGTTAATAATGACATACTATAATTTTTTAGGTGAGGCAACCCTTTGCATAGCAAAACATAACAGCATTCCAGTATTTGTGTTTGTCATTTTACAAAAAAAAAGTGCTGTAATTGTTAGTTATTTTGTCAAGAACACACACATCAGTTTGTGTTCATTCGCACCAGGGCTGTGGGTCACTGGGCCTTTAAGAGCAGACATAAGGAATAAGGCCAAAGTCGCAGTTGAGCAGTACTCGCTGCATAGACTTTGTAATTCCTCTATCAGCTCTTTTTGTTCCTCTGTGTTTCAGAGGGCAATGAATAAACAAAAAAGAGCTCTGCTCTCGAGTTCACAGTATCAGAAGATTGAAACGATTTGCACTAAAAGGGGCATTTCGAGGAGTTTCAAGTTTAAGGAACGTGTGGTTGTTGGTTTAACCTCAAGCCAGTGCAATAACTAAATAAGCCTCAGAAAGCAGAACAAAACTAAAGGTTCTGAACAGAATTGACTTGAGGTCACAAGTATCCAAATTTATCAATTCAAAAACAAACAGTGCTAAAAAAAAGAATCAAGGCTAATTGAAATCTACTGATATTCGACATAATTACTCAAACTGAAGAATAATAAAGCCCCAAGCAGAGTGCGTGCATGGTCTTTTTGTCTGGCTGGTTTGTATTGTGACACTCAGAGAAAGCCTGACGTGAAAGATGAGCACAGATCGCTGTGGACTTTGCACCCACATCAGGATCTCATGACTCTCAGCTCTGATTTTTACATGAACATTTCTCTTTTTTTCTCCAGAGCCTTCTGTTTTGCAGGGGTGGAAGGAGTTTCTTTGGAAGGAAGGAGAGTTTTCCTCCCTTCGGTATAGGCACAGGCAGCGATATCGCCCCAGGTCGACCATTAAAAGATCTGTCAAAACATATCAACTCTCAGCCTATCAGCCCGCTTATTGGGGGAAGGGAGGAGAGATACACAGAAAGAGGATGAAAGAGAAAGATAGACAGAAAGAACACCTACTCAGCATTGCGTGTTTGGCTGTCACAACTGACCGATCTGCTGGCCGAGAGCTAAAGATGTCACCGTCGTCTGCACTGTCAGCAGAATCTGCTAATGAAATTAAAATAATTCGAGTTTGGAAGACCTTGAGTTTGCATTTATTGATGTTAGAACTCTATAAAAGCTGTATTAGGAAGGAACAGGTCATAAAATAAATACATATGTGCACATATTCAACCAAAAGCAAAACAAACCGAAAAAGGAGGAACCACTCAAAATAACACCATTGTTCATCTAATCAGACAAACTTCCCTTTAAGGCAGAGGAACCATGGGAACAGGAGTCATGGGAACAGAAGCCATGGTAATGGCCAGTCAGAGTCAAGAAGCATTTGTCCAAGACTGCTGTCTTATCACAAGACCAGCGAGAGGAAAAATACGTCTGTCAATCAATAGCTGACTGATGTCGCAGTTTTCTAACTGGATGAAAACTAGGTAATGTTCTACGAAGAAGAGCCTGAGTCCAATCTGTCTGCTTCCACCACATGTTCCTGCAATGTTTAACCATGGCTTGTACCTGAAAGAAATTATAGAGCAGTCGTGGTGTTAGGAATAGCTATGGTGGATGATAAACGTTAAATTCTGTATACCTCATGATCACTATAGTCATCAAATGACCATCGAAATAGCCTTGATGTTCAAATGCATCATAACACTTCGTTATCTTCAAGATAATGGACGGCATTGAGAGTTTAACTGTCATAGAAAACATTAGTCACTTCACATTTGTTTACTGGCGTTTAAATAGGGCAATAACAGCCACTGTGTTCTGCAGCCAAAGGAAGTTCTTCACAAGTAGAAGGTGTGGCCTGGGAAAGGTTGTATATGAAGCCTGTCCTCACTCAGATTGGCTGAAGCCCTGGATCTGTTCCTTGATTTAAAACGCTTTCTGGATTTTCATTCCCTAGAAAACACAAAAGCATAAAAATTAATTTTGATATTTTTAGTGGGGTTTAAACCATCAAAACATCTAAGAGACGACTGTGAAGAGACTTTAATATAGAAAAAAGGCTCTTCTTTAAACAAACAAAAAACTGCAAGTGAAACAATTATTTTTAAAAGTATAAGTTCTATATTAAAACCTTATATATATATATATATATATATATATATATATATATATATATTATTTTATTTATTTTTTTCCCAAAATAGGTTTTTGCATGTTGCATCACATTGGCTTTTTTAACCAATAAAGCTGGGCGATATGGCAAAAAAATAAAATTCTCTGAACATTTGACCGATTCTCGATTTTGAACGATTTTTAACTAGTCAACTTGAAAATGTAACTACAATATGATTCAAGTAACTTTTTCTTTATTAACCCTCTAGTTCACATGTGTCAAACTCAAGGCCCGCGGGCCAATTCCGGCCCGCCAAATCATTTTATGTGGCCTGCGAGAGCATATGATTGTCTTAAAATAAATATCTCTGCTCGCAGGTGTATTCCCATTTATTCACTCTCACAGAAAACAGACGCGCTCTCTGTCGGTCAGACATTACATGTGTGCGCTGAAATATTATCTTCTCTCCTGATTTTAATAAACGCAACCTGGAGCGTGGGCATCCATCGGCAGAAACACACATTGGCGCATATGCCAGCTAATGTAAATCATTTACAAAGCGTAACAGTAGTAGTCTAAATATATCTGTTTCGCACGTCTCCCACATTGTCCAACAAAATCACATCTACTGTCCTGCAACAGATCTAGCTATAGGGTGGTCACCCTAGCGCAGAGTAATAAAATAATAATAAGCAGCAGTTTTTTTTGCGATCAGATCAACCGGGAAACTCCTGGAAAGTCTAAGGCTCCAGTAAGCGAATGCATTCAAACAGTAAGTTCAAAACAGCGCTAATGCAGAGAAAACACAGCCGATGTCACCAGAGATGACGGAGATAATAGTAGTCACGTACAGATGTCAGTTAAAAAAATTAAATAAATACATAAAAATCAGCAAGCTATTTGTCTTAAAAGCACGAGTGTTTTATACTGGATGCTGGCTGAAAGTGTTTTAGATTACACAGTAGTCAGTGAGTGGTTTAGTAAATCTGGACCAGTCAGGTCAAGGGAGCTTGATTTTTTTTAAATAAAAGTGCTGTAAACTACTAAATGTAATGTTCAATGTAATGTTCATTTTCTGTGAAGTTGCTTTGCAACAGTGTATCATGAAAAGTGCTATACAAATATAATTGCAAACAATTATTAATGGATTTATTGATTTGTTTTGGCACTATGTACAGTCATTGCAAATTATGAAAATTAAAAAGTACTTTTTTTAGTACTTTAGTTTGTATTTATTTATTTTTGGGTGGGGGAGTGGGGTTGAGTACCGCCAATTCTTTTACTACAAGCATTGATTGCGTATCATATGCACACCAAACAAAGTCAATTTCTGCGCATAAATTGCACACCAAATACAAACAGAAAATCGTGTTATTGATATGCATTTTCATGAGACCGGGCTCATTTGTTTTTTTTGTCTTTTTAAATGCCATATCTGTCACAATTTCTTAGCAGCTCACAATTATTTGTTGTACCATAAATGTAACAAAAAAAGTTTTTAACAAAGTTAATGTAATGACCTGTGTTTGATGATACTTGTCTTTATTTACTTTATTTTATGGAGTAATTTGGATTTCTTAACCTGATAAATAAAAACGAATTATGTTAAAATAACAGAGAAATAACATATATTTTTACATCTATGCATGCATATGCAATATTTGTAACTTAAATAGAGACAGTTATTTAACAATATGTTAAGGAATAGTAACATTTGTATAGTCTTACAGTTACAACCGACCCTTTGATGGCAGCCATAATGTTGAAGTGGCCCTCAGTGAAAATGAGTTTGACACCCCTGCTCTAGTTAAAGAAAATTCTATTAAACTAACATTAATTTGAAGACTGATTGTGAAATTATTGCAATATAAAAGTATATTTAAAAACTTTAATGTTAGGTGGGATTAATCATGATTAATTTCAGAAAAAAAATGTGTGATTAATTAGTTAATTTTTAATCGATTGACAGCACAATATATATATATATATATATATATATATATATATATATATATACACACACACACATACATACATACATATATATTCTTGACAAAAAAATATAAAACAGGAAATTACAATCACAGAAGACCCCTGATCACTGTCAGTAAGTAACTTATTATTATTTTAATTATACGTACTAAATACTTTTTTTAAAGTATGAAAACAACATGAAAACCAATGATTAATTTCTAAAAAATATGCCGTCTGCATTTTGAACTGCAAGACTTCTCTGTATCACTTTATTTGACCTATGAGCAACCTTTCAGTGCTGACCACTGTCTCCCTAGTTTACCTTATTAGAGTTAAGTGGCTCATGTTTCTGGTAAACGTTACAAAAAAGACTCCAAAACAGATGTGACAAGAAAAATAGGGGTTGGTTTTACTTTGGCACAGACTGATATCATGAAGGTATTATATACATATATACAGTATACACACAGACATCAATTTGAGTGAAAGTTTGCGGGAGGAAATAAGGTCTTCACAAAGCCTTTAGGTTAAACTTCCATTGTAATCTATGGTGCTTTAAGTCTTGGTAAGGAACCAAAGCGGTTAAACGTCCAATATGAATTCCTATAAAACCCAAGCAAACATACTCCTAGTGAGCAGCTGAGGGAAATGAGTGCCAAATTTAATGTGGCCAGGTTTGTGGGGGAAGACAATGTAGAACATGGCTAAGTACACATCCAGCTGTTTTGCTACTGTCATTCCTGTGGCCGTGATGCTTATTATGAAACCTCTTGATGCCCAAGCTCTGGTTTTTCATGAGGCTGGGTGCTAGTCTTGTTTCATTTTCAGTCCAAACCTCATAATGGGGCCCTAGAATAGAAGGCAAATACATGTACACCAAACTTCCAGTGAAGCCCCATATACTGGCAGCGCTCAAATCTGTATCGGATGGAAGATCACTGCAGGCACTCCCTGCATTGCTTATTTGTATAAAGCTGTTGCATCAGCAACAATCTCCGTTACTTGAGCTTTCACTGAAAAAGAATGATGCCTGTCGCTTTGACATTGCACACTGCTGTCAGTGTGAATGCCCTTAAGATCCATATACAACCTTTGAGTGATATTAGCATCCCACACACTGGTAGCTTCCATGCTTGGAGTAATAACAGGCATGACTGATTTATCCAGTTCCCTGTAACAATAACAACCAGTAAAAACACGACACATCAAAACAAGAGGGTTTGTATTGGATGTATCCTTCAGAACAGGCTGATGATTTCACATGGCTGGTATTCCAGTGTTCTAAGCATGAACATGTTGCTTAACATAATTATTTACTTCATCTGGTTGCATTTCCATTGCGTCACTCTACGCCACCAAGTCTGATACCCTCCCTGTACTACGGCATCTATTCAATCTGGAGATATGCAAACCCATAAACATACTTGAACAGAGTGTAGACGGATGTTGACTGGATCTCCCAACAAGCGTCTATATCAAACGCAACACATTAGTTTCGAGAGGCAGCGCCCTGCTAATACCGTGAAGCAGAGTGGTCGGGAAATGCTCTCCAGCAAGTAGGCCACTCATACTCATGTGCTCTGCATTTTCCATTTGACTGCCTCTGTACAGTACGGCCTCTGTAATC
This sequence comes from Spinibarbus caldwelli, assembly GCA_039654775.1. Taxonomy (NCBI): domain Eukaryota; kingdom Metazoa; phylum Chordata; class Actinopteri; order Cypriniformes; family Cyprinidae; genus Spinibarbus; species Spinibarbus caldwelli. The sequence goes on along the minus strand of CM077241.1, from coordinate 7,985,209 downwards.
ACACCGGCAGCTTGAGACAAACCGTAAATGTTTACATATGCCTTCAAGGGGGCCGCTCCAAATTCACTTCATATCCAGCCTTTCTCTCACCCTTTGTCACACTCAGACAAGCACACACTGTGCTGTTAACAAGAATAGATGAGAGCTATTACACTTTTTTATTACTCCATAAAGCAGAACACATGGGGCAAGTCCTAGCAAGAGTGGCGAGACAGGAAATAGCGAATGGAAACCAGTGGCTCAGGAGGGGTGCACATGGCCTGACGCTCACCGTTCTTCATGTTGCCCTTTTGGAAATGGCATACAAGTGCTTTGAGAACTCAGTAGTACAGATATAAAATAAGCGATCCGGTTCGCGAGGCCCAAGTCGTTGAACCAGGACAAGCACAGAGCGAACAAGAGACGACTCCTCTTAAGGGCTCTCGCATTGACCCCCGCGACTCTGCCTCCTTGATTTATGAAGCTCAGATGGAGTCTGGAGGGCTGGGAGGAGGAGATAAAAGGTTTCTTGAAATGAACACCTTAGTGAAACCTGCTGCTGTATAAAGTAACACAGAAAGGGCCCCTTCACCTGGAGCACTGCAGTCCAGAAAACTTCTCATTAGGTCTGGGCACTGAGAAACCAGAGCTGCGGAGAACCTGTCAGCCCCATCAGAATCTGTTTTTGCACTTGAGTAGCATGTCTTAGGAAATGATTAGTAAACCCCCTTTCATGGGCCTGAGCTATTCTTGGTTCAGTCGAAACAAAACCCCCACAATAATCAAACCGAATTGCTAAATTACAGAGATGAGCAGCTCAAAAAATGTCTCACAATCATGGGAGCCTTTACCCCACAGAACCACAGCAGCTAAAGGCATCCAGATCCAACACTGATTGCTAATAATGAGTCAGTGCGGTACTGGCCAAGACACATGGTACAGCTCTGTAAAATCCCTCTACTCCTCACCCTGCTGGAAACACTGAGTCAGCCAAGGCCTTTTGTTTCAAGTTTATCTGTGTGAAAATAATGTGAGGCTTCAGCTTAGACACGCTGGGTAAAAAAAAAAAAAAAAAAAAATGGTACTTTCATGTTGCCCAGGCTTCAAATAAGTTGAAAACAGGCCGTAGGTCCAGGATCCTCTGCCATGCTTTCCTGACAGGATGAAGAGTTTCGTTGTTCCCTTGTTGTTCCTGCAGATCCCATTGAACTCGCAAATCCTTCATGTGGCCTGGCAAAGGGGCAGCTTAATAAGGGCCTCATTTTGTCCTTTGTGAGCCAAGGCTGGGGACATCAGCAAAAAAAAAAATTCTGATTCAGAAATGCTCCATTTCCTCTGTGGAGATTTGAGGACACTGCGGCTTTTCAACAGAGCCAAAATATGAAGAACAGAAAAGGGGGATTGCAGTTGTGTAATTGCCCTTACATAATCTCGATATAAATTTAATGAATTGGATGATAACCACCATTGACAGTAAACACCATTGTTTGCAGGTTTGTTTTTCATTGGAGGTAGGGTCAGGGTAGTTCATGTAGCTCAACTTAACTTCATTCTTTGTAGGCTAGGTTTCGGGGATCAGGAAGATGAATCCGACGGACAGGGCTCTGTCTGTCTTGAGTTTGACTGAAAGTCTCTGCACAGCCAATTTTACTTTCAGGAGTTTTGATACCCATGTATGCAATGCCCTCTGCTGAAAGAGGAACACTGAGTCCTGGGAGTACGGACATTTGCAGCTGTGACAGGGTGAGTCATTCTGTTTAGCACTTAAATAGAAGGGGGTTTCTGTTCAACAATGACACTGACACATAAGTACAGACATAAATCTGCACATGTGCTTATGTGCACACACACACATACACTCAATGAGCACTGGTAAAGCACCAGCACCTGTGAAGCGAATGAATCTTAAGGGAAACATGGCTTATGCAGAGGCTTTCGTTTGTTACTTCCATATTCACATGGATGCACGTGTGGCTGGAATACAGAGCAGCAGCTGCAGTCCGAGATGTGAGCAGATGACGGCTCCAAGAAGAAAACTCGCCAGTTCTTGTATGTCTTTTCGCCAATTGATCAGGCAAGAAGGAACAAATTTCCAGAAATTACCCAACACCTGGGTAAATCAGTAACCGAAAATGAACTGCCCCTCAGCAGGACCATTCTCTCAATGGCTCTCTAATATGAGCTTGGGGAAGTGGCTCACAACATAACTAAAGTTTAAAGTTGTTTTGGTGACAATTTGGTCAGGTTCTAGCTTCTCAAGCTTTTGGTCATCAATAACAATGCAAAACACAATTTTGCATTAATGTATATCTGATAATCTAGTCATTGCTATTTTTAAATATTCCATATGAGATACATAAATAGCACAATGTAGATATGGTTCTCCAAAGTCTCAGTATGATATGGGGCTGCGTGAGGTTGTAGCGATGAAAAAAAAAGGATGATTTCTTGTGCTGCTGCTTTCAGCAGCTTATTTTCGTTATAAATCATAAAGATTTTCTTCTAGAGAAAACAAGCAATTACACAACATGAACAAAATGAAACATGGCAGTCCAGAAATATGATCTTCCAAACAAAATAAAAGTAGGGGAAGGTATGGGAAAAACCCAGAATTCACGAAAAAGAGAGAAAGTAAAAGTGGAAAAGAGGAACGCTGACTGACTGGCTGAGAGAGGGAAAGTAAAACTGGGATAGAGAAAAGCAAATGAGAGTCAAAGAAATGAAAAGTCGATAAAGAGAAAGAAAAAGGGGAGAGGGGGTGAGAACAAAGCCATCTTTGTGTGAGGCGCTGAGAGAGTGGAGCAGAGCCAGGGCTTAGGGGGAGTTTCACAAGAGTACACTGACTGCATTCCTGCAATGTGATTATGGCCGCATTTAATTTATTCTCCTGCAGGAAACACACTTAACCCTTCACTGTCCATCGGCTCACATCAACTGGCCTTGAAACTGAAATCTTTTCCTTTATAATTATCCAGTAATGGAATATTATGCAAGTAAAACCGTTTTGTTATGACCTAACGAGGCTTGCCAAAAGAACCAACTACAGACTCTGTAGATCCTGGTGATTGCTTTACAGACATTCATTGACTTTGCTTTGTGTTTTGCGGCGTCAGACTGCTCTAAATCCAGGCTAATTCGGCCTGAAGTGATTACGCTGGGGATTCCCAGCACTGGATATTCTTTAGGTACAGATCTGAGGTGAAACTTCACGCACTTTATCTGAAACCAGAAGTATTTCATGAGGAAATTTGTTAGAACTCAAAACATGCCAAAGCATGTAACTTTAGGGAAGAACCAGATGAAATTTACCTGGAGGACACAATTTTTGGCTGGTTTGTAAAAAAGGGAAGATTTTTGATAATGTGGTTGCAAAATTTCTTTCTGAAGATTTTTCTGATAAATATAAAAAATATGAAGGAAGAAAGAAAACTTGTATAAACAAGGTAATAAGCTAATAATAAATATACTTAGTGTATCTGTATTAAGATCCTAGTAAATTTAGAACAATGTTTGCGTAACTGATTACTAATCTTTTTTTTTTAAACCGACAATTAAGTATAAACTAAATTGCTTTTTCACTATCAGGCCAAACAATTCTGAGCTTGATGAATAACAGTACAATTTTCATTAGAATGCAGTTCAGTACAGTGCAAATACAAACCATGTCATGCACAGATTTCTCAGCATGGTTAGCCAACCACAATCAGTAAAAGGACAGCCATGTTTGGTGAAAAGGTGTTAGTGATGTTGTGACTCAGAATTGGTCAAACATCCTAATCTATGTATATCTGCTCGACAGTGAAAAAAGAAACTACAGCTGTAACAACTATCCTGAAACACACACAACGGCAACATTCAGAAACAACATATTCTCATTCCCAACTCGTCACATTTTCTCAAATTTGGATGCCTGAAGCGCAATGGTGTTATATGTAGGTGCACTGCCCATGAGGCTATCGGCATTGACAACTTGTCACATTTTTACGCTTGGACTCAGGACACTTTGGCATCAATTTTTTATGCACACAGTATGGTCATTTTCCAATGTGCAGAGTACTCAATAAGAATTCAATAAGAATTAATTTGATTCAATAATAAACCTTTGGCGTCAATATGCAGACATTGTTGAGAAGTGCATGGGTAGGTTTAGCGTAGGGGTGGGGTTAGGTGCTCCAAAATATCTATGAAAGTATAATTGTATAGTAAAATCTTTTCTATTTTTACAAATGCATGCAAAGAATAAATGAGTCCTGATCTGACACATAAAGCAAATAACTGAAAAAAAAAAAACAATAACAGAGTACCTTCCGTGTAGAAAAATGATGCTAAAAGGGGTACCCTCTGCATTAAAAAGTGACTCCAAGAGGTCCTGACCAAGCATCAAAATGTGACGAGTTGGGAGTGAGAATGTGTTTTCAGCACCCATTCGGCCTGATGATGGAAATTACCAGAATCAATATAATTGTTCAGAATGATCTCATTTAAGGCAACAACAGAGAAATCCACATTAAGTAACAAAAGATCTGTATAGAAAGCACAAGTAATTTCTGCAGACAGTCTTGCAGAGTGTCTTGGCCAAAGCTGTGCATTAGCTTGATCTGTTGAGCCAAGCTTGATGGTCATGGCTGCTGACCTCTTTGGTTAGGTCTGTTCCCCAAGTCCTGGAAGACCACACACAGATGAGTCAGCTAGAGAAGACAACCCCTATTTTGACAGGCCCACCCTAGCTCCCTCTGTGATTCTGTGTGTTTACACCTAACACAAAGAGAGGGAAAATGACATAATGAAGCGAGAGCAGCACATCATTGGAGTTGACCACTCCCTGAGGCCACAAATATAGTAGCCAACTCATTCTCGAGCCACCTCTTCATATTGTCATCTACACACCCCTCTTCAACAACTGCACTGATTTCTAACCAGTTGCTAGGAAAGAGAGCAGTTGAGAGAGAGAGAGGGTGGGCAGGGGGCAAAACCAATGCTGAACTAAATAAAATCCCCTCTCCAAAGGATCAAAGCTGAACTTGGCAATTTAATTCCAAGAGGATATTGCAGTTCCCAAAGGTTTCCCTTTGCCTCCAGCCATCTAGGCCTGTTACCCCTCTCATTAAAGGCAGAGTCTTAAGCTATAGTGTAGCAACAGGAGCAGCATTATCCCAGACCTGCTTTTCCCTGCCCATTACGGAAAGAAAGTTCTGTCAGTCCAACCACAATCCAATGAGGTTTGACCAACACTACTGTCATTTAGAGGTATTACATAATAGTTTTCCAAAAGAACCTAATAGAGCAAGGAAAATTATAAAGTCCCATTGTTTTAGCTGTGCCAGTACAGCTGAAGTTCTGCTTCTTAGGAAACACAACTTTTTTTTTAGTGAGGCCAAGTCTTAGTGCATTGAGGACTGGAGCAATGGATGCTGGAAATTCAACTTTGAATAAATTACACTTCATTATAAATATATGCAGCAATGGTGAGCATATGTTTGAGCATATCACATTCAGATTACCATTAATTAAGCATTAATAATTTGCATGTTTCATACTGAACATTATAATGTTGTAATGTCTAAATGTGTAGCATTTGTGTTTTTTATTTTTTTATTTAGACACAACAGAATAAATTTATAATAAACTGTATTATCATTTTAAATAATTAATTAAATTCAGAGTTGTAAGTGAGCTACATCACATCAGCGAAACCACTTAGTTCCTGTTGAACAAAGCTTAAAAAAACAATCTTTGCTCTGAGCAATAGGTCAAGAGAAACAATTATACAATGAAAAGCACTGTTTAGATTTTTCGAATCAGCTATTTGCTAAGAGTTCAGCAAGAGTGCAATATTCAAATGCAACATCATATCAAGAGCAAAGGGCTGTGAATCTGGTACAGAGAGGGTATAATTCATATTTACAGAATGAGGGCTTAGAAGTGCACATACAATTTTAAGTGAACAATAGTATATTAGGAAGCAATCCGAAACTAAAAATTGGACAAAATTATGAGGACATGTGTTGAGATAGTGGGAAAAAGAATGAGAGAGAGATGTATACAGCTAAAAGAGAGAAATACACAGCTAATCCCTTCAAGCAGCTGTTGTGTTCTGACTTACACCAGAAGCTGCCGTCTGTGACCTCACTAACACTGGTGTAAAGGTTAATCATTAAAGTGCATATACACCAACACTCATCTCTTAGGTACAGAGAGGTGTAAGACTAACCCCATGACAACCCCAGGTTATCTCAGACTCACACTGCAAACTCACCTCGAATCACGCTTTGAGCATGAGAAGCTTCATTTTCTGGACAGAATTCAGGTACTACTTCAAATACTAAACCTCAAGGACATGATCGTAAAGATATTTATTTATTAATTTTTTAATCAGGGTTGATTGGAAGAAGGCTACATCACTAAAACCTGTGAAAAGTATTGCTGAGGCTCTAGATGAGGACTTCCAGCCCCTGATGCCCCACTCAGGTTAAGCCCAAAGTATATGCGAGGGTCCGCGGTGTACAGCGTGCAAGATGCAAATTTCATCACGAGAATAGTACGCTCGTACTGTAGGCGCACCACCTGAGTTTTTTTAACCGTGTGTACTGTATGTGCACCACTTAATTTTTAACCATGCACCTTTTGTATGCGCAGGTCAAACGTGCGCATTGAATTTGTCTTGCACTAATCAGTTGTTCCACAAGGTGGCAACACTGGCTCAGGCTGTTACTTTAGAGTAGAAGATGAAACTAAAGGGACGGAACAACAGTAGCAATAGTACAAAGACATTTTATTGGTCATAACTTCTGGAGAAAATAGCGCAGACACTGGACAAAAAGCGCATGTGTCCATCACCTGCGCTCGTGCATGCTATCAAATGGAATATACTTTGAATGGTTTTGCATTTGACTGTATGCATACCCTAGTGCACACATACAAAAATGAAGTATACTTTGGGCTTTAGAGTCCAAGGGCCAGATTTACTAAACAGGGCAAATTAGCGTTACAGTGCAATTCCATAAAAGCGCCGATGGGAGGGGAAAATTCTGCATGTGATTTACTGATAATGCACAGTAATTTAATAATAATAATACTGGTAACAAAAATACCAGTAATTTGATGAGCACAAACTTTAGTAAATCGCGTTGCGTGATTAATTTTAATACTCTCCTCCCATAAATTTTGTGTCTGAAAGGAAAACTCCTACAAATGCATATTCAATAAGTTTAGGCACAAAAATAACTGTGTCCACGCCTTTTTAGTGCTAATTCGTCACAGTGCATCTTTAATAAATTCTGACAGTACAGTTTTAATGCCAAAAAACGGTCTGCTCGGTCGCAAGCTGTTAGTAAATCTGGGCCCAAGACTTCTTGGTCTTGGTCGTGTCATTTACAAAGCCTTAACTTGTATCCAACCCTCTTCTTGTCTTGGTTTTGACTCAAACCAGACTCTCTTCTGGTCTTATTCTTGAATTATGGATAGTTTCTACTGAGCGGTACAGTTCAGTACAGTACAGATGCAATTATGTCCGTTTCCAGTTGTGAATGGTGCCAAAATAGCGAACTGTACCGTACCATTTTTTGGTACCCTTCCGTTGGCACAGTACCTAAAGGGTGGAGCTAGACTCACTGCACAATGTTGATTGGTTGACAAAGAATAGTCACTTGTGCATGCTACAAGGGGAACGACAACACAAGGGGAATGAAGCATCTCCTTCACTTGTTCCGCCATGCTGCTCATGTGTGCGCAAACACAAAAAAATATAACAGTGTATTTTGTAATTTTACATTTTCACACACACTCTTTCTGACAATGTCATGCTTTCTTCTTCACGCAAGAATGATGTCTATCACTACTTTCCAGCATACACCACGCCTATCAAGTAAGGGTACTGTTGGTGGTGGAAACACAAGCCAGATCAGGGTGTACCGTCCTGAATCGTACCGTACTGTACTGTACTGACCCGTACCTCTCAGTGGAAACTAGCCATTAGACTCGAATGAGCTGGTCTTGGTAACAATATTGCCAGACATCATTCATTTTCAATTACAATTGCCAATGTTTGGTGACTCAAGCAACAGAGACCATTGGCGATGCAACAAAGCTGAGCAGAGTAGCAAAACAATGCTGCAACAGGGCTGCAGATTTGGGACATCTCACACACATCTCAATTCAGCTTCCTAAGCTATACTACAAACCAAAATACACTTGAGCTACCTACCCCAGTGCACTTCACTGATTCGTATGCTTTACATCACCATGACCATTTCCACAAGATGTTTATAAGACTGTCAGGGGCACATTTAGTGGAAAATGTGAGGATTTTTAAATGAAGTTTTTTGTTCACCACCACTCACAATGGTATTTAAAGATATGGAGTAGGTGATTCATCAGCTAGAGTTCTCAGCAGCTAGAGCACAGCAGCAGTCATCACAACAGGTGATTCACTACCAGGAATCAGTGTGTTTGATGTCCTTACTCTTGTCCGACCAGGATAACATCAAGGTACACTAGACCTACGCCATAATTAGATGGCTTTGCAGTGATTGGTTCAGTTTAAGGAGTTCTTGGGTGACACTTATTCTTCATTCTTCTCCACCTTTGGCACTTCACCCATTTTGTATGCACATGAGCAGACGTGCAGTTCCAGTAGACCACAGGTTGCCAATCCTGCTCCCAGAGAGGTTAGCTGCAGAGTACCTGCCCCAACACACCAGCTTGGAAGGTTCTAGTAATAATCTAGTAATCAGGGTTTAATTAGGATTTGAGTGGAACTTTATAGGATAGTGCCTCACCAAGAGCAGGACTGGACACCCCTGCAACAGACTTAATTGCATGCTCAGGAAAGAGGCAAGTCAGTTTTAAAATTGTAGTTGAGGAAAGCCAATGCTGCTCCTGGTTGAGGGAGCTGATATAGCAGCCCATTTCAGTAGATGTCTCTTGGCTGTTCATTTACAAATGATTGCCTTCAAAACAAAGAGTAGGTGTTGATGGTCCATGAAATAGTGGAAACCATTTCTAAATGTCTTGGTGGTGCTGCCCAATATCAATAAGCCATTTAAAGACAATCCACATGGATTTAGAAGGGGTGCCAGTGTCAATCTCTGTGGTGGTGGATTGTCACATGATACCCACTAGTGATGCCACAATGAAAAGCTACATTCATATCCATCTCATGGATTGACCGGGTTATGCCGCTGGCCATGAACATACAGGAAACCTAGCACGCCTCAATTAGATCTACACTACACGAGTTTCTTCCAAAGAGGCACATGGTCACAGAAAGTTTGGCCATATGACTTCCTTTGTAGCCTAAAGTCTGCCTACATTCAGTCTCTGGTTGGAGCAAATTTACCTTTGCCAAGAATTCAGGTGTCACAAGTTCAATTATTTGAATTCAATAAGAATGAGACCAAGCTGGACTTCAAGAAATGATCAACTTCAGCAAGTTGCACAACATTCATCCTGTTGTACAGAATGTTGTACTCATATATTCAAATGACCAGCAAAGAAATACATTTTTTTTTCACGCTTCCCGGCAAGACATGAGTGGTACACCACAAAACATCCTCTTTGCCAAATGTCAGAGAACTATTACAGTACTAAACCAGTACTCACAAGTCATTCTCTAATGACTTGGCCATGGACCTTACATGGAAGCAAGCAAAAACTTTGATTCAGATGTATTGGATTCCTTCGTAGAATTCTTCTTATGCAAATGCCTAGTTCTTGCTTTGGAAACATTACTATGATAAACCGCAAGTAACAAAGGAGGAAGCGAAAGGCATTAAAATCAAGAAGTCCCATTACCAAAACATGTGTTACAATCCCTCAGACTGGATAACAATTCAGAAATTCATACAGTGGAAATGGTAATAAAACACCTCATCTCATTTTGTTTGAGTAATGACTAGACTAGTAATGAATAGATGATAGGAATCTGACTCTTGACTCTGTAGTAACTGATCCAACACTGTGAAAAAAAGGCATTTTTCTAATAAAAATAAATTAGGTTTAAACCAAAAAGCACTATTTCACCCTTATATAATTCTCAGCCCACTTCCCGTTGACCTGATACAAACAAAGGTTTTTATATACATTAGAATTGCTGACAAATTCTAAGTCTGTGTTAACAGTAGACCCTGGACTAGTTAGGCCTTGTTAGATCATTAGACCATAAAGCTCAAGTGTTTTGTTCTCAAAGTGGCAATTGGCAAATATGTTACCATTATGAAAAGGCTTGTTTGTGATTAGTTGATAAGACATATGAGGCATAAGTTTGTTCTTACCTTTTGTTCTTTTAAGAATATGACGTGTATGCAGTACCATACACTGTATTACTATCAGTATTATGACCTACATTATTCATAGTGATGCATTTGCACACACCTACATTGATATAGGTGTTTTTAGAGCAAATTATCTGCCGAGTTATTAACTGAACGCTCCTGATATTTATTTAGGTGTGATGCTCTAAGCTCAGTTAAATGAATCAGCATGCGCTGAATAAGACTGAGAGGACTGAGAGGCATATTCATGATTAATGTCAGCATGCTTCTATCATCTGGCACTACGGCGTTTACTGTAACGTATGAAAGCAGGTTTGAGTCACTTCTCGCTCATGGTGAGATGAAAAGGGCGACCATATGGAGACAGACAGACAGATAGACAGGCAGACACAAACACACACAGTGCCGTCCAGCTCTTCTATTCTGCAGTAACAGCATGTTCCATATGTGCTCCATGGTGAGTCCCAGCAGGCTGTTAAACAATCTTGTGTCCATAAGTGAAATCACAGACATTTGAGTTCTTGGGTAATATCTCTTTTGTTCCTTTCTCTCCCTCTATTCTGCCTTGTATTAGGACTGCACAATTATGACAACAATCAAAATTATCGATTATTTATCCTAATATTACAATCAATATTTTTTTCATTAATAAAATTTACATAATTACGTAATTGTTTGTATTAATCAACTGCATGTCATATTCTTTACTTAGATTACAAATCAAAAAGACACTGAGGTATTCCTTAATTTATTAATATTTTCAGTTAGTGCACAAATGTTTTTATTAAAACCTAAACCGTTCAAAACCACTTATGACTTATAAGTCACTTATTTAAACCCAATCTACACCTTGCAATGAACCCAAACAATTCCAAATTAGCATCAATGCTTTCATTTTGGATCTAAAATTTCTATTATGCCACCATGAACACAATTAAAACATGAAACAATAAAGGAAAACTTACACTACTGTTCAAAGGTCAGATAATAGTTTTAATACTTTTAATGCAAAAAATAAATAAATAAATTAATAATAATAATAATAATAATAATAATAATAATAATAATATATATATATATATATATATATATATATATATATATATATATATATATATATATATATATATTATTTTTTGCATTAAATTATATATATATATATATATATATATATATATATATATATATATATATATATATATATATATATATATATATATATATATATATATATATTATGCTCACCAAGACTGCATTTATTGAATAATAATAACTACAGCATAATAACTGCTACAGTAAGAACAGTAATATTGTAGAATATTATTCCAATTCAAAATAACTGTTTTCTATCTTAATATATTTTAAAATGTCATTTATTCTAAAGCTGAATTTTCATATGCGGGAATAAATGTTGAAAAAAGATTTTGCTGCTCAATATTTTTGTTAATATTTCTTTTTTTAAGATTATGTGATGAATAGAAAATTTTAAAGACCAACATTTATTTGAAATTTAAATATTTTGTAAAATAGTTTTTACTGTAACATTTGATCGACATAATGCATTTTTCCTGGAGGAAAAAAAAAAACATTCTGACTCCAAATATTTCAACACTATGGGAAATGTGACTGATGGTGAAAACTGTTTCTCTTCACATTTCTGACAAAGTCTAATGTAAGAAGGCATATGGTTTTGTTTCCTGCCAGGAACTTTAACTTTAGACTTATTGGAAAGTTTAAATGCTGAGATGAACTAACCATCTCACAACTTCCTGCAAAATAACTTAAAAATGTCTCACGACACTTATGGAAAAGGAAGTTATGCAACATGGAGGGATGACAGCAATACAGAATAAGTTAAAAGTAATGAGATCATTTATCGAGATGTGGCAGCATTGACTAGTACATTACAGTATGTCATGGTAAACATTCAAAGGTTAAAAAAAGTAAAAATAACTTTTAAAAAAATCTGTTCCACTCCATCCAGCTGTTTTGAATACAAGAATGCAACTCACATTATTTTAAAATAATAATAATAATTAATAATAATAATAATAATAATAATACTTTTATTCAGCAAGGATGCATTAAATTGATCAAGCATTACAGAAAAGACTTTAACATATTTACAAAAAAATAAATAAATAAAAATAAAAATCCACTTCAAATAAAGGCTGTGTTTTTTAAACTTTGTATTAATCAAATAATAAAATTAAATAAAAATAGACACTGAAGACTGGACTGATGGCTGCTGAAAACTTAAGAAAATATAGAAAATAGAAAAAAATATTACAGTTACAGATACAGTTATTTTAAATTCTAAAAGAAATATTTAATAATTACAGTTTTTTTACTGTTTTGATCAAATAAATGCATCCTTAGTGAGCATAAGAGACTTAAACACATCATATATGTCACAGCTGGAGGAAGAGGTGTTTGTTTCAGATATATAGGAGGAAGTCGAGGTTTCTGTTATTTCAGTTATTTGCATTAGCATTTTTGGCATCACCAGTAACCAACCATAATTATGTCTGGATTATAGTGAAGTACAGAGACGTGTTGGGATCAAATATTGGCAGGAAGCATTAGTGTATGCGTGTGCGATTGACTTGAGGACATTGTGTAAAGAGCTCAGAGAGAAGTGTGTGAATAGTGTTTCAAAGGTCTTTCTCATACAGGGGCTTTATTTGAAGCTGGCAGACCTTGCGCACCACACATCAAAGATGTACTTGTTGAGAGAGAGAGAGAGAGAGAGAGACTGATTAACACAACTGATGCAGAGAGCCAGAACACAGCAAAACTATTCAATAGCTGGATTGAACTGGACACACATAAGACTCTCTCACTCTCTGACACAAAGACACACAACCACACAAACACTTCATAGAGAAGCTCTGTCAGCAAAACACAGGAATAGAGAATAGCTTAGACGTAGTGATGCATCAAAGTCAAAATTCTTAGCCGGAACTGAAAATTCAGGACACACTGGGACGAAAATTGGAGCAAAAAATAATTAAATTAGACGTTTGTTTGGAATAAGTAAGCAAATTCTAAATAACATCATAGATTTATAAGTAATCACACTTACAATTGTTCTTCCTTTAGGTGAATGTACTACCATAATATCAAGGTTCAACATTTAAAATATCGGATCGTATTTGTTAAATATTGTCCAACTATTTGTTATATGTACTATATATGTAGTATATGTAATTATTGATGTTTGGCTAAAATAAGCACATTTGTACCCTATACAGTGCATAACAAAGGATTTTTAATTTATTTTTAATTTTTAATTTATGTAAAAAAATAAATAAATTTATTTAAAATCATACCCCAAATGTCTGGGATACATACAGATTAATTTATTTATTTATTTATTTTTATTTTTACTTTAATTTAACTTTATATTATATTTTATTTTTTAAGAAATTAAGTAAAAATGGTAAAAACATTTACATTGTTACAAAAATTCTATTTCAAATGAATGTTTTCTCTTAAACTTTCTATTCATTAAAAAAATATATACTGTATCACAGTTTCTGCAAAATTATGCAGCACAACTTTTAAACAAATGTATTAGGAAGGATCATGTGACACTGAGAAAAACTGAACTTACTTTGCCATCACAGAAATTCCATTTTAAAATATATCTAAATAAAATATAAATAAATTGTAATTGTATTAATAGGATATTTAATTTATTTTAAATTTTTAATTTATTTAAAAAATTAAATAAATTTATTTAAAATAATACCCCAAATGTATGGGGTAAAATAAAATAAAATTAAATTAAAAATAAATAAATAAATAATTAGATCTGTATGTATTTATTTTTTAATTAAATAAAATTTTATATTATATTTTATTTTTTAAGAAATTCTATTTCAAATTCTATTTCAGCACAGCTGTTAAACAAATGCATTATGAAGGATCGTGTGACACTGAAGAAAATTTAACTTTGCCATCACAGAAAATACATTTTAAAATATATCAAAATAAAAATAAAATAAATTTGAATAGTATTAATATTTCACGGCATTGTTGATTTTACTGTATTTTTGATCAAGTAAATGCAGCCTTGGTGAGCATAAGTGACTTCTTTGAAAACATAAAAAAAAAAAAAATATATATATATATATATATATATATATATATATATATATATATATATATATATATATCCAATTAATCAACAAAATGATTAACAAATTAACAGATTATCAGAATAATTGTTAGCTGCAGCTCTAAACATTTTTTTTTTTTTTTTACTACAATACATTTCCCATACAAAACCTGCAACATCTCTCTGAACAAAAGCTCCAAATGTGCTAATTTAGTACTTGCTTCCTCTAATAAAACCCAACAAAAACAAGAACAAGCTCCTGAATGTGAGCTCATATCAGCTGTGGCACAGGCATTAACAGGAAGCGTGAGCTGTTTGACTATTCTTTGTTATTAAATCATGCTGAACTGATACCACTGATATCAACTGATAGCTTTTTGTAAAAATGCATAAGCAAACGACTTCAATTCCAAACCCCAAAATGAACTTGGGTACATCAAGGTGAATTACTTTTGAATTCTCTTCCAAGTGCTGTTAAAAATCCACCACATACACACCACCATAAACCTCTCCCGAAGAGCCAAAACATTCCCACTATGTTTTTCCTCTGATATCCTGTTTCCCATTAAAGTTTTGTGGTGTTGGGAATCCACACAAACCGCCGCGAAGTAAGCTGTGAAGCCCACGGATGAATTCAAATGGTCCTGACAGGACAGCCAGAGTTCCTGGACGTTAAAATGCAGAGGGCAGAAGTTCTGACCCACAAGGTTCAACAAACGAAACCATACACACAAATGAGTGTATTTGTCTTATTAGCTTTTTCAAACCAACCGTGGTATTTTTTTATGATTCAGATTACTGACACTCAGTAAAAAAAAAACAAAACAAAAAAAACATCAAATCTGAGTTGTGACTTTCAGTTACTAAAAACTAGATTACCTTGCAACTGAAATCTTGCATGACTAAAACAAAACTAAACCTTAAAAGAAATTATACATATACTCTATGACCTAGTATGACCTGGATCAGCAAAAAAAGCCCTTAAACATTTCAATTCGCTGATTTATTTTCGCCTATACAGTGACATCCTGATTACTTCTTTAGAACCATTTTCATTTTCACTGGTACTTAAACATGTACTTACCTGCCTTACATGGGTGTCATATTTTAGCATGCATACTGTGATTATTTCAGGAGATTACATGACCATGAGTATATGAGGTTCAGTTCTGTCAGTATGCTGTCTATCTAGCACACTCACCCTCAAGACGGATGCCCTCCTTCTGAACGGTGTAGCTCAGCACGGCAAAAGGGGCCACGGGTGATTTGGCTATGACAATCTACAAAAAGAAACGAGATACAGAAGGAGTAAAAGAAGGGCTCTGTGTCACTTCAAGGCCATGACATCAATACAAGGCTAAAGTTTAATAACTAATAATTATGTTGCACAATGGACTCAGTATTATTATACAGTATATTAATAAAATAATATTTTTATGAATATTCATACTGTATATTTTGCATTTAGGAAAATTAGATACTGTGAAATACTATTACAATTTAAAATAAAACAACAAAAAATAAAACAAAATAAAATAAAATAAAACATTTTTAAATGTAATTTATTCTTGTGATGGCAAAGCTGAATATTGGCTAATATGATACTTTTGAAAGAAGTCGTCGTCTTTCACCAGGGCTACATTTATGTTATCAAAAATACAGGAAAAATGGTAATATTGTGAAATATTATTACATAATAAAATAAAATAAAATAAAATTTCAAATGTAATTTATTTATACTTTCGAAAGAAGAAGTTGTCTTTCACCAGGGCTGCATTTATATTTCGAAAATACAGGGAAAATGGTAATACTGTAAAATATCATTACAATTTAAAATGTTAATGTTAATAAATTTTAAAATGTAAATTAATTTATTTCTGTAATGCAAAGCTGAATTTTCAGCACCATTACTCCAGTCTTCAGTGTCACATGATCCTTCAGAAATCATTCATTTCATCAATATTTTTGTGGAAATAAAAATAAAAATTCAAAAGAACAACATTTATTGCAAATATATTTTTTTGTAACAATGTAAAAGTCTTTCCTGAAGAATTTAATGCAACGCTACTGAATAACTATAAATTACTAATAAAAAACTGACCTAAACTTTTGAACAGTAGTGTACAAACACAAAAAGACCCAAAATTAAGATAATTTTAACAAAGGGCTTTAAAGGATAATGTATTCTTTATTTTGATTTCATTTTTATATTTTAAATAAATAAATAAATACCCACAACATTTAGGGTAGAGTGGGGGAAAACGCCCCCCTTAAGGACAATGTAATTTTTTTTCTGTGAAACAAAAGTTAAACGTTCAGAAAAGGTATCGGTAACACTTTAGAATAGGGAACACTTATTCACTCTTAACTATGACTTTTCCCTCAATAAATTCCTAATTTGCTGTTTATTAATAGTTAGTAAGGTAGTTCTTAAGTTTAGGTGTTGGGTAGGATTAGGGATGTAGAATAAGGTCATGTAGAATAAGGCATTAATATGTGCTTAATTACTACTAATAAATGGCTAATATTCTAGTAATATGCATGCTAATAAGCAACTAGTTAAGAGACCCTAAAATAAAGTGTTACCAAGGTAGCATAGTTTTAGTGACAATGACATAAATTATAAACAAAGTATGAAAAATGTCCAGAGTTTTCATGTTATTAGATTTTTAACAAAAATTAAATTTGTACCAAGGGTTTTGCCCTACCTATGGGGCAAAACGCCCCCATGGGTGGGGTAAATGCTCCCCAGTCTGACAAAGCAATTTGCTTTAAACATTTACAGCAAAATCAGAGTACACACAGTTTTAGCTTAAAATTAAAAAGAATATAATCAATAATTATAAATTACAAAATTATAATAGACTATTTGAAATATTTTGTTAGTTGATGCTAACTGGCTAGCTAACTAGCTACCTGATGCTAACTTGTTCAATCAAGTCTCTGCCTTTCTCACACAGAACAACCTCCTGGAGGGCAACCAATCTGGCAGAAGTGGACATTCGACTGAAACTGCCTTGCTCTCAGTTGTTGAAGCCCTAAGACTTGCCAGAGCAGCTTCCAAATCTTAATTACTTATCTTGCTGGATCTGTCTGGTGCTTTTGATACAGTCAACCACCAGATCCTCCAGTCAACCCTATTGAGAAAGGGCATCTCAGGAACCACACTCCAGTGGTTTGAGTCTTATCTCTCAGATAGATCCTTCAAGGTATCTTGGAGAGGTGAGGTATCCAAGTCGCAACATTTAGCTACAGGGATGCTTCAGGGCTCAGTTCTTGGACCACTTCTCTTCTCTGTCTACATGACATCACTAGGTTCTGTCATTCAGAAACATAGCTTTTCGTATCACTGCTATGCTGATGACACTCAACCCTACCTCTCATTCCATCCTGATGATCCGACGATAGCTGCTCGCATTTCAGCATGTCTAACAGACATTTCTTGCTGGATGAAGGACCGTCACCTTCAACTCAACCTAGCTAAGACAGAACTGCTTGTAGTTTCAGCAAACCCATCACTTCATCACAATTTCACCTTTCAGTTAGACTCATCAACCATAACTCCTTCAAAAACAGCCAGAAACCTTGGAGTTGTGATTGATGATAAGCTGAATTTCTCAGACCACATAGCTAAAACTGCCTGGTCCTGCAGATTTGCTTTATACAATATTAGGAAGATAAGGCCCTTTCTTTCAGAACATGCAACACAACTCCTTGTTCAAGCTCTTGTTCTGTCCAGACTTGACTACTGCAATGCTGTCTTGGCAGGTCTTCCAGCTAAATCCATCAAACCTCTACAATTAATCCAAAATGCCGCTGCAAGATTAATCTTTAATGAACCGAAAAGAACGCACATCACACCTCTGTTCATCAATTTGCACTGGCTACCAATAGCTGCTCGCATAAAATTCAAGGCATTAATGTTTGCCTACAAAACCACTTCTGGCTCTGCACCCCTTTACCTAAATTCAGTACTTCAGACCTATGTGCCCTCTAGAAGCTTGCATTCTGCAAGTGAACGATGCATTATTGCGCCATCCCAAAAAGGCACAAAATCGCTTTCACAGACTTTTTCATTCACTGTTGGAATGAACTCAATCCGAGCAGCTGAATCCTTAGCCATCTTCAAGAAATGGCTAAAAACACATCTCTTCCATCTTTATTTGACTCCCTAACTCTATCACTCTCTATTCTAATTCTATTTTATCTATCTGTCTTCTTTTTATTAAAAAAAAACAAAAACACACAAACACACACACTTGACCCTCTATCAATTGCATATTTATTCTCTAACTGCCACTTTTTCTTTAAAAACTAACACTAGCTTTCTTTTTTCTATTCTATCTACTTTTTTTCTGAAAAAAAAGTAGTGTTTTTTTTTTCTTTTTTCTATATTCTATCTACTTGTTTTCTTAAAAAAAAAAAAAAAAAAAAAAAACCCTTGCTATGTGTACTGCATTAGGCTAACCGAGACTTGTCATATCGCTTGCATGTTGTTGCTCTTTTGTTGGTTTTGATTGCTTCTATTGTCCTCTTTTGTAAGTCGCTTTGGATAAAAGCATCTGCTAAAAGGTCATTTTTAAATATACAATCCAAATATTTTTATTCAACCAACTAGTTCGAATGCATTTGATGGAAAAACAAAGGATTTGATGTTCAGAAAAGAATAACTACAGTAATTGCCCATTGCCCCCTGGGGGTGTTTTACCCCACTGACTATGCTTGAGAAAAAATTATGTCATTCTGAAAATATAATTATATTTTTATTAAATAACACATACTCCCTATCTACAGACTCTACTCTTCTCATATCATATATAACTGTGATGTTCTACAAAACATCAAGCTTTAAAATGCTTTTTTCCGGTACATCTCCAGTGAAAGCGTCATGGTGAAAACTTCTACATCACTCTTGTCAACGTAGTCCATAGTTAAAATAAAAATTTATCTTGATTTTATCTTGTGGTTATTTTGGGAAAAACTGTTGGGGGAGGGGGAGGGGGAGGGGGTTACCCCATGGGGGCATTTTCCCCCACTCTACCCTATGTACAAGTCAAGAGGCACTTGTTTTCCCCTTACTTATTTTATTTACTTATTTATAATAATAATAATAATAACTTATAATAATACAAATTATTATTATTATTATTATTATTATTATTATGTAGACTAAATTAGCAACCCTACTAATAATACTTGGATTTTAATTTTTCACATGACTGAACTCTTTCCCCCTAGGCAACAAATAAAGGCATTTATGTGGCTGCTACGTCAATGGGCATAAAAGCAAAGGATCCTGGAAAACAGCCTGTAGGAAAGCAGCAGCATTGAGTTACCAGACTCAGCAGTGTCTGCCGGCAACCTGCGTCACTGCCTATTAGAGATTCTTGAGAATCTACATAACTCTTTATGTCATCAGCCTCTAATATCGAAACCCTGCACTGAGGTGTGGCATGTTCAAAAATGAGACACCTTAGTAAAAAACTTACTCATCAAAACTCAAAAGAGGAAACGGGAGCGAGATGAAGTGCGCAACTGTCTGCTAACTGTTGCGCAAACACACGTCGGAAATGATTCAGACTCCCAAACAAAAGTAAACAAACGAAGCTTTTGTGACGTCTGCTTAATATGACTGCGGTATTCCTTGGGACTTCATGAAACACTTTTCTGTCTCAAGTCAACCATCTACAGACAGCAAGCCTCGCTCTAGGCTTATTTGTATAACAATAAACTGGTGCATTTGCAGGGATATCCAGTTACCTGTGGTTAAGAATGAGTTAGTTTTCACAAACCTGCTGCCAGTTGCTTTATGTGAATGCAGTTCCTCACTGATGCCCCTAAGCTTTATAGTCACCCAAACCAGCCCAGTTGTCTTTACTTTGACCCAAAAGCACATCTTTCACGCAAGGAAGTCGCATGACTTTACCTCTAATGGATAAATTCCTCAGTAAATGGCTGAAAAGCAGGGAGTTTTCTGAGGGTTTTTTTTTTTTTTTTTACTGAAGTGGCCTTGCCAGAGCTACTGAACTGCACAAAAGAGCCAGGCACCATTGCCTTCCTTGTGTACCAGCAGTTTTGGACCACTGCCTCTCTATCAGTGCACTTTCCTTTAGGTGGGAGCTCAGTCGGAAAAGAGAAAAACAAAGTCCTCAGGGCTCTAAGGGTGTAGGGGCAATGAGGTATGCCATCATTTGACAGGATGAAAACAAGTAGGGCAGGCCTAAACAATGAGAGAGCTGGTGGAGTAAGCAACTTTCTTTCTTTTTAAGCTTGTCTTAAAGATGAAATCGCTGGACGAGAGCAGTTTTATTGCCTGTACTGACATATTTCCTGGAAGCAGGAAGTTTAGGTGGGACATTTTGAAGATGCTGTGCTTTTTTAACGAATGAACAGTTTAGCGAGTTGCTAGTCAGTTTCAGGTATTCAGGACATTATCATTCTAGAGAAAATCTAATTGGACAAAAAACGCTGTGGTGCAAAATGATGTCATCAATATCATTGGTCCCTTTTTCCGGAAGAGAAAAGCTATATATTTTAAATGCTTATATCTACTAAAAAATTCTGTCACCTGGTTAGGTGTTGGTTTTGCATTTGGCAAATGAAGATTGCTTTTCAGATATTCAAACAAAGTTTTGATAATTGAGTCCTCCTCTGTAGATACTGAAGGACAAACAAACAAAACAAATTTCATATAGTCCGACCTGCACAGAAAAATGAAAATGCTGTCATTAATTACCCTCATGTCGTTCCAAACCCGTAAGACCTTCGTTCATCTTCGGAACACAAATTAAGATATCTTTGATTAAATCCGAGGGATCTTTGACCCTGCATAGACAGCAATGCAACTAAAATGTTCCCAGACCCAGAAATGTAGTAAAGACATCGGTAAAACAGTCAATGTCACTTCAGCAATATTACAAAGCTACGAAAACATGTTTTGTGTGCAAAGAAAACAAAAATAACGACTTTGTTCAACAATTTTTCTCTTCGAAATCTCATCTTCCTCCATTATCAAGAGTATCTCGCGTAACACACGTAAACACACATACACTGAGTCTTGTTTACGTGCAGAGGAACGCACGCGTATGCGTCATGGTACTCTCGATAATGGCAGAATATGTGATTTGGAGGAGAAGAATTGTTGAATAAAGTTGTATTTTTGTTTTCTTTGCACGCAAAATGTATTCTCGTTACCGATGTCCTTACTACGTTTCTGTGTCTAGGAACACAGCGTTGCTGTCTATGGAGGGTCAGAAAGCTCTTGGATTTCATCAAAAATATCTTAATTTGTGTTCCGAAGATGAACAAAGGTCTCACAGGTTTGGAACGACATGAGAGTGAGTAATTAATGACAGAATTTTCATTTTTGGGTGAACTATCCCTTTAACATTTGTTCCAAATTCAGAGTAAAAACCGAGTCTGGTGTGTAAATTAAATTAATTTGAAATAAAATACATTTTTAAATATTAATTACTGTAATTAGCTAGTTGCTTTATTAGAACTTGCAAGATGGTTTAAACCGAATTGTAACAATGATCATCTGACTCTCTCTTAAATGACTTGATTTAAATTAAAAGGACAAACAAAAACAAACTTTTACTAAAAACATATATGGAAAAGTGCAAAATATCTAGGATGCATAGCATTTTTATTCAGTGACCATATATAAATTCCTTAAATGATTTTTAATTAATTAATATTACAATTTTATAATTTTTGCAATATATATTATTTTATATTATTAACAATATAATATAATATAATTGACATATTATTAATACTGTATTATATAATAATATATATTAATGTGTGTGTGTGTATATATATATATATATATATATATATATATTCCAGTTATTGCTTATGAACTTGTCATTTAGTTGAATTAGCATTCTTAACATTTGTTTTTGAAAGTCTCTTACACTCACCAGTGCTACATTTATTTGATTAAATAATAAAATCAGTAATATTGGGCATATATTTTAAAAAGATATTTATTCCTGTGATGCAAAGCTGAATTTTCAGCCTCCATTACTCCAGTCTTCAGTGTCACATGATCCTTCAGAAATCATTCTAATATGCTGATTTGCTGCTCAAGAAGTAGTTGTTATTATTATTATTATTATTATTATTATTATTATTATTATTATTATTATTATTATTATTATTATCAATGCTGTAAACAGTTGTGCTACACAATTTTTTTTTTGTAAAAATATTTAATGTAATTTTATAATCAGAAATAAACATTCATGACTGGTACTTTTTCCTCATTTCACCCACCACTGGGAGGTTAATTTTGGACTACAGCTGTTTCGGCATATTGCTCCATTTCCCAATTGCCATAACTCACTCATCCACTGTAAATCACTTGAAAACTTGGAGCCATTGAGTCACTATTGTGGTTTAAGGACTGAGTGCAGAGCAGATGATAAGCTAGAGAAACAATGGAAACGTTTTTAGGTCAGACACCTGAGGAAGTTACGAATGTTACTATTGACAACACTCATTCGGGTCTTCTTCGAACTGCTATGTAAACACACCTGTGTGTTTTTGTTCGCCTGCTGTGCCGCAACCAGAAACAGTCAGGGCCTCTGAGGTCACGGTCTGAGAGTCTTTCTCATGATTCTTTGTTGTGTAACATTTAAGCACTATGCTGTAATCTGACAATACCATTCACAACTGTCACATCAGCAACTCTCACTTCCTCAAAACATTTCCTGTGGAAAGTCGAGTGCGGGAGAAACCTGAAAAGGCTGGCACGTCATGTCAGTGAACTGGATGCCTGGAAGGTCCCTCCTCTGAAAAAACAACATCCTCAAAAAACCTAAAAAATCTGGAAACAATAGGCAACCACTTTACAGCTCCAGATCGGTTTGAGCTCTGTTTCACATCAACAGATAAAAAGGGCCACTTTACTAAACAGTGCCACTTCTCACACAGAATTTCACCACAAAATCACGCTTTATTTACTAAACACACGCAACCCTGTTAAACCAGGTGCTAAATAGCACTGCACTGAGAGTATTTAAACAGTAAAAACTGATATTTAAATTTTTAAGTATTTAAACTCTTTTCACAGAAAAACAATTTTGTTTAAATGATGCTAAAATTTTTGTTTACTACACTGTAAAAAAAAAAATTCCGTAAAATTTACGGTAAAAAAACGGCAGCTGTGGTTGCCGGAATTTTACCGTAAAAAATACGGTAGCAATATTTTAGGTTTTACGGTTTTAACTTAAATGTATGGTTAAATACCGTAATTTCATTAACTGATATAATGTTAATATACCAACCTATTGAAGTACTGAAATCTGTTTTGCACCTTTGTAATACACTGATAACCACCAAATGCAGGTGGTGATGAGAAAGTCACATGATGAACCAAAGCCCATCGCAAGCAGCTTTTAAATAATAACATATATAGAAGGTGCACAGTGTCATTCACACAAACACTAAACACCATTATGGTAACACACATGAAACTGAAATAATGTAAGAAACATTAATTTAACAACATTAGCTGTAACATGCAACCCTAATGTACACAACTGATAAGAAAAAACTAAGAAGAAACAGTTATTTCAACCAAAAAACTTCAAATTTGAAATGTAATGCAGGGAATTCTGGGAATGTCAATTTACGGTTATTCACTGTAAATTATATGGTCTTTTTTACTTCCAAAAACGGTATACTACCGTAAAATTACATGTAATGTCCAATACAGTTCTTCACCGTATATAGTAGGGGAATTTACCGTTAACCATTTAACATTTTTTTACTGTAGCATTTTTACAGTTTTTTACCGTTAAATTCACTGTCATTTTTTACAGTGAAAATGTTTGTGTATATTCTCTTTTAATTAAAAAAGTCATCAAATGAAAAGAGTTATAACCTTTACAAAACTTACACCTTACAACAACTTACACAACTTTCTAGTAAACTTCATTCTTATTGATGAATCATGGCATTCTGCAGTCAGATTTCACAATATTCACCATCATCCATGTATACCAGACTGCTCATTCAGTGTGACTCACACCGGCACTACTTTAAAGAGATAGTTTAGCCAGAAATTAAAATTCTGTTATACACTAATGCTGTTCCACACCTGTAACAGTGCGTTCACACCAGACGCGACTTGCGCGAATAAATCACTCTATTCGCGCGTAGTTGGACGCTTGAACATTTTGAGTTTACTCGCTTCATTCGCGCGTGAAATTCACCTCACAACAGACGCGAATTCGCGTCATGGGAGGGGCTTATAAAGCTCAAATTGAGTAAAGAGCGTTTTTTACAACGATTGTCCGACCTCCTCACTCACTTTCTTCCAAGCAATGTCCTTTTTATTCTTGTTTCTATAAAAGTACGAAGATGTATCGTACAGCTCAGGGTATCCACATACAGCGACGATGATTTTGTCCTCCATTGTTGTTTCGGATTTCTGCCTCTGCTCGCTACGTCGTAATCACGTCACTACTAGAGCAAGCTCCTGATTGGTTAACGCGGTGCTAATTTTCGCCAAAGTTCAGATTTTTCAACTCAACATGTCAAACGCACGAAACGCTCAATTCACGCCGCGTCATTCGCATGAATCGCGTCATTCGCGCCGCAGGATGTCTATTCGCGTCTTTGCATTGACTTAACATGTAAATCACTCGCGCTTAACGCTTCATTCGCGTCTGGTGTGAACGCACCTTAAGGCTGTTGTTCGTCTTCAAAACACAAATGAAGATATTTTTTTAATGAAACCTAAGAGATTTCTGCACCTCTATTGAAAGCCTTTTTCACCAGAACTTTGATGCTTCAAAAAGTTCATGAAAACATTGAAAAAGTAATTCATATATATTGAGTGGTTTAATCTGTCTTCTGAAAACACATGATCGAGCACATGTTTAGGCTTTAATTAGAGCACATCAAATATGGTAAACAGAAGCTGCTTGTTTGATTCAAAGAAAAGAAGTTTTTTGGTCACATCAAGCAAGCTTCCGTTTACCAAGTTTGACGTGCTCTATGTATGTGCATTGATCAAAGACTTCCAAATTGATTATGTTTTTATGAACTTTTTGAAGTATAAAAGTTTTGGTCAATTGGAAGGACTGATTCATTACAAATGGTCTCCATTCGTGTTTCAAAAATGAACAAGTCTATTATAGAATGACGTGAGGGTGAGTAAATGTTGATAATTTACAGTTTTTTTTTTTTTCAGTTGATAATTTTGTAGTATCACATCTCAGACTCGCTCTCTCATTTCATACTAACACAACTGCCGCCATTTTGTAGGACTGTAGTGTAAATGACCTTGAAAATGACATGAAAATTATGTATCATTTGATTCAGTATTCTGTTGTGAAACAAATGAGACCAATCATATGATTTTTGGCCAAACTGGTCAGAAGTTATAAGCAGAAATGTCACATTTTTTTCTATCTTTGCCGAAACTACTCATGTGCCCTCAAGTTATGCTTGTTATAACTAGGGATGCTCATATTGACCGTTTAACCGTTAACCGACAGTAAGAATTTGAACCAATTTATACTATCAGTTAAACGGTTTAAAAGTATTTTTTTTCTACTTATTTTTTTTATTTATTTATATTATTTTATTTTATTTTATTTTTTTTTTTTTTGATGCATGGTGAAAGAAAACATAATGCTATAGAAGTTATTATTTTACCTACGGGCGTGTGCCTAGGCTATACACAAACATATTCGTGTATAGCCTGCTTCACCTTCACTTAGTTAACTGATGTAGTATACGCAACACAATGGCAAGTGGCAATATTGGATAAATGGTTATCAGAGAGTGAATCCGTGAGTGAATGTAATCAAATTCTAAATGGATTATTATAGCCTAGAAAGCGCGCAATGGGCGCTCGCTTATAATCACTGGAAAACTGTCACTCATCTTACTGTAGTTCATCGCGATCTCACAAAGTTAATAAAAAGTAATAAAAGAACCTTTACACTGCGCAGTTAATCTCTTACTTACATCATGTCTACACTTTCTTTGTTTTAATGAGAGAGTTCGCGAACATGTGAGCATAACTGAACGTGTCACCGGCATTTTGGATGGTGAAAGGATTGTAACTTAACCGCCTCTGACTGGCCACTGCGTTAGTGAAATCAACAGATATGTCTGTGATTGGCTACACTGATCAACGCTGCAAAAACGTGCTGTGAATAGAAACATATGACCAGTGGATGAAAAGCCCCGAATCGCAAATTGACGTGATTTTTGTGATGGTGTTTTTGCCGCGGGTCCAACAGTTAACAGGCAGCGCTCCAGTCTATCCGCACAGCATGTCGACAAGTTACTTAAAAAAAAAAAAAAAAAAAAACTAGACTAGCTGAGGTAGCCCTGCTATATAGTTTTATGTCTGATGGGAAGAACAAGACCGGTACCATTCTTCAAAGTGCATAGAAGGTTTTAATGTGTGTTTTAGGTTTGTCATCTTAATTAGATGATTATTTAATTTATAGGCTGTATATTTAGTGTAGGCCTATTTATTTTATTCATTTTTTTTATTTATATTATTTTATTCAGATTTTCTCTGGTGCTGGTGCGTGATAATTTGAAGATGTGTGAATCCAGTTTTTGCTGTTGCTCTGTATGCTGCTGTTTGCACGTTAAAATAAAATATTTGTTTGTATTTTTATGTATCATCACAGATACTTGTCCATTCTATTTTTATTTAATACTAATTTATTATTCTAATATGATCAGTTAACGGTTAATGTTCAGTTAACGAGCAGCGGTTGTCGGTCAGGAAAATTAACCGAGATGAGCATCCCTAGTTATAACACATATCAAATTTGGACAGAATCCGCTAATGCGTTGCGGAGATATAGCCTCATGTCCATTTTTGAGCAAACTTTGTCAAATTCGTTAACACGCTTTACGAAAACGGTTTGGTATATCAAAAAGCTTTTGATAACTTTTTGCCAGAATGCTCTGAAGATGATCTGAGCCAATTTTGGTGAAAATTGGACAAACCATCTAGGACAAGTTCGAAAAAGTAGATTTTCAGAAAATTCAAAATTGTGAAAAATCTTTATGAGCCAAGGAATCAGAAGAAAAATAATTTTGCTTCTAGACCTTACGGTTCAGAAGTTATTAGCAGAAATATGAGTGCAAATTTGGCCTATAGGTGACACTACAGAGTTTGAGATAGAGACTCAAAATTTGCTATGGTTAATATTGAGACTGTCCTCTATCTTTGTGCCAAATTTCATAACTTTCCCTCAAGAAGTTCTATGGGCTGCCATAGACTTCTAGAGCGGAAGAGGAAGAAAAGCAGTGGTATATTGTTAGCGAACATTCCAATGTTTCCCATGATGCTGAGAGGGAAATTTAGGTTTACAGTCAGGTCCATAAATATTGGGACATCGACACAATTCAAAAATTTTTGGCTCTATACACCACCACAATGGATTTCAAATGAAACGAACAAGATGTGCTTTAACTGCAGACTGTCAGCTTTAATTTGAGTATTTACATCCAAATCAGGTGAATGGTGTAGGAATTACAACAGTTTGCATATGTGCCTCCCACTAGTTAAGGGACCAGAAGTAATGGGACAATTGGCTTCTCAGCTGTTTCATGGCCAGGTGTGTGTTATTCCCTCATTATCCCAATTACAATGAGCAGATAAAAGGCCCAGAGTTCATTTCAAGTGTGCTATTTGCATTTGGAATCTGTTGCTGTCAACTGTCAAGATGAGATCCAAAGAGCTGTCACTATCAGTGAAGCAAGCCATCATTAGGCTGAAAAAACAAAACAAACCCATCAGAGAGATAGCAAAAACATTAGGCGTGGCCAAAACAACTGTTTGGAACATTCTTAAAAAGAAGGAAAGCACCGGTGAGCTCAGCAACACCAAAAGACCCGGAAGACCACGGAAAACAACTGTGGTGGATGACCGAAGAATTCTTTCCCTGGTGAAGAAAACACCCTTCACAACAGTTGGCCAGATCAAGAACACTCTCCAGGAGGCAGGTGTATGTGTGTCAAAGTCAACAATCAAGAGAAGACTTCACCAGAGTGAATACAGAGGGTTCACCACAAGATGTAAACCATTGGTGAGCCTCAACAACAGGAAGGCCAGATTAGACTTTGCCAAACAACATCTAAAAAAGCCTTCACAGTTCTGGAACAACATCCTATGGACAGATGAGACCAAGATCAACTTGTACCAGAGTGATGGGAAGAGAAGAGTATGGAGAAGGAAAGGAACTGCTCATGATCCTAAGCATACCACCTCATCAGTGAAGCATGGTGGTGGTAGTGTCATGGCGTGGGCATGTATGGCTGCCAGTGGAACTGGTTCTCTTGTATTTATTGATGATGTGACTGCTGACAAAAGCAGCAGGATGAATTCTGAAGTGTTTGGGCAATATTATCTGCTCATATTCAGCCAAATGCTTCAGAACTCATTGGACGGTGCTTCACAGTGCAGATGGACAATGACCCAAAGCATACTGCAAAAGCAACCAAAGAGTTTTTGAAGGGAAAGAAGTGGACTGTTATGCAATGGCCAAGTCAATCACCTGACCTGAATCCGATTGAGCATGCATTTCACTTGCTGAAGACAAAACTGAAGGGAAAATGCCCCAAGAACAAGTAGGAACTGAAGACGGTTGCAGTAGAGGCCTGGCAGAGCATCACCAGGGATGAAACCCAGCGTCTGGTGATGTCTATGTGTTCCAGACTTCAGGCTGCAATTGACTGCAAAGGATTTGCAACCAAGTATTAAAAAGTGAAAATTTGATTTATGATTATTATTCTGTCCCATTACTTTTGGTCCCTTAACAAGTGGGAGGCACATATGCAAACTGTTGTAATTCCTACACCGTTCACCTGATTTGGATGTAAATACCCTCATATTAAAGCTGACAGTCTGCAGTTAAAGCACATCTTGTTTGTTTCATTTGAAATACATTGTGGTGGTGTATAGAGCCAAAAATGTTAGAATTGTGTCGATGTCCCAATATTTCTGGACCTGACTGTATGTGCTGCACACTTTT
Source organism: Spinibarbus caldwelli (assembly GCA_039654775.1). Taxonomy (NCBI): domain Eukaryota; kingdom Metazoa; phylum Chordata; class Actinopteri; order Cypriniformes; family Cyprinidae; genus Spinibarbus; species Spinibarbus caldwelli. The sequence continues at coordinate 7,955,810 of CM077241.1, read as the reverse complement.
TTTTTTTTTTTGGCATAAGAAGCAAAATAATGTACAGTCAATCAGTCATTACTGCAAAATAAACACTTACACGTACCCAGATATGTGTGTAAAGGAGCGCATTTTAAAGAAACAAGTGCAAGTAAAATACACCAGATAGCGGTAGTCTGCTGTATCCTCCACCTGCAAAATGAGGAACTGCACCATGCGAATTGCAGATTTTGTGGGCACTTCTGTGCTGTTACCTTATTTGCATAATTACAATAGTGACTCAGGCCTTAAAACCGTGTGCAAATAAACAGCGCTATCAGCAGGCACAGCTCATTCTGATGTCTGAAAGAAACGCAGACTAATGAGCATGCGTTTTAATGCGAGTTCATGGTAATAAGGTTGGAGAGGGCCAGACTAAACAAATGTGACGCCCTGTTAAGACCCAGCTTCTTAAATCAATGCTCTGGGTTCCAGAACAATCCACCTACACTCTCCGATCCCAACAGAAGTGATGGGTGCTTTCCCACACTGCGTGACAGCAGGGCTATTCACAGACTTCAATCAGCAGTCTTTTTAATAACCCACAAATCAGTTATTATAGGATCCGATTCTTGTTTGCACCAAATTCAGCATGTCCAAATATTTTTATTGATGGATTGTCAAACAGGGGAATGGGAAAGTTGTTGACTTGGACTGAATATAGACAGGAAGTGGCTCTCATGTGGGGATGTAGATTCAAAGATAATGCGGTTACAAAATTTTGAGAGTTTTATCATCCTCTTGGTTTGAAAGCCTGTTGTGTTTGGCAACTGAATTGAGCCAATAATCATACAGACGTGCAGTTTTTCCCAAAAATCTTCTCTTTAATACTCTCCATCTTCTGGGAAAATATTTGTGAATGTCTCAATGCTGTAAAGCTCACTTGCTGATTTGTTTTACACATACTGTAGTTCTCCTCAGTCACAAGTAGAATGTGCAAAACTATATGTTTTCATCAGTGGGTTGTCTGAATGACTAGTCAGTTTTAAGAAGGCCTATGTAATTACACTGATTTAAGGTCAGATCCAGCACACATTGATCAGATGTGTTTTTCAGGAGGCGATCACAGAGGATACATTTTTGTGTTTAAAAACTGCTTTAAACTTTGTACAATCGTTAATTTGCATAGGATAAGAGGTAGAAAGAGTCATAAATTATCGTTTATGTGTTGCACTCACGTCAAAACCCTTGTGTAGTGCATAATCTAGTTCCGTTCCTCATTGCAAAAGGGCTACTTACATATGCCAGGGTAGGATACTCTGTATAAAAATGTCAAATTATACATAAAAAAGTAAAAATGCTAAAGTAAAAACCTGTTTACCCAAAAGATTTTGACATCATTAAACATTGCATGTAATTTTACTGTAAAATACTGTCAATTCTATGGGTTTTACTAATAAATATGATGAAAAATACTGAAAAACTGAAATTCCCAAAAATCCCTGCATAACATTTCACTATATTTTATATAAATAGTGCTGTTTCTTATCATTTGTGTTATCAGTAATGTACATTACAGTGTTTTGTGTTACATTTTCTGTTATTTAGTTAACATTTTTGCATTATTTTAATGTCTGTGTTAGGATCTGATGGTGTTTTGTCTTTGTCATGTGACCAACACTGTGCACTATATAAGTATTAACCATGATTTATAGACAGGCTACTTACGATGAACTCTGATTCATTGTGTTGTTTTCTATTGTATCACCTGTATTATTATGGTGTTAATCGGTAAATTTTAAGGTAAAAGATACATTTTGGTAGTTTCAGTCATATATTAGGTATCAACATGCTATCACATCATACCCGAAACACTGTCATTTCGTATTATTTACGGTGAATTTCTGGCAACCACATCAGCAGTTTTTATGGTCAATTTAACAGGTTATTTTTTACACTGTAGTTACTGCCTAATCTTACCTAAATTTACCACAACTTTTAAACCTCTAATTTGTGTTTTCTAGATATTTTCATAAAGCATCTTCATAATTTAAAACATTGGTCACACTTTATTTTAAGGTCAACTTCTTGCTAGTAACAAACCATTAACTACGACTTTTGCCCCAATAAACTACCAATTTGCTGCTTATTAATAGTTAGTAAGGTAGTTGTTAAATTTAGGTATTGGGTAGGATTAGGGATGTAATATATGGTCATGCAGAATCTCTGCTTTACAAGTATTAATAAATAGCCAATATGTTAATAACAGGCATGCTAATAAACAATTAGTTAATAGTGAGAATTGGTCCCTGTACTAAAGTGTTACCAAAATATTTCTTTTAGAAATATTTCAATCAAAATCAATATGCAGGAGATAAAACAAAGTGAACAGAGGAGTTCAAATCTAAATCACTGTGGCCTCATTTACACAGGGACCATGGGGGAGCCCAGGACCCCACAAATGAACTGCTGTCTGCTTACACTACAAGCACTCGAATCACATCATGAATATAAAGCCAGTAGCTGATGTCTAGTGGAAAAAAATGCTATTAGATCCAAAGCGGAAATGGTCAGTAAATCTGCTGATCTGTTATGATTTATGTGTATTGGCGTCATATAAATAACAAGCGTGAAGCAGTAACCGAGAGCAACTACTATTCTGTACCATAGTCAACATCTCAGATTCAACTATGCAAGCAGATACAAACTGCTAAGGTGTGGCCTCTTGTCTACAACTTCAACAAAAGATCTCAAAGGGAGTTTCCATTCTCAAGGCCAAAGAAAAACACATTTTCTCAATAACTGGCTGTCTGAGAACCATTAAGACGGGGTCTTAATCAGTTCCTCTGAACAACAACAGCTTTAAAAGCAGACATCCTTATTTGAGGTGCTAAGAGACAACCAAGCTGCAATCAGTATTTGTAAACTATTATATGCAAATGTACAGTAAACATTTAAAGAAGCAGTGTACTCAAAAATATTTTTTTCCATCATTTATTCACCCTCAGGTTGTCACGATCTCGCCTACTGTGGCGGACACAAGGAGACGAAGGAGCGCAGAGACAAAGGAAAATTAACATAAACAGTCTTTATTCTTTCAAATCCAGAAGCACACACACACAAACACACACACACACACACACACACACACACACACACACACACACACACACACACACACACACACACACACACACACACACACACACACACACACACACACACACACACACACACAGGACGAGGGGTAGACGTACAATACCGGATGCTGAAGACAAGGAAACACAGGGCTTAAGAACACTAGGTAATTAATAAACACAGGTGGAACAGAATGAACATAATGAACTAATCGGGGAACATAATGGGAACAGGAAACAGGAAGGACCAAATATGGGCATAAGAAACACGGGGAGCACGTGGAAACACAACACAAGTCTGACACATGTAGCTACAAAACAAAATATGACTTTCTTTTGTGAAACACAAAAAAAGAGAGAAATGTCTATAGATATTGTGATACTACTTTTAACATGAATCACAGCATTGGATTTGGTTATCATGCCATTTTTCTTTTCAAAACTTCTATAGATATTGCAATAATATTGTTAACATGAATCATAGCGTTGGATTTTATCATGGCGTTATTTTCTTTTCAAAATTTCAAAATAACGATAATATCGTTAACATCATTCAGAGCACTGGACTTAGATATCATGGCTTTTGCTTCCTTAAAATTTCCATAGATATTGTTACAATATTGTGAATCATAACATCTGATTTTGTTATCATGCAATTTCTCTTTCAGAATTTCTATAGATATTGAAATAATATTGTTTTACGTAAATCATAGCTTTGGATTTTGTTATCATGCCATTTCTCTTTCAGAATTTCTATAGATATTGCAATAATATTGCTTACGTGAATCATAGCGTTGGATTTTGTTATCATGCCATTTTTTCTTTTCAAAATTTCTACAGATATCCTGATAATATCGTTAACATCATTCAGAGCATTGGACTTAGATATCATGGCTTTTGCTTCCTTAAAATTTCTATAGATATTGTTATGATATTGTTAATGTGAATCACAGCGATGGATTTTGTTATCATGCCATTTTTCTTTCAACATTCCTATAGATATCATAATAATATAGAATTGGACTTAAATTATCATGCCTTTTTTTCATGGCATTGGATTTTGTTATCATGACATTTTTCTTTCAAAATTTCTATAGATATCATAATAATATAGCATTGGACTTATGTAATTTTTTTCTTAATTTTCAATAGTATTGTTAAAACGAATTTTAGTTTAGTTATGACGTTTTCATTTCATTTCTTTTCTATGGATATTACAATAATGTTATTAACGTGAAATAACTTGACTTTATTATGGCATTTTTCTTTTCAAAATTTCTATAAATAATATCAACTATGAAGCTCCAGAAAAGATAAAAGAGCACCATAAATGTAGTCCATATTGACTTTTATGCTTTATTTCAAGTCTTCTGAATCCATGATATCTTTGAGAGATATCATAATAGAACAGACGCAAAATTTGAGTAGCTTTTTTTTTTTGAAAAATTCACAAAAAGCTTTCACTTGATTTCAAGATTCTCACTTGTGCCCATTCAAACATGGCATCTCTTGTGCCAAATCAAGATGTATTTGAATGTTATTTTAAACGCAAGCATGAATGGGTTTTATTTGGTTTTATGAGGTTTTTACTTGACATCCACATTCACTGTATGGAAAATGTCAGCGTGAACATTTTAATAAACATCTGACTCGCTGTTCATACACAAGAAAGAAAGTCATATGAATTTGGAACAACATAAAGGTGAATAAATAATGACAAAGTTTTCATTTCTGGGTGAACCATCACTTTAAGCGTCATATAAGACCAAGGATGGAGAGAGAAAGGCAGAAAGAAGAGATAAACAGGGTGAGGCTGTATAAGGGCCATTCTTTCCCCACATAATCCCAAGAGATAGAAAAACAGAGATTGTGTGCATGTGTGAGAGAAAGATACAGAGAGTAAGTGAGTGGGAGAAAGAGTTACCGGTAACCCCACCTTGCCGAGTGGAACAGTGGGATGTAAAGAAAGAGGTGTCTGGGGGTAAAGTTACAGGCCACAAACATGTGCCTGTTAGATAACATGAGAATGGAGCCTGTATCTCTTTCCTCAAAGCTTTGCCCCAAAACAAGACCCTTTCCCACTGTACACCTGGATGTACGCCAGAGGATACTTTCTCAAGTCCATATATACAGTGACAGAAGACACGGGTCACTCGCACAGTCATGGAATCAGAGATCTTGTGGGATTCGCAGAAGGCCCAGACAGGTTTGTAGAGCGGGAAGATCGCGGTTTCAGCCCCCTGGTTAGAGTAATACCATCTTCTCCAAGGTCAATGATGTAGTTCCAAAGAACCTACAACAGCTGCTTGTGTGGAAGGTCATAACTGACGCTCATTTGTCCCACATACCATCTCGGAATGGCTCGGAATGATGGCTTCCATTAGCGAGATCAGAGAACGGCTCATCAGGGAGAGTTGAAACACAAGCCTGGTTTCTGGTCTAAATTTCCACCATCGAATCCCTTTTACACAAAAATATTCTCCACAAAAATCAGTGTAGATGATGGAAGGCTGTTCTTTCCATCTGCCTGATTCCACTGAGGACAGTGAACCTTCTCACCCACATGTGTAGTGATCTGGTTAGTTAAAACCCCCTGAGGGAGACAGACGGGAAACATCTGTCCTTGACTTCAGTCCAGCTTGAATGGATCACACAAAGATGAGAATAAACAGTCTGCTGTCACTATGTGAGTTCAGCGGACACTGAATTTATCATTACAATACTTAACAAATGTTGACATCACTCATTACATAATGGTATATACTGGAGCCATGTGAGTAAAAACAGGCAAACAAATTCTAGTAGGGTCTCCAGCATGACCATTATTGTAGCACGTATCGCCTGAAAAGATTAGTTCACTTCCAAAATACAAATTTCCTGATAATTTACTCACCCCTATATCATCCAAGATGTTCTTTCTTTCTTCAGGAGAAAAAAAATTAAGGTTTTTGAGGAAAATATTCCAGGATTTTTCTCCAAATAGTGGACTTCAATGGGGATCAATGGGTTGAAGGTCCAAATTGCAATTTCAATGCAGCTTCAAAGGGCTCTACATGATCCCAGCCGAGGAATTAGGGTCTTGTCTAGCGAAACGATCGGTCATGCACTAGCTCAACCTCACGCATTACGTAATCATGTTGGAAAGGTCACACGTGACATAGGCAGAAGTACAAACCCAGTATTTACAAAGCGATCGGGCAAAGAAAGTCAAACGCCCTTTACAAAAAAGGTAAAACAACGATGTCGGACGATTTTGAAGTTGGAGGAGAACATGAGATGGAATTTTTTGCTTTACCCTACCCTTTGAACCGAAGTACACAGATGAAGAACTAACCACATGTGACCTTTCCAACGTGATTACGTAATGCGTGAAGACACGCACGCACATCACAGAGCTAGTGCAAGACGAGTTTTTGTGGTTAAAAAATATATACATTTTTATTTTTTTAGAAAATTACCAATCGTTTCGCTAGAAAAGACCCTTATTCCTCGGTTTGGATCGTGTGGAGTCCTTTGTAGCTGCATTGAAACTGCAGTTTCAACCTTCAACCCATTGGCCACCAATGAAGTCTACTATATGGAGAAAAATCCTAGAATGTTTTCCTCAAAAACCTTAATTTATTTTCGACTGAAGAAAGAAAGAAAGACACGAACATCTTGGATGACATCAGGAAATTTTTCCAAGACCTGCCAAATGCCAATTCAACATGTTCAATCAATATCCGACCAACACCAACAGGGGTAACACATAGATTCCACAAAACCCAACAAATACATCTGTTGCTGTTTGTCGGCATTTGTTGGTGCAGAATGAATTGGCCTTTGTAGAGCGCAACAGCCATGTTTTGGAAGTAAAAACACCATTCATTTACTCCATAGCGAAAATAGACTTTTAACAATAACTGATAAACCTTTAAAAACTGATCTGTTGTGAGCTCTAAGGTTGTTAATCAATTGTATATGCTTTTGACGAACCCATCTGTTTACATCAATTCAACTTAAACTTAAGATAATCATGCCTAATTGCAGAATTCATGGTGAAAAACTACATTACCCATGATACTCTACAGAAAATTCCACCAATCAGCGAGTCACAGTGAGCAAAGAGCGCTAAAAGAAATATTTAGCTCCATCCACTCCCACAAAGCACCACAAATGACATAAATCGTTTTCTTATGCTCTCAAAATACTTAAGTATTTGTGTTTTGAAAAGAACTTTAAATATATCGTTTCTATAGATACAACCAGCATCTTTTACATAATAGTTTTACATTTTTCCATTGTTTTTAATTTGATTAATGTCATTCTCAGTGGTTTATGGGATTGTAATTCTTTCCGTCACTAAAGCTGTTAATTATATATATAAATATTAAAATGTTGTAGTATTAAAGTGCAAATGTCTCCACAAGTGATTACATTGTAATGAATATAATTTTTTTGTGCAATGTGTGATTTTCAGGGGCTTTTCCAGAAATATGCACAAGGGCCAGGCAAGGGACTGTTGCTTACAACATGATCTATTTTAACTATATTAATTATAAAGTTAATTAAAATATAGAAGTATGTCATTCACAGTACTTAAGCTTGCACTGAAAAAGACAAAAAGATAAAGCAAAGACTGTTGTAACTAGGTTGATGTTCTGATGTGATCTTACATAGCTCTCTTACTCAAAAATACACAAATAAAAACAATCAGCCAAACCCTGAAACATTTCAGCATTCCTTTATATGTAAAAAGCTTCGGAGAACAAACTTAATAACCTCATTACGGTTTGGCTCTAGGTGCTAAAGTGTAAGGTTTTATTTTGGAAATGTAATCGGCTGACCTATTTTACGGTTATGAGCTTTTATGTGTGTGAGGGGGGCTATAACATAGTTACCTACCTCTAGGAGTTATCTAGCATGTGGTTTCATGTTGAGGCCCATTTCTGCTGCTGTGGAAAGCTGTATTAAAACTCACTTGTGGCCACTGGCAGTGTCAAGCAGACATTTATTGCACAGATTTAAAACACAAAAGCTATCTTTAAAATGAGCATGGCTGGAGCATGGGGGACCACAGGCAAACTGCAGATCAGATGAGTTTGGGGTTAGAGCCTGGGATGTCCTATGAGAACAGTCAAGTAGTTATTTTGAAATAAGGGAATGCCCAGTATTTTGTCGTAGCACACTATTTAAACTTGATCCCAATGTCAACAAAGCACAAAAATAGTCAATAAAATGATAAATTCTTCCTAATTTGCCTTAAGTAACTATAAACATTACCTGTAACAGCATTTGTTATGCAACCCATATTAAACCCATATTGTTTGCTGATACAGCAGAGTCCAAATTAAAGTCTGAAAATCAGGCATTTTAAATCAAATTTGAGAAACACTGTAAATAAGTTATGCTGTTGTCATTAAATCAAAAGGGAGACCTGCAAAGACCTAAAAGGCTTATGTTAATTGCTTCTATTTTTCCTTTTCAGCAAATTATATCATAATAATCATAATTTATTCATTCTTCAATAAAACTGTAATGATAATGTATTGTTTTAAAAAAAAAAAAAATGCAAAATATAAGCAGTTAACAAATTTGCATACATTTCTCAGTATTTTATGTATCTCTATAATATTATTAATAATTTAAATATTTAAAATATTATTCCCTTGAAAAATGTTTTAAATACAAACAAAAGTAAATAGAATCAACAGTCATAAAATTCTTAGCATTTTATGTTTCTCTATAATAATACAACATAAAAATAATTATATAATAATAATAATAATAATAATATAATTATATAATAATTATAATAATAATAATAATAATATAAAAATAATACTTTAAAATTATAATTTGCTGAAAATATTTATTAAATAAAAACACAAATAAAAAGAAATACAAAAGCAATTCACAAATTAATATGAATTTCTTAGTATTTTATGTTTCTCTGTAGCAACAACAGCAGCAGCAGTAATAATAATAATAATATAATAATAATAAATATAAAAATAATACTTTAAAATTATAATTTGCTGAAAATATTTATTAAATAAAAACACAAATAAAAAGAAATACAAAAGCAATTCACAAATTAATATGAATTTCTTAGTATTTTATGTTTCTCTGTAGCAACAACAGCAGCAGCAGTAATAATAATAATAATAATATAATAATAATAAATATAAAAATAATACTTTAAAATTATAATTTGCTGAAAATATTTATTAAATAAAAACACAAATAAAAAGAAATACAAAAGCAATTCACAAATTAATATGAATTTCTTAGTATTTCATGTTTCTCTGTAGCAACAACAGCAGCAGTAATAATAATAATAATAATAATTATTATTATTATTATTATTTGTTTATTTGCTGAAAAAAATATTAAATGGAAACAAAAATAAATAGAAATATAAAAAGCAATTAACATGACTTTGTTTGTTATTTTATATGTTTCTCTATATAATAATCATTCAAATTTAAATAATTAAAATTTAGTTTGCTCAAAATATGTATAAAATTAGAAACATTTGTTGGACCCCACTGTATGAATTCGTTTGTACTAGTGGATAAGAGGAGTACAGATAGAGCAAAACCTGATCCAGGATCAGCCCTCTGGCTGTTATACTCTTTAGAAGCAGGAAGCGGAAAACCATATTCCGGTGAAATCCTACCTTTCCTCTTCGAGATAAAAGTGCTGGTGATGCAGGAGGTGAGTAAAGGCATCACTTTGAAGATCTTAGAATACTGCGGAAATTACCAAGATCAGATAACATGGAAAAGGAGCAGGCTTTGTGTGAATGGGCCTAGAGTGTTTTTCTAATTCATCTGGGCTCTCTCAGGCCCTCTGCTGTTTTAAATACAGAGGTGACCTAAAATACATAACTGAAACTCATAAACGTAAATGTGTAGCGACACCTTGTGGTTGAACTATGTACTACAAGTTAGCTTCTGATTCGCACATACACACAACCATGTAAACAGACTTACTGGGATGCAGAACTCCTGTGAGAGGTACTTAAGTACTTCCTGGCCGAGTAAGTTACTCCTGAACGTTAGATTTCCCGGCAACGACGTGTCAAACTCCTTCCTCACAACAGAGGCCACAGAATCCAAAATAAGGAGCCCCGCTCGACACGCAATTATGGCTTCCTCCAGACACTCCAGTCTGTGCAACATCAATAAAACGCCCCACTAATATGTGTTCACAAGCTTAAATACAGCCTGGCATAACACAAGAGACTATCATGAACTCATTTATGTGCATTTATGCAATAATGCTATAGTCAATCCATTTGAAACTCAGGATTTGAATTCATTGCATTTTCATTTTAATTTACATTTACATATTTAGCAGACTTAATCTAAAAATGTACATATATGTATTTAGCAGATGTTTTTTATCCAAAGCGATTTTAATTGTATTCAAGGTATGCACTACTAGTGACAAGTTTGGAATCGTTTAATTTTTTTGTTTTTTTCTTTTTTGAAAGAAGTCTGTCGTGCTTACCAAAGCTCTATTCATATTACCACATAATACAGTAAAAGCAATAATATTGTATAATATAATTGCAATTTAAAATAATTGTTAATTAATTCAGTTTAAAATGCAATTTATCACTATGATGGCAAATACATTATATATATATATATATATATATATATATATATATATATGTGTGTGTGTGTGTGTGTGTGTGTGTGTGTGTGTGTGTGTAATTTTTTTTTTTTTTTTTTGTGACCCTGGACCACAAAACCAGTCATAAGGTAAATATTTTGAAATTGAGATTTATACATCATATGAAAGCTGAATACAAAAGCTTTCAATCAATGTATAGTTTGTTAGAGATACAACTATTTGAAAATCTGGAATCTAATGATTTTTGGCATAAAAGAAAAATCTATAATTTTGACCCATACAATGTATTTTTGGCTACTGCTACAAAGACTGGTTTTGTGGTCCAGGGTCACATTTAAAAATATATTAAAATAGGAAACAGCTATTTTAAATAATTAAATAATAATAAGCAACGATATTGCTCTTTTTGCTTTTCTTTTGATCAAATAAATGCTTTGGTTAGCATAAGAGACTTCTTTTAACTATTTATTCCAATTTATTATTCGAAACTTTTAGTGTAAATGTCATAATCTCATGGCATCCATTCCCTTGGAATCAAACCCAAAACTTTGGCGTTGCTAGCGCCACACGCTATGGTTTGAGCTGATCCCCTAAAAGCTCTACATAGAAATTAAAATAGAAATTAATAGAACATAGAAATTAGAAATTAAATAGAATTGAGCCAGAGTGAGTCAGAGTGAAAATGAATAAAAATAAAAAATGGCAGGTTTCATTTTTAGGTGAACTATTACTTTAAAAGTACAGTAAACTAATTAAATTATAAAAAATAAAAAATAAAAATGTATAGGTGTTTGGGAAGTGTTCCAACCTATTCAGGACATCCTGACAGGTCAGTTCATGAAGAGACGAACACGAGATGCCATCTCCAGCAGACGCTCCTTCACCGAGAGTGAAGAATTCTGGGAATCTGGCCTGTGACATTTCTATCAGTCTTAGAGAGGAAGATAGTTAGTTTAAGAGAAAACACTAAAAATGCACATGAAAGAGAATACGTAAACTTTTTGAACACCTTTGTTAAATGTGAGCCAAAATCATCACAATTAAAAGAACCAAAGACTTAAACTACTTCAGTCTGTGTGCATTGAATTTATTTAATACACGAGTTTCACAATTTGAGTTGAATTACTGAAATAAATGAACTTTTCCACGACATTCTAATTTATTGAGATGCACCTGTATATATATATATATATATATATATATATATATATATATATATATATATATAGTGACTATGGACTGTCAAGCTATAAAAGTACAACTTATAGTGGGGAAAATACACAAGCTCTTAAATCAAATATTGCACAAGTCTGTTTGAAATGTAAATAAAACAAAGATTATTAGGGTAAATTTTACAAAGAAAACATTCCAAAAATTTTGTTTAATTCAATATTTTACATGCCATTTCTGCTGAAATTAAATTAGCTCTTAAATCAAATATTGAGCAAGTTTGACAACATGACCAATGACATTTGATTGATTTCTGAATGATCACGTGACAATGAAGACTGGAGTAATCCCTGCTGAAAATTCAGCTTTGCATCAGAAAAAAAAATACAATTTAAAATGTATTCCAATAGTATACAGTTGTTTTGAATTGTAATAATATTTCACAATTTTACATGAATCTTAATTATTTCATAAGGTTGACCGGCAGTGCAAATAATGACATAATGTTCACTTCAGGGTGAACTGCAGTAGACTACCTCAGTGAGAGCACCCAGTGGCAGTCCTCCACTGTCCAGGACAGGACAAACACAGCTCTCCTTTCTTCCTCCATAAATCCCATACCTGTCATGATCATCAAAAACAACATCACTACTGATGAAAGACTTCAGGTGTGTGAGGTCAATGGGGTCAATGACTTACGGTGCTCACAGCCGCCGGGACACAGGCTTTACTGACCAGCTGCAGGAGTCCAGAGTCCAGCCAGGCGCGTGAGCTCCACGGGCGAGATGGACGGGACATCCTGCAGGTCAAAGAGCACACACGCTTACAGAAGTCTCCTCCGAGAGCTGGTCATCGCTAGAGTCAGCGGTCAGCAGTCAGCGGTCTCTCAGCGGCCAGGTTTCCACTTGAAGGCGCTTGAGTCGCTCGCAGAGATCAGCTGAGACGCCCGTCCTCCGTGACTTCTTACTTGCCATTGACACAAAATATCCGTTAAAAGAGTTTTGCGACCGTAATATAATTATAATAAATGACACCCTTCCGCAACGATTGTACACATGATACAGAGAGCTTCAGGATTACGTTTTTCCGTCAAAAAAAAAAAAAAACCTTATGAGTTTTGAAATTGCGAAGCGCGCCCGGAAACAAACAAAAAAATGTAGTGCATGTGGATTGTGGGTAATGTAGTTTATGATGTAAATAAAGCTGTTTTTTTATCTATCTTTTTTTAACCTATATATATATATATATATATATATATATATATATATATATATATATATATATATATATATATATATATATTGTTTGTTTTTTTTGTTTTTTTGTTTTTTGTTTTTTTTTTTTAGTAAAGAGGGTATGACACACCTTAATTTTATTTCACATTATTTAGTAGTAGTAGTAGTATTTACAGTGCAAGACAGGGAGCATACCAACATTGTACCATTTACTAGTATAAAAAAATGGAATAAATGCATTAACAAAAATGTACAAAGTAAAAAGGGCAGCCTTAACATAGTATTAATGTTATTAATAATACTCTGACACTGAGGATCATAAGTTTTTGTTGTTGTTGTTGTTGTTGTTGTTACTAATATTAATAAAAAATAATAATAATAAAAACTTATTTATTTCATGTAATTGCCATTGCAATATTTCTCATTTTTGTTGAATTTTACTTTAAGTAGGCTACTAAAATATATAAAACCAAATAAAATAAAAACTAATATACACAAATTAATAATAATAAAATTAAACAAAGCAAAATTACAAAACCTTAACTAAAATTATAGTGAATACAGAAAATATATATATATATATATATATATATATATATATATATATATATATATATATATATATATATACAGGTGCATCTCAATAAATTAGAATGTCGTGGAAAAGTTCATTTATTTCAGTAATTCAACTCAAATTGTGAAACTCGTGTATTAAATAAATTCAGTGCACACAGACTGAAGTAGTTTAAGTCTTTGGTTCTTTTAATTGTGATGATTTTGGCTTATATTTAACAAATTCCCACCAATTCACTATCTCAACAAATTAGAATATGGTGACATGCCAATCAGCTAATCAACTCAAAACACCTGCAAAGGTTTCCTGAGCCTTCAAAATGGTCTCTCAGTTTGGTTCACTAGGCTACACAATCATGGGGAAGACTGCTGATCTGACAGTTGTTCAGAAGACAATCATTGACACACTTCACAAGGAGGGTAAGCCACAAACATTCATTGCCAAAGAAGCTGGCTGTTCACAGAGTGCTGTATCCAAGCATGTTAACAGAAAGTTGAGTGGAAGGAAAAAGTGTGGAAGAAAAAGATGCACAACCAACCGAGAGAACCGCAGCCTTATGAGGATTGTCAAGCAAAATCGATTCAAGAATTCGGGTGAACTTCACAAGGAATGGACTGGGGCTGGGGTCAAGGCATCAAGAGCCACCACACACAGACGTGTCAAGGAATTTGGCTACAGTTGTTGTATTCCTCTTGTTAAGTCACTCCTGAACCACAGACAACATCAGAGGCGTCTTACCTGGGCTAAGGAGAAGAAGAACTGGACTGTTGCCCAGTGGTCCAAAGTCCTCTTTTCAGATGAGAGCAAGTTTTGTATTTCATTTGGAAACCAAGGTCCTAGAGTCTGGAGGAAGGGTGGAGAAGCTCATAGCCCAAGTTGCTTGAAGTCCAGTGTTAAGTTTCCACAGTCTGTGATGATTTGGGGTGCAATGTCATCTGCTGGTGTTGGTCCATTGTGTTTTTTGAAAACCAAAGTCACTGCACCCGTTTACCAAGAAATTTTGGAGCACTTCATGCTTCCTTCTGCTGACCAGCTTTTTAAAGATGCTGATTTCATTTTCCAGCAGGATTTGACACCTGCCCACACTGCCAAAAGCACCAAAAGTTGGTTAAATGACCATGGTGTTGGTGTGCTTGACTGGCCAGCAAACTCACCAGACCTGAACCCCATAGAGAATCTATGGAGTATTGTCAAGAGGAAAATGAGAAACAAGAGACCAAAAAATGCAGATGAGCTGAAGGCCACTGTCAAAGAAACCTGGGCTTCCATACCACCTCAGCAGTGCCACAAACTGAACACCTCCATGCCACGCCGAATTGAGGCAGTAATTAAAGCGAAAGGAGCCCCTACCAAGTATTGAGTACATATACAGTAAATGAACATACTTTCCAGAAGGCCAACAATTCACTAAAAATGTTTTTTTATTGGTCTTATGAAGTATTCTAATTTGTTGAGATAGTGAATTGGTGGGTTTTTGTTAAATGTGAGCCAAAATCATCACAATTAAAAGAACAAAAGACTTAAACTACTTCAGTCTGTGTGCATTGAATTTATTTAATACACGAGTTTCACAATTTGAGTTGAATTACTGAAATAAATTAACTTTTCCACAACATTGTAATTTATTGAGATGCGCCTGTATATATATATAATATTATTATTATTATTTATTTATTTATTTATTTATTATTTTTTTTAATATTACCAAAAGATATAATAGCATATCAAGGATTTATTTATTTTGCATTTGCATTTGAAACGTCACTAACTTAACTTTTACAAAATATTGAAAAAATAAAGTAAAAGGGAGGCGGGGTACATTTCTTCCATTTACATGTACTGTATGTGATCAAAAACATCTTTTTCTTGGCAACTCTTTATAAAAAAAAGTGACAAATAATGATTTGATAATTGATCGACACTGAAAGAAATGATATTTGATAGGGGTATGCCATGAACAGTAATGATGATTGTGTTAGTTGCATTTATAAGTGAGGTTATGGTTAATCCTGTAGCTAAAAATAAATAATATAAATCATATTTGCTATATTTAATGTTTATTTTGGCTTGATTAAATGCTTTCCTCTGAACCTCTTGGTGTTTTGATAACCTTTGTGATCCTCCCAAGTTATTTTGTCATGCCTTGCTGTCAACTCTGCCCTCCTGACGTCAATACAAAGGAAGTCTTTTTTATAATTTCCTCCTTTTAATAATCCAAATTATCCATTATGGCTTTTGAAAATAAATATGCTTTTTTTAGAGTGCATAATGGGGAGGCCAAATCAGATGACCAAGTCTCTGAGGACACATTAGATTTAGTGATCATTGTGATAAAATCAGCACCAGAAACATTTGTAACATCTGAAATCAAATAAAACAGCCTCAGATGACCCCTTTAAATGGAAAGACATAACAGAATATGTTATTTTTGAGAAACTCGCTGACCCATCTTCAAGCAGCCACCAGCACTGCACATTGCTCTCATGGCATCTGACGGCGGTGTGAAGTTTGACTGAGGCAGACGGGAGGCCCATGTATGGACAAAGTATCAGGCCTGTCTTTCACTATCTCTGTACCTGATAGAGATAAGCACCCAGTCTGTTCATGACACTTGGCAAGGGTCTGGTTAAAATAGACTGAGAGGAATGACTGCAGATAAATCTGGCTACTGTAAAAATACATTTAAAATATATTTTGGTGAAAGATTTATTGCAACAGAACAACCAAAACATATTGATTTCAATTATTTATTATAAATATTAAACTACAATGTTTTCATCAGCATAACTGTATCCAGAAACACAACATGCAAGACTTTTATAAAGCTTAAACATTCTCAACAAAATCATCGTGAGCCAATGTTTAAAGTTGTTGAGCTCAACAACATGATCCACCTGTTTCTGTCTAGAGTAAATGGCCCTTGATGTTCATTATCAGACGTTCCTTCATTTGTTGATGTGCTTTATTTGTTCAGTTGTTATTCTAGTTCTGTAAACACTGTAATGGCATACAAGGGTCAACATGGATAAATGCAAACAGTGGCATTCTGTCCACATACGCCATCCTCTTATCCTCTCTCTTGCTTTGTCTTTTATAAGAGGGTCAAAAAACAATATGTGTTTGTTTAAGTGATTTATTCGGTCTTCAAATTAGGCCTTGTTTGCATGTCCTGCTGTAACCATAAATATATGCTGTAGCCTTTGTGTGTGACCAATGTTTAAATAAAAACAGATAAATAAAATAAAATAAAAAATCAACATGATGAAATGGTTTATCAAAAAGCGGGGCCAAAAATGGAAATAGCACGTACTGAAAAATACAGAATTAAACATAATTAAATACAGAAATCTAAAATTAAAACATTGATTTATGTCAAAGAAATAGAGTAAAAATAATATGCAATTATCCAACAAAAAAGAATGCATTTAAATAATTGAGCAGGCCTCTGTCATATTTGCATGAAATCTGAATTTCAAAATTGTATGCATCTTTCTCCTGGAAATGAGACCAGAAGAGATAGCCTGCATCTACTTGCATTGCACTTCTTAACTTCATCATTATAAATTCATTACACATGAAGTCATATTACATTATCATCATATATAATGTATAGATAGGCCTATGTGTTCTATAATAATTATGATGTATCAATGCGTTCAGTCATAGGTGAAATAGGTAGCCATATGTTTCTATGACTGACATGATGTCTTTAATGTGCTGTTTAGCTCTGTGTGCTGACATCGATGTTTAATGAAATGAAGGGTGAGCACATTCACTCGCCCGCTGACGTCATCGAGGGAGGATCCGCGCTGGCAATCTTGAAAGGGAGGAAAAAATAAATTAATAAATAAAAATTCTTGCAAGGGAGGATGCGCTCGCGCTTTGAGCATCTCTAAGAACCAGCAAGTCGCATTTACTCAGTCAGCTCTAAATAAAAGACAACGTGCTTATATCAAAGGAAACCCCAGCTTTGCACGGAACATGGCATCAAAATGTCCCAAATGTGACAAAACTGTTTATTTTGGTAAGTCGTCCATTTTTTCTTCTATTTGGCAATGCAACGAATAAAACAATGCACGAGCCGGCTGAGCGACTGTCTGCACCGTGGATGACATGTCTGTGAATTTACTTTTCATTCTCTTATGCGTTATAAATAACGTCTGCAAACCACACCGTGTGGGCTCGATGGTAATTGGCTAATCATTCGTGCACGATATTCTTAGTAAATTAATTACGTTTTATGATTAAGATCCATCTGATTGCTCCATTGGACGCTGCAGCTAATCAAAGTATTTGATCTGCTGAGTATTTAATCTGCATGCTATTTGAGAGATCATAAAAACTGAGCTCGTTCAGTGAAATAAACTCCATGAAAATCACCAATGTGTATATAGAGAGAGTTTTCTGATTTAATGCAGGATCGGGATGAATGAAAGTATAGTACACTATAAGGCTCATAATCCCATTGCACTAGAATATATTCTTTGGTTAAAACGGGTGACTGTAAAACATATTAATAATTAGGTGGGTGGTGGATTTTCAATAGCCTATCAGACTTAAGGTTTATTTATTTTATTTTTTTCCTAATGTGAACAGCCATGAGTGAAATAATTATTTAATTAGCATAAACCAATAAAACACCACCACAAACCTTAATGCAACCACTAATTAGATTGAATAACCAGCAGTCAATCTGATTTGACCCATTTTATGGGTCTGGTAAACATTCTCACACTCTCCTGTCCAGACTATACCTTATTAATGGGCCTTTACTTTCCCTTCATTCAAAAAGCCTCCTGTGAATGAGGTCGATAACACATTTTGATTAATTGGAAAATGTTAAACAGAGCTGTTTGTTCATGCTTTTTTATCTTATCTGGTTGAATGTAGGCTGAAATTATTTTCAGCTGCAGGTGTCATTTGGCATTTGTCCCCACAGCGTAATTAGCCATTATATAAATTTATTATTTATCATTAACAGCTGTTGGCTAAAATTAATAAATTCATTCATTCATTTTGTTCTTTCAAGGCAGAAAATCAACATGCATGATTAGCAGATTAAAAATTTGTCTGTGCGAATATCATATGCTGAGCTGACTCCCTCCCACTGAGCACCATAATAATTAAAATGTGAGATCCACTTTGTCTCTGGCTGCTACTCGCTCTCTTGAGACTTTAACAGCTGTGACCTGAGAAAGCATTCCTATTCATTTGAATACCGCAAACAACCTTTAAGTATGCAGTCTGGCACACGGCTACTTTTAAATGGCTTTTAGAAACATGCTTTTTGCCCACATAATTGTGCAGTTATGCCGTCTAACAGCAGTTTGCGCAGGCCTTTATCTTTCTAGTCAGTGGTTAAAGGAATAGTTCGCCCAAAAATGAAAAATGAAAATGTACTCACCTTTAGACCATCCAAGATAGGTGAGTTTGTTTCTTCATCAAAACAGATTTGGAGAAATTTAGCATTAGGCTACATCACTTGCTCACTAATGGATCATCTGCAGTGAATGGGTGCCATCAGTATGAGAGTCCAAACAGCTGATAAACACATCATGATAATCCACAAGTAATCTACACGACTCCAGTCCATCGGTTAACATCTTGTGAAGCAGAAAGCTCCGTGTGTTACACAATTTACAAATTTATCATTAAGATGTATTTAACTTCAAACTGTTGATTCTGGCTAAAATACGAGTCCCCTATCTATATATTGCTTTCTCTATTGCAAATGTTGTTTAGTCTTAATCAGGAGAGGGATCAAGTACAAGTGAAAAGAGTCCAAAACAGTACTAAACAACAGAGAGAACAACAAAGGATGGACTTTTTTTCATTGGAGGAGGCATTATTATGGGTTATAGATTCGTATTTTGACCAGAAGTGATTATTTAAAGTTCAAAACATCTTAACGATGGGTTTGTTTCTTACAAACGCAGCTTTTCAGTTCATAAAACGTTAATTGATGGATTGGAGTGGTGTGGATTACTTGTGGATTATTGTGATGTTTTTATCAACTGTTTAGACTCTCATTCTGACGGCACCCATTCACTGCAGAGGATCCATTGGTCAGCAAGTGATGTAAAGCTAAATTTACAGCCCAAAATCTGTTCTGATGAAGAAACACACTCATCTACATCTTAGATGACCTGAGGGTGAGAACACTTTCAGTCAATTTTAATTTTTGGGTGAAATATTCCTTTAATAACCTTTTTTTGTTCCATGAAAGTCATTAGATATTTAGATTATTAGTATTTCTAAAACTTTTTCTCTTTTGTTTCTGAAGTGTTTGCAACCTTTGTAACTTTCTGTCAGACTGCAATTTGCCGTGCATATCCTCACTATGGAAACAGCTCATTTGATACTCAGGTTAAGAGAGCATCATGAAAGCATTAAGCAGCACTGCATATCTAGAGACAAAGACTAATTACTATCTGTTCAACTCCCGCACATTTGTCTGCACCCCAAAAAAAACATTCAGTTTTTAATCTTGTTAATATCCTGCTGTGTGGGTATGTCTGTGAGCAGAAATATGGAGAAGGAAATAGAAATAGACATCATAAAAGCAAAAAATAAAATAAAAAATACATTAAAAAAATTATATTATTAAAAATAATGTAAAAAAAAAAATAGAAATAAGCATACAATATTTTAATAAATAAATATATTTCCACTGTAGCTAGTTGCATGGAACCAAAACTACATCGCAATGGAAAGTTGTTAAACTGCTACATGAAAGAAACCATAACTGGCTAATAGGTTGCATTTTTATTTAAATTTCTCTGAAAGTCACTATAAGTTATATAGTGATATATAGATATAGATAGATATATTATAATCGATAATTGTTTTAAAAGAAGTCTCTAATGCTCACCAAGGCTGTTTATTTGATCAAAAATACAGTAAAAACTGTAATAATGTGAAATATTATTAGAAATTAAAATAACTGTTTTATATTTTATTTTAACATGTATTTGTGATAGCAAAGCTGAATTTTCAGCATCATTACTCCAGTCTTCAGTGTCACATGATCCTACAGAAATCATTCTAACATGCTGCATTTCTCAGGGCACATTTTTTGCATATATGTTAAAAAAATAAATATGTTAAAAATGTTGATCCTTTGGTCAATAGAAAATTCAAAAGAGCAGCATTTATTTGAAATTGAAATCTTTTATAACACTTTTATATCATAAAAATAGATAGATAGATAGATAGATAGATAGATAGATAGATAGATAGATAGATAGATAGATAGATAGATAGATAGACAAACACACATGGTGTATCATGTCAGAAAAAGATTCTTTAAGACAAATAATCGCTAGAATGTAATAAAAGAAACCCTTTTTATTGGTTTATTCAAAGTAATCCCTTCTTTATTAGGCGTTTTATTGCCTTATATGCATCATGTGCTTGCAAAATGAAGAAAATGGATTTGTTACCCTGAGGCAACATCCTGCAATAGAACACACAAAAATAAACACACTTCCCCAAACATCCTTGAATGGATTTCACAAAGTTTGACCTGAAATGTTACTGTGCTGTTCTTCAGTCTTGACTCAGAGAGACGTGACGCTGCTCTGTGGAGATCGGCTCATGAGGGTGTCTTGTGCTCCCTGAGGCACATGCCTGGAATATTTTGGCCTCGATATGACAGGGTCAGATTTGATAAGAACCTTTCCATCTATAATAGTGTTTCACAGTCATCCACATCTCCCTGACATCCTCTGTGAGACAGTAAACAGACGGACATTAGGCTTCACATTAT
Source organism: Spinibarbus caldwelli (assembly GCA_039654775.1). Classification (NCBI taxonomy): domain Eukaryota; kingdom Metazoa; phylum Chordata; class Actinopteri; order Cypriniformes; family Cyprinidae; genus Spinibarbus; species Spinibarbus caldwelli. The sequence continues at coordinate 7,934,351 of CM077241.1, read as the reverse complement.
CTCTCAGTGGATTTAGTTAGACACATTAAAACACGTCTTGACAAAAGACTAAATGGATAAACACATTTAGATGGTCCAGGATAGACGAGACAGAGTAAAAGATGAGACTCAAACCATTTCATAAAAGCTGTGATCTTTGCCAGGCACCATTACAGTAATAGTCTCTACGGAGTAATTTCAGCTCAGTTGTTATAATGAAGATAGTGGCTTCAAGGAAGAGTTTTAACACTTTTATTCAAAGAACTCCTTAAACCATCATCTTAATGTACATCTTCAGATGAATGATGATCTGTAAAGGGAATCTCTTTGTGTCTTGTAGCGGAAAAAGTAACATCTCTGGGAAAAGACTGGCACAAATTCTGTCTGAAGTGTGAACGCTGTAACAAGACCCTGAATCCAGGAGGACATGCAGAGGTGAGAGGAAGACAGATAAAAAACATGGAAAAAGAAAGTGTTGAAGATAAAGATCCCATTAAATGCACTTTTCCTTCCATGTATATTTTCTAATGAACTGGAAGTTGCTGCATGACATTGAAATATTACATCTAATGTGGTCAAGATGTTGATTTATAGTTTGCAAATTCATATTTTAGATACAATTTTTACTGTTATGTAGTTATTTAGTTATTTCTATTTTTGATCCTAAAATGAAAATACTCAATCAAAGCAAAAAGAACAATCACAGTGCTTCCAGTCTTTAAGTAAAACACAACAGTTTATGATTCTGTTCAGTTGTGATCATTATCATCAGTGTTTTTGAACAAAATGGTTTAGTGAACGATTCAATCACTCACTCTTAAAGACTGGTTGAATTTGGAATAGCATGTTAACATACTACTCTTTTCTGCATTTCTGTCATCTCTACATGGCTAATATAGTAAGAGAAGTATGCTAATCCTAAAGGCATATTCACACCAACAGCACAGCAATTTTTTGTCAATTTTATTTGTCTGTTTAGAACAATGCATGCAAAAATGTAATGATTTGCTTTTTGACAGTAGCTGTAACTTAAACAAAAGCAGAAATACAGTGGTTACCCTGTTTACTATGGTACACCGAGCAGTACTGCTAAACCTTCTGTTTCCTGAATGAATCAACTGGTGTTGAATCTGTTGAGGAAATGGTTGAATTATTCACTCATAAAGAGTTACTTGTTGGATAAATGTAACCTGCAGAAAGGTTCGTTGCAAAATGGGAAATTCTACAATATGTGCATGCAACATTATATTAGCGAGTGAAATAATTTGTTGATGTCAAACACACCTTATGATTTAATACTTTCTATTGCTAGGCTGGTGGTGTTATGGGGAGGGAGGTTCTCATTCTAGAGCGTATTTGTATTGTATTTGTAGCCTAAATTGTCCCTAAATACTATACATTTTATATATGTATATCTGATTAAAACCCATAACTAAAAATCACCAAACTCTTTAAACTCCAAAAAAAAGAGCACTGACATGTTAACAAGTTAACATTATAATGAAAATTCACACTTTTAAGTTGTTGCAGTGTTTGTTCTAGATAACGATGCAGATAATCCACAGATTCTAACAAACTGTTATCTGCAGAGCAAAGAGCCTTAATGCTTTCCATATATCATATTAATTGTATTGAATGTGCACTTGTGTACTTTTACTGCCCTTTGAGTGTACTTCAGATAAAAAAACTGTACTTGCAGATAATATTAATGAAATAAAGGCCACTTAAAGAGAGTACACTTAATGTACACTTAATGAGTTTCTTAATGTACACTTTTAAAAAGTGCACTTTGTAAAATGTCAAATTAAAAGTTTTGCGTTTTGTTTTAAAATTGTTTTGCTTCAAAGTGCACTTATTTTATTGTGTTGACTAACAAATCACATGTAAAGTACTTGCTTATAATTAACAAGTAGTGTGTTATTTGATATTACATTCATATGTATTATACAAATGTGTAATTACAGATATATTTAAATACATGACATACTTGATATTTTTTTTTTAGTGTACCATAAATGTTTGTCACTATTTGTCAACCCTAAATTACATATAAAGAAGTCCTACTTAGTTCAACTAGTTGCATTTAGTAAAAATTTAAACTATAATACATTTTTCATTTAACTATAAGATTCCACAAATAAGTGTCAGAAAACATTACATTTAATTAACGCTTAAATCTATTCTTGTAAAGTGTATTATTTCCATAATAAGGCTATTTTTAAAAGGATGTTAACGTGTAGCCTAATTCTTTTCCACAAAGGCCGGTACAGTTGTTTGCTCTTTAGATGTTGAGAATAATTCATGCTTTAATCTTTGGACAGCATGAGTGTTAATTTTTGATGACAACAGACAAGGACGACAGGAACTGGATGCCTAATTAATCTCAGTGATGTGCTCTATCTACTGTTAACAGCATGATGGGAAGCCATACTGCCACAAGCCATGCTATGCTGCCCTCTATGGACCAAAAGGTGCAGTATTTCTAATTAGTGTCTCAGATGCATCTATTCATAATTTGTGGGGCTTGCAGCAAGTAGGGCACTCTTTGCTTTGATGCTACAGATTCTTAATGAGACAGACAGCCTGTATATCTGACCTTCAGATATGGATTAAAGTGATTTACTCACCCTTGTGTCATTTCAAATCTGTATGCCTTTCTTTCTTTCTTTTGTGGAAGAAGATATTTTAAAGAATGCTGATAACCAAACAGTTCTGGGTCCAATTGACTTCCATAGTATTTGTTACCAACATTCTTCGGTATATCTTGTTTTGTGTTCCACAGAAGAAAGAAACTCATACAGGTTTGGTATGACATGATGGAATGAATAAATGACAGGATTTTCATTTTTGAGTGCACTATCCCTGCACTAGCCCATGTTAAATTCTTACATACTGTGATGTGTAAATACCACCCATATAACAGAATCAGAAAAGAAGCGACTGTACTGCCTGTCATATTCCTGTAGGTGTGAATATCGGCGGGGCCGGATCATATGTCTATGACACACCTGTCAACGACGACACTGCCCCTGTTGCAATGGAAACCAAGCCCAAGACTGAAGAGAAAAAGACTACCAGGGGCCCAGTGAAGGGTGAGTTTGTACTACTGTAGGCCATAATGTAGAGACTTAACCCTATTGTCCACTGTATTTGTTTGATAGGCCTCTAAATTCTCAACACCATCCAAACTAGCCAGCTCTTAAAGTAATAGCAGCCAAATAACCTAATAGCCCAGCTGCTGATATCTGTTAATCAAAAAACAAAAGAAAAAAGAGGAAATCAATCACTTTTGTAGCTTTAAGGATTCATCTATATTTCATTTAGAATTTAGTGTTTGATAACTTTATTCAATTTCTGTATATTCCCTACTTGCTGAAGGGCACAGGTAAATATGACATTTATTATGGGTTTATGTGAGGATTGTTTTAAGTTCACTTAAATTAGAAGTTGGTATTTTTTAAAGTCTAATAAATGTTATAGCTCTCAATTATACTGCAATGTTAAATTGTTATAGTCAACAGCTAAATATTAGGGAAAAAAATAACAATTTCCTATAGAGACATAAGTAGTATTGGTATCAATGATACTCACCTTCAGTCATAAAACAAGATGCCATTAAACAAATATTAAAATATACTGTCTTTATGTTGTTTCTACATTAATTTGAAGATTGAATGTGAAATTATTGCATTATAAAAGTAGATTTAAAAACTTTAATGTTAGGTGGGATTATTTGCGATTAATCTCGATTAATTTCTGAAAAAAAGTGTGCTATTAATCAGTTTTTTTTTTTTTATCAATTGACAGCACTAATATATATATATATATATATATATATATATATATATATATATATATATATATATATATTCTGAATATTGAATAAAATGGAAATTGAAATGAAAAATAACATCATCATTTACTCAAACAGTTTCTTCTTCTGTTGAACACAAAAGAAGATATTTTGAAGATTGTGGATAACCAAACAGAAGCCATTGACTTCCAGAGAATGGAAAATAATAATAATAATATGGAAGTTAATGGCTACCAGCAACTGTTTTGTTACCAATGATTTCCATTTTTTGGACGAACTATTCTTTAATTCATATGTTGGTCTTTATTACACGTTAGCAACCATATAGCAACACAATTGCGATATTTGCACGGGCAAATCTAATGTGTTTTCTAGAACAAAGTGGGTGGTGATAATGAATTCTGTATTATGTTTTAGGATTATTACATTTATGGTAATCGTTATTTCAATGAATTTTATTTTTGAGAATAACTGTTTACCTAATTTTCTCCAGCTGCAAGCTTCAGTTCGTTTTCTGGTCAGCCGAACATCTGCCCAAGGTGTAACAAAACAGTGTACTTCGGTAAGCGCTGACATTCAGACAGTAAAGTTCACCAAATATGGACTTGTGCTGGAACTTGTGTGTTCAGCAACGCCAGGACATATATTAGCATTTCCTGAGGCTGCCTCATGCTTACAGAAGGGCCTGTGTTTCCTTCTTTGTGTTTCAGCTGAAAAGGTCAGTTCCCTGGGTAAAGACTGGCACAGACCCTGTCTGCGCTGTGAGAGGTGCAGCAAGACTCTGGCTCCAGGCAGCCATGCAGAGGTGAGGGACAGAGAGAGCAAAAAACACTGCAGCTGGTCAACTTTCAATTCCACATGAAAGACTTATCTTGATTCTCATATGAAAAAAATATATAAATACATATATTGCTAATTTTAAGTTATTTATTTTCTCATGTATTTTTGGCCATTTTTATATATTTTAATCTATATAATTTATATTGTGCAAATGATAAAAATACATTTTGACATTTTCTTGCCCCTCAAATTTAGTATTTAAAGTATTTAAAGGTTTAAACTGAATATATTTTCATTGTGCTGTTCACAACATTTGGTCAGGAAAAAAAGTGAATCTGTATAGATGGAGTAGAAATGTATGTATCCTCTCTCAGTAATATCATAAAGGTGCAGGTCAAAAATGTCCAGATTTATTTTTTAAATGACATTTGAAGACAAGTATGATTTAATAGTGTACATTGGTTCTGTTTTAAACTACAGCATGATGGCCAGCCGTACTGCCATAAACCCTGTTATGCTGTTCTCTTTGGACCAAAAGGTACATTTTCCACTGTCCAATTTCCAATTTCATTCTTACTTTATGTACTTTATGTAAAATCTGTTGACGAGATTCAATTTTGGTGTCTGCATCAAGTAAAATTTACAAAACTAATTTTATATACACAGAAAGCATATTCAATGCAAGTGTCTACGTTAATGTTTCAACTTCCAAATAACATTTATGAAAATAAAATGTAAAATATGGGTGAAATAATGTTCCATCGTCATTAAGAGTGACAGACATTTATGTGAAAATGAAACAACATACTTATTCTGACCTTTACTTATTAAAATAAGTAGAGATCATACTACATTTTATTATATTTTTAATAATTAAATTCTTACTGATTAAATACTTGCTGACAAATGAGTAAAACCTAGTGGTTTGAAGATTGGTAAAGATTTAAAATGAATGAATGAATGAGTATTTTGGAGGGCTGCACTGTGATCCTTAACATGATTCTTGTTTTAAATATGGCTCACAAGATTTCTGGTATATGAATGACTATTGTTACACTGAATGACTTTTTTTTTTTTTGTAAATCATAGCAAAAATGTATGATAGTCATTATTATTTGTATATTTTTATGTAATTTATTAATTTTAATTTTATTTTATTATTATGTTTTATTTATTTATTTATGCACAAAAAATAAAACTAAACAGGATACATTCTAATGTATGGGGGAAAAAATAAAGCTTTATTAAACTTTTATTGTTTTGATGGTCTTTGACACGTGCATAATGTTATTTGGCTGTTTTTGTTCAGGAGTGAACACTGGAGGTGTTGGCAGTTACATATACGAGGACCCAAACACTGAGAGCCAGTCCTAAGAACCACAACCACACCAGCAGTATTATTAGCAACCTTAGATTCAAGCCTCTTGTCTGCTTCCTTTAACTCCACTTCCTCTCTTTCTTGAATCTGCCACTTACATTCTAATTGTACTAAAACAAGTATTACTACTTACTAACAGGAATATGTGTTTAGCCTTTTTGCTGTATTTATATATGGTTTATATATTTTTAAGAATGTAGTTAAGATATTGATTTTTTGACTGTGACATTGAATTACAAGTAACACAACAAAATTCTGTTCAGAATGAAACGTTTGCTATTAGTTCTAATAGTTGTGTAGCACTTTAGCACACTTATTTATTATAGTTTACTGACAGCATATGTTTTCTGAACTTTGCACTTAAGGTCTGTTTATGTATTAAAAAAAAACAACAACAACAAAAAAAACTTTGTATTTGAAATTAAAAATATTGTCAAGTGTATTGAATTGTTTCAATTTTGGGATGCCTAGAAGACTACACTGCCAATACATTCACCAAAGAAGAAAATTATTCTGAAGCTGGAAACAATCTCAATCAATCAATCAATCAATCAATCAAAAAATCAATAAATACCCACTCTTAAAAAAATAAATCAATCAAAAATGACAAATAATTGTGTCCAGTTAAATGAAATGAAACACAGATGCTGCTATAATTATATATAGCCTAATGCATTGTTGTAGTTTATATAACATATTTGTTATATCATAAAATTCATTATTATTAGAACACGTACAGGTTTGCACAGAAAATTCAAGGATATGTCACAAATCATGATGATAGCAATAAATGAATGTTGTTTGCAACTCTTTTTTTTATCCAGTTATATTATTAATAAATTAAAGTAAACGCTGCACTAGACAAATATACGTTTCGTTTGCACATACAGTGATGCTGATTATAATGATTAAGCTCAACTGTATATCGTGCTTGAATTGCCAACCTCAAAAATAGGAAATATATTTAAACCATAACAAAGCAATGCATTCTGGGTAATGTGGTCCCCGAATTCTGTTATTCAACACTCAGTATTCCTGCACTGATGTCTGCAGCGGTCATTTTAGCCGCTGTCCTCGGCGGTGGGGTTCTCTTCATCGCCCGGAGAATCTCCTTCAGGCGGAAAGCGCTGAAACTGCTGAGTTACCCAGCGGGTCTGATGCGCGGAAAGACTGTGATAGTGACCGGGGCGAACAGCGGCATCGGGAGGGCGACGGCCGCGGAGCTGCTGAAGCTGCAGGCCCGTGTGATCATGGCCTGTCGGGACAGGGAGAGGGCCGAGGAGGCGGCCCGGGACATCAAGAATCAAGCCGGGCCGAATCAGGGAGAGGTCGTGATCAAACACTTGGACCTCGCGTCGCTCCAGTCCGTGCGCAGCTTCTGCGAGGAAGTTATCAGGGTTTGTTTACAACTGTCTCTTTCGTTGAAATTAAGTTGCATGGTATTGAATATAGGCTAAAACACCATGGAGTATAAATTCATCAACGTAGAAATGGTTCAAACCAGGCAAAAGCCTTGAGAAATTAGTTAACCAAAAGAGTTAACATAAACCAGGAAAAGTGCTAAAACTTGTGTTGTGTAACTAAAGGTCAAGCAGTGAGCACGTGTGTTTCTCAGTGAAGTGAGCTATCCAATGTCCTGAAATATGATATATTTTATACTCTTCCCTTAATGCTAACCATAGTTACTATAATTATTGTTAACACAATTAAATTGTGGCTGTTTATATCTGTTCGAGCCACCACTGTCATGAAAAAAGAGGAAAAACTTACAATGTTCAAACCACATAGGTATTAAAGCATATTATGATAATTATACCATAACAAAATTGTAGTAACTGTGGGTATTTTGGTAGCTTGATAAATTGTACATATTTGATAATGAAAATAGGAGGCGTCTTGTCACAATTTTTAGTCCAGACAATGTTTTCGCAGGGTTTATTTAATTTTTAAAGTAAATTTCTGGGTAGGGACACACGGTATTGTCTTGACAACAATGGGAATCTGCCATTAAATAGCCATTTAATAGATTTACATTAAACTTTAAACATGAAAGATGGAAAAACTTGAAATACATTAAATTGCCAAAGCATTATTTTGGCCATCAGGAATGAGTTATATGAAATTATAACAGATTAGACGTATCACTTTGACTTGATCTTGAAGGGCTGACGTAGGGTTATATGAATCCATGAGTTTATTCTCAATAATATTTTCACAAGGTCTCACTCACAAACCTGTGGAACGATCCGTCAATGGGTCACAGTGAAATCTCAAATTGTTATCATGACTTAACTTATATGAGGGATTTTTAATTTGCTTGCGGTGTGTATAATTGTGCTGATTGCCTTATTTAAAGCAAAATAAATGATTTACAATTACATAGATTTTTCAGTCTTTCCAAAGTGTTACATTTATTAAACAATCATAGGTATAGCATATTTAACAATAAATACACTCTATTTGATAAATTAAATGAAATTATGACACAAAACATGCCAACGGGCCTAGTTAATAAATGGCACGTCATATTGGTTTTACTTAAAAACTCAAACCCTTTTAGTTACTGACATACACCCATTGTAACAACTTCCTCATATGACAACCAGCCCTGATGTCCCATGTAGATTTAATGGACATTTACATGGAGCCATTTTAGTTATGTTTTCTGCAGCAAGTCAATATCCAGATACACAAAATTCTGTTGGATAGAATAGCATTTTTCCTCTTAGATATACATCTGTCTCAAGATTGAGGTTTTCACCATCCACAGTTTTTTGCCTCTGAAACAGCATGCCAGAAGACTTGAGGATATTAGTCTATGTATTTTTAAATTTCAGTCTTATCCAAGCTAAACGACTGTGTTTTACTACATAATTTTTCATGTGTCTTAGTTGTTTGTTTTCTTTATTGCATTTATACACTAGATTATTGAAGTGTGATTAGATGTGCACAAACTAATATTTCTAAACTCCTAATTGTGTTACAAAATTAGGAGGAGCCAAGGATTGATGTTCTTATCACAACGCTGGGCTCTATCCAGTGGTCCCTACAGTAGGACAGAAGAGGGCTATGAAATGCAGTTAGGAGTGAACCACCTGGGTCACTTCCTTCTGACAAATCTCCTGCTGGACCTCCTGAAGCAGTCGGCTCCCAGCCGTGTCGTCGTGGTCTCCTCCAAACTTTACAAGTATGGCAGCATCAACTTTGAGGACTTGAACAGTGAACAGAATTACAACAAAGCATTTTGCTACAGCCAGAGCAAGCTTGCCAACCTACTGTTTACTCGTGAACTGGCCCGCAGGCTGGATGGTACTGGGGTAACTGTAAATGCCCTCACTCCGGGTATCGTGAGGACCAGATTGGGCCGGCACGTCAACATCCCCCTGCTGATTAAGCCTCTTTTCTTGCTGGTCTCTTGGTTGTTCTTCAAAAGCCCACTGGAGGGTGCTCAGACCCCACTGTACCTGGCATGCTCGCCTGAAGTTGAGGGTGTGTCTGGGAAAATGCTTTGCTAATTGCGAAGAAGAACAGTTGCTTTCTAAAGCCACTGATGACCACACTGCTAAACGGCTCTGGGACCTGAGTGAAAGCATGGTGGGGCTTAGGAGGTGAGGGGAAGAACAGAACCACTCTTCACAAATGTGGCAATTGCAAACCTCGAACACCAGTGCATTGGATTTTTGGGGAGTGTTTTTGGCGAAGTACCTGAGGGACTTACTGGATAAGAGACAGGAAATTAAAATTTCCATCTGTTCCCTGTATCTTTGCTGCAGTGTTTTCAGAGATGGCCTCAGGCTTGTGACTCACTCTTCTCTGTGAATGAGAGCCTGAAAGTATCGAGTCCGACATATCCCTTGAATACAAATGACAGGAGCAACGTGCCCAAGAAACATATGGCTTAGAGCTAACTTGAATACAGAATAACATGAACACTGCTGTATATCTCTCGATGTAGATTAACTGGTACTTTGTGACCAAGTTATTACAATACATCAAGATTGTTGAATGTTGTTCAGCAATTAATTCGACAGACCTGTTCATCTATGAAGTGAACTAGTCACACTTTAGCCTCCCAGAATATCATCTTCTCATAATGCTGTAAAGTAAACCTGGCAACTCCCCCCTGTGACTCATTTCAAGATGTATTTGAAAATGTTTGTGAACATCCCAGTGTCCAAACGAAATCAAAAAGGAAACACGTAGGTTGTGGCTCTGCAGACAGTGTGGTGTCACTACTCAAACAAAAAAGTGAATCAGAGTAATAGCTGCATAAATTTCATTACCTCCGCTATATACCTCTGTGCATTAGCTATTATTAGATCAATTTCATTCGCAGTGGAGCTGTAGGGAGTTTACTGGCTACGGTCCTTAATCACACGCACTAACATGAAATGTTTTGAGTGTAAATGCTGTGCTTCTGTTATTCCATCAAGACTGATTAAATTGAATGTTGGAAAGAAACTCTGTCGTTTGTGGAGGAGGACCAAGGTCCTTTCTTTGTATGCTGCCATTCACACTGTACAGCAAGGAAAGATTTCATGCAGGAAACAGAACTCTAGATTAAAAATTCCTCCCCAGTACACCTCAGCAGCAAGCATGTTGCTCTGCAACATAGGCAGCCAAGGAAACAAAAGGGAGTTAAAGAGACAGACATGGTGCAACTATTGTGCTTTATTCGATATAGAAAGCAAAACAGAAGAAACAGAGTCATGCATCATTGTGTCAACTGACACAGGATCCCAGCTGATTAAGAAGAGAAGAGAGGGATTGAATCGTGAGGTAGAGAGGGCCTGAGGGAGGGGCTTACAGCACTGAGGAACAAAAGAGAGAAAACATCGAAAAGAACAATCACCTCAGAAATTCCATCCCCAACAAACACATCAGGAGTTTAAAAAATGCCCAGTGCTATCAAGATGTACTTGTTTGATGATGTAATAGATTTTAGTAGTATCAAATCTGTTTGAAATAGAAGTAGATTAGAAGTATCACTTTGTTGAGACTTGATCTTGAAGAGCTGACTTAGGGTAATATGAATCCATGCAGAGTTCATTCTCAAAAATATTTTCACAAGGTCTCGCCCCACAAACCTGTGGAACGATCTGTCAGTGGGCCGTAGTGAAATCTCAAATTGTCATCATGACTTAACTTAATTTGAGGCATGTTTAATTGTTTGCAGCGTGTATAATTGTGCTGATTGCCTTATTTATAGCAATATAAATAATTTACAATTATATAGATTTTTTGAATCTCTCCATAGTGTTACATTTATTAAACAATTATAGATATAGCATACGTAACAATAAATACAGCTATTCATTAAGTTATATAATAAAAGATCAAATTTCTTGTCAAAATTAGCATTTCTTTTTACATAGCATGTGCTGTCCATTCACGAACCCTTATGAGCCCAGAAGGCTTTTGGTAAAACAAAGTAAATCTCTCTCTCTCTCTCTCTCTCTCTCTCTCTCTCTCTCTCTCTCTCTCTCTCTCTCTCTCTCTCTCCTCTCTCTCTCTCTCTCTCTCTCTCTCTCTCTCTCTCTCTCTCTCTCTCTCTCTCTCTCTCTCTCTCTCTCTCTCTCTCTCTCTCTCTCCTCTCTCTCTCTCTCTCTCTTCAGACAAGTTTCCAAAATTTCATAATGCACTTAAAATACTTTCTCACAAACCACACAGAACCATTAATAAACTTTCAAAATAGGCTATACAAATAGTGCTGAATGTTAGAGCTTCATATCAACTGTAGAAACATGAGCAATTAATGTTGGATGTTTAGAAAACACTGTAACAGATACAGAAAACAGAGAGAAAAAAGATAAGAGAGCTGATGGACTGAAAATATTCAACAGAAAATCCCATCATGTGTTTGCCTCAAACTGTAGCTTAACATTCAAAACCTACTGACAAAAGAGAGTAACCCGGAAACCCTGCTCTTAGTTTAGTAAAGTACCGTAGAGCTGTAAAAAAAAGAGTAACCAGGAAACTCTGCACTTAGTTTAATAGAGTACCACAGAGCTGTAAAAGAGAGTAGTCAGGAAACTCTGCTCTTAGATTAGTAGAGTACCACAGAGCTGTAAAACAGAGTAACCAGGAAACTCTGCTCTTAGTTTAGTAGAGTACCATAGAGCTGTGCCTTGGTGAGACTGTCCTTACGTGACAGCCCTAGTGTGCCAAATTTTTGGTACGGTTGTTGTGGAGGAGGTGGTGGGGTGGTTCCCTGAGGGGACACGCTGTGCCTCTCGGGTTGGTAATGCTGCAGCTCAGCAGCCATCTCCAGAGATCCATGGTCCAGTGACTCATTTGAACTGTTGGGACTTACGTCAACGTACTCTGTTGCCTGGCCCCCAGCTGCCACCCCACCATCCTTGGGGCTGTAGAGGCTGTGCTCAGACTCTTGGCTATCCTCCTTGGAGCAGTACAGGTGAGGTTGGCTTTGCTGCTGCCGTAGGCCTGGGCTGCAATCAGGGCTGGGGCTAGAGAAGGGATCTAGTACCCCAGCATGATGGTGGTATACATCAGTACCCTCCTGGAAGCTACTGTAGAGAGGACCAAGGCGAATTTTTGCTGGCCGGACAGAGAAGTGCTGCTCAGAGAAGCTGTAGGGTGAGGCCCGTCCAGGACTGCGGTGTGAGTGGGCACTCAGATCCTCCACACTCAGTTGCCGCCACCGACCAATCAGCTCTTCTTCCTCAGGAGCGAAAGCACTTCCACGCCGACTGTCACCATAGGTGATGCTGGGTGAGGTGGAAGGTGGCAGGGGCTCATAAGGTTCACTGTAACAGGAGGACATTGTTCTGCTGTAGATGGGTGAGCTACCATTCTGATGGTGGCTGGACTCAGGCGGTTGAAAAGTGTGGGCCTTGGAAAAGGCGCTTGGACTCTCCCTCTCCCAGGAAGAGTCGCTCTTGTGCTCGTATTCACCCCCATCCCTCCAGTCCATGTAAAGGGCATGGTGGCGTGGAGAAGATGCAGCACTGCTTGGAGGATCCTGACCCTTGTCCTCTGACCCTCCTCCACTGAAGCTGGAGTAAGAGCTAGAGCCTCCTCCCAGGGAGGTTGTAAACTTTCGGAAGTGGTCCTGCGAGAAGCCGGGCTGCAGGGACATGGATCCCTCTTCTGGGTTGCTATCAGTGGAGTTCTGGGGTTCATACACCGTCCGCTGTCCATGGAGGTCCATGCTGGGTCTGCGCTCTCGTCTCCGTTCGTCAGGGCAATAAAGTGCTGTGTCACTGCTGTACAGGTCTGATTTGTAAGTAGCTCGGAGGCCAAGGCGCTCAGTGCTACCCACAAGGCTTGTGCCCACGAGGAAGCCCTGGCGTTCCTGGGGTTGTGGGCTGGGTGAGCGAGAGGCTTGACTGCTGCAGACCTCGTCTGGTTTCTCCAGGACCTTAGCAATGACAGAGGCAGGCACTGTGTCGGCATATGGGGAGTGGCAGAGGGAAGAACCCTCCATGTGCAAGCTTACACGCTCCTGAAACTCTGCAGGCAACTGAGAGAGAGTAAAACACAGATTTCCATTAGATGGATCCAATGAACAATAGGAGTTGAGAGACTCACACACAACAAGAAAAAGGTAGGCTCTTATGGAATAAGAGGGATAAGAGGGAATAATGGCTTAGGTGAGGTCAATATCCTTAAGAGGCAGTAAGAAACATTCAAGAGATTGGTGAAAGGAATCAAAGCGCCCATTGAACACAGAAGTACATTTGCAAAGCAGACAGCCAAAGATATTGTTAAAGGCCAGTATTAAGTCTTCAGACAAGTCTGTTCTAATGGTCTATGTAAGTACATGGTTTTTAGTATTTCATTTAGCAAAAATTGGCCAGAGGGAAGAACCACAGATTTCACTGACACTACACACAGAGTACTAGGCATCAGTCCAATATCACAACTCTTTTTACCTCTCAGTTCTTTCACCATAGCAACAAGAAGAAAGTAAATTGCAGCTAATTAGCTAACAGAACATGGCTAATTATAGAAACATGATAAGAGGAGCCAAGACAAAGCAAAAATTGTATTCCTTCAAAATCAGTAGGGTTGGTCTCGGTTCAACAAATCCAATTTGATTTCTAATTCATACAACATCTGTTGACCTTCCGAGTGTTGTTGCTTTTGAGACTTTTTGGGCTGCTTTTAAAGAAATTTCTCTATAGTTATTCAGAAACTCAATTTTTCCTCATAACCACATGAGACACCTTTTGTCCAGCTATGTCCAGTTATTTTAATGAATGCTTAGTGCCAAATCTTTGGCATTTTCATATAAAACAATATACAAGGCTGAATTCCCTGAACACATTGTGTAACAGACACATTGATGTTTCCATTCAAATATATCTGCCAAATATGAACAGGTTTTTACAGCAGGCAGCATTCCAACATAAGTCTCTGCTCTAGACATCATGGGACTGGCATAAGGCTTGGAGCAGATTTGAAGAATAAGCTGCCAGATTTATTGGCACAAACTATTATTACTTAAACATCCTTCCACTTTTGCCTTGCCAGAAGTGTCACCCATTCTTAATTGGGAATGAACCTCAATGTTTCTTTAAAGAACTTGATTTACTATGGTTGACCTAATATTAGTAGATCCCTGCTTCATGATTTCCTACATTAATATCAGTATTTAAAAAAAAAAAAAAAATGTTTCTGTAGCTAACAGAGTTTGTGGTTAAACGATATTGCACTAAATTGGATATTTGGGTTTATTTAGATAAAATATCATTTGAAAAAGACATTGTGTGGATGACATTCAAATAGGCTATATAAAAACATTGAATCAGAAGTTGTGCTGTTATCTATTAATCTAACTATTATCCAACACACTGACAGACCAGGTTGTACATTTTCTATTATGCTCTTTTGTTATCTGTCTTTGTTAAATAGAAATATGCAATTACATTTCAGAATATATATTTAATTTTTAGATACTCAATACTACCATTTTCAAAAATTGAACAGATAGCCTACAGTAGCACTTCCGTGGCTTGCTGCCTAAACCATTTCACCTGTGGGAAGTAAACTCAGCACACTCATGGTATAGTACCATAGAAGCAATAATGGATCTATATATATATATATATATATATATATATATATATATATATTTTTTTTTTTTTTTTTTTTTTTTTTTTTTTTTTTCCCCCACCTATTAGCATCCCTTGTTATGGGAGTGTTTCTAAAATAAGGAAACTTAACATTTTTTTTTTGTCTGTCATAATGAAAGAAAGCTAAGATGGTCCATATAACGGGAAAGTACATTTTTTATTACTGCCTTTGTTTTAATTTAAAGATGTATTTCTAGCTTTTTGAAATATGCTCTGGTCAAGCTCAGGCATGAAATTAATCACAATCAATCAGTTGTAAATACATGTATTAATTATAGTGTACAACGGCAAGATTTACAGGATAGAACATAACAGGATGAAAAATGTATGGGATAAAACCTTAACAGGATGGTTAATTAAAAATATTTTGACTAAAGAATGGAAACAATGAGGAAACTAACAAGTGTTTCACATCACAAATTACTGCATACTGTAGCACCCATAAACATAACAATAATGGCAAAATCTGCTCAAACCAAGGTACGTGTGCTAACTTACCTCAGATAACTGGGCTCTGTAGTGTGACTTATTACACTGCAAGAGCTGTGCAGCCAGGTTACAGTCCTTTCTGTATAAGTCCTATTGAGGGTGGTAGAAAAGGAACATTAGGTAACGAAAAGCAAACACACAGTCCTCTAAAGGGCTGCCATTAAGCCTCAGAGTGTAAAAGAAATCACATTGTCATTATTTCTCTTACATTGTCCTCTCTCAGTTTCTCAATGGTCATCTTAGCTTCCATGAGATGATTGTTAAGGACGATGATTTCTCTGCTAAGAGCCCGTTTCTCATCATCGTGGTGCTGTGACTGGATAAAAGGAGCACATTTTCAGAAAAAAAAAAAAAAAAAAATCTATGTTATATGCATTTGCAATGATATAGGCCCTAATAGACCACCAGTATGAATATAGACAATTTTAAACAGGGAGAAGTCAGTGCACGTGTTAAGTCATTCACTCCTGCAGCAGATGGGAATTAATTGGTGTACTGAAAGGAACATCAATAGAAGGCTGATATCAGATGATTTTCCTTTCATACCTGAACCCATAACCTTCAGGGTCATCATTGACGTCTTTATGGGTGCAATCTGTTGCTAAAAAAATGTGTTTACTATAACAAACTCGGAGTAAACCCTGAGGGGCGGATCCTAATACAGACATGTAATGGTCATACAATGTACTGCAGCAGGCAGGCTAATTATAATTTAATTGTTTCGAACTTCAAATTAACAAACAGGCTGTGATGCAGATTTTGCGAGTATAATAGACTCACTATCACACTGTCATGTGAAGGTGGACAGCCTGTTGTAATGGACTATAATTAACATCAGGCGCACCAGTGGCAGTGTATTGAAATTCAAATATACTCTTAGTGTATTCAGCGCTATTGTACATGTTTAACACTTTCCCTAATCTGTCACACCAGAAAACACGTACACACACGGACAGAAGTGTGGACAGCGATATAAACACTTTCATCCGAAAACTCATTTAAACAGGAAAACACTTAAAGAGGGAGATGAGTACTCGTAAACACACATGCGAACAAAACTATTCGCACATTAAAACAAAAAGCAGTGCGTGTGTGCTCACCCAGACACCTCTTGTATAATTTGTGCTTTTTTAGAGTGTGGCCGATGTGTGCACTCACATTTCGGTGGATTTTATCCTCTAAGTCCTGGTTGATCCTCTGCAGTGCTGAGTAACTGCTCTGTATTCTGTGGAAAACACATGAACAAAACGTCTTTTTTCAAACCCAGCATGCACTGGAAGGTCTTAAACGCCTTTCTTATGTCGGTTGCCAAAACTCTCACCACCTGTTCATCTTCCACATTATATTATGGTATCTGTTGAGGTATTAATTCATAACATTTATTTTACAATGGACCGAGGAGCCCAACACATGGCCAAGCTATAACTGTATAACTGACTCCTACGCACTTGGCATCGGCCAATTGAAGTGAAACGATCTCTGCGTCCCAATTCGCTTACTATCCATCCACAATAGCAGGCAAGGTTAGAAACAGTGCATCCCAAATTATAGTATACAGTCATGGCCAAAAAATATCGGCACCCTTGGTAAATATGATCAAAGAAGGCTGTGAAAATTTATCTGCATTGTTAATCCTTTTGATTTTTTATTTAAAAAAATAAAAAATCATAAAAATCTAACCTTTCATTGGATAATAAGAATTTAAAATGGGGAGAAATATCATTATGAAATAAATGTTTTTCTCTAATACACATTGGCCACAATTAACGGCACCCTTTTATTCACTACTTTTTGTAACCTCCATTTGCCAAAATAAGTGTAAGCTCTGAGTTTTCTCCTATAATGCCTGATAAGCTCTGGTTAGAGAACACCTGACAAGAGATCAGAGACCATTCCTTCATCCAGAATCACTCCAGACCCTTTAGATTCCCAGCTCCATGTTGGTGCTGCTTCTCTTCAGTTCACCCCACTCATTTTCTATAGGGTTCAGGTCAGAGGACTGGAATGGCCATAGCAGAAGCTTGGTTTTGTGCTCAGTGACCCATTTTTGTGTTGTTTTTGAGGTTTGTGTTTGGATTATTCTACGGTTGGAAGATCTAGACATGGCCCATTATAAGATTTCTAACAGAGTCAGTCACTTATTGATTTTTTATCTGTTGGTATTTGATAGAATTCATGATGCCATGTGTCTAAACAAGATGTCCAGGACCTCCAGCAGAAATTAGGCCCACAGCATCAAAAATACAGCAGTATATTTCATTGTACACATGGGGTACTTTTTATCCCTGTGTTCACCAAACCCATCTTGATTGTTTGCTGCTAAAAAGCTATTTTTTTAGTTTCATCTGACCATAGAAGCCAGTCCCATTTGAAGTTCCAGTCTTGTCTGATAACTGAATATGCTGGAGTTTGTTTTTGGATGAGCTAGGAAAATTTTTCTTGAAACCCTCCCAAACAACATGTGGTGATGTAGGTGCTGTTTGACAAGTTTTTTTTAAGGTTTTCTGACCCGAGACTCAACTATTTTCTGGAATTCTCCAGCTGTGGTCCTTGGAGAGTCTTTAGCCACTCAAACTCTCCTTCTCACTGTGCATTAGGACGATATAGACACACGTCCTCTTCCAGACAGTTTCCTAACATTTTATGTTGATTGGAAATTCTTAATTATTGCCCTGATGGTGGAAATGGGAATTTTCACTGCTCTAGCTCTTTTCTTAAAGCCACTTCACTAATTTGTGAAGCTCAATTATCTTTTGCTGCACATCAGAAATATATTCTTTGGTTTTTCTCATTGTGATGGATGATTAAGGGAATTTGGGCTTTGTTTTCCCTCCTATTTATATTTCTGTGAAACAGGAAGCCATGGCTGGATAATTTCATGTTCATAATCACCCTAGAGTGCTCAAAATTGTGAATATGAATGGGAATATACTTCAGAGATATTTTACTGATAAGAATTTCTAGGGTTGCCAATAATTGTGTTCAACATTTATTTGATAAAAAACATTTCATAAAGATATTTCCCCCCATTTTAAATTCTTATTATCCAATGAAAGGTTAGATTTTTTTTTTTGTGAATTTTTTAAATAAAAGATCAAAAGGATTAATTTTCACAGCCTTTTTTGTTCATATTTACCAAGGGTGGGTATTCTCAAGTGTGGGTTATTCTCTATTATTCACTATTTGGAGCTAAACGGTATTCAAAGCTAAATGGTTGCTACTTTTCCCCAAAGAGAATTAATGTAAGAGACCATAAGTAAAGACATAATGCAGTATTGCAATGTGTTTTTTTGTTTGCTTTTCTTTCCTTGAAAAATTGGTAGTCATCTCAAATGTATACTGACACCTAGTGGTGTGGAAGCAGCAAAAGCAAACATTTTGATACACTTTATGTGCTCTTGTGCTCTTGCAGATTTACGATGGCCACCACGTGCGCATGTCCGTCATGTCCACAAGACCGTAGGGTCTTTGCAGCCATTATGCACCCTCAATGCGCACTTTTGCAGAGCCCAGACTGAGGCAAGCAGACTTTGCCCAACAGTAAAAGTGGCATTATGTCACAAAAGTGTAGACTCAGAGGAAGACCGCAAGAGTTTAGGGTGCGATTTGGGATGGGACCATTAGAGTATTGCATTTTACAGGTTCTGTAGGCTAAGGGCCAGTTTTACTAAACAGGGCAAATTACCACGAGAGCGTAATTCCAAAACAGCGCCAATGGGCGTAGAAATTTCTGCGGGTGATTTACTAACAATGCGCAAATTAAAGAACACAGGCACAACATTACATTTATATATCGACCAACGCAATATACCAAGCAGCGCAAATTAGAGTAGTAGCAAATAAAAAGTAAAGAAATAAACAAGCCACAGTACATTGAAAGAACCGGAGACCAAAAAATGAAGGGTTGCAATAAGTTTTGATAGACCTGGTATTGCGTGACTCCTAGTTGAGGGTTCCAAGTCCTCTTTTATTTCTTGAAGCAAATTAAAAATAACAAGGCTTGGCAAAGATATGTTCGGATAATGTGTTCTTCTGGCATTCCAAATAAATTAATACATGTGGAAAATATCCTCTCCCTTCTACTGTTCTCTACGGTGCCTCCTCCTATCAACATTAATTGCAGCCATTTCAAGCGCAAATTAGTTTAAGACATGCTTTTTGTGGGCGATAAATAATGGTGCAAATACCAGTAATTTGATGAGCGCAAATGTTAGTAAATCTCGTTGTGTGATTCATTTGAATACTCTCCTCCCATAAATTTTGCGTTTGAAAGGTAAACTCCTACAAATGCATATTCAATAAGGTCAGGCACAAAAATAACTGTGTCCATGCCTTTTCAGCGCTGATTCGTCACTGTGCGTCTTTAGTAAATCCTGACAGTAACGCCAAAAGACGGTTTGTGCTGGCGCAAGCTGTTAGTAAAACTGGCCCTAAAACTGGCCCAGAAATATGTTAGCATTTTAGCACTTCCGGTTCTGTCATCCTAAAGTCAATGTTTGTTTGTTTGTTTTTTTGGTTAAATGCCTGAATTTTTTTTCTACAAAATACATGTTTTTACTTGAGTGTTTTAAAGGCAGTTGCAAGTGGTTAAATGGGACTACAGGGGTTGTCAGGACATTTAACGTTATCACGCAGAATAGGTAAACTTATCTACTCACTCGTCTACTCACTTTTTCAGCCTTGTGTTTAGAATAGATTGTGCTCTTGCAATCTATTCTAACTCAAACGATCATGGTAAATTCTGAAAGAATTGTCAGAAGCTTAATGGAGGTGACATTCAAGTCATGTGACCGTGTTGTAGTCAGTTTATAGCCTGTGGTTAGCTTTTTTCTGGTGATTGTATTTAGGCTTCAAAATTCATAAAAGTTGAGTTCATTTGGTTTGTGAAGATTATGAACAAAACGTAAATTAGAACTTCCAGATTGGCTTACAAAAGTATTTCATCACTGCATCACTCTGTTGGATATATGTGCTAATTGTCTTTAATACTTTATTTAGTAAGCAAAAACAAAGTGGACAGTATTTTACTGGTCATGTGATATCAACATGGCAACCCCAAAGAGTTGATGAAGTTCATGTAAAATTAAAACAGTCTTTATCAGGTTACTGCTATGATATTTTTCAAAGTACTATGTATTTCTTTAGGAGTAAAACTTTTTTAATAAAGAAAAAAATACTATGTGCAACTTTATAATACACTCGAAACACCACTGTGAAAAATAGTTTCTATTGTAGTAAAGTCATGGCTTTGACTAGAGCAATCCATAACCTTAATTTTGTTTGTTTTTAGCCATTCAGATATGAACCTGATTATGCGTTGGTGTTGGATTCTTTGTGAATGTCCTGCTGCATCACCCAATTATGCTTTAGATTCAGCTCACATACAGATAGTCAGACATATTCTTTAGGAATTATCTGATATGTAGCATAAATTATACTTCAGGGGTGTGTTTCTTGAACAACAATGTAACTTGCTTAATCACCGTAGTATGATGCATTGTTGGAGAGACAAGCTCGTGACTAGCTATTCACGACTGATTTCTGAAAACAGGAAAATCTGTCAAATATGTCATTTGAACCATATTGGTTAGAACTATCATCGATGATATTAATCAAATTAATGTCATATTATTGCTGTAAATAATGAGCATGGGATCTGAGGACTGCTTCACTATTTTTGTTCTTGGTTATTTAGCTGTATTTTGCAGCTTCCCTTGCATCACTCCAGGTTCCCCCATATTAGTATAGATTAAATACACACATACGCTTATTTCAGAAATTATGTTTTAATTCTCTTAGCAGTAGTAAGTAGAAGACATAATCAAATTTGTATATGTATGGACTGAAAAATATAGATTGCACTACAAGTTAGCATGTTTATTTTGCTTAAGTCCATATGTCTGACTAAAAAGAAGCTATGCTTCTAACCACAGGTTGAGAGCTGTAGCTCCAACCACACAAATTTGCAATGCTGTTTGCGAATGTTCGTTGAAACTATAGATTCAGAAAACACCAAATCGTTGAACAATGTTGGTAATAATGGAACTTTTGACCATAGTTGGCTAAGAATGCTTTTGGGAAACACACCCCCAGATTTTCACTGTTTACTGACGACTTTACAAGAAGACTTGCAACCTGCAAAAATTTCAATTTTGATTATTATATAGAAAAGAAGTAGGCATATTTAAATACTTTGTGTACACTTTGTGTTTTGACTAATATACTATGAGAGAAACATGTTGTCACGGTGCACACACGAGGGAATCGAGGAGACGAGGGTAAACTCAAAATACAGTCTTTAATTATATCCAAAACAGACAAGACAAGGCACGGCAAGACAAGGCAGGGCTGACACACAGGAACACCGGGGGTAACGAGTAGACCAGACGAAAATGAACAGAACAGTCAAGAACTAAATACACATAATAATTAACACACACACCTGAAATAAATGACAAACAATCAACTAGACGAAGACAGGAAAAGGAAGGACCAAATAAGGGCATGGAGGGGGACACACACAAGACAAGACGGACAAGACTGTGACATTACTCCCCCTCCCAGAAGGCGCGAAATGCGCTGTAACAGTACCACCGGGAAGGGGGGGTGGGCGCTCTGGAACGGACGGAACAGGAACGGGCGCCATGGCGGATCAGTGATCTCAGGAGGCCATAGCGGTGCAGGGAGCACAGGAGGCCAAGGTGGAGCTGGGGCTCTGGAGGCCATGGCAGGTGATCTCAGTTACCATGGCCTCGGTCCCCTCAGCCCGGCCAATACAGCCGGAACCCCTTATACCCCCTCCAGAAAAATTCCTTGGGGGAACATACGGGCTGAAATCAGGAACTGGAGTCAGCGGCGGTCGGCAGGCTTGAGGGAGCCGCGGACGGCAGCATGATATCCCCGTGGACGGCGGGCTTGAGGGAGCCACGGACGGCAGACTCGCGGAACTCGCGGTGATCCCGCCGAACTCCCACGCCGACTTGCAGTGGGCTAAGGCGGGATGTTGAGCAGCGACTTCCATGCCGCGGGACACACAAACAGGAAACAAAACAAAAGACTTTCAAAAACAAAAAACAAAACGAGGTGAAGGGGCGCCGCTTACAGTTTCGGTCTGGTCTTCTGTCATGGTGCACACACGAGGGAAGCGAGGAGACGAGGGTAAACTCAAAATACAATCTTTAATTATATCCAAAACAGACAAGACAAGGCAGGGCTGACACACAGGAACACCGGGGGTAACGAGTAGACCAGACGAAAAATGAACAGAACAGGCATGAACTATATACACATATTAATTAACACACACACCTGAAATAAAAAACAAACAAATAAGGGCATGGAGGGACACACAAGACAAGACGGATAGGACTGTGACACATGTAGGCTAATAAAAGTCAAAATCAGGAAGGGTGCAAAAACTTTTTTACACTACTTTATTAATCTTAAAGTTAAGCAGATTAATTTTATGGTGATGAATTTGGATAGATGTTAGCTAAGGATGCGCAATATTATCGGAACGATATCAAAATCGTCTGACAATGGCCTAAAATTTGAACATCGGCATGGGCCCAATATGAAAAATTATGCCGATATGAATAACTCAGGTGTGCTCAGGGTGTGCTGCTAGCGGTACATCAACAATGTGGTCATTCTTGAAAAGAACCTACTTGTAATAAAATGAAAGTAAAAAATACACAAATAACATTAAGATTGTGTTTCTGATCAAATAAAGCAATAATTTACATAATAAAATAACGAGTATGCTTTGATTTAAAGGTCAGAATCTATAGCTTACATGAATAAAAATATGACACGTAAATTAAATTATTTTATATATATACAGATTTTTTTCATTAATGTGTAATATGTTTTTTATTTTTCCCCAAATGAATTATGACACTTAAATAAAAGGAACTCTAAAAGATTTTCAGAATTTTTACAACTTTTTGCTTTAGACCATCTGCGAATGTTAAATCTTCCAATAAAATGTTAAGGTTACATTGCATTTGTCTGAAAAAAAAAAAAAAAAAATGTTTTACAAATATATTGATATTGGCATCGGCTAACAGCCAAAATGAGTTGAAAAATATCAGCACACCGGATATCAGCAAAAAAATCCAATATCGTGCATCCCTAATGTTATTTACATACTGCCATGTTCTTTTGCAACAACAGCAGGTACATACTTAAAGAGCATAGTATGAGTAGGCGAACTGGGATGCAGCCAGTTTGATTGTCCTCTTTGATAAATTGTTCAGTTAGTTACCATATGTGAATAGAAAGCCCCACTATATTAAGGCCAGATGCTATTGTGTACGCTCTTCTTACCGGCGTAATTTGTCGGTGAACTTGTCGAGCTCCTCCTGGGCTCGGCGCAGCTCGGTCTCCAGGTACTGCCTCGTGGAGTCAAACTCACGCTCTAACAGCTCCAGCTTATGAGTGGTGTACGAGAGACGCTTGCGCAGGTCTTCTTTCTGTTCCTGTAGAGAGCTGCGTACAGATGCGCATGTGATTACTTTCACTTCATATGACAAAAACAGACAAAAATAGTCTCTGAATCCGTTCTACATGGATCAGGCAGACATTCAGGATCAATGAAGGGAATGTACAATCAAAACAGCTATTTTGTATGAATTACACCTGTTTGGGCAAGATTTATAAATGTATTTCGCTTCATTGTTGTTGACATGATCGATAACTGTCATACAACCCACTGATCACATTTAGTGCAACCAAAACACACTCACGTCAAGAGTGCCTTGGTAAATCAGGTTTACTGACCTTGTTAATCCCCAACACTCATTTTTCCCATTTCCCACATTGATCCTTAGTCACATGACCAATGCCATGTACAGACGGTCTATTTATAGATCAAACACACAAGCGGGGATGGTGTGGGAGAGATGGATGGAACCAAACACAGCTTTTTACGATACGTAAGAGAACCACTGACGGCCTTAATGGTTTGGTATTGATGGACAGATGTGTGGTGAACGGTAATGACTTTCTGGCTGCTGATAGAGCTGACGGCTTTCAGCATGCCACAAACCTCGCTTGATCAGACGACCAGACAACACGTGTCTAAAGTAGTGAGGATGTAACATGTCTGAGCGATAAATGTACTGGCAATCGATACACACGTGTATGTGAAAGCGAGCACACACTTATTCTCAGCAGGATACAGCAGAACACACAACACACACATTCACACACTGTTATCACTGCTGGTGCTTCAATACAGACAGGCGTTAAGCCAAAGCATTAAGCCTAACATAAAATGAAAGCTGGATTCCCGTAACAAAATGTAGTATGGTGACACCATGGTAATATTATGAAACTGAATAAATAGCTAATTCAAATATCATGGTGTTCATGGTACTCCATGAAATGTCAAAGAACACCATGGTAATACTATATGTCCCAAAACAAAGACATTAGCATTTTAGTCTGCAAGTGAACTACTTAATTAAAAAATACACATGATAAAATCAAGAAGATGAAAGAATAAAAAAAATAATAAAAATAGGGCTGCCAAATGATTATAAGATTAATTGCACAGATTTCTGATAATTGCACATAACATTAAAATTTGAACATTGAAATTCTAGTTTGCAATGAACTAGTGATTTAAAATAAGAATTCCTTAACTGAAATAGTAAAAACTAGCTCTGTCAATTGATTAAAAAAAATTGCACAGATTTCTGTAAATAATTGCACATAGCACTAAAATTCGAACATTGAAAATAATTGTAATTTGCAAGTTAACTAGTTAATTAAAAAATCTTAATGCGAAATAGTAAAAACTAGGGCTATCAACTGCTAAAAAATGGATAGCACATATTTCTATAAATAATTGTGAATAATTGCACATAACATTAAAATCTGAACATTGAAAGTAATTTTTAATTTGCAAGTGAACAAGTGAATTAAAATAAACAAAAATTCATTAATTGAAATAGTAAAAACTAGATCTGTCAATTGATAAAAAAATAATAATAATTGCACAGATTTCTATAAATAATTCCCCATAGCACTAAAATCTGAACATTTGCAAGTTAACTAGTTAATTAAACAAAAACTCATAAAACAAAATCGTACAAACTTGAGCTATCAATTGATAAAAAAAAATAATAGCACATATTTAAATAAATATGTAAATAATTGTGAATAATTGCACATAACATTAAAATTTGAACATTGAGTGTAATTTTGGTTTGTAAGTGAACTATTGAATTAAAATAAACAAAAATCATAAATTGAAATACTGTAGTAAAAACTAGGTGTCCCAATTGATAAAAACATTTAATTGCACTGATTTCTGTAAATAATTGCACATAGCATTAAAATCTGAACATTTGAAAGTTAACTAGTTAATTAAACAAAAATTCAATTTTTTTTTTTTTTTTATAACAAGAACACAGTTCAACCTTTCAGTTTTAATCTACATTTCATTATATAATTTACATCCCTTTTTCATAGCTTTTTAAATATATGCCACTTTGTACTACTAATTCAAAACTTAACAATTACTAAGATATATGTCACAACTAGCCCGGTCTCTTATATGAATTTTGCCATATGAAGGAGATGATATTTAAGTGAGTCTGTATATGACACTGCGTGATTTGTTCCAAGTGTTGGTTTGTAAATTGGTTTAGTAATTTCTTTAAACAGCCCTATTTAGCAAAACAATAGCACATCCATAGTCACAAGTGGATTGGAGAGCAGATGATTATGGTCCTGTATGTGTGTACAATAGCACATTCATTGGTCAACACTTGAAGCAACACCACTCATGATGGTCAATCTGTCACAGTTCAGCACTCGACGGAGATGCACATGGTTGATGGGATGACTGTAGTGGGTGGACGAGAGCATCTTACCTCTTTTTCTGATGTTTACAACCATTTCGAGAGGTTTTAAGGGCTGTTTTCCCAATATATATCTTTTTCATGGTTTTTCGCAGTAGGCCACCTCTCATGAAGGTCTGTGTATAAATTCTCCGCTAACAGGGATTCCACTTATTCCTGCTTGAGTCTGAGGTTACGTTTCCCATGCAGCCCTGACAGACCGCTGGAGATCCTGCCAACAGAGCAAAGAGAGTGGAGGGTGGCGCTTGCAATCATACTACAAAATAATAGCGACAGCAATTAAGAAAGTGTCATCAAACTTGCAATTCATCTCAAAGCTTCATGTATGAAACTGTCACGCGGCGACAGGCGTAATTAACCTCTTTGGCCTGGTGCCACTGTGCTGATGTTTCGGTGTGACTGGAGGTCCCTCGCGCAGGTGTGTTTTTGAGCGACGAGATGAATTAAGATAGGAACGCGATGAGACAGCTTGCGACTTCATCAAAAAAAAATTCACATGCAGAACCTTACATGAGCGTAGATGCACCTAGTTAATCTATAGAGTGCTGCAGCATGAATATTTCTTACACACATTTATGGCACCTTTTCCAGTAATAGGGTTCGAAACAAGGCCTGAAACTCTTCAAAAGTTTGAAAGAAGTTGCTTAAACTTCAGAAAAGGATTGTCAGTCTCGCTAAATCTTAAATGAGCTATTGAATATTTATTTTAGATGAGGTTTGCAATTTGTGAAAAATTTGTTACCAAAATTTGGTACATGCCAAATTTGTTGTTTTCTTGAAAAAGTCAGGCTGTATTTATTTAATCAAAAATACAGTAAAAGAGTAATATAGTTCAGAAATCATTCTAATATGTTGATTTGGTGCTCAACATTTCTTATTATAAATGTTGAAAACATTGAGCATATTTGAATGATTTCTGAAGGATCATGTGACACTGAAGACTGGAGTAGTGATGCTGAAAATTCAGTTTTGAATCACAGGAATAAATTACCTTTTAAAATATATTAAAATATAAAACAGTTATTTTGAACTGTAATAATAATAAGCACAATTTTACTGTATTATTCTGTATTTCAGAGCTTAAAGATAGTTACAATATGTTTAAAATATGAGAATATTTAATGAGATTATTCTCTTCAAATGGTATTCTTGTTTGTCACAATTAAAAGGACTCTATTTTGTGAGACACAGCAAGATAATACATTTTTTAGACAATTAAAATGAGTGAATTAAAATAATTTTAACCAAAATGAATTACATATCAACGGAATAAATAAAGATTACTGTATTGTTGTATCATTTTGTGGAAAATTTTAATCATTTTTATAATTTTGTGTCATTTTAATTTTAAAGGGTGGCACCACTACTAAAAGTGATGGGGCAAAAAAAAAAAAAAGAAAAATGTATTATGGGAATTATCATTTTGTAATCCCAAACACTTTAAAACAAGGTTACAGTATACATAACCATTTAATATGCACTACATTCCAAATTAGGTATCATGATTTATTTCATGTCTTTTTCACATATTTGTTCATCTTGATTCATTTTTAAATATATAAGAACATTATTTGGTGTGCAACAAGATAAAATCAGAAATTTGCTGACATTTAAAATGTTTTAATCTCACATACTGTATCTATCAGTCAGTGTTATTTTAGTATCATTGATATACTATTATAGTTTTACTATTTGAATTAGATTTTATTTTTATATTTTCAGTTTTTTTTTTCATTTTAACATTTTAGTAAGTTGTTGTCTATTTTGTAATTTTTCATTAGTTTAAATGTCTATATAGTTTTATTAAGATGTAGTTTTTGTTATTTTAGTACTTTAAATAAAAATAAAAAAAGTTGCCTTGACAGCTACCTGAACTATATCTATATCTATCATTTATATATATATATATATATATATATATATATATATATATGTATATATATCTATCATTTATATATATATATATATATATATATATATATATATATATATATATGTATATATATGTATATATATGTATATGTATATATATGTATATATATATATATATATATATATATATATGTATATATATATATATATATATATATACATACATACATACAGTTTACTTAAAATATAGAAAATGTTTTTTTTTTTGTTGTTTTTTTATGGTTTTAGTGTTAGATAATGATAATAACACTGTGAATAGTTAAGAGATTTAGTAAATGATCTAACATATCTAATACTTCTCAAATTAAAACACACATACACACAATATCTGTGCCTTCAATGCTTTAAAAAATAAAAATAAAAAAGGTATTTATTAAACCCTATTCATGGAAAGTGCCTTGTGCTTTTTTTTTTTTTTTTTTACTTGTCCGTTTTTATTTTTGCACAAATACTTGGACTGAAAGACATCATTTTCCCTGTCTTCCTGTCGCCTATTTCCATCCAGTCCATCAGGTGAGGATGGAGAGACTTTTGTGATAATTGATTATGCATTTCTCTTTGGTTTCCCCCACCTCTGACTCATCGCACGCTCATTTTTCCTCTCTCCCGTCTGAATCACCGCAGGATGTCAATATAACACATCTCCCTAAATCCTCACCCACGAACATTTACCACATCACGAGGGGCAAGTATACTCCCACAGTGGGCCACGGAAGTCAATGTGTCTTATATCACGGGGGGCTGCAGCCGCTGCATTGGCTGCATTAGATCTTTCGGAAAGAGCAGCTGACATTTTAGAGGCGTGAGGGAGGGAGTGAAAGACAAGTGGAACTGGAAGATTAGAGGGGCAGGAGTGAGACGGAAGAATGGAATGAGCAACAGAAAAACGAGAGGTGTAAAACGGCCTCTCATCTCACCTCCACTTTGTATTTTGTGCCTCTCAATGCAGAGAGATTGTCTCCCAGAAAACCCCTCATCGTAGGCGCATACATAGCTGCACTGACATACATCCCATGATGGACCACTCATACGCTCGTGGACCAACATTCACATCACAAAGTCTGTGGATCAACTAAACAACATTGAATCCAAATGGACGAGGGTTGCCAGGTCTGCATAACAAATCCGGCCCAATTGTAAATGTAAACTATCCCAACTGTGTTTCGGGTCAAACTCCAGTCAAAAGCAGAGATGGGGGATTGCTTCAACCGGAGGATCTCTGGATTGAATGTTTGGAAAATTGCTTGGACCATCTGGATTTCGTATGATGAACAGTATCATCAATTGCTTTAAGACCAGTAATACTTTTTTGTAAAATATCTTAAACTACCATTATTAATTGATTAACTATGCTGTGAATATGTATCTTTAATTACATGTTGTCATAAGAAAAAAACAAATCAGTAAATCCAGTAAATTAATGTAAGTCTCGCAAACCTAAAATATTCAATACCATTTAAATGTTTGGGGTTGGTAAGATTTTTTTATGTTTTTAAAATATTTTTTATGCTTACCAAGGCTGCATTTATTTGATTAGAAAATAAAGTATAAAATCAGTAATATTGTGAAATATTATTACAATTTACAACTGTTTTCTATTTTAAAATATTTTAAAATTTAATCATTTTGTATATTAAATAATTATTTATCATTATTACCAATGTTGAAAACAGCTGATTGATTGATTGATTGATTGATTGATTGATTGATTGATTGATTGATTCAGGATTCTCTGGTGAATAGAAAGTTTAGAAGAACAGCATTTATTTGAAATAGAAATCTTTTGCAACATTATAAATGTCTCTATTGTCACTTTTGATCAATTTAATGTGTTCTTGCTGAATAAAAGTATTAATTAATTTAAAAAAAAATCTTACTGACAAATGGTAGTTTAAAGTTCCTAGCTCACTTCAAATCGAACACAATCAGAAAATTACTCACCGTTCAGTGAAACAGACGGTATAGTTCACTTATTGAGCGTGTCTAATTTAAACTGCTAACTCATGAGTAAGTTTGAGATTGTTTCTTAAATCTATTTCACTGATTCATTAAAAACAACTGGTGCAGAATCAGGGCTTTTGTTTAAGAATTTGATCGTGCTCTGCCCATAAATATATTCACAGTTCTCCCAAATTTCACCAATGCCAGCTAGATTTGAAATGATTAGTTATTTTAGTCACAGTCTATAGCTATTTACAGTATTTTCTCAATTCACTTTCATGGTCTTAATGTGTGTGATTCATCAGTACACGTTACTGTATTTCAAAGAAGAAAAAGTTTAGTTACACTTTATTTTATGGTGTTCTCGTTACAGTGTAATTATACATTTAGATAAGGAGTAATAAGTTATATGTTATTATACATAATTTATTGTTATTACTACTTGTAATGTGCAACAATGACACCCTAAAATAAAGTGTTACCAAAAGTTTTAGGAAAATCTTGTTAACACTTTAGTTTGGGGAACAATTCTCACTATTAACTAGTTGTGTATAAGCATGCATATTACTAGCGTACTAGCTGTTTATTAGTAATTATAAAGCACATATTAACTCCTTATTCTGCATGACCATATTTTAGATCCCTTAACCCTACCCCATGTCTATTAACAACACAACCTTAACTATTAATAAGCAGCAAATTAGGAGTTCGCTGAGGCAAAAGCCATAGTTAATAGTTGGTCCCCAAACTAATATGAGTGACCAAAATCATTCTATAGGAAAGATTCTCATAACTGTAAAATTTTGAAGCATGTTTATTTTAAAAATCGTATGTTTTTATAAATAACTACATAAGAACGTTTAGGGTGTGCGCAGTTTGCGTCGTACAACAAAACATCCAAGTACCATCAAGTTATGTTTACCACAGACCTTATTTTACTTGTAAAATGAAAAGGCCCATTATAACTCCCATAGGAAAATCTCGAGGGAACGCATGGCAAGTCTGCTGGGTTTTGGCGTCCCGACTGCAGCACTCTATTAACATTAACCAGTAGTCAGCAGGAGCAGTCTAGGTAAATAGCTATTTACACATTACTTCAGGATACTGTTATAGCCAATACAACCCAGACCTTCAGTCTCCACGTTCCTGGCCAAAAAGCCTCCTCAAAAGTCAAATCGGAAATACTCCTCCACAATCAACTGTAAACTCACATTCAGGTCTGGCTCCTTTCTAGCATGAAACGCCCACTTTTTACAATGCGCTCAATTCCCAATGGATACAATCAAGTCCTGCCCTACTTTTTTTTTTTTTTTTTTCTCATTGACTATTTTGTTTTAATCTGAAATACATCACATTACGATGATTTGTGAATGCTGTGTCATTCTGACTTTCCCGAAATTCACTCAAGACACAATGGAACAATACAGTCATTTATCTGCACTGACTTGATTTGTTGTTACTCTCTCTGTCTCTTTCGCCCTCTATCTCTCACTCTCACTTTCAATCTCACATCATCCCTCCTTCCACCAGCCACCCACTTGCAAACAGCGGGGAATAATTATGGCTTAAGTGGATTATGCGGCCTGCAGATGGCAGATAAATGAAGAGGAGAAGAATCAGGACAGTCTATCCGGGCAGAATTGAGGATGAGCAACGGAAATCTGATGGGTGGAATGGGATTCCAAGAAACAGCAGCAATATGTCGCGCCAAGGGCCATGATAAAATGTGTCACAGTGCCCAGCAAATCAACTGGGAGTCAGTTTTGCTATGGGATTTAGATTCATTTTTGTAGAAAATTGCTTGAAAACTAGGATAGGAAACTTTGCTAGGACGACATCTTGTCATGACACCGAATGAGATGAATTGTGTCGTCCCAGAGGAAGCTTTCGGTCGAGTTAAGGTTTTCATCAGTACCTATGTTTGATACTTTCAAAACCAATAATGGTTGATAAGCCATATCAGCATCTCACAAAGTACATGCCTAGGTTATATTTTACATTAAAATTCAAATAAAATGAATAATACATAAACAACTTGCATTTATATTTAGTATAAATGATTGAAACAATTAACTATTAAAATATTTAAATAATAATTGTTTTAATTAAAAACATCTTGTGCATATATGCGTATATAAAAATATCAATAACTTCACAGTGCAAAAAAAAATACCAAAACAAAAAAAAAAAAACTTTTTTTTTTTTTTCTGCAAAATATATTTATCCAAAATATGTTTTCCAGTATTATTATTTTGATGTAAAATACAACAAATGAGGTGAAAACACACACACACACATACAGAATGCCCCTGAGATACTGGGATCTGCTAGTATATAAAATATTAAACCTGCAAGGCTGAATGTTGGCAGGCTGAATGGCACGTAGAAATTTCTGAAAATGCGGGGATATATACACATACAACAGCAAACAGAAAAGCTCACAAGTGTTAAAAATAGCAGCACCGATTGATTTAAAACGTGTTTTAATAAACAGTTCTTCAGAACAGATTGAGAACATCGAAGGTCAAGGCTGCAAAACATGCACTGTTTTCAGCCACATCACTGCGGATATCATTCAACTGGTAGAGTAAATACACAAAGCAACATACACTGAAATCAACAGAACGATCATATGCAACAGTTTTGGACAGTCTTGTAAACTAACTGTGCTGCTGTATGATCAAAAGTCACTGTTTAGTGCTACATTGAATCATTATTTTAAGATTCTGGAAAAGAATCATTACTTTTTAAAGACCCTCATTGTAATATGTTCCCACAAACACACACTTTCCAAATAGTTACACCGCAGATCACATGCCACAAATTTCTGTTACTCTAATAATCTCATAAACATCCTTGTGCCATAATATAAATGTATGTATTTCTAAACATATCATATATTTTAGACTGTATTACAATACTACAATATTACCACATTTTGAAAAAACTAATCATGCATGCATCCATTTTCCAGACATATCTCAACACAATGTCTGAATCATATTTTAACATATTTTATGTAAACAAAATAAAGACCTTTTATAAAGTTTTAGATTTAGATTTGTTTGCAATGAAGTAATCGTATTCCCCTCAGTTCTTATGATGTAATATAAAATGGCATATTTAAAAGAGAAATTATTCATATATTATGGTAGTGTTTGTTGTACTTTCTTTTTAACCTATGCTAATTTTTAATAAAGAAAGAATGTGTCCAGACAGGATGAATTTCACTGCTGTGTAACAGTAATGAGAATCTAATGAGAATCTTCATTGAATTACAAAATAACCAAACTAATCATTTGGACGTTATGGGCTGCGCCTAATTATCATGAAAATAAATGCTACAACTAAAAATAAATAATATAAATATTAATACAGTATAATATTATTTAATTCTTTTATATATATATATATATATATATATATATATATAATGTTAAATTATACATTAAAATATATAAAGGTAGAGAATATACAGCAGTCTTCATTTTCTACATGCTTTTTTATTTTGGGGAGAAAACTGATGGATATGTTTTTGACAGGTTCACTCATTTACATTTACATCACTCGTTTAAAAATATCATACGGTAACTTGTAGAAATGTCACTTCCTGTCTTTTGATATATAATACCTGAATTAAACGTGAATGGATCTCAAGCTTTTTTACTGTGTGGAAGAAGAGAAAAGGACCAAGAAGGAGCGATTTCAGTGTGTTACATCAGATTTGCAGCACTGAGGGTTCAAGGCCATGCTGGCCGTTTGCAAAAAAAATTGGGATGATAATTGGTGTTTCACCTTATGTTTGCATATTCTGTCCATCAGCCCTCACGTACCACCTTTGCAGAATCATCGCTGACATAATGATTCAGACCTTCGCACCCTTTGCATGCGCTCATTCCACACAATGCAGCAACATCACCTATGGAGCGATTATAACTGAAGTTAACCAACAATCACTTCCTTACCACTCAATTAAAACAATTTGTTAATTATTCAACCCAGCACTGGGGATATATGACAGACTGTATTTTGGTGCACTGTTAACTTAAACTATAACCTATACTAGATTCCACATTAAGAACTGCATCACCAATATGATTCCACATGGATGATTAGGTCTGCTTTTTAAATATTTGTTTGGATTTTAACATATCGATTGCAGTTAATTAAATTTTTCTAATTAGTTCAGATATGCAGACAGGAAATGAATGTTGGACTGCTGTTCTGTAAAACAGACATCTCGTGGCGATCCACTGTGACAAGAAGCTTTCATCATGGATGCAGAGTCCTTGCGAACACCGTTTTTCATTTCAGCAACACAAAGCTGAAATCCATCAGCATGACTTGAAGCATTTCTGTTTCACTCTGTAATCTATTAATAATTCATGCGAAGGAGGGGAAACCCCCAAAAAATCCATCCAGCCTCCCCCACAGAGCTTGAGTCATACCTTTTTCCCCCACATGACTTCTATACTATAATATACAGCAGCGGCAGTGAACACTTAGCATGCTCATAAATAATTTCCCAAGCCCCATCTCTGATGTCGCCTCAGGGAACAGCGATTTGATGACAGCACATGCACGGCTTGAACCTTCTCCAGCCAATGGAAAGGTGCCGTTCAGTTTTGGGAATGACCATTATGTGGCTTTCTACATCTCTACTGGTCTTCTCCAATAGATCTGTTTCCAAGAGGGAAACGATACATGCACATCGTGAAATGCAAATGTAACTCGGATGTGACAACCAGCCAAAACAATTGAGCTTCCAGAACAGACAGGAGCTTTCTAAGCAGCCAAACCCCCGTTTTCTGGTGGAGAACGCGGGGTGAATTCCTGCTGCAGTCCTGCTTTGAACAGGCATCAGGGATGGAAGAAGAGAGGGGTAGAGGAGCAGAAAACGACAGAAAGGTGAAGCCGTGAAGCTGCTTACCTTATGGTCTGCATCTCCTCATCCGAAGCCTGGAAGAAGGAAGAAGAGGAGATTACTGAGACAAACGTGCGCCTGGTTCCTGAAGCTGCCGAGGCATCACTGCGCAGTCTGAGGCACACACTCTCTCGCTCTCTCTCTCCCTTTTCTCTTGCTCTCTCTCTAGCCAACAGTGCCAGTATACTTCTGCACCGATCTCATGTGCGAGGAGGGGAGAAATCTTGACAGATTAAGTGCGAATGGAAAACACAGTTGCAGCCAGAATGCAGATACACAACATCATACACGCCGCCCCCTCTCCTTCCTCCTCCCCGAGAGAAACTCACTCATCGGCTTCACGAAGATCCACAGGATGTGAGGACAGACAGCAGACCAGAGAGAGGGAGCGGGTGAGAAAAAGAGTGTGAGAGGGAGAGATGGTGTGAGAGAGAGAGAGAGAGAGAGGGAAACAGGTGGGCTCATCTGTTGATGAAAGAGTCAGAGGGAGGGATGGGGAGGCACTCCGGTTCTCACATCCACTGGCGTGCTACAGCTTTCTCTCTCGCTCGGTCTGTCTCTCTGCCGCCCCATGAATAATGCAAGAGTGAGATTATGTCAGAGGAATTCACATTCTCATTCAGATTTAGTGTGCAGCAGTGACCAAGGGCCGTTCCAGCAGTCCTATTAATTCAACACCAGCCAGGCAGTACGTGATCCAATGTGGTATAACACATTCAAGCTAGTTTAATAGTTTACAGGTCAATCTAAATAAATGAGAAAGCTGATATGCTATGTTTGTATAGTACACTAATTCTGTATAGTAATTTTTATGTTGCATAAGCAGTTAGTATCCTCTATGCAGTCCAAAAACCTCACATGGATGTCTAGCAAACACTGTTGTATTTATAATTCCACGATGTTTGTTATAATTTTGTCCAGGGTATTGTTGGATTTGTCATCTAGAGATTTAATTGTTAAGTTTAAGACTCCAAGAATATTCCCAGCATTCTCATTCATCTCAATGG
Organism: Spinibarbus caldwelli; assembly: GCA_039654775.1. Lineage (NCBI taxonomy): Eukaryota > Metazoa > Chordata > Actinopteri > Cypriniformes > Cyprinidae > Spinibarbus > Spinibarbus caldwelli. The sequence goes on along the minus strand of CM077241.1, from coordinate 7,898,138 downwards.
CAGTTGATTGGCCGGTGCAGGCAGCCCCCGAAATAATGAGGACTGGATGCTGCCATCTTTGCTGCTTGAAAACTAAGACTCAGAAATAAAAAAAATCTACTGGGAAAAAAAAAACTGCTCTAATATAACATATATTATTTTGCAGTTTATATAAATCTGGCAAAAACAAAAAAACAAAAAAAAGTCAGAATGCACACCTGTGTGAGTAAAAATGATGCAGATGGATATTCAAGGACTTTTGGCCCTGTGGATTTAAAAAAAAACAAAAAAAAACCAAAAAAAAAAAAAACCATAAAACACTTACAGTTTTCATACATTTTCACATCCTTACTGGTTTAATCACTTTTCTTACTTTTGTAATATTTGTATTATTATTTTTTTTAAAGTCATGAATATTTTCCACCACATCATACATGATGTATTGTGTTTAACATTACGTGACAGAAATTACAGTGGTTGAAATTATATTCTAATTATTTTTGGAATCAAATGGAATTCATTTGTCTTGGTAAGGCTAATTTCATAACTAGCTCTTTATGTATTGTAAATACACAATTACATAATATTTTCACATATTATATAGTATATAATATTTTTGAATAATTTAACTATATTACAGATTTTTCTATTAAAATATTCTGTTTACAAGTGATATTCACATTCATTTTTCTTTTCCTCACACATCTCATATTTCTCATAACTCATGCATTCGACATGCATTGACACTGTTGTGTCGTTGGTAACAAGTACACTAAGTTTAAAACACACACACACACACACACACACACACACACACACACACACACACACACACACTTACTACACTCTTAAAATGAAGTTTCTTTATTGGCATCTGTGGTTCCAAGAAGAACCTTTAACATCCCTGGAACCTTTCCATTGCACAAAATATTCTTTATAGTGAAAAACATTATTCTTCCCACTGAGAAAAAAATGGTTATTTTAAGAACTGTTCACTGAAATGCTCATTGGGGATCCAGAAATGATTCTTCTATGGCATCACTGTAACCTTGATTTTTATGGGTTAAGGGGCAAAAATGTTGGTTGGGGTGGAAATGATGCCACAGCTGTATGTAATTCATAATGGGCTGTAATTTTCATTTTACAGAATTTGTTTTTTACACAATAAATATGGTTTGTTACACTCTTTTCATCTCCCTCCGTTTAAATCATAATATCAACATAAAATAAAATATGTAGTTTAGTAAACCAGACTTAATAAAAATCAACCAGGGACATAAAAGTGCCCGAGTTACAGCATCGCAAAACACTTGGTTTGGACAAACAAGTAGTCCTGTCCCCAACTCTCACCACTGCTGCCAATGTGCCATGTTGGACCACTAAAGCAAACAGCAATGTTTTGACAGCATTACAGAGCTACAGTCTTTACACTCTTCATGAAATACTATTGAAAAAACTAGTTGCTTATTACATGCATATTACTAGTACACTGGATGTTTATTAGTAATTATGAAGCACATATTAATGCCTTATTCTGCATGACCATATTTTAGATCATTTACTATCAATAACTACCTTACTATTAAAAAGCAGAGGGAAAACTTTTAATTAATAGTGAATAAGTGTTCCCTAACCTAATTGCACATATCAAGATCCATATTTTGTTTTTTGTAGTGTTGAGGAACCATACATTTATATGAAAATGTGACACTACTGTAGTTGATGACGCGAAGGTTGGCTTATTATCTGCAGTGTCCATTAAAGCGGGAAATCGACTCAATCTTCTAATATAAAGATCAACCTCCTCTTTCAAATGAAGGTTGTTTCTGGCAACGATTGGAAATCTCACTTTCCGACAAATGGCAAGGGAGCTCTGCAAGTTTCATTTGACAGGCACACACACACACACACACACACACACACTCTCTCTCTTCTCAGGCACACACAGACTCGTCTCTCTGCCCCCTCACCGCCCACCTTTTTTCAAGCAGTTGCTAAGGTGACGGCAAAGACTGCATTTTAATCAGATAATAAATTAAGGCAACGGTTTTTTTGTGTGTGTTCTACAAATGAACGCTTCATGAATTTAACAGGTAAACATGTTTAAAACACTTAAAAGTTAACAGGTTCAACTAGCACATCTGGAACAATGAAGCCTATTGAATAATATCCCATTTCTTGTGTACTCTGTGCTTAAAAAGCTCACCGATTCAGTGCGGCACGATATAACCGTACGCATGTTTATCTACACTACAGTTATGTAAAACTACATCGATCCAATTAGTTGCCAGATACAGTATGTGATCCATACAGACTAATGAGAAACCCGCCTCCCTTAGCGCCGGATTAGTTATTGATCTGATTATCCTTCACACATATGGTTTCTTCAGCTGAAAACACACAAGAACAGAACAGGACAAAGCCTGCATCTCATTTGCACTTTAATATACTCCTATAGACTATTAGCTTACATGCAGTGAGAGCATAGGAGAGGATGTTGAGCTTCAGGAACATTACAAATATAGCACACGCTATGACATGTGGCTGTGTTTTGGTCTAATATGGATAGTAAAGCACCATGGCTCAATTATGCATGAGTTCTGGCAGTCTTATCCTTTCAGAGCTCAGCTTGACTAAAAGCTTGATTCAATAGCAATGCCTTCTGATATATTTATGAGTCAGGGACAGACTGCATTGTTTACTACTGCTGCGGTTTGAATGATAACGCATCCTACACAGCCAGGCCTTTATATCTCCAAAATGTCTGCTGAGATAGTTGTTAAAATATTTTTTTCTTTCTTTTCTGGATGGCAGCAGTACCTAAAAGGGAAAAAAAAAATCATTGCTCAAAGGTTGTTCTTTCAAAGCTCAGGGGACTTATGGGTTTAATTTGTAAATCAACTCCATATACCAGGGTTTCCCAAACTGGGGTTAATGTAAGAATTGCAGGGTTGTGAGTTGATAAAAAGCTAATAATCAATTCAGCTATAAAAATGGAAAATGGATTATTATAGATTAAACCCTAGAATACTAAAAATAGAAATATTTCATTTGTTTACCTGCATGTCAATATGACCATTAAGTAACATCGAACTGTAAACGTGTTGCTAAAAATGTGTTGCTGAATTATTGTAATATTAACTTCCTCAGAGATATTTTAAGTAAATATTACATGTCAGAGTGGTTTGGCTGATAGAAACATGTGAGAATCCCTTTGTTTCAGACATAATCTAATTGCTTGAGAGGTGCTTTTTTTTAATAAATTAAGAATGATATTGCCATTGTGTGAATAATATGTAATCATGTAATGAATAAAAAAGTAACTGTAATCTGATTATGTGCATTATAAAAATTGTATATACTCTAATTAGAAGTACTTGATTTTTTGAAAATCTGATTAAGTAATCCAGATTACATGTAATCAGTTACTACCCAGCTCTGATTACTGATATATTAAAATATTAACTGTAATATTAATTCAAATGCAAAAAAATACAAATAAAATCAAAATGTGATTTTTTTTCACTCTCAATAACTATTGTTTTTACTGAACAACATACAGTTCTTGAAACTTATGGATTCGTATAATAATGAATAATAATGAATCAATAATAATGACGCATGATTATTTTAATATGAACATTCCCCCCAAATTCTATCAAGTAAAAAAAATAAATAAATAAAAAATTGAGAAACTCTGGCTCAGATAATTATTGGTCTTGTTACTGGCAAAAAATAAATAAATATATATATATATATATATATATATATATATATATATACACATACATATACACATATATATATATATATATATATATATATATATATATATATATATATATATATATATATATATATATATATATATATAAATAATTATTATTCATCTGAGAAGCCAGAGATTTACACAAAAGTCTCAACATTTTCTCTCCATTTAACCACATTGCTTTAAAGAATAAGCAAGCGGTACAATAAAGGGGTGAGATTCCATACCCTTTCCTATGTGCATAACTGGAAAAACCACCAATGAAATAAAATGTGACAAGAATGACTTACCATGTTGATGTCCCTAGGAAGAGAAACGGATCGGTAGGGGTATCTAGAGAGGGTTTCCTCTCTATAGAGCAGCGGGCTCAAAGGTCTGATTCTCTGGATGGGGTTTGGATGATTTTCTGGAGGACTCTTAACTTCTCTTCTCTCATTGCTCTCAAACGTGATGGCCGTCTCTTTCTTGGTCTTAACTTCCTTTATCTCATCCTCTCTTCGCACACAGTCGATATCCGTCTCCAGGTAGGCTTTTCCTACAGTCTCTGGTGCAGCTTGTTCTTCCTGCATCCCATCCACAGATTGGATGCTCTGCAGGGAAAAATCCACGTCCCCTGGCTGCTGTTGAAGGTCTGGTATCCTGGACTTGCTATTGCTGTGACTGGAGATGGAAGAATTAGACCTAGAGGATTCAGTCTGCCTGGACAACACGAATAGGTTGGTAGGGTGAAGCACTCGGCTGCTCACTTCATCCAGGAACTGCGAGAACTTCAATTTGGCTTTGATTTTTAGTTCCAGCTGATGCTGTAATGCAGCCAAATGCGACGCGGCCTGTCCAGGGGTCACATTGACACCTTTACTGGAGCTCCTCCCTTCCTCCCCACCGGTCAATACTGCCCCCTGCTGGCAGCTCCCAGTTTCTCTAACTTTTTGTTGGTCACAACGTTGCTCTACTTCATGGCATCTGTTGGTGTTGAGCTTTAGGCAGGTGGTTGCCTCTGAGCTCATACTATCCCAACTAGAGGCTCGTGGACTGCTGCTGTTGCTGGTGCTCCTTCCGCTGGAACTGCAGGTGAGGCTGCGTGACTTCCAGCTGGCCTGTCCGGCTGCGAGATACCAACCCACATGTCCTCGAGAAGAATAAAACATCTGGGGAGAGGTGGATGAGTTGGAGGAGGTTGTCGAACTGCATGATCTTCTCCTTAACTGGAGCTGGTGGTACATGCTGCAAGCGGGATCCATCGCCCCATGAAACTCAGTAATCCTGTTGGCCTGAGCCGAAGATAGGAAATGTCCACAGGATCTGATGCCTAGACAATGAATGAGCATGAAACCCAGATTTTAAAGCGTTTAGCCCTAATCACTGCTCACCGTCTGCATTAGCGGCTGGGAAAAACTCAATATTTAGGCCACAGAATCATTCAGTCCCCTGGTTGCCATGTATGTGGAAGACCAAGTTTATCTCCCAGATTAGAATCCAGTTCTATTTAGTTAATAACAATGGAGATACTGCTATGAATAGTATTTTGGTCAATGACAAAAAATGATCATCCATGATCAAGAAAAGGACAAAAGATCTAGTCGAAATGTTCTTAGAAATGTACTCTTCAGGTTGGTTGCATTTGATTTGAAATGCTCTTATAACATTTCCAAAAAATTGTAATTAATGATTCTAAAAATAACCAAAGATTCTAAATAACATTTTCTATACAGCCTTTCCTTTCAAAAAAAAACAAACAAACAAACAAACAAAAACATACATAATAAATGAGTGTTGAAAGCATTGAAATGTAATATAATAAATACAATTAATTATTTATTTTTAATTATAATATAATTAATTTTATTTTTATTTTTTTAACTTTTTGTATGTTTTTTTTCAAATATTAACAATATTAAAAATATTAACAATATTTTAATATTGATAATATTTCAAATATTAACAATATTGTGTGTGTCCACTTGGTGGACAAAGATTTTTGTATATTAACTATACTTGAAAATAAATACACACACATACACACACACACATTTTGGTAGTTTGTACTCCATTATGATATCATGACAGTTAAATCACACTAACATTTCTGACTTTATGCCAACAAAAAAATATTAAAATTAATTTAATTCATAAATTAAAAACATGCTCTTCATAGAAGAGGTGTATTCAAATATGACCTGCATTTTGCTCTAAAAGGCAAAGAGAAGTCTGTATTCAACAAATTTATCAAAGCTAGTCAAGCACATGCAGATCAAATGAGTAAATTTTATGAAGTGATGTGTTTGTTAGGTCATGAGAGAAATTGCTTTAGAAGTTTGCTCTTAATTAGGACATCTATTGATAGCACAACAGACTTTTTTTTTCTTTCTTTTTTTTTCCGAACTTCTTTCTTTCCAGGTCAATGCTTTCTACTGAATATTGATCACAGATAACCAGATAACCTCACACAGACTCATTTTTATGGCTGAGAGTTTAATGTTTTCATCAATTATAAGGGAATCTGTCACATACGCATGAGATTGTTTGTTGTTTAGTTGTGTAATGGAAATTCATTATTTCCTGATAATATCACCATTACACATTATCGACCGCTCCTCCCTCCACTGTTTGAGAGTGAAGTGATGAGTCACCGATGATGACTAGTTTTAATTAGGCTGCTTGTGTGGCTAATAAGTGTGGCAAAAGTTCAACACAATGAAAGATGGCCTTCTGTGATGTTAAATCTGTGGAGCTTCTCATGCAAAAACACCCCAGCTGCAGTCTGAACAAATGATCTGAACAAATCATCCCCTCTGTTGTGCCTCACATGCCTTTGGTACATTTTTTTCTAAATCACCATGCAAGTTACTTTTACTGCCATGTGTTTTTTTACACTGACTTGAAGCTTAATAGTGATCTAAGTGTATATCAACAATAAAATGCATTGTAAATCAATATTCTCTAATTGAGAGGGGCAGAGAGAAGGACTGGAGGAGGTTTGGAAATGAGAAGGGAGTATGGGAAATAATGGCACTAAACCAGCTAAATGATTACGGGGGGCCTGTTCATGAGTAATTTTAATTTTATTGAGCAGAAATGTTACAGAAGGGAGAACACAGTAAAAGTGCTGATGATCACTGCTGATTCTTTTCGACAACCTGCATCATTATTACTATAACCAGTACTGGGAAAGCTACACAGAAAATATAGCTAGCCTATACACTGAATCTAAACCCTTAGAGATTTTATAATTCTCAATATCACATCAAAGCTGAATTACTGTCATTAACTGAATTAACTGACAGCTATTACATTTCTGTATATATATATATATATATATATAAAACAGATTACTCAAAAATAGTAGTATGTTACTGATTACATGGTGAAAATTGTGGTTGTTAATGTAATCTAGGTGTCACGAATCCTGTCCATGCACTTCCGGTCGCCCACCACCAGAGGTCACCCGCTCACTACATGGACTCTTGCACTACACTAACTGTTGCACATCACCTCCAGACTACATTTCCCAGCAGCCATTTCACTAAGCACACTCTCACACCTGAGACTGATCACACAGCTGATTCCCATTACACCCCTTACTTAAGCCATGGACTTCCTCTCCCTCACTGCCGAGTATTGTATAGCGTTTATCACTCTCCTAGCGATAGCTACTCTATGGAGCCCACTTAGTTGTTATAGTCTTGTCTTGACTGTTTTCCCGTGTTTCCTGGATTAACCATTGCCTTGCCGTTCGGACTCTGTTTGCTCCTCTCTTGGACAATTGCTCTTGTACCTGGATTATCTCTCTGCCTTACCCTGTTGGATATTGTTCGCCAATCGTCGACCCACGCTTGCTCTTGGATTACTCTTGTGTTTTGCCCGTGCCATACCCGTTTGCTGTTATTTGACCCTGCCTGTGTTTTGACCACGTCCCTGTTTAAATAAAAGCTTGCAAATGGATCCGCACGTCTCTCGTCTCGTCGGCTCCGTAACAGAATACTTGGCCACACGAGGATCCAGCGGCTTTTCAAGTGGACATTGGCCAGGTATGGACACTGCAAAACTGTTATTAACACTTGAGCAGGGCATGCGAGCGCTCGAGGACTATGTACAAGAATACTTAGACCTCGCTTATTTTTCTGATCTACCAGACTGTGTCCTGATAGACTTTTTCTGCAAGGGCATTAACCAGCCGCTCAAATCGCGACTAATTTGTGAGGGTCCCCGTTCGTCTTTAAGTGATTTTATGGACTTTGCCTTACTATCTGTTGGCTCTTTGTTCACTGTGGGTGTCCCGGAAGAGGAACGCGACGCTGCACTCACTCGTGAAATGATGGCCGCACTAGAGCATGCTCACAAAATGACGGCGACAACAGAGCCTGGTCGCAAAATGGCGGACACACCAGCGCCCCATTATGTCACAGTTGAACTTCACGAGCCAAGTCAAGTCACTGTTGATCGTCACGAGCCAAGTCAAGTCACAACTGAACTTAAAGAGCCAAGTAAAGTCACAGTTGATGTTAACAAGCCAAGTCAAGTCACAGTTGATGTTAAAGAGCCAAGTCAAGTCACAGTTGATGTTAAAAAGCCAAGTCAAGTTATAGTTGATCTTCGTGAATCCAGTCAGATCATAGTTGATCATCGTGAGTCCAGTCAAGTCACCGTTGATTGTCACGAGTCAGGTCACGACACAGCTGATCATCACGAGTCAAGTCACATCTCAGCTGATCATCACGAGTCAAGTCACGTCCCCGCCGATCTTTCAGAGTCTCTTCTCGTCTCAGCTGGTCATCCAGAGTTACACCACGTCACAGCTGGTCATGCAGACTCACACCATGTCACAGTTGGTCATCCAGAGTCAAGCCCAGTCACGGTTAATCTTCACGAGTCAAGTCATGTCTCAACTGATCGTCACGAGGCAAGTCACGTCTCCGCTGACCTTCTAGAGTCTCTTCACATCTCCGCTGACCTTCAAGAGTCTCTTCACGTCTCCGCTGAACTTCCAGAGTCTCTTCATGTCTCCGCTGACCTTCCAGAGTCTTTTCACGCCTCCGCTGACCTTCCAGAGTCTCTTCACGTCTCAGCGGATCTTCCAGAGCCTCTTCACGTCTCCGCTGACCTTCTAGAGTCTCTTCGCGTCTCCACTGACCTTCCAGAGTCACGTCATGCCTCAGCCGATCGTCCAGAGTCACGTCACACCTCAGCCGATTGTCCAGAGTCTCATCACATCCTGTCTATTGCACCCAGATATTCAATGTCAGTCTTTCGGTATCCCAGTCTGTTATCTAGCGTGAGGGATGCACCGCTGGTGTCTGCACGCACAGCTGGTGTTCCCAAACCCACTCATTCTAACCCTCCTGTTCCTGAACTTATCCCCTTGCTTCCCATGATGGGGATCACTTTATGTTGCGTTTGGGCTGCGTACACCACCACCGAACTGCCCGAGGTGGCGGCGTCCACTGAAATGTCTTCAGAGGTGGTGGCTGAAGCTGCAGAACCTCTCGGGGTAGTGATGCACGCTGCTGTGTTCTCCGAGGTGACGGCATCCGCTGCAGCTTCTCCAGAGGTGGCGGCACATGCTGCAGAACCTCCTGGAGCGGCGATGCTTGCTTCAGTTCCTGGTGTGGTGGTAGCGTCCAGCAATGTACTTTCAGCCTGTTATGTCGTGATCAAGGAGAGGGTTACTACTGTAGAACCTCCAGAGGTGGCGGCAACTGCTGCAGAACCTCCGGAGGTGTCAGTGGTACCCATTCACGAACTCTTGTCCTGCCCTGTAACGGCTATGAAGGCCGTCTGTGAACTCTCATCCTGCCCTGTAACAGCTATGAAGGCCGTCTGTGAACTCTCGTCCTGCCCGGTAACGGCTATAAGGGCCGTTCAGGAACCCTCTTCTCTGCATGTCACTGCCATGAAAACTGTTAATGAACTCCCTGTATGCCCTGTTAACCCTGTCACGAGTCCAGTAAACACCTGTGAACCCTCACACTGTCCTGTCACGGCTAAGGAGGCCTTCTGTGAGCTCTCGCCCTGTCCTGTCACGGCTAAGGAGGCCGTCTGTGAGCTCTCGCCCTGTCCTGTCACGGCTAAGGAGGCCGTCTGTGAACTCTCGCCCTGTCCTGTCACGGCTAAGGAGGCCGTCTGTGAACTCTTGCCCTGTCCTGTCATGGCTATGGAGGCCGTCAGTGAACCCTTGCATCGCTCTGGGCCGACCTATGGGGCCATCTCCGAACTCTCGTCCTGTTCTGGGTCTGAGTATGAATTGTCTGTCTGTCCAATTTCAGTCACTGAGATGCCTACCAGTCCAGTTTCAGTTAATACATCCAATTTTGAACTGTCAGTCTATCCCATATCAGCCCATGAATCTCTTTGTGAGCTATCTGTCAGTCCTGTTCCAGCCAATGCATTTGATTATGAATTGTCTGTTGGTCCATTTCCAGTCACTGAAATGACTGTCAGTCCAGTTTCCCGCAATGAGTCTGTTTTTGAACTGTCTGTCTTGCCAGTTTCTGTCACTGAACTGTCTGTTTCAGTCTCTGTCTATGCCCCAGATCCTAAATTATCTGTATGTCCTGTTCCAGTCCTTGAGTCTAACATTGAACTGTCTGTCCAACCACTCTCAAGAAGGCCAATACCGAATTTGTTGCCCTGTCTGTCACAACCCAGAAACCCGCCTTGGAACCCTTAAACCTGCCAGTCATGAGCCCAGAAACTATCAATGCATCCCATGTCTTTCATGTTAACTCTGTCACTGCCAGAGGAACAAGAGACTATTTATGAACTGTCATCATGTCCAGTTTCAGTCATTGAACCCGATTTTGAACTGTCAACCTGTCCCGTGTCAGCCAGTGAACCTATTAATGATTTTTTAGTGTTCTCTGTCTCGTCCCTTTGGGTCTTGTGTGTCTCAGTGTTCCCTAGATCCCAGTCCCTGCCATGGTCCACAGTTCCGGTCTGGTGGTCATCTGCTCCGCCGTGATGGTCATCTGCTCAGATCTGGAGATCTTCTGCTCTCCCGTGGAGATCTTCTGCTCAGCCCTGGTGGGCTCCTGCTCCGTCTGCTCTGCTGTGGAGGTCTTCTGTCCCGTCTGCTCCCCCCTAGTGGGCTCCTGTCCTGTCTGCTCCGCCCTGGTGGGCTCCTGTCCCGTCTGCTCCGTCCTGGTGGGCTCTAGTCCCGTCTGCTCTGCCCTGGTGGGCTCCAGTCCCGTCTGCTCCGCCCTGGTGGGCTCCAGTTCCGTTTGCTCCGTCCTGGCTTCCTGCTCTGCTGGTTCTGCCCTGGTTCCCTGCTCCGCTTTGGTGCCCTGTTCTGCCGGCTCTACCTCGGTCCCCGACCACTCCACTTCCACATGGACCTGGCCCTCCGTCCCTTCCCCTGTTCCACCTCCACTCCACTGCCCTCCTGGATTGTATAGGAAGTCTGGAAGCCGCTCCTTGGGGGGGGAGCTATGTCACGAATCCTGTCCATGCACTTCCGGTCACTCACCACCAGAGGTCACCCGCTCACTACATACAGACTACATTTCCCAGCAGCCATTTCACTAATCACATGCTCACACCTGAGACTGATCACACAGCTGATTCCCATTACACCCCTTACTTAAGCCATGGACTTCCTCTCCCTCACTGCCGAGTATTGTATAGCGTTTATCACTCTCCTAGCGATAGCTACTCTACGGAGCCCATTTAGTTGTCATAGTCTTGTCTTGCCTGTTTTCCCGTGTTTCGATTCTAGCCCGTGTTTCCTGGATTAACCCTTGCCTTGCCCTTCGGACTCTGTTTGCTCTTCTCTTGGACAATTGCTCTTGTACCTGGATTATCTCTCTGCCTTACCCTGTTGGATATTGTTCGCCAATCGTCGACCCACGCTTGCCCTAGGATTACTCTTGTGTTTTGCCCGTGCCATACCCGTTTGCTGTTATTTGACCCTGCCTGTGTTTTGACCACATCCCTGTTTAAATAAAAGCTTGCAAATGGATCTGTACGTCTCTTGTCTCGTCGGCTCCGTAACACTATGCTACTAATTTTAGGTATCTTTTCAGATTACTTCTAGATTACTTTTTTATATAACTTGTTTTAAGCTGTGTTTTAAGCTAAATATTTAATGTGAATTTGGAAAAGTGCTATAAAACATCAAATATGAAATTAGCTAAGTTAACTTTAGCTAAGCTAAACTGAAAGCTGCACTTCATGAAGTATAGATAAATACACAATAGGCTACATGCAAAATGTAACTTGCTACGTTGAACCTACTTTGTAGTTTTCATGATATACAGTATATTAATATATTTGTTGAATGCCTGATAAATACCTGAGAAGTAGACTTACTGGACAAAAGAGTTGCATGAAGATGCACAGCTGTTTGAAGGAACTGCCTTGATTGAGTCGAGTGGAACAGCTCCATTCGATTCAAACTAACTGATAATTTGTGAATTTGATGATTCAGACCAGTTGAAAAGAACCAATTCAAAAGAGTCAAGTATTCCCGAATTGGACATTACTTGTTCTGATTCTAAAGAGTCGACAGAGAACACTGCACACAAACGTCTTTACTCTTTAGTGCAAAATATTATCAAGAAAAATGTAACATTGTAGTTCACTCTACTACTTAATAAAATAATTTTACTAAACAGCTACATAATTAAAAAAAAATAAATAAATAAAATACCTCATGTAAATCGCAAATGCTATGGTGTAAGTGGAAATACAGTGGTGGAAATGGCCAAGATTAAATCCAAAGAAGACCCTTGTTGGTTATAAATATCTCTAGAATATAAATATCTCTATAAGATACAAAGTCAGCACCTGTTAGCTAAAGAAAGTTCTTAGTCCGATGTGCTGCAAATAGAGAAAATAGAAACATACAGAGCACCTTTGGTAGGTGGGAAATGGTGATGGGGGAAAGAGATCTGAAGAAAAATTACATTTAAATGTGCTTACGTTCTCTCATAAACATTTGCATTCCTGTAAGAAACTTTGTGTTCACTTGTGAAACATTTGTGTTATTTGTGAGGGAACCAACCTGGTCTCATGACAGGGGAACTTGGGAACTTTTTCACAAGATGCGAAATACGTACAGCCATGTATGTTTCATGACACATTTGATGTGAAATGTCCACTGAGTGGTGCTAAAAGAGTGTTCGGTCTTTTTCCCTGCAACAGATGAACGTACATATGGTATGTTTTATGTGACTTTGGTTTTGTGTCACCGCAGTACTGACTTGAAATGTCCATCGAGTGGTGCTAAAAGTCTAATGCTCTGTGATGTTTTAAAATAGCGTATCATCTGCACTACACCTAAACCTACCCGATAGTATGAACAAAAGCGAATATGATGTAAAAACGCAATCATGCTGTTTTAGCTTGATTTTCAGTCTCTCAGCTCTTTCATCGTGAGTCATGTTTTTGTTTCGTACCCAAGGATTCCGCATCCTAAGTCCAATTCAGTGCCGGCTAAGCTACAGAGCAAGCTTGTTACATCTGGAAAGCGATATGGAGCTGTAATCATAACTGTGTATGAAAACGATTAAAAGTGTTCGATGTTTTAAGTCGTCAAGTCACTATGATTTGTATAGCGCTTTTAACAATGCAAATTGTGTCAAAGCAGCTTTACATCAGCTTGATATAAAGCTGGGTGGCTTTACATCAGCTTTACAGCATTTAGACAGGGAAACAGTGTGTTGAAATAGTGTCATTTTCCTCTGTCCAGACAAAATCAGCAGTTTAAATCTAGGCTGCAGCAGAGTCAGATTCTCATCAAGGACTCGTCTGGTTCCAGTGGTCTTGTTTTAGTGTTAATTTCTGTTGGAAACTGCAGTGATATGTACTTATTGGTACGTATTTCGCGTCTTGTGAAAAAGTTCCCAGAGATCCCAAAAGTATTTTTGGCAATTTTAAAGGTCCTTTTATACCGAAAGTGAAATTAATAAGCCTCAAGCTGAAGGAAGTGCCTCTACACCTCACTCCCAATTTCTCTCAATTAATGAGAAAACAAAGTAACTTGTGTTACCTAATTGAAAAAGTAACGCAGATATTTTCTTTTAAGTTTAAAAGTAATGCGTTACTTTACTAGTTACTTGGGGAAAAAAAGAAATCTTGAGTTACTTGTAATGCGTTACCCCCAACCCTTCTCAAAAACTTCAAGTCCTCAAGATACCTCCCATGGTTACCCAGAAAACTCAAGTCCATGGTGCTACTTACTGCTGTGGACGTCACTAAATATAGCCTTGGCTTGAGGGCATTTTCATGAGTCCCCCTGGTGCTGTGCTACAAGCCCAGCCTTCTGCACACATTCAGGCAAACAACACCTTCTGGGCTCCTTCTCGCTGCCAAATGTGGGAAGAGCCCAAGCAAAGGGATGCTTTATCCCACAAGGGCTGCAGATCTCTATTATATGAACTGTACTTCATAAGTGGACAGTTTTAGATTCTCCTATGATGAATGTCTTTAATAATCTCTCTGTTTTCCGATGGTGCCAGAGGCAAATTTAGCCCCACACCTTCTTGACATGAAGACAATGAGGTGATGGGACCCTTGGGAGCCCGTAGCTGTGAAATTGATTCCTGTTACATCAGCACAAGCAGGGATAATTGGTGATGGCTCGGCAAAAAACATGCTCTCTGTTTTCTCCAATAGACAGTCCAGTCGTTCACCATCAGGAATCCCCGGCAGCCTATAGGAGATACGCTGAAACATGCAGGTGTGGGATCCTGGACTGGGATTTAGTTCTAAACATGAGTAAATAAACTTCACTTGTGAATATGTACTATTTGCTCTCTGTGGTGCTCTGCAGTAACCATAAAACCTCACCTTTATTTACTCAAAGCTAAGCATTGACAGTCTGTACATTTTCCTCATCTGACAATCGGTTCTACCCTTTGAATTTTTACCTTTGGTATGGAGAGATCTTGTCTTCCTGGGACCCAACAAATTCCATTTGTTCTCCACAGAAGTCATTTGTTTTTCTCTGGAATTTTCTGAGACCTGACTGGAGGATTTAGATATGAAAATTGCTGACAGCATCATTTAAATTTTTATGGAAATAACAATAAAATTAATATGTAAAGAGGAAGAGCTATGTTTGATATAAACTGTAATTTATATTTCATTGCTTTTTTAAACAAAACTTGTTTCTACTGAGTAATCCGGGGGTCATACAAGCAGAAAAAAAATATTATTTTAGTATTGTATGTATGTATGTATTTATTTATTTATTTGGAAACTTAAGACCCCGTGGCCTCATATGAGGACATTATATTTCAGTGAATTTCTCTGAGACTATAGATGCCACAGTTTTAAGTCTGAATGTCCTGTACAGAGCACATTCAGGGCTTTTCAGAGATACCAAATGATTGGATGTTTCACCATGACCACTCCCTCTCCTTGGTCTTCAAAAATGTCTGAAATTAATAAGCATTAAGCATATAATGATATTCTAGGAAATTGTGTGCTTCTAATTTTAAAGCAACAGTTTGGACAGAGCCCTTTTCTATTCTAACATGACAATGCCTCTGTGTATAAGGCAAGGTTCAAAAAGAAATGATTGATTTAGTCAGTGTGGAAGAACTTGACTGGTCTCCAGAAAGCCAAGTCCTAATCCAAGCTGAACACCTCTGATGTGACTTTAAATGCAGATCTTGAGTCAAAAACTCTTTACCAAACACCAATGACTTGTACATACACTATATGGACAAACGTATTGGGACACCCCCTTCTTTAGAACAGAAAAAGGCACTTCCAAAACTGTGGCAACAAAGATGGAAACATAATGCATGTATTTAAAAATTGTATTTCCATCTCTGTTGCAACAGTTTTGGAAATGTCTAAAATGACTGCACCCATATGTACAAGTCATTGGTGTTTGGTAAAGAGTTTTTGGCTCAAGATCTGCATTTAAAGTCACACCAGAGGTGTTCAGCTTGGATTAGGACTTGGCTTTCTGCAGACCAGTCAAGTTCTTCCACGCTGACTAAATCAATCATTTCTTTTTGAACCTTGCCTTATACACAGAGGCATTGTCATGTAAGAATAGAAAAGGGTCCTGTCCAAACTGTTGCTTTAAAATTAGAAGCACACAATTCCCTAGAATATCATTATATGCTTAAACATTAAGATTTGTACTCATGGAAATTACTAAAGTAGTCAAACCTGTTCATTAGAAGGGGGTGACCCAATACTTTTGGCAATATAGTGTATGAGGACACCGGCACTAAAAGCATGTTTATTATGCATTTTGGGAGACATAACAAATGAATAGGGAAAGAAATTATATTTCAATATTCTATTAAATATTATATATTATTATGAAAATCTTGTCAATTATTACTCCCATTATTACACTTCTTTTTTCATTATGTGTTGCCCCAAAAACACATTAATATGCAAATGAGATTTCGTTTATAGATACATTGTATATAATGAGAAAACCCACTTATGGCCATTTTACACACATTTTGCGTAAAGAAAAATGGTATATCGAATCATTCTGTTATAGTTGAGAATCATCTTTATACAAATTTTGGTAAAAAAATAAAAATAAATTTTGAAAACTAAAAATGTATTGGTGATTTAAAAAATCAATTGTTTTTGCCTATGCATGTTCATTCATGTCTTTTTATTTAAAAAAAAAAAAAGAGTCCCAATGTCCTCTACCAAGGACATAGCATAACTTATGAATGAAATATCATTTATTTTTATTTTTATTTTTTTTACATTATTTTTAATGCTCTAAACAATATAAAGACATGAAAAAATATATATATATAGGTTAATTCAGATTCAGATTAATATTCAGATAAATGATGTATGTATTAAATGTATCAAAATCTTACATTATATAAGGGGCATGTTATAAGTGTTATAAATCATTATTTTAAAACATACTTTGTTACAACAACAACATCATCAATATTTTATTTTATTTTATTTTATTTTATTATTTTATTTTATTTTATTTTATTTTACACTCTTAAAAATAAAGGTGCTTCTCGATGCCATACAAGAACCTTTTTTGTCTTAATGGTTCCATAGAACCTTTAACATCTGAAGAACCTTTCTGTTTCACAAAAGGTTCTTTGTGGCAAAAGAAGGTTCTTCAGATTATAAAAAGGTAAGGAAGAGATGGTTCTTTAAAGAACCTTTGACTGAATGGTTCTTTGTGGAACCAAAAATGGTTCTTCTATGGCATCGCTTGAAGAACCTTTTTAAGCACCTTTTTTTTTAAGAGTGTTATTTTATTTTATTTTATTTTATTTTATTTTATTTTATTTTATTTTATTTTATTTTTTATTTTATTTTATTTGTCCATACATTTGCTCCAAATAAAGAGGTCATGTAATGGAAGTTGACATTTTTATGCTGAAAAACACTGACAAAATTCTGACCGAACACTTTAGTGAGTTCATTGTTACAGAGGACATTAAGGAGTTAAAAATTAACTTTTTTTTTTACAAAAAAAAAAAAAAAAATGCTGATTTATCAGTGAAAAGCATATTTCCTTATCTTGCATTAAACAAAGGACCAAAAAAAAAATAATGTTTCTTATGCCTCAAATTGAATAATGACAAAGCCCTACATTGAAATATTTTTTTCTCAGTCCCATAAGATTATTCTGCTTAACTGCTTATCTCTCGTCATATTGTGTGTTCTTTAGAAAACGGTTTTGCTTATATGTTCAGTTCTCTCTTTAATCCTTCCTTTATCATCCAAAGGCACGATCTCAAGATGGCTGCATTTGAAAACACCGACAGGCTGATTTATTACAGGTAATGTTTTGGGAATTAAAACAGTAAATCATTACACCCCGCAGGAGCTCTATACCTTTCAGCATTGCCTTTACCTAGAAATGTGTTACACAAGCAAATTAAATAGAAAACATGAGGGAAAATGACAGACAGAAGATTAGCTTTCCCAGAGAGGTTGAGCTTGGTGCTTTGGATCATAGGGGAGCGCTGGCCTTATTGGACCAGGCATGATGTTTTGTATATGCCAAGAAGCAGCATAGTCAATGTGTCGTACTGGGACAGATTTAAATATAATTCAGGAGAACCCAGCGAGCGCTGGAAACTAGAGCTGTCAATCATGCTTTTATGAATCTTTTAAAGGCTTCACTGTAAAAGACATGCTGTCATGGTGTTTTACTGACTACTGGCTCTGGTTCCTGTTGACCTGGAAACCATTGTGCTCTGGGAGTCCCACAGGCGAAACGAGGGTTGGTCTGACCTGAATGCATTTCATTACATTACATTACAGAAAATGCGAGGGAAAAACACTAGTCTGCTCGATCTGTGGGTTTGGCTTACAGTGTAAATATAATCAACATTCAAGGGTTCACAGAAATAGTATTTCAGATCTGTTTCAAGATGCTTCCTCGTCATCTTTTGTTGAAGTACTAATAACACTGTGAAGCAAATTTTTATAAAAGCTGTTTTGCTTTTATTTGTAATGTTTCTTTATGAATTTTGACATGCTGAATACGAAAAAAAACATTTTGTGTGTCATTAACAGTGCTCATAAAATAAATATGTTGACAACTTAAGCTGTTATTACCCATGAATAAAAAATTATGAAACATAAAATATGCATAATAAAATAATGCAGAGCTAATAACAGTTTGACATAAACAGTTGCTAAAAGTGAGTCGTCTAAAACTTCAGAAGTGTATGCTGGATGATTTTTAGCTTTTATGATGATCACAATGTTCTGGAATGTTCCATTAAGCACTGGAATATTATATTCTAGAATGTTACAGAAAATTATAGAATGTTCCCATCCTTGCAAAAGCAAAAAAAAAAAAAAAACATGCAAAATTAGTACAAAAACTAATCTGTACTAAACCAATGTTTCAAATTAACAATGATAGAAGTTCTAAAATTTACCTGACCTAAATATTTAGCAAAATATTCATGTTACATGAAAGTAAATAGTAAAATAGTAATTAGCACCACAGAATTACAGAAGAACTTAAGCTAAACTAATTTTGTGTGATCGACTTAGCGTTCACATTCAAACCGGTTTGGGAACTGGATTACTTGAATCATGTTTTAGTCTTTTTATCTAAACACTGACATATACAATGCTTTGAACTGATGCAAATCCAAAAATGATTTATAGTCACAAAGCATGAGCATTTTGAATGCACCATACACCGTATCAACATTCCCAATAACACCTAACTAAAATTCATGTTTCACATACAGTCTCAGTTACACTCTGAAATATCCAAGCGCTCAAGCATGACTTTCTAATGCTATTACACCCACGCGTGTCGCAGCCACACTTCTCCCAATACCCAGAACGTGCAAACTGACACATACACACGTCACCTCAGCCACAGAAATATCACCTCTGACTGAAAGGATAACGCAATTCAGCCAGAACTGCAAGTCTATGTTTTATGTTTAGTCCTCTTTCATGAACACTAATTATAGTGTATGTGAGGTTAAGCTTCTTTTGCGGGAGCTCAGGGCGCTCACTGACTGTAATCCATTGTCATTAATTATGTCTCAAACATACTGAGCCCACTCACTTCTCCTGGAGTCAGTGCTGAAGTATCCATGGAAACTGGAGGACAGGCAGAGCTCATAAAGAGAGGCAGTCTGTTGCCCAACAGAAAGAGAATGGACAAATGCTTTAAGGGGCTGGGAAGGGATACTGGCCCATTGTGCTTCAGTTTTGCTTATATTCACTATTTGGAATTTCGTTTCAACTGTGATATGAAAGGTTACACTAAATACGAAGGGGTTTTCATTAAATGTACTCTTTGAAGAAAAATAGTGTGGCCTATGGCGATATCAAGGCTTTTGGATTAATGGCACAAACATACTTTAGTCTCATAGTGCCCTCTTCTGATTAATACAGGTATTTGTATTAAAGCAATGCTGATTTAAAAGATTAGTTATTTAAAGTGACCCCAAAAAATGAGAGTTCTGTCAGTATTTACTCATTCTTATGTCTTTCTTTCTTAAGTAGAACACAAAAATTGATATTCTAACAAATGTTATAGACACTTTTCAGCACTTCACTCATTGTTCTCTGTCTTCCGGTATGCTTCCACAGCAGATTATACGGATTTATGAATGAACCGCTTGTTTTAAAATCGGACATTTGTTATGACATCTGCTTCAAACATTACAATGCTAATGATAAATTTTGTTAACTCTACAATACATCCACTTCACCAGCTAATCACTCTTTGACAGGAATGCAATAGATATATACAGAGCTACTGCAAAACAGAAGTTCAAAGAACCTTCTAAAAATGTACAGGTGCATCTCAATAAATTAGAATGTCGTGGAAAAGTTCATTTATTTCAGTAATTCAACTCAAATTGTGAAACTCGTGTATTAAATAAATTCAGTGCACACAGACTGAAGTAGTTTAAGTCTTTGGTTCTTTTAATTGTGATGATTTTGGCTCACATTTAACAAAAACCCACCAATTCACTATCTCAACAAATTAGAATACTTCATAAGACCAATAAAAAAAAAAAACATTTTTAGTGAATTGTTGGCCTTCTGGAAAGTATGTTCATTTACTGTATATGTACTCAATACTTGGTAGGGGCTCCTTTTGCTTTAATTACTGCCTCAATTTGGTGTGGCATGGAGGTGATCAGTTTGTGGCACTGCTGAGGTGGTTTGGAAGCCCAGGTTTCTTTGACAGTGGCCTTCAGCTCATCTGCATTTTTTTTTTTTTGGTCTCTTGTTTCTCATTTTCCTCTTGACAATACACCATAGATTCTCTATGGGGTTCAGGTCTGGTGAATTTGCTGGCCAGTCAAGCACACCAACACCATGGTCATTTAACCAACTTTTGGTGCTTTTGGCAGTGTGGACAGGTGCCAAATCCTGCTGGAAAATGAAATCAGCATCTTTAAAAAGCTGGTCAGCAGAAGGAAGCATGAAGTGCTCCAAAATTTCTTGGTAAACTGGTGCAGTGACTTTGGTTTTCAAAAAACACAATGGACCAACACCAGCAGATGACATTGCACCCCAAATCATCACAGACTGTGGAAACTTAACACTGGACTTCAAGCAACTTGGGCTATGAGCTTCTCCACCCTTCCTGCAGACTCTAGGACCTTGGTTTCCAAATGAAATACAAAACTTGCTCTCATCTGAAAAGAGGACTTTGGACCACTGGGCAACAGTCCAGTTCTTCTTCTCCTTAGCCCAGGTAAGACGCCTCTGACGTTGTCTGTGGTTCAGGAGTGGCTTAACAAGAGGAATACGACAACTGTAGCCAAATTCCTTGACACGTCTGTGTGTGGTGGCTCTTGATGCCTTGACCCCAGCCTCAGTCCATTCCTTGTGAAGTTCACCCAAATTCTTGAATCGATTTTGCTTGACAATCCTCATAAGGCTGCGGTTCTTTCGGTTGGTTGTGCATCTTTTTCTTCCACACTTTTTCCTTCCACTCAACTTTCTGTTAACATGCTTGGATACAGCACTCTGTGAACAGCCAGCTTCTTTGGCAATGAATGTTTGTGGCTTGCCCTCCTTGTGAAGGGTGTCAATGATTGTCTTCTGGACAACTGTCAGATCAGCAGTCTTCCCCATGATTGTGTAGCCTAGTGAACCAAACTGAGAGACTATTTTGAAGGCTCAGGAAACCTTTGCAGGTGTTTTGAGTTGATTAGCTGATTGGCATGTCACCATATTCAAACCATATTTGTTGAGATAGTGAATTGGTGGGTTTTTGTTAAATGTGAGCCAAAATCATCACAATTAAAAGAACCAAAGACTTAAACTACTTCAGTCTGTGTGCATTGAATTTATTTAATACACGAGTTTCACAATTTGAGTTGAATTACTGAAATAAATGAATTTTTCCACGACATTCTAATTTATTGAGATGCACCTGTATATTAGTTCCAAATCCTATCCGCAGTGCAAACACACTGGGACATTTCACTGTTTGTGCATTTATTTTTTTTGGCAAACAGGTTGTCAGTCTGTGTGCATTGTTGTGGTGAATATTCAGTGACTCTTGCTGCCTTCAAGTGCAACTTGTGCCTTCGAGGCAGGTGTTCATTAGGCTACGGAGGTTCTGAGTTCTGGCCCTCGAGGTCTACTTTCTTGCAGAGTTTATGCTGCCTTCATATGCTATTGGAAATTTCATACTTCTCACTTCAGAAGTCATAGTTATGAGTTTGTTTCTTTCAAGTGTTTTGTTGTCATAAAGAATTGGAAATCATGGAGGACGCCGGGTCTTGCTATTTTTGCTGCATATAAAACATACAACATGCATCAAATGGTTATTTATATACGTAAATATGCAGGACTTTAACTACAAGACAAGGCAATGTAGATTTTGTGATAAAAAAAAAACAAAAAACAAATAAAAAATACCGGTCACTCTGCCATGTTTAAAGTTTATGGCCCGTCCAACTTGGAAACTCAGGAATCAAAATTATCTTTGGGTTTTCCAGTTGCAAATACAACTTTAAAGAATGTTCATGTTAAATTTCCACCTAGGAAAATTGTATTTACATTAATTCTAATAGCATGTGAAAGCAGCATTAGCTCCAACCTTGATAAACCTCACCTGTCTGTAACTTTCTAACAATCCTGAAGGCCTTGATTAGCATGTTCAGGTGCATTTGTTTGATTAGGATTGGAGTAAAATTCAGTGCTACATTTATATGGAAGAAGTCTAAACAAAACAAAATAATTATAACAATATTGACCAATAAAACCAATTAACTACATCTGAATTCAAAATTATAAAAAAAAATATTAATTTATATCACTTATTTAGGCTATACAGTTGAGGTCAAAAGTTTACATCCCCCTTGCAGAATCTGCAAAATGTTAATTATTACAAAATGCATGTTATTGTTTATTTAGTACTGACCTGAATAAGATATTTCACATAAAATTTGTTTACATATAGTCCACAAGAGAAAATAATAGTTGAATTTATAAAAACGACCCCGTTCAAAAGTTTACATCCCCATGATTCTTAATACTGTGTTGTTACCTGAATGATCCACAGCTGTGTTTTTTTGGTTTTCAGCATTTTTGCATTTCAGCATTTTTGTGTGTTTGAACCCTTTCCAACAATGACTGTATGATTTGGAGATCCATCTTTTCACACTGACGACAACTGAAGGTTCAAAAGCTCACTGATGCTCCAGAAGGAAAAACCATGCATTAAGAGCCGGGGCGTGAAAACTTTATTTAGGCAAAATAAGAAAAATGTACACATCTTTATTCTGTTCAAATGTTTTCACTCCCCAGCTCTTAATGCATCGTTTTTCCTTCTGGAGCATCAGTGACCTCAGCTGTCCTCAGTGTGAAAAGATGGATCTCAAAATCATACAGTCATTGTTGGAAAGGGTTCAAACACACAAAAATGCTGAAAACCAATAAATTTGTGGGACCTGAAGGATTTTTCTCAAGAACAGCGGGCAGTTTAACTGTTCAGCACAAACAAGGGACTCATGAACAACTATCACTAAACAAAAAAACACAGCTGTGGATCATTCAGGTAACAACACAGTATTAAGAATCAAGCATATGCAAACTTTTGAACGGGGTAATTTTTATAAATTCACCTATTATTTTCTCTTGTGGACTATATGTAAACATCTTTTATGTGAAATAACTCATTCAAGTCAGTACTAAATAAACAATAACATGCATTTTGTATGATCCCTCTTATTTTGGTAAAATAAACAACATTTTGCAGATTCTGCAAGGACTGCACATGGTATTGCAACATCCTCTCTACTGATATCCTTTATCCTTCATCTGATCGATTTCTGAAGGCAGCAGCGTCCTTCGCTGCCTATGGTATCCCAACAGCGTTGTGCGTTCGATTCAGTTGAGCTAAACTGTCTGAAAAGTCAGTTTGTGTGTAAGTTTTTTACCAACTTTCCCCACTTTTAATGTCATTTCTAGCGAGAAATTTGTACTGCAGTAATTAAACAATCACTTAGTTATCATCAAAGCACTCTCTATTTTATTGTGATCATTAAAATATTATGCTGCCTCAGAAGTCTAAATCATTTTCAGGAGGTACTTTCATGCACAAATGCTGCCTGCAAAGTCATTGCCTGCATAGGGCAGAGAGGCAACAAGTCAGCTGTATGGAGTCAATTCAGTGCCACATATTCACAAAAGAACTGAAATTGCAAAAGTATTGTTTTTGCAACACTTATTTTCCATGGCCATAGCTACTAATTTATTTGAAACGCTGCTTTTATTTTGCATTTTGTTTGCAAAAAAACATTTATTTTTTTCTTAATTCTTTCAGTTTTGTTTGCAAAACTTTGTTTTCTTTTATAATACTTAAATTCTTTTGTGAATATATGTGACATTGAATTGACTCCATACAGCTGCCTAATAAGCTTTCAGACACAGCACTTTGAAAATCAATTTCAGGGGGTTCACAAACAAGTGACTGGGTTACAGGGTGAGGCAACAAGTCATATACAGTGATCATACAGTCATACAGTGAAGCTGATTTTTAGACACAGTGTTGCTCACGAATGAAACAGTTGGCTTTGCACGTTGGCGGAGAAAAAACAGTACAGCAGTCGTTTGAATTTATGTTGTTTTTAATTATGTTCTTTTCCATACTTATAGATTTAAGAACTTTAGTTGAGGTTAACATTTGCAGGTAATAATAACTTCAGTGTTTAGCTGTTCCTGTTTATATAGCACTCTAAGTTGTATGGACTAGTTTTATGGTTCTTTTTGGTCACCATATGCTATATCATTGTATGGAAAAGAGCAGCAGAAACATTTTTCAAAGCATCTCCTTTTGTGTTCCACAGTAGAACACAATACATGTTTGGAATGACATGAAAGTCACCTATTCCTTTAAGTAACTTGTTTTTTTTTTGTCATCTAAAAACCTTTATTTATCCAATTACAAGTCTTGAGATCCATTTTACCTCAATCCAAAACAAAACCAATGAAGCATAAAATGTCATTTAGTGAAACTGCTTGATCACATTTGTAAACATACAAATGGCAGTGCATTTACATGTGGAGTTTAAGAGCTTATGCTGACATTACATAACAGCTTTACAAAATGATTATATAATTCAGTAACATGCAACTTAATACCAATCAATAGTGTTTCTGATAATTTTAATACAAGCAGAGACATCAATACATTATGTAACTATCATTTGCAAAACAAGCAACGTGTGGAAAGCAAATTAACCCCGGAGAACATTGATGAGAACATAGCACCACAGTAAATGTTTGCACCACGAAGCAGTATAATGAGCAGATGATCGGCCTGAATTGCACAAAATACCCTAAAAATGATAATGAAAGCCTCACTTTAATGAATTCTGAAGTGATGTACCTTCCTCCTCAAAAATAAGAACAGTGCATTCAGAACAGCCAGATAATATCTATTATGATAATCTATTGACATTTCAAAGTGTGTGTTTAATTGTCTAGCTTTAAAAGTCCTTTATTAATATATAGAGCAAATTTTCTTGTTATATGAACCCCCATAAAACAAATATGTAAAACAAATATTCCTTATAAATATAGCATCTATATATCTATATAAAGAACTAAAAAAGATTAAGTAGATAGATAGATAGATAGATAGTAAAGAATTATAAAAGTTAAAAAAGTATCAAAGCATCAAACAGTAAGCCTTTGATATGTCCAATAAACTAAAAATAATTTTCCAGCATTATTTGCTAATAAAAAAAAATTCATTAGCAAAGTTTTTGTTCAAGAAAAAATACATATGTTCAGAAAACATACTTCTACATAGCAGTTCCTATGACATGTTTCCATCATAAAGCATTGCAAGTAAGGGGAAGATATCTTTATCTAAACAATAAGCTTTATAATGAACTCTCTTAGTGGCTGACCTGTAACATCATTATGATCTCTTATTTCTGCTGCTTTTCTGGTTCAATCAGCTTCCCTTTGTTATATTTCTGTCCTATCCCATATGGCACGTGGGCAGCAATAGTGCCCATCTCCTTGGCCCCTTCAATGTGGAACATCTGGTCATCAAAGAATATGTGTGGGCGAATCTTCAGTAGCAGGGGCCCTTTAGGAGCCCCAGCAAGGAACAAAGCCTCATCGATCTCCAGGCCCCAGCTTCTGAGTGTCTTAAGTACACGAGCCCCAGAGCTGGCCGCGCTTCTGGCCGTCACCAAGAAGGTGCGGATAGGGCAGTTCAGTCGTTCGTTTTTGGCGTAGAATTTCTTCTGGAGCTTCCCTAGAGCCTCTAGAAAGCACTTAAGAGGACCCTGAAGATGAATAAGAGGGGAGCAGTGTGTCAGCCAATGGGATTAGAGAGAACCTGATGATCTATTATTGGCAACTGCTTATACTGGAGCAACCACAGCTGCCCATTTAAGTCTGCATTCGAAAGCTGAAAAATGCTGCCTCCACAGACAGAATATGGAGGTTGGAATCCCACAAGGCCTGTCCAAATCCAGTGATTGTGTCACATCGTGTCTATTGAGATACTTTAATTTGTCGATTTTTTATTGCAGCATCGTTGCCTATGATATTCCACTATCCTGTGCATTGTCAGTTGAGGTCAAAAAATTAAAGTGTCATCTGAAAGTTGCGGTTGGTGATCAGTTTGGGTGTAAATGTATGTTTTTTAACAGCTTTTCCCATTTTTATTTAATTTGTAGTGAGACATTAATATTGTAGTAATTAAATATTCGCTTAATTATCACCAAAGCTTGCTCTGTTTTGTTTTAGATCATTACACAGTTCACACAAAGAATGATAACTATAACAGTGACTATAATAGTTAATAAATATGCTTCTGTTTTGTTGTGTGACACATCAAATGCTCAAGCTCTTCAAAGCAGGATGGATTCTGATTGCTGTCAATGCTTTTAATGTATATCAACTGGAAAAATTGCTAACGATAACGATTGAAAACGATATTGTGCTGTTACGATATAGTTGTAGTATGGACTCTGTTATTCTTTTAAATTTAGAATGATTTTTAAAATAAGATCTCTATCATTAATGCTATAGTTATTGTCCTTGGTGCCTCAGAAGCCTATCCGAGGTCAGTTTCAGGAGGTACCATTGCCTGCAAAGTCACTGCCTGTCATTGCATCGCAAGTCAGATTTCAACGCAGCCAGTCTCAAGTATGTTAAAAATGACCCTATGGAGAACCATGTGGTGTTGTATAAATAGCATGTCCCTGAATCCATTACCAAAAAAAAACCTTGTATGGTATGTAAAAAATCTTCTATGAAGGGCTTGCACGACTAATCATTTTCACTAGTTGACTGTAAGTAGATGACTAGTCAAAGGGTCAATGATTAGCTGTCTTTAGGAAAAGCAAAACACACTAGGTTCACTTTACTTTCATTTTTACATAATTCCAAATATATTCGGCCTTTATAGGTTACTATTGGTGCATTCAAGTCATGTTGGAAAGATTGTAATTACAAGCTGAACACCCATAAACGCCTCCAAAATGTTGTAATTACTAGTGGGAAACTCTCAACGTTTTCCAAGTTAAAACTGTGTCAGTGAGAAAATATGGCAGACGCAAAAGATGCATCAGCTGTATTGATGGTAAATTTGTTGAAATTAATGAAATTATTATTTTTGCGTTTTTTTTTTTTTAATTGCTAAGTTGCATATACAATATATAATAGTACTGTGCAATTACTATAACGATTGAATTTACAGAACCTCCATAAATGTAATAAAAATATAAATGTAATAACACAGAGACGCACATTCTTGATTTATCATTTTAAGTTTAAAATCTCTCTGAATTTTTTGTAGAAAAAGTACATCAGCATCTTGTTCCAACTAGTGACTTGAATGCACATCAATTGTAATTATAACTTCCAAGTTCATAAATATGAACTTCTCAGGAGGACTGGAACGCAACATCTTCTAAATGAATGTTACTCAGCTACACTAACACTCTGTATTTGAATTTTGTCTGCTGCTGTATAGAAGCAAATCAGAAGTCATGTGATCCACATCTAGTAGAAATACCTGACATACCTGTGCGAGTGGTTTATTCTCATGTTGTTTTTCATGCTCAAAGAATGTGTCCAGGCCGTGCTGTTTCACTATGATCTCAGACTCATCAGAGAAAAGCACAGCATCCCCATCGAAAGCCACACGCAGTTGAGTGTCAGACAGCTGAGTCTCCATATCAGGCTTAAACATGGTGGCTGCTGCTATTCCTATATGATAAATGAAACATTACAGTAGTCCCTTTACTGCAAAGCCAAAAACACTGGCCACTAAAGTATGGTGAACATCATTACTCTAAATGTACTGTAACTCCTTGATTAATCTTAAGTTATGCAATCTAAACATGATGTCAATTTACAAGTCTAGTATGCATGCTATAGTTGTTGCATTACATTTGCGTGTTTATCATCAATTTACCCTCCTCAATGGCCTCCTGGACTTTCTTGGAGTCTTTGGAGAGATACAGGTTGGTCATGTAGGCCTTGAGGTAGCCAATTGGGCTCTGACCTCCAGTCATGCAGAATCGCTCTATTGTCAGATCTGTAAAAGAGGAATTTTCATTTTACCATTCAACTACTGTCTCTTCTAGTAGAACTTCCTTGTTGTACTTTGTGATGTGTTAAATGTGGGGTGTATTTCACAAAGACAAACTCCTGCAAGCTTAATTGGTCAATAAACTTTTAGTTCAACTTCAGTTGTAAACTTTTAGGGGTAGCGCAGAGAGTTTATCTCAGTTTATGTAACATCCAGACCAGAATGCAGTGAAAATGACACACCTACCATAGTGATTTATGCTGTTCATGAGTCGCACCCCAACTTGGGCGTGATTATTGGTCATGAGAACAATGTCAAACAGCTCTTCACTCTCTGGATAGAGATTCCTCAGCCGTTCATTTACAACCATCAGTGCCTGTGTGTATATTACAAGGAAGAAACTTTTGTTTTCGTAAGCAAGCAAGGAAATAGCCTACATTAAGCAGCATTATGAACTGTATTTGCAGAGTTACAATAATTGGAAGCAACTGACACCAGAAACCTTGAACATTCATCTTTAAGACGACCATTTCCACTCTTTAATGTTAAAAATAAGCTGGAAAGATAATAAAAATTGATTTTTTTAATAATCTAGGACCTAGGACTGTGGTCCTGAAGTGCAGCCTCCGGTATTACAGACTAATACTATTGCAAATAGAATGCTCCCATTATAACTTGTGTGTTTGCAGTATTGACAGCTTCATTGTTTATAACTGCAGTATTCTAGCGATGGGAATTCTGAATCATTTCTGTGAATCGGTTCTTTCAAACAGTTGGTTTCAAAGAACTGGTGATTCGATTATTTTATGTCACAGTGTTTGCATTGTCACTACTTCCCAGTATGGCATATTACATGATATATGTTTCAATAAAGACATATGCTGGCACATATTGTGGTTTGTTAAGTTTTATTTATAAGGGTGTTTATTGTCATTTTTTGTGTCCCAGTTTGCATGTTGCAGTCATGATTCAGCTCTCAAAAAGATCATTTAGAATGTCACTTTAAATTACTTTAAACATTTTTTTCATAGCAAAGTTTTAATAACATGCTTAGTTAAAATGAATTTATCTGTGCTAAACATACAAGTTTGTAACATATCTGCTATTCGGCTATTAAAGCAACTTAATTTTCACCCTATCAAGCAAATCCTCTGTAAACTTAAAATGCTCACTCATCAGTTGTCTGCTTATTACAAATTGGACATGTCTGAAAGACATGCTTCTCCATTCAATAAGTCAATGAGTTGTTGAGCTGAACTGCTCGGACTGGGTCCGAGTCCGGTTTTGGAAACAGGATCAATCGAGTCATTGAAAGAACCGATTCAAAAGAACAAACTGACACATTGTAGCGTTGTTTGCTTGCATTGTAGATATATAGAGTGTGATAGAGAAAGCACCCTTTTGCTAATATAAATAAATAAATAAAGTCCAACTTAGTCTACATACTGTTTAGTTAGTTTGTGGAGGATGTTATTCTCACTTTAACGAAAGGGAAAGCAGGTCCTGGTTTCAGAGGCTCATCCTCGTGCTCTTCTTGATGTTTAACATACTTCTCCAGTCCTTCTTCCTCAAATATCTTCCTTTCCGCCACCATATCAAACAAGGTCCGGGAAGAAACTCCGATAGTAACTGCATTTTTCGGCTTGGGCTGTTAAAAGAGCAAATAGTCAAACTGGCTGCAGCTAAGTCCTATACAGTTACAGTATGAGCATATCTCCTAATTGAGCTTGACTGAACACTTACGGGTCTCGGTTTCGTTGATTTTAAGTTTTCAAAGTGGGCTTTAGCAGCTGCCCAGTCCTTTTCCTCTGCTGTAGCTTCCTTTTTGTCAGTTGAAGCCACTTTGGTTTGTTTTATTTCGCTCATTGTCTCTTATTGACTAGTGTGCGTGCTTGACTTCCTATGTTGAGGCAGGGCTGGATGTCAGACATCGCGGAAATGTGAAGGGGTTGGATGCTGAGAAGGAGGCGTTCCGTTTGACGCAGTTTGTGCTTTCACTCACAGCAGAGAATAGTCTGAGATCCACAGCTAGCCATTTTTGTTCACTGCAAACAGAAGGGTTTTATCTCTAAGACCGTGTCACTGTTTTACCTCTTTTTTTAATGTTTTTGTTATTAAAATAGGACAGCTTCGTTTTTTCTAAATGTTGGGGGGTGTCATATATAGCCCATAGAATAGAATAGAATAGAATAGAATAGAATAGAGTAGAATAGTGACTTAAATATCTAGCATCTATCTTTTTAATTATTTTATCTAATATGTTTTTTGTGTGCCACTTAATAAATAATTATCTAAATGATGTGTAATTATTACGTCAATAAGACATTTTTTTTTTTTTTTCTGTGATACCACACACACACACACACACATATATATATATATATATATATATATATATATATTTATATTAGGGGTGTAACGATACACGTATTCGTATTGAACCGTTCGGTACTTTCGGTTCGATACGCATTATAAACCGAACGATTCTTTAGGCTAATCCTATTACAACATATTATCATATTAGGTTAGACTAGTGCCAGTGCGCATTCTATGCGTTCTTTCACTGTATGATTCAGTCTATTAAAATGCATTTAGAATTATCACAAAATTCAAGATATGGAGGTAAAAAATGTATATATTTACATAATTTCATATAGTTAATCAATATTACAGAAGAGTGTCATTTTTTCTCTCCAAAAATCATCATGATTACAAATTTTTACAACAGTTCAGTAAGCAAGAAGTTAATTAATAGATTTACGTTTTAGATAGCATATTGCCTGTTTTTGCTCAATTTCGCCAACAAAAAATAAATCCAAACACAGCCACAGCGCTGTTTTGCATCTCTGAGCAACATGACGGTGTTTCGTTCCTGAATGAATCACCCGTTTAAATGATTCGGTTCAATCGCAATGACTCACTTGTTAACAGTGACTTGCTGCCACCTGCTGGCGGTTTTAATTTCACATTTAAAGTATCTTTTATTTTTTTTAATTAATTTCAACCATCAGTTGCCAACGTTTTATGTTTAAAATATCAACACAGTATTTATGCATTTGTAACTGCAGGTTAAAGCATTACATGTCCCTCTGAGCTGCATTAAACAGTGTGTAAAAGCATCTAAATGCCATTCAGATGCAACTTCTGCAAATTCATTGCAAAGATGAATTTTGTCAATACTGACTCTATTTGATTGAATTGAATTGAATTGAATTTGCTTGGTAACAGCCCAAATGTCTTATTGACTGATTAAATGTAAAAAAAATAAAAAATAAAAAAAAAGACTCAAAAGGTGATGCACACTTTTAGAAAAAAAAATGGCATTATAAAGGTAAAAAAAAAAAAAATGCCCATAAAAGGTAAAAATCTATTTAAACTTATTGGAAAATATTAATCTGCTACATGACAATAGGCTACATCAGCTGGAATACTTCAAACTGGAGCTGTTTTTGTTTTATATGCTGCTAAGAAGACACCCCAGAAGATGGGTCAGGTATAGCTCCATCATTGTTCAAAGTAAAAAAATTAATTTTAATTTAAAAAAAACGGTAAAAATCAAGGAAATTTCTCTGGCATTTTTCTTTTTGATGTATCAAAAACGTACCGAAACCTTGACACCACTGTATCGTATCGAACCGAACCGTGAATTTTGTGAACCGTAACACCCCTAATATATATATACTCACATGTCCCGAAATCACACTGAAGAGACATTTAGCATTTTTTTTTTTTTTTTAAATTTAGTGTTTGAAGTATTGAAAATCAAAAGGTGTAAATAAAGGTGTAAATAAGGCCGTTTGGCACAAGTGTTCAAATAGGCTTGAAAACCACAAGGCTGTGTAGAAATTTTCATTACCTGATGGGACACATGACAAAGTTTTTATAGCCTTATTTACACCTTTTGATTTTCAATACTTCAAACACTACATTTTTTTTAAAAAAAAAAATGCTAAATGTCTCTTCAGTGTGATTTCGGGACATGTGAGTTACTGAACATGAGGAATGGGATACATGTTACCCTCAAATACTGCTCCAAAGTGGTATTAAATATAGTCTGCAACCCAAATCACAAACTTCCGTACTAGGTGAAAAACAGAATGTGAAGAGTAGTATGTCTGTCTTCACAGTATTGATAAAACAATAGGTAAAAAGTACCCAGATGACTAGGCTACTTCTGAAGTGCAAGTCTTCTTTACACACGGGTAGGATTTGTCAATAGTAGAGAAACGATGCAATTGACACTGGTACTGTGGATTATGACAACGACAACATGACTAATGTAATACGTTTTGAGCATACAGTATATTCATACTACACACATTCATACTATATAGAACATACTTTTTTAATGGTTTCAAAGTAGTTAGGCTACTTATTTGAAATAATTACTCAGAGAGGATATTTCAGATGAATCATTAATCTCAACATGAATTTATGAATTTAATTGCACTCTGAGCCTCATTAAATGTCTGAAAATACACCTACAATCTACTTTTGTGTTCTTCGGTGCCACCTCAAGTACAAATTAACTATGTTAATACTAATTTCATTTGATCTGTAACTTCTTATTCTACTTGTTCTAATTCTATTGTTTTAATTAGAAATTTTAAAAAGCTTATAAATATAATTTTTGGAATTTGACATAAAATATGGCATACTTTTAATAAAGGTAGAAAAATGCCATTACAAAAGTAAAAACCAAATTCTCCTGTAAATCACTTTAAGGTGTCAAATATCACCTTGTAATGGGAAGGCTAATTTTTTATCACAATGTTTGATTATTGATTAGAAGGTGCTCTTTTTAACTGTGCTCCTAAAAAGAAGAGGCCTTAAGCATAGAGTCCTGAAAGGGCACTAAGCTTTGTTAAATATTAGACCTGGGACAATCTTGCACACTTACTTCCAATTCAAGTTGCCAAGTGGTAACTGTGTGGCATTTGGGACATGCCCTTAGTCTGTACTTTAGTGGTGGGGAGTTTTCAGAGGCCCTCTCTGCAGGTTACACCAGTAGGAGGCGACAAGTGACTGCTTTACGCACTACTCACTCATTTAATCGACTAATTCGTTCAAAAACGTTAATTCATTCGGAGTTCAAAACACTGATTCATCGAATGGCGTTGATCATGAAGTGTGTCTGTCTGCCTCTAATTATAATAGAATGTCCGCGCACTCAAAAGGCGCAAGAATGGGTTTCAACATTCTCCGATGCTTAATGTTGTCCGAATGGAGGCGTCAGTTCAAATCCTATCTGACAGCAGCTTTTAAGAGTGGCTGGACAACATGTAAAACCTCAGAAGAATGTAAGGCACTACATGATATCTTTTGCGTACATCGTTCGAGCTCCATTGAGCTAGGATTGATCATCAAGTTTTTCTGGTAGCTGTCAGAATGGCCGAGCGGTCTAAGGCGCCAGACTCAAGGCGTTTCAGTTGTTGAGGTTTCTGGTCTCCAAATGGAGGCATGGGTTCAAATCCCACTTCTGACAAGACACGTTTACGGTGAATGGATAAAAAGTAGTTAAAACATAATTTAAACCAATGTTTTCATTTCCACAGGACATCTACGGGGGAATGTTCAGAATCTAAACACTGCACCTTCCGCATATGACTGAATCACAGATGTGCAGCTTAGCCTATATAAACCAGCTCACCTCTGTTCACTCTAATACAAGTCATTTTAAGGGTTAAGATCGTGTAGAAATAACTGTAAGTTGCCACTTTTTACAGTGTATGTTTGTGTCAGGCGTGCTGCAGCATGCATCACTGTCCCAGCACATTCTCTCCTCCCTTATGGCGCAACCTTATATTATTGGTCCCGTCCGAACGCCATACTCCCTCTCGCAGCATGGAAACACTTTCTCTCTACACCACCCCTTATCATTATCACGTCCCATTCACAGCATCATGGCGTTTGAGGGTGAGTAACACCACTGACCAGCGTGGGTAGAGTACACCGTGATCTTTATAGGTAACAACATATGACAGGGTCGGTCTGAACGTACTTTTTGCGCGAAACGATTAGGAATGTTAAACGTAAGCGGTTTTATTTTTAAGTGTAAGTTTTAATGCATTTTTGACTTGGCTATACCTGGTTATGTGCTACTGCACCAATGCGGACCCCAGCCATACACAATAACGCTTTTTAAATTAAGTATGAAAAAATGCATGTGCAAAGACGGGAAAAACTTTAATTCGTAGTGTGCTTAAGTTTTGATTTGCTTGTTGATATCATGTCGTCGCGTTATGAAATGGTCAGTGTTTTTGTAGCAGCATGTGAGCAAGGTTGTTATTCATGTCTTTGACCCGCCAGGTGGTCCTATGAAGTTCTAGCATTAGTAAAACTACGAGATGGCTTACTCACTGCTACACTGTCATCTGGTGTGAGTTTTGATATTTGTAAACAAGA
The DNA here is from genome assembly GCA_039654775.1 of Spinibarbus caldwelli. Classification (NCBI taxonomy): domain Eukaryota; kingdom Metazoa; phylum Chordata; class Actinopteri; order Cypriniformes; family Cyprinidae; genus Spinibarbus; species Spinibarbus caldwelli. The sequence continues at coordinate 7,863,513 of CM077241.1, read as the reverse complement.
AAAATGTGTCTTTTAAAAAATACCTGATGCTGACATTAGATAACATGGTATATAACATGATACTGAATGATAACATGAATGATCTCCCTGTCCAAAATATGGTAATATGATACTTTTTTTGTATTTAGTGTGTTTATGAAAGCTGTAGTTTACATAATCAGATAATTATCTGAAAACACATCTTGTTAAAATCTGAAGACACTTTTAATAACCTAAATAACTTGTAATTTTGAAGAAGAAAAAAAAAATACAGAATTGGAAATGCCTGAGAGTATCAACTCTAAGTAGCCTAAAGAAACTGGCAATAATATGGCAAAATTAAAGTGATAATTCTGCCTTTAAAGCAGGTCACCCAAAAAGTAAAACTCGATCACTCTCACATTGTCCTGTCTGACTCTGTCCTTTGAAACACAGAAGGAGAAATTTTGAAGAAAGCTATGATTGATCTTTTCCATCCAAATAATAACCATAAAATGAAGATGCCAGGCCTTAGTAAATACTGTAAAAATATCATTAAAGTAGCCCACGTGACTCTAGATTGATACAATACTGATTTTGTGAGGAACAGACCAGTTGTTTTAGCATTATGTATTTTTAAAAAAAAAAAAAAAAATTTTATATAAGTTTAGAAATTTTGAGATGCGATTTTGTCATTTTTACATATTTTTAAGATTTCTAAATAGCTTTAATTTATTGTTATTTTTGTTTTGGTTTTAGTTTTAGTATTTTTAGTACTTTGACTTATTTTATTGGATGCATCATTACTAATTTTCACGTTTCTTTTAATCATCTAAAATATATATTTTATTTTGAGTAATGAAAACAATTTTTAGCTTTAGTTTTAGTTAACAATAACAATGCTTTAACAAACTGAAATTTATGTTCTTGACATCCGCTCTATAGCTCTCCCTGGAGTGGTTTTTGTGAATAAACAATCTGTCATTGTTTAGACAAATTTAGGCTTTTTTTTTTTTAACGAATCTGTTGATAAAATTCACAAAACTGATGAGGGGTGCATTTCCCAAAAGCAACTATGGTTGCAAGTTCCGTCGTTACCAATAGAGTTTAATGGAACTAATGACTATAGTTAGCTAACGATAGTTTTGGGAAATGCACCCCTGAATGATTCATTGACAATTCCAATAGGCCTGCAGTTCACTATTTATTTTAATTGCATAGAAAAGACAGACCATTGCATTCTTCAAAATGCTTACTTTTGTGTTTCCAAAGAAATAACAAGTCATATTGGTTTGGAACAACATGAGGATGAGTAAATTTTATTTATTTATTCTTTTGATTCAGTGATTCATTTCTGGGTGAACCATTGCTTTAAGAATGCCAAGTGACAATATTGATGGAAAGAAAATGAAATAGCTTGAGCCAGAAAGATATAGTGTTCTGCCAACCAGCACACTATGTACAAAATGATGCTCCTTCGAGAAAGCTCCGACTGAAAGTGTGTGTAAGAGAGATATGCATCATCATTAATCTGAATGTCACTGGCAACATTTTAACAACTACTTATTTTGAACCGTGTCCCTGCAGTGCGCATATAGAATATGAATTGTCAAGTCAGTGACATAAATACATAGCTCTGACGTCAAAGAGAGTTACTAGGCACTTTCTTGATTGCAAGTGCTGTTTTCTGTCCTCAGGCGGGGGGCGGAGCTGTGGTGTTCATGAACTCATCTGCGCTAGAAGAGGTGAGAGCATCTTCCTCATCCATGATAACATCGCTACTGAATATTAATTGTATTTGTGCTTTATACTTTTTAATATACAAAATATTTTTATACCCCCTCACCTCCCTTGTCCCACACTTCTATCAATTGTGAATGACCTATCAGGTTTGGTGAACAAAAACAAGCATCATTATTAATTCACGGCAAAGGATTTTGTTACTATGAGCAGGAAGACCTATGTGTAAACAACACAATTTCTACTACTTAGTGGCTGATATTTAAATAAGCATGTCTTTGTCTCTGTCTATCACAGCCATAGAGCAAAAGGGAAGATTTTGTTACATAACAGTAGGAAGATTAAGGGTGAAAAGTCAAAAAATTGAGCGTAGCAGCTTTGCCTTATGGGATTTGAGTTCTTTTGGATTAGCAAATTCGCATTTGCTTGCATTATCACATTATGGGGTAACTCATAGATCTGAAAAGTATACTGTTAAGTACATGTACAAAGAGATTTTCTGTAGTAAAACATCTTTGTACAGTACAAAATGCTATTCAGTGCTTTATAGTCTAAACTTGGTGTTTCAAGTGAGCACTAATTAGTGGACATGGCTTAAGTGAATTTCAGTGTCTCTGAAACATATCTTCCAAATCATTCTGTATTAGTAATCTGTCAACACCATGATATCCCCATCTATCTATGGTCCAGTTAGCATGTGGACATGTGTTTGCCACTTACGTGTATATACTAGTCAATCCAGTTTCAGGTTAATGTAGGGTAACTTCCAATGGAAGGTCCAGTGGTATTGTGTGCACAAAGTGTGAAGGGGCATCCAGTTACCTTAAACTAGTGAATTATTCAGCACTGGGAGAGATAGATTGAAGACGGGTGCTATTCACTCGCTGTAAGAGATGGAACGCAAAGCTTTTAAATATGACCTAACTGATCTATGAGGAATAAAGTACATCGGCAGAGGAGATATAAAGGTTCACAAACTGAATAAACGGAGAGATTTTTGGATTTAGGAGATATCGAAGGACTCCTGTTACCTGCAGATTGTGGTAAAATTTGCTGGAGTGTTGAGTGCTTTTACAGTTTTTATTTTTTATTTTTATTTATTTATTTTTTTTCTGATCGTAATGCACAGTTAGGTTTAAATAAACTGTGACCAGTGTATATTTCATGGTCTGCTGAAGAAGCAGAGAAAGTCTGTGCTTTACTCTCATGTTTCTACTATAAGTAGGAGGTTCTTTGAAGGTTTATATTCAAGTCTTATCTTAGTATCTACTTGAAACACACATGAAAGGTCTATATGAACAGTTTATTATTGTGAAAGTTTGTCAATAGTCTATCTTTGAGTCCAAAAGTCTGAGACCACTTTGAAAATATAGTATTTTTGCTATGACATAAACTGAATAAGTAATTTAGATACAATATTTTCACTAATAAAACAAGGAAATTTGACACTTATCAAACTTCTGGTACAAAAGTTTAGATTACCACTTTGTACTTTTTTAACTGAATGTTTCACTTAAAGTGTTATGATTTAATCCTAAAAATGTATATTAATACAGTGCAAAATAGAAAATCTTCATTAGTGGTCATAACTTTTGGTCCCCACATTATTTGGGTAACTAGTAAGAGTGACTAATTTAGGAGTTAATTTCTAAGTGAGTTGTACAAGATTTATAGTTGTTAAAAAAACAACAAAAAAAACTCAATGATCTTATGCAATAAATGGAGGCCATCAAAATGTCTGAAAGTTCTCTAAAAGTGTCCAGTCATCTGTCCATATTAAAAAAACCATGAAGGTAATAGAGCAACGACAGTGTGATTTGTGCCATATTGACACTGAGACCAACTTTTCCTTTAAGGAAATGATACCAAGGTTTCTTGCCCTGTCATTACTGGAGGAACTCATGATAGCATCCGTCACCATCTACAATGCTTGTCTGTTATCTAAGTAGATAAAATTCTCATTTCTCAACTCTTGACCTTTACTTTCTCAGCTTTTGTCCTCCAACCCTATGCTTTCTCTTTCTCTGTTTCTCTTTTTCCTTTAGTATCTCCTGAACTGCTAGGTGTCCTGTCCTCTGTTGCTGTCTTCATGGCCGTGACCGCTCTGTTTTTTCTTTACCTCAGCAGCAAGCTTTCAGTGGAGAGCCCAAGCAGTGATCTGCCACATTTTGAAGGTTTTGACAAAGGTTTGCAAGGTAAATACTTCAAGAGTTTTCATTATGTGTACATATCTGTATGGCTGTGTATCAAATCCTAGTGAGCCGACCTTCTAGCATTTCTAAGGTCCATCTAAAATTGTAGATAGATAAAATTACAAGAAATTGGAAAAACTATTTAAAATATGCCAAATTCTGATCCTAGAGCAAGAGCAGGTTTAGACACCCTTGCTTTTGAGGTTTTAATGATGTTTTATCAACAAAGTTTGGGAGGCGCACGTTTAGATAATCAACTCAGCATGATAGTAAGTATATATACAGCCAACTTACCATTGTCCCACAAGAGTTTTTTGGCCTCCCTCCTCCACCGTAACTCCTCACTCCTAACTATTTCTATCCCAGCTTGGGATATGGGGGAGTTCTCTGGATTCGGGGTAAATTCGGAGCTCAGAGCCCTCCACTTGGACAGCATGCAAAATATGCATACTATTTGCTCAATCTGATTATATGTAAGTGCGAACTCGTGAATTTTGGCTAGAACAGGGGTGTCCAATCCTGCTTCTGGAGGGCCACTGTTCAGCAAAGTTCAGATCCAATCCCAGTTTAAAGGGTCATGAACTGCCTTTGTTTTTAATTTTGTACTGTCTGAGGTCCACTTATAATGTCATTAAGATTTCTCCATCAAAAAACATCATAATTTAGAAGTAATAGGCTATTTTCTGTTCTGTTTTTAACCCCCCTCATCAGAACACTCTGTTTGAATAGGCTTGGCAGATTGTAGACTCTTAAGTAAACACCCACTGCTATGATTGGCTAAGAGTTGTGTATGTTTGACAGCGTACATTCCTCATAGATGGACGCTGCTGTGATTTAGGTCAAAAACGGATAAATAACTCAATACATATCAAACAATCTGTAAGAAGAGACAAAGCAATAATGACCACAATATGAAAATAGTTACTCACACTTGTGTTGCGACATTACTGTCGGATCCAATGTAGTCAGCACTGCATCGTCTTTTTGAAAATCCCACGCCGAATTGTGATTTGTTTGTAAATGAATCCGCAGTAAAATGAAGTGAACAAAGGACAAAGTTCTTACTGCCACGGTCTGGATCTTCAATAAAAATAAAGTCCATTCTCTCTTTCCTAATGTTGGGATCAGAAGGAAGGCGATGCAAACACTTTTTCCAAAACGTGGCACTGCACAGCGTCTTGTTGTCTTCAGAGCCAACTTTATTGTTTGGTTTCTGTGTAGACCTGCGCGTTCGTTTCTCTTGTAAACGATACGTGCATGAATCGGTGGGCATGGCTAAACAGACAGTGATGTAGAAGCAGGAGTTGATCTTCTTCTGTGGAGCTGTCGTTTTGGCAGACTGCCTTCAATATAGGCTCATTTTAGACTAACAACAAAGTTTTGAGTTCTGAAACCTTCAGGATGTTTTTATAGTACAATGACCTCTTAAATGTCAAAAGATCAAGGGAAGTTTGGTTTCTCAGTTCATGACCCCTTTAAACAGACCTGAACCAGCTAATCAGAGACTTACTAGTCATACTAGAAACATCTTGGCAGGTGTGTTGAGGCAAGTTGGTGCTAAACTCTGCAGGACAGTGGCCTTCCAGGACCAAGTTTGGACACCCCTGAGATAGAATGTTGGCCAAATAGGCAGTAGATGTCAAGTTAGCTCACTAGGTTTTAAAACACTTGCATCTCATCCTTGTTCCTTAAATAAGGCATGCTTACAATCAAAATGTTGTTACCGGCAAAAGATCCTAAAGATTAATGTACAAGCTGACTCTTCAACAGAATTTGTGGTCAGTTAGCAGAAACACCAAAGGCACAAAGCAATGGCATTTTTCAAGAGCTTCCAACAGAGCCTCCCTTCTGTCAGTTCCCTCCTGGACTCTGTCTCAAACACCGTCTCAACTGCCGTGGACGATTTGTCCACTGCGGTGAGTGATGTCACCTACACTGTCAGTGACCAACTAACGGAACAGGTTAATACAATCATCAACAAAGTACAGACCGAAGAGGATGACAAATCCAGGAGAGAGGATGCTGAAGGTTCTTCTGAAGAAGTCCAAAAGGAGAGGAAGAACAGCAAGCTGAAGCGTCAGGAGACAGAAGGTAATGCTGCAGACAGTGGAGAAGGAGAAGGTCGAAAGAGCCGAAAATCGAAAAAGAACTCTATGTGGACTATTGAAATAGATGAAGAGGAAGTGCAGAAGGAGAAAGAAAGACAAGAGGAAGCAAGAAAAGCTGAGGAGGAGGAGTGGGAGTGGTGTTACGCCCCCTCTAAAGGTTGGTATCGTAAAAGGAGGGACCCAAACCAACCACAAAGCTTGTCTCCGACCTTAGACAACCAGAAAGAGAACAGTGACCAAACATCAAAAGAGGCAGAGTCTGTCACTCAGGAAGAGAACGTCTCCTCGTCTGGCAAACACAAGAATGAAGGTGACAACCACAATGAAAATGCTAATGGGATGCACACAGGTAATAGTCAGGACTCTCAGGAAATTTCTGGTGATACTGATACATCAGCATCAAAGTGTGAAAAGAATGGAGAGCACAATAGTGTTGAAGAAGATGATACATGCAGAAGAAACGACAAAGGAGGTAAAGGTGAGACTGTATGCCGTGTTGTGCTCTTCTGATGAGATGGATCTATATCACTGATTCTCTATATCACTGTTTTTCATCGCTTACTTGATTCCACACTAGGTTTCAACCAAGGACACAAATGAACAAACCTTTCTCTTTATAATACTTGCTGTCATACTCCTGACTAGGGCCGTCAAAATGGGAGAACAACCAGGAAAATTGTCATGTCCCAGAGTACCCCCAACAGTACACACTGTGGATGTCTCTCTTACCTGGCACAAACATTTCAGGTCTTAGAATCTCCACTAATGATCTAATGAGTTGATTTAGGTGTGTTTGACTAGGGAGACAAAATGTGCAGAGTTGGGGGTACTCCAGAACCAAGTTTGAGAACCACTGCTGTATGGCATAGCCTGCTCAGTCTTGTACCTTCTTCCCTTATCAAATATACCCAAACCAGCTACTGAAGACTTTCAGGAACAGTTGATAATTACAAACATTTATGTTACAGTAGGCTTGGAACTGAACTCTTTAGAAAGACAGATCTTCATGGACAGGAATGAGCATCACTGGTCTTTTCATTGGACCCAGGAAAGATGGGGCAGAACTATAAAAAATTATGTCCCAGACCTTGTGAATTTTATTGATGGCCCTGCCTTTACTGGTGTTTTCCTATTTATAGGTGAAGTGTGTAAAGTTTTCATTGTTAAAATACTTTTGTATCCCAATTTGACATGTAGAGATGACTTTAAGCCAATTATTGGCTGACTTCTCGAAAAATAAAACACTGTATCCAACTTGTCAATTTCTAGTTTAACAAAGGATATCAGTTTTGTGGTAGTGCTACTGTACCTGTTTCCTCGAACAGTGGAAATGGGTTTGAGGTGTGGTGAAAGGTTTGAAGTAGGAGTGTGTGGGAAACCTGTTTGGAAACAATCATTACTTTTGTGTTTGGTACCAGTAGTTTTGTTTGGTGCCACTAGTGTCTCAGAAATTACACACTTCACCTTTAAAAATTCTGTTACTTTCGTGTTGTGCCAAACCTTGCTAAAGCTGTTTTCATCAAATACAAAAGTAGGAGTTCTTCTTTCTGTCTCTTCTACATTACATAAAACTATCTTAGCGATTATGAAGACTTTATTTTGTGTGTTTATTTTTTGAAGCTGGTAGCTCTAAATTCTGTGTAAAGATTCTTTAAATATTTGCCTTAAAATATCAGCGCATGGGTTTGAAATTATAAGAGGGTAGAAAAATGAATAATGACTCCTTCTCCCTTTTCATATGACTGATTTTCATAACATTAACAGTATGATATTTTTAGGGTTTTTTTTTTTTTTAGAATGTGAATTTGTAGATCTCCGTTCTTTCTTAGACGGGGCTTGTCCAGAGAAAGGATCATCTGAAAGTGAGGACAATACACCAAGAAGACACAAGGACTCATCCTCTCATCAGCAGAGAAGTGGGTGGAGAAACAGGGATGCTGAGAATGAGGACTGCAGCAGTCAGGCCTCTGCTGAGCAGGGTGAATATTGTACACTGTCAGACTGATGAAATACTCTTAATTATGTGGTAATCAGGATGTAATCCTATTGCATTTCTCTCTCTCTATCCAGTTAAAAGGAAAAAAGGTTCGAGTTCCCTGAATGAACTTCAGCCTCCACCGTACCGGGACAAAGACGATCTCAAGGGTGGCTCAAGGGGCCGCAGTGACTCAGCAGAGGGCAGTGAAAGTGAGATCAGTGAGGGCAGTGAAGACCCTGAGGACACAGAGAGTTACCTGAATAAGGGCTATGAGGAGGACGCACCCAGTGACAGCACAGCTGTTTTGGGCCCGGAGGTGAGCGACTCGGCCCGCCGTTTCCGATGTGTTCTTCTATGAGAATCACAGCCCCACCTTCAGAAACTATTGAAATCCACACACAGTGTTGTTACGTCTCCAAGAGAGATGTTCACTGTAGTTAATGCTGAGACAAATATTTGTAATTTTCTTTTTCACAAATCCATGATATTTTTTTAAATCCATTTTGTTTTCTTTGAGTCAAAGTGTGTTCATCCACAATAATGCTTTTGCAATGCCAAACTGATAAACTAAGACACCTGTCATCCATTTCTCTTTGTTTTGTTTTTTTTTCCATTCCTGTCTGTTTGGATTCCCATTCATTGGTGTCCTCTTTTTAGACCATTGTGAAGTAATATTTTCAGTTAATTATTAAAATTTCATTTTATTGTCACATGAATGAGTCATATCACTGATGGTTTTAATTAAGAGGAGCAAGGAGGACAGTTCAAGGATTCTCATGCTGGGGTTGGCTTATTCTGACCACATCTGGTAAGTTTGCCCTTGAGTTTGCCTGTGATTGGAGACACTGAAATCCTGAACACTAGCATATACTTCTCGTACTATACATGAAGCCAGGCTACTTCGGTGGGTGTCGTATCATGAGGAATCATATTGCTTGATCTTTGGAGGTAAAGGGCCAGATTTGCTGTCTTTTGGCGTTAAAATAGTACTGTCAGGAATTACTAAAGACGCACATTGAAGAATTACCGCTAAAAAGGCATGGACAGAGTTATTTTTCCACCTGACGTTATTGAATATGCATTTGTAGGAGTTTCCCTTTCAGACACAAAATTTATGATAGGAAAGTATTAAAAAGAATCACGCAACGTGATTTACTAATGTTTGCGCTCGTCAAATTACTGGTATTTGTGCCATTATTTAACGCCCAAAAAAGCATGTCTTTAAAGCAGGTGGTAATTTGCGCTGCTCTTGCTCATTGTCAGTAAATCACACACAGAATTTCCCCCTCCCATTGGTGCTTTTATGGAATTGCGCTCTAATGCTAATTTGCCGTTTAGTAAATCTGGCCCCAAATATCATAGTAGAACTGGAAACTTATTTCCCAGCCCAAAAAGAGCATTTATTGAAACTAAGTTGCAAAAACAGTACATTCTAAACTTCAATAACTATGATGTCAAATGAATACATTTCAAAACATGACCGTCAACATCGCAATGATGACTATTTAGTGTTTCGAAACTATCCATGTTCATTTTACTATTGTAAAATGGAAAGTTAGCCAAACTTTTCACTTTCTCTGTGTGTAGCACCCGCAACTCTGCATATCCTTCCAAAGGCTCCTAACAATGGGAAAGACCTGCTAACCTTTATTCTCAGCAAGGCTCCAGATCATTTATGTCCGATCTTAAGCTTCAGTGACGCATTTCGGTGTGGACTATGATATGCTGTCACAATGTGATGCAAGACTAAATGGGCAGACTGGAAAACAGTCATTAAAAATAAATTATGATGTCAAGAAGAAGATAACTAAAAGTCTATGATATGACCTCTTTAATGGTCTTTATAGTACCACCTTGTCGCCAACACAGGCACCCTCAAGAATTTCGAGCTGTTCATTTTTAAACGCATATGCATAAATTACAATTGCTGAATCCTTAATTTACTCTATCCTGTCTGCCCCGTCTTTCCCTTTCTCTGACAGGATAGCTTACTCCCACCCCTTCCAGAAACATATGAACCAGAGGCACTGGGGAAATACGGCACACTGGACGTGGCATTTGAATATGACCCTAGCGAACAACGGCTTGCGGTGACAGTGACCGCTGCCACAGATATTCCAACACTTAAGAGCACAGGGAACATTTCCTGGCAGGTTCACCTGGTTCTGCTGCCCACCAAGAAGCAGAGGGCCAAGACAGTAGTGCAGAAGGGACCCTGTCCCATCTTCACAGAGACATTTCGGTTCTCATGCGTGGAGAAGGAGGCCTTGGGGGACTATGCAGTCCGGTTCCGTCTCTACAGTGTGAGGCGCATGAAGAAGGAGAAGGTCCTGGGGGAGAAGGTGTTCTACTTAACCAAACTCAATCTGCAGGGCAAGCTTGCTCTGCCTGTTACACTAGAGCCTGGCACATCTGTTCCTGTAAGCAGTGTACATGCAGTATACTTTTTTCCATAGCCAATCTGATTTCAGAGTCAGAACTGGCCATTTTATATTGGTAATCCATTAACGTCACTATTCTTCAGGGCTGTAGATCAGTGGTGAGTGTCTCTCGTAGTGCGGGAGCTCTGTCATATCGCTCCACTGGTGAATCCTCCACTCCAGAGATTCTGCTAGGTCTCCTCTACAACTCCACCACAGGAAGACTGTCCGCCGAGGTTATTAAAGGCAGCCATTTTAAAAACTCTGCCACCGATAAACTGCCCAGTAAGAAATCCACGTGTCCACCTGCACAATCCTCTTAAAAGCAAACCTGTTTCTTGCATGTGCATTCTTAATGCTTTTTCTGTGTTCTGCTTGTAACTGAACTGCTCTCTTTTTATCTGTCAACTCTATTTTCTATCATATTCCTTTTTTTCTGTGTCCTGTCTTGTAGTTGGCCTGTTTTGTTGTGTAAAACACTTCATTAGTGGGCAACTGTATATTATGAGAGGTAAGTTTCCTGCCAGGTCGAAAGTTCAAAACCACCCACTCTCCTACTTCACTTGGTTTACTCCACTGCATCTGCATTTTATTGATGTTGTGTGTTCAGTCAAGTCTCTTTGCACTGTATTTTTGTGAGATGTACAGAGATACATGAGAAGAATCTTATAGAATGCATTTAAAAATTTGCACGTAGGTCAATAGTAAATGAACACCATGTCTTGCTGGAAGGGTCATACCATTGGTAGCCCTTCAAAGACATGTCAATAAACCCAAAGTCAGCAAACCAAGGGTTAGTTCACCCAAAAATGAAAATTCTGTCATTAATTACTCACACTCATGTCGTTCCAAACCCATAAGACTTCCGTTCATTAAGTTATTTTGATGAAATCTGAGAGCTTTCTGACCCTCCACAGACAGCAACGCAGCTGAAATGCATCGTGGTACTCTGGATAATGGCAGAGGAAGGAGATGAATTGTTGAATAAAGTAATTCTTTTTGTTTTCTTTGCGCACAAAAAGCATTCTCGTAGCTTTGTAAAATTACAGTTGAACCACTGATGTCACATGGACTATTTTAACAATGTCTTTACATTTCAGTTACATTGATGTCTATGGAGGGTCAAAAAGCTCTCGGTTTTTATCAAAAATATCTTAATTTGTGTTCTGAAGATGAATGAAGGTCTTACGGGTTTGGAACAACATAAGGGTGAGTAATTAATGACAGAATTTAAATTTTTGGTGACCTAACACTTTAAGGTTTGGCTAGTTATTATGGTCCTGCTAGCTACTGCTGGACATTATTTACCTGTGGCTCTAGCTCTGGAATCATATCACATGGTGTTTATGGCTAATTTGATTGGCTCAGCATAATCTGGCTGCAGAACTCAGTGCCAATGAGCCGCAAGGAGCAAAGATGTGAGATTTCTAATCACATACTTCAGGGTCCCGAGAAACTGCTATCAAGAAGAATGAGAATACTAACAGTTAGCTTTTCCTAGGTTTCTCAGTTAACTGATTAGCCAGAGCATGCAGAACACAAAGTGTGATTTCTCAGGGCATCTATTTTAGTAATATCTATTAGTTTGTAGAGACATAAAGGACATTTATGAGTTGTTAAAAATCACTACCTCACCACTGGTGAATCCTAGTTTGCATACTAATTCTTCAACTTGTACTAATTAAATACTGCAATGGTGATGTCAAAGTAAGTTTAACTTTTTTACTGCCATTCTGGTTGTTAGCATCTTGCTAACTTCACTACCCTTAAAAATTCAGTGATTTAATGTTCATACACTATTAAAGCATACTACTGTTATGTTTATCATAGAATAATGCCAGCTGTTTCGCTTTGAAAAAATAGAATATAGTATATACTGCATGGTATTCAATAAGTAGTAAGATACTATTCCTTTCTGAACATAGCCCGTGTGTTTGACTTGGTACATGAGCTCAACATCACTACCACCAGGTGTGCTAACTCACTGTTTCCTTTCCCTTTCCATCAGACACTTACGTGAAGCTTACAATGTTGGACTCCAAAGGGAAAGAGATGTCCAAATGTAAGACCTCCTTCTGCCGTGGCCAGCCCAACCCAACCTACAAAGAGACATTTGTCTTCCAGGTGGCGCTGTTCCAGCTGTCTGAGGTCACCCTGCAGGTGTCGGTGTACAGTCGGCGGAGCAGCATGAAGAGGAGAGAGCGGGTCGGTTGGGTCGCTCTGGGGCTCAACAGCACCACAGAGGAACAAGAGGAGCACTGGACCCAGATGAAAGAGTCAGAGGGACAGCAGGTCTGCCAATGGCACACGCTCCAGTTTGTGGCCATCTGAAGGTTTAGTTGGACAATATGAATACAAATTAAGGGAATTGTTCACCCTAAATTGATAGTTTTGTCCTAATTTACTCCTTCATGTTGCTCCGAACCAATATTACTTGCTCTCTTCATGAAACATCATCTAACATATGGCTTCAAAAAACTGGCAACTTGTCATTTTTGGAGTTTGACCACCCTTATTTACTATCTTTATATTGAAAAGAGTGTTCAGAATATTCTAAAAAAAAAAAGCAAGTTTTGTGTTTCATAGAAGAAAGAAAGTCATAGGTGGTTTAGAACGGCATGAGAGAGAGTAAATGATGACAGAAGAGTAGCGAGTGCAAAGTTGCGGTCACGTTTGCAAAACTTATGCAAAATTTCGTGGGCATATTAGGTCCGTTGCTTACTGTCAATAGCATAGCGATTCATGAATCGTTGCTTACACAGCAGTCACTTCCAAAACATGCAAATTTATTTTGGTCATTGCTGCAAATTTGTGTGTTAAAATTTCAACGAACTTGACTCTGATGTGAAATACACATGGGGAAATTTTCACATCATGTGTTGTTCAACCGAAATCGTATCGACTGCATTTTGCCCCCTGTGGAATTCCTACTTAAAGAGTTAGTTCAGCCAAAAACAAAAATTCTGTCATTAATTACTCACCCTCATGTCATTCCAAACCCGTAAGGCCATCTTCGGAACACAAATTAAGATATTTTTGATGAAATCCGGGAGCTTTCTGACCCTGCATAGACAGCAATGCAACTACCACATTATACTCACATTTCGCTGCTGGTTATATCTCTATATAATCGTGTATGTGACAAATAAAAAATCTTGAATCTTGAACCATGTTCAAGGCCCAGAAACATAATAAGGACATCATTAAAATAATCCATGTGTGTACATCAGTGGTTCAACCTTAATTTTATGAAGCTACGAGAATACTTCCGGTTGAATACTAATACTATTCAACCGGAAGACCTCAGTCAGTCCGTGTCGGCCACAACACCTCGAGCACTACCACACTGGGCACAGGTGCCCCACAAGGCTGTGTGCTCAGGCCGCTGCTCTTCACGCTGCTGACCCACGACTGCACTGCCAAGTTCAGCTCCAACCACATCATCAAGTTCGCTGATGACACAACAGTGGTAGGTCTCATCAGCAACAACGATGAAACGCACTACAGAGAGGAAGTGGCACAGCTGGCTGAATGGTGTGGTGCAAACAACCTGTCCCTCAATGTGGAGAAGACAAAGGAGGTTGTGATGGACTTCAGGAGAAACTCCGCTGATCACCCCCCACTGACCATCGACAGCTCGCCTGTGGAGAGAGTCAGCAGCACTAAATTCCTGGGGGTGCACATCACAGAGGACCTCACCTGGACCACCAACACCATGTCACTCTCCAAGAAGGCACAACAGCGCCTACACTTCCTCCGCTGGCTGAAAAGAGCAAGTCTCCCTCCACCCATCCTCACCACTTTCTACAGGGGCACCATTGAGAGTGTGCTGACCAGCTGCATCACTGTCTGGTACGGGAACTGTACTGCAGCAGACCGCAAGACCCTCCAGCGGACAGTGAACACAGCTGCAAGGATCATCGGTGCCCCTCTCCCCTCCATCCTGGACATTTTCCTCAAACGATGCTCCAGCAAAGCCAACAGTATCGTAAAGGACTCCACACACCCCTCCCACAGTCTCTTCCAGCTCCTACCATCAGGTAGACGGTACCGGAGCATCAGAGCCCGCTCTGCCAGACTGCTCAACAGCTTTTTCCCCCAGGCTGTGAGAGCCCTGAACTCAAGTCACCCCGCCCCTCTCTGAATCCCCATACAAACCCCCTACCTTCTGAAACATGGACAATCTGGAACTTATGGAACTTTGTTTGTGCAATCGAAGAGTGCTACAGGTGAGTGGGCCTGTACAAACCACCTATAGTAGCACACTCTCTTCCTCTATGCGCACTAGTCACTTTTCACACACACTGCTGTGTGCACACAAATCCCACAAAAAGACTCAGTAATATCAGTAATATATGTATGTTTACATGCTCATGCACTACAAATCATCCTGCACTGTTCCCCAGCCAGCTGCTTGAACTCACATTGTCTCTCTTTGCACATGTACAGTATTTATCTGAAGCATTCGTATAGTTTGTATAGTTTGTATTTTTTAGTTTATGTATAGGTAAATTTTTTATATAGATAGTATATTTATAGTCAAAATCTATCAGTAGGATAGTTTGTGTATAGGTTTATATTGTTTTACTTCATTGCTGTATGCCTGTATTTATGTAGCACCGTGGTCCTGTGAGGCACGACATTTCGTTCCACTGTATGCCCCCGCATGTAGCGGAATGACAATAAAACTCAACTCAACTCAACTATTTATGCACAAAGAAAAAAAACAATGACTTATTCAACAATTCCATCTTCTGTGTCAGTCTTTGATGCTCATTCACGAGAGTACCACGATGCATGCATGTGGTGCTTCTGACGCAGGAGCCAGCGTTCTGACGTAGAACATCCATCTCGCTTAGTTCATCGTCTGCAGAACTTGAATAAGTAAGGCTGGGCAAAAAAATTGCAAGTCATCCTCTCTGTCAAAATCTTCAGACATGTTTATGAACTTTTATGTACATTGTGCGTCTTCCTCTGCTTGTAAACAAGGTACAGCGCATTCGGGTTCTCCGTCAGAACGCCGACTCCTGTGTCAGCATCACCACACGTATGCATCATGGTACTCTCGTGAACGCGCGTCAAAGACTGACACAGAAGACGGAATTGTTGAATAAAGTTGTTATTTTTGTTTTCTTTGCACACAAAAAGTATTCTCGTAGCTTCGTAAAATTATAGTTGAACCACTGATGTTGGACTATTTTATCAATGTCCTTACTACCTTTCTGCACCTTGAATGTGATAGTTGCTTTGCTGTATATGGATGTCAGAAACCTCTCGGATTTCATCAAAAATATCTTAATTTGTTTTTCTGAAGATGAATGAAGGTCTTACTGGTTTGGAACGACAGGAGGGTGAGTAATTAATGACAGAATTTTCATTTTTGGGTGAACTAACCCTTTAAAGGTAAATGTGGCCGCATCTTAATTTGTACTGTAGAGGAATCCTCCATGTTGGAGGTGCTGTTGACTTCCTAGTGAGACTGTGTTCCCCGGGATAGCAGTAATGTACCTGCTGTTTTTTGCAGTGTTGGGATGGGAAGGTAGGGAACTGATTGAAAAAGACGCCTTATGACGGCAATAGAACATTGAACTACTGCCATTGGAACTGCCATCTGTACCAATTGTTTATTCCCATCAAAGCATAACTGCAACTGTACTGTATTATTGGCAGTTGCATAAGCATTCAAACTCCTTGAGGTTTAGCCTTTGTACTTGACTTGCAAATATGCAAATACAAATATGCACTGCATGGTAACAGCTAAAACATCAAGAGAAACATCCAGAATAAATGTCGGACCAAAGCGCAAGACCATAAACATAATTCTGTTTTATGAAGGGATATAGGGACTATATCACACCAGCAGGGTAGTGATGCTGTAGACTGCTGAAGTAGGGCTGCTGAAGACTGTCTAAATGTATCTTATTACAAGTAACTGATGTCTAAATGTAACTGATGCAAATTTGAGTAATTTAGCTCATGGTTTTGTCATCTGTTTTCATATTGTGTAAGCAAATGCTGCATTATGCATGCATTATGCATATGTTAATGCTGATTCAGGTTCATTTTTAATCTTTGAACACTATACATTTAATAAAATCTAAATTTACAAACACTTATGCAATCATTACTTCATGTTATGAATGTCACTATGGTAGCTTGGAAAAACTGATAGTAACGACCTTTAAATGTGTGCTCTCATACATTATGGAGAATTTATGCATTTTTAGAAATATCTCAATGCAGTTTGGAAGGACTTAACTAAACTAAGAAGAACTTGGTTGTTCATCATGCTCAGTCATGCTTAATTTCATCACTTCTGCCAACAGATCGGATGTGGTTTGGTAACAGCAGATAGAGACATTCTGTGAAAAAATACTTTTTATTACCAAAAGCAGCATAGAAAACAAAACATAGTACAAAAAATTATATATACAAATGATACACAGAATAAATGTTTATCTATGTTTTATATATACATATATACAAATGATAGAGTAAAACAAAAGCAAAATTCTTCCATCAATCAGGTGGTAAGATCAAGTCCCATAACATATCCGCCACAAATCTTTCAAGAGGAGGCAATTTTCTAGAAGCCTGAGTAGGTACTTCCTCAGCAGGCCAATGTCTAAACGCTTCTCAAGTGCAAGTTGAACCTAAGAACAGCCACAGAGTCGCTACAGCATTCAAGACAGATAATATGCTCAGAAATTCAATCTACAATATTACTCCTTGGCATGCTGCAACCTACAGCATTTGCCAAAATGTTCAGTTTAACGAAAAAACACTATTTAGGAGTCCTACAATGCAGTGTGTTCTACAACTTAACCATTCATTTCCAGTTTGACTGGAAATAAACTGGAAACACTATCAACTCTTTTCTAAATAGTCATTTGGTCAAACTGCCAAAATGTACTGATTTTTACACCAACTTGGATAATATATGTATTTTTATCTCATAAATTACAACTGGATGAAACTCACTGATTTATAGATACAAGAGGTCATGTGACAACAATACAGCATTATTTTCATATTTTCAAAGGGATGTTTCAGGATCAGTACAACTTAAAGGTGATGTATGGAATTTTATATGTTAAATTACCTAGTATTCCAGCTATATATGGATATAAACACACATACACACACAATATCAACTGAATATCAAATTGATTCCCTCTGACAAACACTGATGGTATCAAAACATTGCTCTGTTTGTTTCAGCATCCCGACACAGCAATATCGGCTCAACCAATAGCATGAGTTTGGAGCGGGACAATCTGGTTGTCTGACCAATCCAGGGGTAGTGTTTGGGAAACCTGTTTGAAAACTGTCATTATTTTTCCAAGTCCTTGGCTGGAGCTTAAGAAGCTTAAGATGCAACCAGGAAGACTATGAATAAATTAAAAATTGATTGAATAAATTAAAAATAGTGCTTTATTCAGTCCGTACTGCACAGTTAGCAATACGTTATTCCATTCGAAACATATCCCAGGATTTCTCCTAGCTGTCATTTTGGTAACGTAAATCCAGAGAAAGAATGAAAAAACCAATGGTTAAAACCACAGTACCACACCCAAAGTTTCCAACATCTGTGAAGGAAATCGGTTTCATTTCCTCTGCCAACCCTCACATCCTTATCTTGGTCACAGACTGGCTGTGTGATACCTAAATGTTTTTCAATACTGTGAAAACCAATGAACACTTTTGCAGCTTGATTTAGGTAGAGAAAGCACCTATCTGCATATCAGAGCAACATTCTTTGGTCTTGAAATGTCTTCCGAGTTCCACACGTGCTCCTCCTTGTATTAGCTCGGCCATAGTGACCTTCTGAGAGCTGAATTTTTTTTTTTGAGGACATTTTTGGTTTTTGACCTTTTAGATCAGTCTTTGTCAACCAATGCTTTTTCTCTTCTCTAATAAATGGTCTTCTGATACTTTGGCCACTGAGAATCTTGATCCTCTATTACTGGTGGTAACAGTAGGGCTTTGAACAGGGCTCTGAGAGATTGATGGGTCTGATCTACTGGATTCCCATGCACGTCCAGGCTTCTCTTCTCTCTCAGTTCCTTTTCTAACATTTTTAGCATCTTTTTGGTGCTCTTTCAATAGTGTCTGCTCCTCTTGGTTGTTGTTGTTGTTGAGGCCATCCGTTGACTCTCCAGACGTGACCATGCACATGTTCGCGCTGACGCTGAAGCGGCGTTTCAGACGAGGAGAGTGATCGAGTGGGATGACCAGGCCATGTAGTAGATCACTACAGCTCTTTGACCGTGCCAGATCCTCCTCCTGCTTCATTTTCTTCCTTCTCTCATCTGTTCCGATGGCTCGGATAACGTCGCTGTAGTCCTCGACCTTCTCAGACATGAACTCAAAGATGTCGATGACGCCAGTGAGAGGAGGTGGCTTCGGGGCTTTTTTGACTTCTTTTTTTTCCGGTACGTCATCAGAGGGCAGCCTGTGGCGTTTCAGCCTCCTTTTCTTCAGGACTTTATGAGCCTCGACCACCATATGCACATTCCAGCTGAAGAACAGAGACAACCAGGCAAGACCCAGGCAGATCCATAACTGCACAAAGAATCTGTAAGGAGATGGGTAATCTATATCTGGGTTCACACCTATATGGAGAAACAAAGTGAATTTCCATTATTCAACGTAACAAGCCAACTAGTAAGCAATTTTTACACCACATTGAAGCTGTTTTTAAGCTGCATGTTTATACAGAATCACAATCACAGGAAACGATGAATAATGTTGATGCATCATAAGTTGGTTCACATGCACAGCGGACAGAAAGAAGATGCACGCTGAGAGATGAACCCAAGATTTGCACCTTCTCAGATTAAAAGAGCAGCAAGCTAAGTTTTGTGTTTTTTAACATAAGCCTCCTCTCTACTGGGCTCAAAGAGTAGGTTTTTAACATTATATTACCAAAGACCACCAAATTCAATGAATACTCACTCAGCCAATATTAATAGTTAACTAAAACTAAAATTACAAAAAAAAAAAAAATAATAATAATAATTGAAATAAATGTTAACTGAAATAAAATAAAATTCAGATTTCAGATAGTTTCCAAAGCAACATTGTTGTTTTTTAGTTTAACTTGATGTACTTAAATAACTAAAACTGAAATAAAAATTAATATAAACTGTATTTAAAAACAACAAAAACTAATGAAAATGACAAAAAAAATAATAATAATAATTACTAAAACTTTAATTAAAATTAACATGAAGGCAGAAAATATTAACAAAAACTATAACATTATCTAAATTATACTAAAATAACACTCATAAGCATAATATTATAAATAAAGATAGCATGTTTGCCAATTAAATTATTAGCTTTTATTTGACTTTGTACTGAAAACCAAAATAAATTTTTGAAATATTATCTGGAAAATATTTTTTGTTTTAAATGTATATATTTTAAGTTAACAGTGTATCCTTTTCGAGCCAATATCAACATATTCAAGAAACTTTTTCAAAATAATTCAAATGTATTTTATACCACTTTTAATTAGAATCAGAATGAGCAATTTTATTGCCAAATGCGTTTAAATACACAAGGAATTTGTCTTGGTGACAGAAGCTTCTATTTTAGAAAGTACAGACATACATATAATTTAAGGTACTAAAATTAAATATAACACTAATAATAAAGACAATAAGCAATAAATTAATAATAATAAATTAATAACAATAATAATTTAAATAATTTAAAAAATGTTGTTCCTATGCAGCTTTATAGAAAAAGAGTGTCATATTATTAGTTAGGCAGTGGTGATGAAAACAGTGTTTTTAATGTCTTGCTGTTGAATGTATAAAAATACATTTAGTATGTTTTTTTTTTTTTTCCAAATTTGTCAAGTTGTCCACAGACCACCAAGCATCTTTTTACAATCTCTTTGCGATTCCTGTACCAGAGTTTAGTAAGCCCTGCGCTCCCTTACTCACTTTTTTTTTTTTCAGCAAAAACGTAAAAATCTATTTGCAATTGTATAGTTACCTGCTACATAGTCACCGAAACCAACAGTCGTCAAGGTGGTGAAAGAGAAGTACAGGCCTTCTAAGTAAGTCCAGTTCTCAAAGCACATGAATACAAAAGCTGGGAAGATCAAGTGAACCAGGAAACCCCATAAAAGGAACAACATTGTGCAGATGATCTGTACTTTTTTCTGTAGTGAAACCGTAAACATGAATAGAGATATTAATAATATTGTTCTTCTTTTTAAAAAGTGAAGGTTCTTGTCAAGATAATTCTTACCACAGGGAGGCTATTGTGGAGGAGCACCTGACTCAGGCGCTTTGCCCTGCCGCCAAAAAATGTACCCACATCACTTATCCAGGCAAGGCACAGAGGAATGCCACAGAGCCCATACAGGATACAAAATAAACGGCCTCCTGTTGTCTTCGGCGCAACATTGCCATAACCTGAAATCATTGAGTCAACAAGTCTGGGTAAAACATTTTTATTCTGTCTAAAGCCAGATCATTAGTTATGGAAGCCTTTTTCTCTCTACAAGAAAATAAAATACAAAATTTAAAAAAATAATAATAAATAAATAAGGTTACTGACATTTTACTCATACAAATCTGTTTTCTTGTGATTCTAAGGGGGAAAAAAGTAAGATTTATGAGAGTAAAATTCAGAATTGTGAGATAAAGCTCAAAATAAGATGCAACATATATTCTCAATTTTGACAAGTCTGAATAGTGAGATAAACTCAGTAATGACAAGACAAAAGTCTGAGCTGTAAATAAAAACTGTAGATAAAAAGTTCACAATTACCTTTAATTTTTCTGTTGCAGAAACGAAACCAGAATTTGCAGAGGCAAACTCAGAATTCAGAGGGAAAAAAAGTCAAAATTGCAAGACAAACTCATAAAAATTGTGAGATATAAATTTACAATTGTGAAAAAAAAAAAAACTGAATTGTCTCACAATTCTCATTTTATCTCTTACAATTGTGAGGGTTTTTATCCCAGAATTGCAAGCAAAAGTTCTGAATTGTGAGAATAACCTTTTTAATGATAATGATAACAATAATTTTGATAATGACCTTTATTTTTTATCCTATGGTAGAAACACGCTTCCTTAAATAAGACACCTACAGGTCTGGGTATTTCTAAATCCCAATGACATTCAATTCAGTCTTCTACTGATAATAATAATTCTATGACAATAAAACATCTAAGATTTACTCATTTTGCTCTGTAAATCATTATTCATGAGAATTAATTGTGCTCAAACATTGTCACCAATTAATAAAAAAAAAAGAATAAACTTATGGTTGAATTAACATCATGATGCAAGGTTGAATCACTTGAATCAATGTTGTTGTGGTTTCGACACCACTTTCATACACATTAAAATTTTCACATTGATTTCTAAACATTTAGCTAAAGTTTTTGCAACCATTTAGCATTAAATGTTATTTCAATGTTGAAACAACTACTGACATTATTTCAACCACATTTCAACACTGAAGGTCAGTTATGTGTCAGCTGTATTTTATATAAAAAAAAAAAAAAGGACAAACTTGAAATATTTCTAACTTACAACAGGCCTAAAAAAAGTCAGTCAGTATAGTGTGCCCACCTATGGTAGTGATGACTGTGACAGCAAAAAAAACTGCGTTCTCCCAACTCCAGTTGTTGAACTGCTTTTCTCCTGTAACCGTCACACCTCTTCCAGCTGCCTCGGCCACAACCTGATGTTGAAACAAAACAAAATATTAACTATTAAATATTTGATTTGAGCATATTTGAACATAGCATGAAACGAGAAGAGACATAGACAATGTATGCATGTAAACAAAGAGGATGAAATAATTACATCTTTCAGAAAGCTATTTTATTTCATGATTGTGTCTTCATTTTATCTCATCTCACGATTACCCATTTTATTTTTTTACCACGAGGCGGAAACAGGCTTCCATACACAAGTCAAAACAACAGGAAAAGAGGAAGAGTGTTTAGTGTTTGTGGAGATATCAGCAAAATAAACCCTTGTCTTCATGTACACTAGTTAAAGTCAGCATAGCTGCAGACAGCCAATCTCTGTGACTGTAAACATGGCTATTTAAATACCCTAAATTAGCAAGTATACAAACAAACACACCCAACCTAAATTGACTGAGTATAGGACGCCCTACAGTTTCGATCTCCTTCTGACTTCACGCAGAAGTCCAGTCTGACATGTCACTGAAACAACTTATTTTAAATGTACTTTTCATATCTCTTTGAATAACAATAAATACACTATATTCCAACTTGTTCATGTAAATATCAGTATTTAGTGTACATCACCACAATGGTGTTGTTTGAAAACCCGAGGAACAGGTTTTCTTTGCCACATCATGTTACATCATGCTCAGTAAACATAAGTGTGAGGGCTTTTACAGTTTTTACATTCATGTCAGTCAAGGTAAAATTTGGCACAATTAACAATAGGGAAAAAAAAAAAAAACTTTTTTAAAATTAACAAAAAAAAAATCAGCTAATTCAATTTGAAACAATGCAATGTGTTGCAGTTGTACAGTTGAACACCTTGAAACACCATAACAAACTGAAAATAAATAATAATAAAAAAATGATTTCCACAATATTCATCCCTAGTGTTACTGTTTTAAAGGATGTGATTAGTCAAGATATGAAGCCATATATGACATACTGTCCATATCAATACTGTAAATAACATTGCAATAGTTGTAAAACAAGTACAGCCACTAATAAACACAGCAATGCCATTTATGGCATCCTGCATATTTACTGGTGTTGTTCATAAAATGTTCTTCAAGTATGACTTGAATTAATACTATAGTAATGTTTTCAAATGGGCTGAGTTACAATCATTTGCAATATCATGTTCTCTGGTGACATTACAAATGCGCACACACGTTTGTGTGTATATAGTAAACATCTGTGGTTACAATATGAGATAACATTCCTTAGTTATCATATTTTAAACTTAATTCTAACTTTTAACAGATTTTAATTTACATGATGAAACATAATAAACCAGTTAAATGTGTATAAGAACTGGTTTGTTGATTAATCATTAAAATCAGATGGATTAAATTAGGGTCAAATGAATTAGAATGAGATGTAGACTGTGTCTCATGAAGCATTAGTTTAAATGCATGTTATTGTGAGGATTTAAAACTTCTTTTGGTGATTTTGGGTCTTGTACTTAAAAGTCAAGTGGGGGAAAAATAGTGCTAAGATTAGATCTAGAAGTTTTGAAGGTAACCAATCTCGAAAATAGTAGCCTACCAAAGCGAAACAGCCCCTTGCTTTGTTTTCATATTAGATTTATAAAGCACATGAGAGGGTTTTCTCGTGGTTCATATTCGCGCTTCAGTGAGTCCAGAATGTAAGACTGGCAAAATCACATTCCTGAGCCACTTTTAATGCCCACGGGCGAAAAGTCCACAGATTTAGGACAATCGTGCCTCGGTCTTTCTTAGGTTCGCCAACAGCTCCAGTCCCCTCCAGAGATTTGACACGTTTTAGGACAAAGTTTCGCTTTGTTTTGTAGGAAGGTTCTGTGTGAAAGTGTTACAAACCAAGTAAAAGTGTTTAAAATTCTCTAAACTTACATTAAATTCAGACGAAAACTTCTTTGTAGTCGCTCATATTGGAAACACTTGAAAACTTTTCTCCAAATGTTTATCTAAACAAAAAATCACTAAACTGTTTTTCCAAACACAACTCGAGGAATACAGCTTACCTTAATTATCTCGTCCAAACCTTCCTTTTTCAAGCAGGGATATTTCTTTAATAAATGGGCAGTGTGGTTTTTATAATCGTCCAGAGCTGCGTTTAAATGCGGCTCCTCGAGGATCTGAAATATCGCGGCTCCTATAGACAAGTAGAAAATGATGACTGAGGTCAGAATAGGTCCTTTATCTGCCATAATACTGAAGTAGATCCTTCTCTGTGCTCAGTCAGTCTACACCAAACTAACAACCGCTACTGAAGCCTTGTAAGTTTCTGGTGATGTGTTACTTAAACGTAATGATGCGGGTGAGGAGGAAGTTGAATTCGGAGCCACGCCTGTAGGTGTGAACGCGAGGAGTGCCTCGTCTGGCTGTAAACTGCGTGGTTTTGCTACAGGCTACGATTTTTGTGAACTTTTCTTTGTTTTTTTTTTTTTTTTTTTTTTTTTTTTTTTTTTTTGGTCTTTAATAGATTTTACAATGCATTTAATTTGAAGGAAAGAATCAGTGAAACAACACACTTACAAACATTAGAAGATGGAGATCTTTTATCAGAACTTATACCCATTCTTAGTCATTTTTGTATTTACTTTTAAGATGTTTTTAATGGAAGTATTACGTTGGTTCCCCAGAAGTTCACACAGGTGCACTTGCAGAGTATACGCTTAAAAAAAAAAAAAAAATAAAATAAAAAAAATAAAATAAATAAATAAAATTAAATTTAAAAAAAAAAAAAAAAGAAGCAAACAAGGGTTCCAAATAGGATGTTTTCACAGGAATGCCACAGAACCATTTTATGTTTCCTAAAGAACCATCCAAGGAACAGTTCTTAAAAGAAAATTTTTCTAGAACATTTTAATAATCTAAAGAACCTTTTTCCAGAATGAGTAACCTTTTTTCTAATTGAAATGTTCTATGGATGTTAAAGTTTCTTCATATAACCATCAATGGCAATAAAGTTTTTTTTTTTTTTTTTGTGACTCATCACATTAACAACAGAAATGTTCCACTTCCAAATATATATATATATATATATATATATATATATATATATATATGTGTGTGTGTGTGTGTGTGTGTGTTTGTTTGTATGTATGTATATGTAAACAGTCAAACCAAAAAATATTCAGACACCAGATATCATTTTTTATTTATTTATTTATTTTTTACTAGTGGGTGCACAGGACACTAAGTGAGTATAGCAAAATAAAGTAAACTGTGACATATTATACCCAAAAATTCTTCATACAATGGACTACCAGTAAAATTGATCAAATTTGGGACCACAAACTTTCCACCAAAGTTATCTGACATTATTCTGACATAGTTTAACTCTTGTCATATTTTATTACCGTTTTCTAAACTATAGCGAATAAACTGTGATGTGTGTATACATTTGTTTTGTTATCTAATGAACTGCCTTTCATGCATTTCCAAGTGTGGCAAGGGTCCAATTACTTTGGAATCAGTGTGTTTACATTTCTTACATTTCTTTCACTTTTGTCTTGATCCCTTTGTTGAGATAAAAGATCGGAGATGTGTTGTAGTTTACCCAAGTTTCAGTCAAGGCTTTTTTCTTCTTACTTCTGTTACATTGCTTCTAAATTTGAAATAATAATCTTAAAAATCAAAAGTTAATCAATATAATGCAATAGCGTTTACAAGGCACATTTCATACTGAAGATCTCTTCTTCCTTCTTACCGAGTAACATACTATATATAGTATTAGATATCCATCTTACTTATTGAGCAACATTCTAGATCTGTTTTTAAAAGGAAACGCAAGTCAAGGTTTCTTTGTGTGAACGCCGGACACCTAACACCATTCTTCCTATTTCACACCTGAAGAAAGCTATTAAAAGTTTGGGGATTTTTCACAATATCCTGTGACCTTTAAATAGCAAATGCAAAGGCCTCTGTGAATTGAAAGTCAGATTCCCAAATCCCAAACAGGAACTCATGCCCACAGCGGAGTGGAAATCCTCCTCCATTTGCAACGGGATGGGGAAGTGGGGCTCTTCGTGCATGCCTGAGCACTGCCACTCCTGTGCAGATGTCAAAATATCCTCTTTTTTTGCATGCTATGTGGCATGTTGTATCTTGTTGCATGTAATTCTAAACTTACAGCTTAAAGGGATAGTTCACCCAAAAATGTAAATTGCATCATCATTTACTCACCCTCATGTTTTCCAAACCCTGCACAAAAGGAGATATTTTGAGAGGGGAAATCTGTGTATTTATTTATTTTAAAGAATTAATTAATTAATTTGTATTTATTTATTTAATTTTTTTTTTTTTTTGCTAATACATTAAGTATCCAACGATTCAGTGGGTCCATTGTATGGACAGAAATTCTTCAGAATATTTTCACTGGATTACTGCAGAAGAAAGAAGAAATACAGGTTTGAAAGGACATGATGGTAAGGAAATAATAACTGAATTTTCATTCTGAAGAAGTTAATCCTTTTACTAGTCCTCAAATATCAATGAAAAAAAAAACAATAATGAAAAAGTAAATTGCATTCATATTTTTAAGCAAAATATATTGTAATATTTTCTTAGACAGAATATATTGAGCAAGAATGCTTCTGTATTAAGTTAATAATAATAATAGTTACATATAGTCTGAAAATGTTTCTGTTCATGAGATTTGCTGAACCATTTAAGCACAAAATGAAATAACATTTACTCAACACAAGAATTTATGTGTCTGTGATAAATTTAATAAATTGTTTTATTTTACTTAATTGCTAAACAAGTTTAAACACATTTTAATTCTTTACTGAACATTTCATTTTTATTAAAGCTATAATGACCATTATAAATTCATAAACATACTGGGTAGAAAATAATATGATGTAGTGTTAAACAACATTGATTTAGTTTATAATTTTCAAACCATTCTAAATGATGCCAAACGATTACAAATTATTAACTTTAAAGCCAGCTAGATAACATTACCTTGTACATTACCAGTATATTTCACAATAATGTTCAATATGTTCAGGTCGTTCTTTTCTTATTGTCGAGCCCTTTTTATGTATTTGTTAAACATATAAGGTCAGTGCATTTAGAGTTAGACATACCACAATTAACAATACCAATCATTTACAGCTATTGTTAAAAAATATCATTACTATTTCAAAGACAGTTATAATAGACATGATCTCTACATGGGAACAGGGACAACATTATTATAACAGAGCACCAGAATTGATTTCACTTTCATTTGCAATGGGTTCTTACCACAGGAAAAGTTGGATGTTGAACACAGAATGTCTCTTTAGTATTGGTGATGAGGTATTTACAAAGATATTAAATAAAAAGCGCTGGTGCGTCATCATTAAATTTAGTGTAATTCAAAGCCGTTCTCTGTCTGTTGGAGCGCCAAATGTCCCGGCCCACTTACGTCATCCAGAGGTTCCTGTTTTATTTCGAAGGACATTTTAGATTGCAGGGGCTCTCCTGACATAAAAGTGCCCAAGGAATGAGGTTTGTCCTGTGCCAGTGTGCAGATGGATGCATGGGATGCCAGCAGCATTTTCAGCTGCTCTTTCTCCTGTTGCAGGCAGCTCACCTGCCTCTGCAGCACGACCTGCTCCATGTGCAGGCGCTCAGTCTCCTGAAAACAAATTCACAGCTGGATCCCATTAGCATGTGCTGCTGGTAATTACGTAACAGTACCAGATTCCCCAAAGCAGTGTACTGCATTCTTAAAAATATGGAGGTTTTCATAGCAATAACATAGAAGATCCATTTTAGGTTCCCTAAAGAACCTTTAAGTGAACAGTTTTCTTAGTATAAAGAACTTTTAATATCCCTAAGAATTTTTTTTTTCCCGCTATAAAGAAGCTTTTATGCATTGGTAAGTTTCCATGGATGTTAAAGGAATAGTTTATTCAAACATTTGCTCACTCTCAGGCCATCCAAGATGTAGATGAGTTTGTTTCTTCATCAGCACAGATTTGGAGAAATTTAGCTTTACATCACTTGCTCACCAATGGATCCTCTGCAGTGAATGGGTGCCGTCAGAATGAGAGTCCAAACAACTGATAAAAATATCATGATAATCCACAAATAATCCACATGACTCCAGTCTGCATGTTTCTGGCCAGTCTGTTTTCGTTTGTAAACGGTGTTTGATCCATACAAATTTCTCTACTGAATCAGAAGAGTTGACGTTTTCATTGGAAAAAGCAATATTATGGATTGCTGAAAGCTAAAAATGCCTTTATGGATTTTTTTTTTTTTGTTTTTTTTTTACAAACATACAGTTTTTCACTTAACAAGATGTTAATTTATGGCTGGAGTGGTGTGGATTACTTGTGGATTATTGTGATGTTTTTATCAGCTGTTTGGACTCTCATTCTGACGGCACCCATTCACTGCAGAGGATCCATTGGTGAGCAAGTGATGCAATGGTGAATTTCTCCAAATCTGTTCTGATGAACAAACAAACTTATTTACATCTTGGATGACCTGAGGGTCAGTAAATGTTCTTTTTTGGATGAATTATTCTTTTAAAGGAACCAATCATGCCAATAAATAAAACGTATTTTAGAGAGTGTGACTGTCGAATGAAATTCTGGTTTCAATTTCCCAATTGAATCTATGAACACATTCATTTATGTGTTGTTAATACTTGGAAGATTCATTCATCATATGTCATTCTTAACAGACTCTTTGTACAATTACAGAAGTCTCAAGTTAAAACTGACCAAACAAGATGAATCAGAAAGGTACACCACCCTGAACACAATATGAAAATAAAAATGGCAGTGCAGCCCTATTATTCACCTCCTGAAGAAGGTCAATAAGTTCTCGTCTGCGGTTGCGGCATTTGGCAGCAGCCATTTTGTTGCGCTCTCTTCTCCTTCTTATCTTCTCCTCCTCATCTGGAGTGAGCTAATAACGAAGCGATATAACAGAGTATTATAACTGGAATAATATATTTCTGTCCTTCTTTACATTATTGATCTGTTGTTACTTTTTAAAGATTAATGCAATATAGAGAGAGGAGACTGGGGCTAGTTGTCACACTGAGAAGCTGTCACGAGCACAGTCTCTCAGTGCAAGTTGAACAGAAATAATATGTGACTCTGGACCACAAAACCAGTTTTAAGCTGCACGGGTATATTTGTGGCAAATAGCCAAAAATACATTGTATGGGTCAAAATTATCGATTTTTCTTTTATGCCAAAAATCATTAGGATATTAAGTAAAAATATTTTTGTAAATTTCCTACCGTAAATATATCAAAATGTAATTTTTGCCAAGTAATATGCATTGCTAAGAACTTCATTTGAACAACATTAAAGGCGATTTTTTCAGTATTTTTTTGCACCCTCAGATTCCAGATTTTCAAATAGTTGTATCTCGGCCAAATATTGTCCTATCCTAACAAATCAATGGAAAGATTATTTATTCAGCTTCAAGATGATGTATAAATCTCAATTTCAAAAAATTGACCCATATGACTGGTTTTGTGGTCCAAGGTCACATATTGCATCCTAATTTAAAGATCTTAAGTTAGGATATTTTTGTGTGAATTCAATATCATCATATTTTGCTGTATAACACTCATTCAGGCAGAGACCATCTAATGACGATAGATTTTAATTTAGTTTTCAGGACAAGGATGTTTTATATACTGTAATAATTAATAATTTATTAATGATAATATTTGTTAACCAGAACATTTAAATTTCACATTTTTTATTTTATGCATAAGTCTACACAGAAATAATAAATTGCAATAATATGTTGTATTTTACCTGTATATTTCTTTTGAAGCTTTCTCTCTGAGCTGCTGTAGGTTCACTGGTCTGGTCCAGACTCTCACTGGGCATCACTGGCTCGATTATCCAGCGCAGCTCTTGTCTCGATGTGACTGCATTGACAGTGGCGATAAAAGGGCTTTTGGATATCAGCATTTCGACCTGGCTGAAGATAGGATAGGAAAAAGAAAGATGCGGTAAATGATAAGAAGGAAATATTGCGTTTGTACGTGCATGTGGTTAGATATAGCCTACGGTTAAAACATGCGAATTCATTGACCCAAAACATAATTACTCACCTGACAGAATTGGAGATATCGATATCGTCTCCAGAGATGCAGTTTCGTTCATTGGCGTTCATTCCAAATAGCTCCAAATTAATTGTTATTTTGCCATGGGTTTATCCTGGTTGAGGTGTATTAGTCCCGATGTTGAAATTCCAGTTCCACCCCTGCACTTTTCAATCAGTGCAGCAACAGGCATTCACTGGCCTAGTATTGTAATCATTTGAATAACGAATGTCTCCTAAAAAGGACAATTGCGTCAGAGCGTAAGCGTTTCATGGATGTGGAATTACCTTACTGTGTTGCGTCATGTGTTTCCACGCACTATAGCGGCACACATGCTCCATAAGGACCAAAAAAAAAAATTAAAAAAATTAAAAAAAAGCATAAATAAATATATATAAATAAACATGCTCTATCTGTGTCGTATAGACTGTTATTACACTAAGCATTGTTTCACAAATCATAAAATAAATAAAACATGATAATTATTTGTAATTTATTATTGTAATATTAAAAAAAAAAAAAAAAAACATCTTAAACCAAAATTAAGTCGTTGGTTTTATCTGTTTCCCCCCAGCAGGGTTAAATAGGGAAATTCTAGAGTTACCAAAAACAACAACAACAAAAAAAAAAAACAATACTGTTGATTTTGCTTGTCAACAACTGGATCCTGTGCCATTAATTTCTGACTTTTTTTGGTCTATAATACTGCCATTATGAGTTATGACACATGTCCATCTAGTGTTATTATTATTATTATTATTATTATTATTATTATTATTTAAACTCTATGCAATAACTAACTGAATCTGACAAACATGTTTCTTTAAACCATAATTAGCATGCAGCCATGCTTGGGTTTATATGTTCCATATAATAGCCATGCTGGAGTTAATGAGCAAAAGCACAGCGCGTTCTCAAACTAAACACAGAGACCTTTGCCTGCATCTGTGAGCTCTTTAGTGTGTTTATGTGTGTGCGTGTGTATGTTTAGCAGGGAACAGCATGTGCTTAGCCACACTACCGCAGTTATGTAGGAGTGAATGTCACACAAGGATATTCTCCAAGGCTCAGTATTATCACAGCTCAGATGACATTTTCTTGCTCGATAGCCTTTTAGAGATTCAGACTACTTTACCTTCAGACTGAGATGTATTTCACATGAGACAAGGAGTTTGTGTAAATGATGTGTTGTAAAATATTAACCTATGAGCCAAGAGAATTCAGCTTATGCATGTCTTGTGAGCTTGTATTGGTTTATACAGCTGTACATATATGCTGTTCTGGATTAAATTGTGTCTTCACATCAAAGTGTATTGAGACTTCCTGTAGATACTGTGCTGTTAAAGACATGCTGGTATAATGAAAGCATGTGTGGGATTGAAGGACATATTATATGTGAAAGAGATCCTAATTAACCCACAAAGAGCAAGAGAGGCCGGATATGTGAGTAGGCATAAGAGCGAGCCCAAGTAGAACAAAACCGTAGCGAATAAGATAAAGAAGGATGGATGAAGCTAATGGAAAAGCAAGAGAAAAGGGAAATTATGATTTTCTTCATCCATGCTTGTAGGCCTGCTTGTAGCTCATTTGATTCTTAGCATGAATGCAATAATTAAACACTAATGCATCCATTAGCAAAACTTGCATTCAACTTGTTGCTTGGCAACACCACCAGCTCACAATTAAATAGTAGCACTGCAGTCTCTGTCCATATAGCTTGGCTGGGTTTCAGCAAACATGTAACAAGATGCAGTTGTATAATATGGGTAAGCAGCTGCAAATAATGAGAGTCAAATTTACATTTATGCATTTGGCAGACACTTTTATCCAATGCAACATGCACTGCATTCAGGTTTTCATTCCCGTTTTAGCAATTCATGCAATCCTTGTTGGGAATCAAACTCACGACCTTGGCATAACTAGCACTGTGTTCTACTGTTTAAGCGACATGAAACATAACACAAATTCACAGTCATGGTATTAGTATGGGATCAAGCTCATAAAACACTGCACATTTAGATTTGATTTTACTTTTAGGGTTAATGAGTTAACTTAGTGGTTAAAGATTTGGGCTAATAATTCAAAAGTGGCCGATTGCGTCCTCAAAGAGGGTGATTTTTTTCCCCTCTTGAGCAAGACACTTGGCTGTCGATGTAATTTGTAGTGTATACTGTATGTCGCTTTGAATAATTAGTTTGAGTTGTTAACAGGAGTGTAAAAAGAACAGTGAAATTAAGTTAAAGCATGGGCACTATGTAAAACTTTTTCTCAATTAAAGTCAAAGCACTGTACATAGGCACATTTACTTAAATGAAAAAATATCCACTTTTACTACTTAAGTATTTAAAAGTAAATCAAAATGTTTTTTCTTAGTTTGGAAATTAACTGATGAAATCAAACATGAAGTACCTTTCCTGCAAGCAGTTTATAATGCAACTTGATTCATTTTGTTTACAAGACAGAACCTACTTTACAAACATTATTTTGACTTTTTATTGTCTTCTTGTCTAGTCACTTTAAACAATTCTTGTCAGAAGTGTGATTTGAACAGAAGCCAGAAACCTCATGATATGAGAACAATATAACCTCTTGAGTCTGGTGCCTTTAAACATTCAATCATTCTGAACAATAGTACCCTAATGATCATATCAGTGGAGTCTGAAATGTAACACTATGTAGAATGCAAATTATAGCACTTAATGCATTTACGTTCTTGGAGATTTAACGTCTAGTCACTCTAGAACTATT
Source organism: Spinibarbus caldwelli (assembly GCA_039654775.1). NCBI lineage: Eukaryota > Metazoa > Chordata > Actinopteri > Cypriniformes > Cyprinidae > Spinibarbus > Spinibarbus caldwelli. The sequence goes on along the minus strand of CM077241.1, from coordinate 7,830,579 downwards.
ATTCTGACACTTAGCAGAGTACATTTAATGATCACTCCTATCAGTGGAACCTTCATGTAGAATGCAAATGATAGCACTTAATGCATGTTTTTTGTCTCGTGACTCTATAACTTGCCATCAGAAGTGGGATTTGAACCCATACCTCCATTCAGAGACCAAAATCCTCATGTCCTGAGAAGGTTGAAAGCACTTGAGTGCAGCACTCTGCCATTCTGACACCTAATGCTGCTTTCTTGTTAATCAGTCATAACAATGACACCTGTCTTATGGCAATGCAAATCTGTAAAATGCAAAGGATAGCACTTAATGCATTTACATTCTATGAGTTTTAACATCTAGTCTCTCTAAAAATTATTTTGACAAATAGTGAACTGCATTTAATGATCACTTCTTTCAGCAGAGCCTTCAATACGACACTATGTAGAATGCAAATGATAGCACTTGATTTTCTTATAGTCCCTTTATGGGATTTGAACCCATACCTCCATTTGGAAACTAAAATCCTAATGTCCTAAGAGGGTTGAGAAGAAGTTGAGTGCAGCACCTTAGACTGCTCAGACATTCTGACACCTAATGCTGCTTTCTTGTTGATCAGTCATATCAGTGGAGCCTGTCTTATGGCAATGCAAAAATGTAAAATGCAAATGATAGCACTTAATGCATTTACATTCTTTTAAGTTTTGAATTTTTGTCTAATTAAACTTTTAACTTGAACTCACGCCTCCATTCGGAGACCAGAATCCTCATTACCTGAGAAGGCTGCGACACCTTGAGTCTGGTGCCTTAAAACACTGCCATTAGGGTTCCTTACTCTATAAGTCCAATCAGTGGAGCCTTCAGTATGGAATGGCAATGATAGCAGTGAATGCGTTTACATGATTATTGTCAGTATTGGGATTTCAACCCAGTTCTCCATTTGGAGACCAGAAACCTCATGTCCTGAAATGTTGTAAATCCTGGAGTCTGGCACCTTTGACCAAAACCGATTCAGTTTTTTGATGAGCTGTCTTATCAGTGGACCCTGCCTTTTGGTACTATGTTTAATGCAAATGACACATTTACATTCTTTTGAGTTTTGACTTTTTGAGGATCTTCTCAGAAGTGGGATTTCAATCTATGCCTCCATTCGGAGACCAGAAGCCTGCGCTAGACTCTTACTGCTTGAATTTCAAAGTAGTTTTGAGGGCTGCTGCTATGTAAGAATTTATCTGCTGCGGTATACCACACACTGACCTTGAAAGGGACTTTGGGTTTCTCAATAAGCGGACAATAAGTCATACAGGTGGAAAAGGAAACAGAATGTATTGTGGTTGCTGTGCCAGCATGTTTACCTCACTGCATCATAGCCTACATTAAAATCTGGCCAATGATTCTCTTTATGAAGTAAACTACTTATTCTGTCAGTTCCTTAATGGAAAATACTACTCACTTCTTGTGGTGCTGTCACATGTACGCAGGAATTTTGGTCAGAAAATGAAATTCAGTCGTCTTTTGTAGGCTATGTCTTTCAGATTCGGCCTGGTTTTATTTTGATACTCTCATGATATTTTTAAGGCTTATTCCAACATACAGATTGCATTATTTCAACAGCATTACACTGTAAAAAAAAATACCGTAAAATTTACGGTAAAAAACTGGCAGCTGCGGTTGCCGGAATTCTACCGTAAAATATACGGTTTTAGGTTTTACGGTTTTAACTTAAATTTACAGTTAAATACCGTAATTTCATTAACTGATATAATGTTAATATACCAACCTATTGAAGTACTGAAATCTTTTTTGTACATTTGTATTACACTGATAACCACCAAATGCAGGTGGTGATGAGAAAGTCACATGATGAAACAAAGCCCATCACAAGCAGATTTTAAATAATAACATATATAGAAAGTGCACAGTGTCATTCACACAAACACTAAACACTATCATGGTGAGACTCATTAAACTGAAATATGCAATAAACATTAATTTAACAACATTAGATGTAACATACAACCCTAATTAACATAACTGATAAGAAAAAACTAAGAAGAAACCTAATTAATTTCAAAGAAAAAACATCAAATTCAAACAAAATTTGAAATGCAATGCAGGGAATTCTGGGAACGTCAATTTACGGTTTTTCCCTGTAAATTTTACATTCTTTTTCACTTCCAAAAGCGGCATTTCACCGTTAAAATCACGGTCATTTTTTACAGTGTATTTTATTTTAACTAAATGCGTTGCTTTGTTAGTTTTTATGGAAAGTAATGCATTATGTTACATTTGTGTTACTTTTTGTCCCCTGGGCTGGGCTTGCTTATTTATTTTTAATAATAAAAAAGCCAAAAGTTATGTTTTTGGCAACTGTAAAAGTCGTTTCATACCAAAAGTGGAATTAATAAGCCTCAGGCTGAAGGACGTGCCACTGATCTGCACTTAACTCTCAATTTCTCTCAACATGGGACAGGTGTCAGTGAATAAATGGGAAAACAAAGTAACTTGCGAACTTATTTGAAAAAGTAACTCTAAAAAGTAATGCATTACTAGTTACTTGAAAATGTAATCTGATTACGTAACCCCTACTTACACTGGTACAAAGTTTTGAATAGTTGTGAAAATGTTTTGTTTTTGTGGGAAAGCAGCTTCGGCTGGTTTTATTTTGATTCTGTCGTGATATTTTTAAGTTTTATTCCAATCCAATGTACAGATTGTGTTATTTTAACATCATCTCACAAAAGTTGCAGTTTGGACTGGTTTTGTTTTTGTAGTCATGCTTTTCACAACATTTCTAAAATGAGGTTGCATTATTTGGTGAGGTTTTTAAAACATTGTATTTTGGTGGCAGTTAGGTAATGCCGCAGTACAAAGTTTTTAATAGTTTTAAGGTTTTATTTCTGTGGGGAAGGCAGCTTTCTTTATTAGACCTGACAACCAGGCCCATCTTTCTCTACTCATGGTCTTGACTATGCTTCTTGCGGTTTTCATTCACAAAATGTTACTTTTGAACAAATAACTTGAAAAATGACTTGAATCGCTGAACCAGTGCGACAGGTGGTGCTAAAGCGTCTGTCTGTCATGCGGAAGAGTAAAAGAAATGACGTATTACGCAAAGTGGGCGTCATGCTGACGTTCAGACGCAGGCAGGCTGGCTCGTCGAGGAAACAGCGTTCAAACAATAATTATGAATTTAAACTTCCTGTTTTTTGCACATCTGTAAAAGTAAATTAAATTTTAAGCTTTCGTATGATAGTCAGAGCCGGTGCTAATAGCTGCGATCATATCTGTAAACAGTAGTAGCGATCGTTACAAAGTAACCGGCTTTATGCGATCAGGCGGCTAGGCCTTGCCCGCAGTGTTTCGGTTCAAGCATGCATCCCTCCTGGGGCGCTTATGGAGGTGCACACCAGCCTCCTCCTCCTCACTTCGGCCCGCGGCCTCATCAGTTTAGGGCAGCTCAGCCTCCAGCAGCAGCAGCAGCAGCAGGAGGAGGAGGATATGGCGCTCCTTCATTACCAGCGTCGTCAAATTTCTCTAGTTTACACGAACAGCATTTACAGCAAATGCAGCAGTTGCAGCAGCTCCATCAGAAGCAGCTGCAGTCGGTGCTGCATCACCCCGGCAACGCCAGCAGCAGCGGCGGGCCTCCGTTCTGGCAGACACCGCCCAACAGTTTCCAAGATCCTGCCGCTCTGAGAGGTCCTGCTGGCCCGCCTCAGCCTCCTCCGCCAGAAGTGAAGCCTCCAGCCCCCGAGCCTTCATCATCTTCATCACCTGCAGTGAAGACCCCCGCTCCAGCTCCACAGGTTAGCGAAGCCAGTGCACCGATGGCGGATGAAAAGCCCGACTTTTCGTCGATGTCTCTGCAGGCAAGCTTCTGTGGCATGTGTTTTTCTATTAAAACTGTCACTTTTCATACAGCTCATTATATTTACATCACGATTATACAGTATAATTACCAATCTCAAATTTATAAATGTTGTCATTTGTCACTTCCTATAATTATTGCATGTGTGATATATCATACACTCTATCTAAAACAACACTTTTCTAATTAGCATACAGCACACATTTATATAGCTGACTACATTATTTGTTCTTTGTTTGTCGAAATGAACAAACATGAGTTTGTTTGTTCATCTGAACAGATTTGAAAAAAAAAAAAAAATCAGTTTTTCCACAAATTGATCCTCTGCAGTGAATGGGTGCCATCAGAATGAGAGCCCAAACAGCTTATAAAAACATCACAATAATCAACAATACTCCAGTCCATCAGTTAACATCGTATGAAGTGAAAAACTGTGTGTTTGTAAGAAATAAATCCATCATTAAGATATATATATATATATATATATACATTTTAAATTATTGTTTCTGGATAAAATGTGAGTAATGTTAAAACACCTTAGTGATGGATTTATTACAAATTTGCAGCGTTTCACTTCACAAGATGTTAATGGATGGACTGAAGTCATGTGGATTATTGTGATTTTTTTTTTTTCAGCTGTTTTGGCTCTCATTCTGACGGCACCCATTCACAGCAGAGGATCAATTGGTGAGCAAGTGATGTAATGCTAAATTTTTCCAAATCTGTTCTGATGAAGAAACAAACTTTAAATTACTTGAGGTGGTTATGTTTTCCTAGAAAACTTTTTTTTTAATCTGTATTTTAAACAGTTACAATATTTAGCTACACTAAAATAAATCACAGGAATTTGCCCAGACTCTCGTTGTAAATTAATGACCTAGCAGATAATGTTTTCTAAGCAGCCACCTGTTACTGCGTCCCAGTTTGCCTACTTACACTATTCCTTAAAAGTATGCAGTGTTTTTGTGAAGAAAAAAAGTACATTGTTTTGAGTGTGTAGCAGAGTAGGCAAGTTTTGGGATGTGTGTCATAATTGTGTTGTGAACCACCCTATTGCATTGTTACGTGAATCCTGTCACCGTAAACTGGAATGTCGGTTATCTTGTCATAGTTAATGCCCTCATATACACACTCCCCATTAAACTAAATGTAATTTACGTTACAACTATTCCTTCCATATCGTAGAGAAAATAAATATTTTGTTGATCTGTGCATAAAATAATACTTAAAAATGTGTGAGAGATGATAGTGTTCAGGGCTCGCAAAATTTCAAAATCCCTGGTTGCCCTTCGTGCAGGTACTCTTCAGATTTTGGTAGCCCGAAAATTAATGTAACTAGCCCAAATAAAAAATACTATTTTTTTAAATATCAAAAATCAGATAGGAGTCTAAATTTCTATCAAAAACATTTTCAATCAACAAATACCAAGGAAGGAATTTTATTTCACTATTTACAGGGTATCTGCAGAATTTTAAAATCAATTTAAGGTAATTTATTACCCTTTTTAACAGCTGCACAAGTAAAATTAACACCATATGAGTGGGGTTGGACAATCTCTGTAACATATTAAGCCATGAAATGACTTTACAGTTCAGATACAGGTTTTCACAAAAACAAAAATCTTAAAAAAAACAGCATTTCACCCTTTAAACCATTTTAATGAAAAGGGATGTTGAACATATAAATTATTATATCAATTTAAAACATATATACTGTCTTAATTGTTAAAATTTTTAGAAGGCACAGTAACTTCTTTCACACTTACAACTCTGCTGCGTTGAAAACATGGGTTGAAATTTGCACTAATCTGAACGAACAAAGCAGAAAAGGCTTATTGGAAATGTAAATTCATTCTCTGCCACGAGGTGACACTTTAGGTGCGGATGAAAATAGCGATTTCCCCAGTAACGACTGTACACAAAGCAGCACCACGCTCATAAATGCTGATTTATCAGGCAGGAAAGATGAAATGAAAATGTCAACGGCACGTTTCTGATGACAGTCAGTTCCCTTCAGATATACATTTACATAAAGACATCCGTGCCGTGTTTTGACTTTGCAACGTGCATACGCTCATATTTTTCTCAATGACATTATTGCCTTTTGAAGTTTAATCCAGCCGTATCGCGATTCTTGTCTTTCCGTCCCCAATTGTAAAACCTCTTGAAATTATAATTAAGGCTTTCTTATACCATTTAACATATTTAAAACTTTTCACGGCCTTAAATTTGATACAACTAAAGGACCCGCGGGAGCCCTGTATTTAAGGTAGCCCGTCAGGCAGGGCGGTGATACAATTTGGTAGCCCGACTGGAAAACACAATAGCCCCGGGACATCGGGCTAGCGATCACTTTATTGTTATGATAATTTTTTACATTTTATTTTAAAAAGTGTGCTGCTTTGTTGCTATGTTCAGATTCGAAAATGGTCACACTGCAGTTGTGTGGTTTCAGTATTATCATTATTGTCATTGTCAATTCAAGGATTATGGTGAGTCAAATGTTATAGAAATATGTTACATTTGTATTTATTGTGTACAGGAGCAGCAGGAATATTGGTATCAGCAGCACCGTCAAAATTTGCAAAAGCTGAAAAACGAGAAGGCGAAGCAGAATCAAAGTTCATCTAATGGAAGCAATGCTCCTGCTCCACCTCCTCCAGTTGAACCCCTAAAGAGTGCCCCTCCACCCCCACCTCCCAAAGAGGAACCCCCTCCTCCCCCACCACCAGAGGAATCAAAGGTACCTTTTTCCTGAGTAATATACAGTCATGGCCAAAAATATCGGCACCCTTGGTAAATATGATCAAAGAAGGCTGTGAAAATTAATCTGCATTGTTAATCCTTTTGATCTTTTATTTAAAAAAATCACAAAAAATCTAACTTTTCATTGTATAAGAATTTAAAATGGGGGGAAATATCATTATGAAATAAATGTTTTTTTTTCTAATACACATTGGCCACAATTAACAGCACCCTTTTATTCAGTACTTTTTGAAACCTCCATTTGCCAAAATAACAGCTCTGAGTTTTCTTCTATACTGTTTGAGAGGGGTCTCTTTTCACTATTGCATTGTGGCGAGGACACAGCTGTATGTGTTACTAAGCGTGAAAGTTCTGAAGCTATAGAACATGATGACACAGAAGAACTCATCCACAATATCCACCACCCGCTGCCATCAGCTCCCGCGTCTCACACACACGAGCGTGACTTTAGCACTATATTTAGCAACTTTCAGACCCTTTTAGCGGCTTTTTTCCCATAGAATATACAAACTGACAAACCTAGCGACTTTTGGATAAACCTTAACTATGGTTCAGTTGGAAGATGTCGCCAGTGCTGCCCCGCGAGCGTGAGATCTGACTCTCCCGGCGCAGTGTCGCGTCTCTCGGCGTCTGTTCTGTGCAGTGAGCAGCAGAGAAGCACCGCATTCAGCTGGCCGCACCGCAGCAGACTCGTCAGTAAATGAGTACAAAACAGCGTTTCCAAGCACCTGCTGCTAACTGACTGTTTGGAATTATAAATATGAGCATAATTTGTCTGTTAATATTATGCGCTTTTTTGTTTGTTGTTTTTTAGTTTGTTACTCAGACGCAGGCAGTGCGCTGCATGAGACAAAAAAGTAATATAGTCAAAACCACCGCATAGCCGCTCTTTAGTGTAACTTTAGATGCATGTTGATTTTATCAGACGATGTCGCGATTATAAATGAGAGTGACTCCTGGTTAACATGTATTAATGGGTCGTGTTTAGTCACTATTTAGTGTGGAATTTTTCTACAATATTCTCTCATCCTGACAGTAAAATAGGGCATTCTAAGTCAATCTACTGCAGTTTTTCCTCTCTCAATCAGTAGAAAATGTGGTTAAAACCCGGTCATGCATGAAAAAAATAAATACCGTCATATACTGTGAAACTGGTATAATTTTGAAAAATACCGTGATATAAATTTTTGGTCATACCGCCCAGCACTAGGTTCAGGTCAGAGGACTGGAATGGCCATAGCAGAAGCTTGGTTTTGTGCTCAGTGACCCATTTTTGTGTTGTTTTTGAGGTTTGTGTTTGGATTATTGTATGGTTGGAAGATCCAAACATGGCCCATAATAAGATTTCTAACAGAGTCAGTCACTGATTTTTTTATCTGTTGGTATTTGATAGAATCCATGATGCCATGTGTCTAAACAAGATGTCCAGGGCCTCCAGCAGAAATATAGGCCCACAGCATCAAAAATACAGCAGTATATTTCATTGTACACATGGGGTACTTTTTATCCCTGTGTTCATCAAACCTATCTTGAGTGTTTGCTGCTAAAAAGCTAATTTTTTAGTTTCATCTGACCATAGAAGCCAGTCCCATTTGAAGTTCCAGTCTTGTCTGATAACTGAATATGCTGGAGTTTGTTTTTGGATGAGCTAGGAGAATTTTTCTTGAAACCCTCCCAAACAACATGTGGTGATGTAGGTGCTGTTTGACAAGTTTTTTTTAAGGTTTTCTGACCCGAGACTCAACTATTTTCTGCAATTCTCCAGCTGTGGTCCTTGGAAAGTCTTTAGCCACTCAAACTCTCCCTCTCACCGTGCATTAGGACGATATAGACACACGTCCTCTTCCAGACAGTTTCCTAACATTTTATGTTGATTGGAAATTCTTAATTATTGCCCTGATGGTGGAAATGGGAATTTTCACTGCTCTAGCTCTTTTCTTAAAGCCACTTCACTTATTTGTGAAGCTCAGTTATCTTTTGCTGCACATCAGAAATATATTCTTTGGTTGTTCTCATTGTGATGGATGATTAAGGGAATTTGGGTTTTGTTTTCCCTCCTTTTTATATTTCTGTGAAACAGGAAGCCATGGCTGGATGATTTCATGTTCATAATCACCCTGGAGTGCTCAAAATTGTGAATATGAATGGGAATATACTTCAGAGATATTTTACTCATAAGAATTTCTAGGGGTACCAATAATTGTGTCCAACGTGCATTAGAGAAAAACATTTATATCATAATGATATTTCCCCCCATTTTAAATTAATAAATATTATCCAATGAAAGGTTAGATTTTTGTGAATTATTTTAAATAAAAGATCAAAAGGATTAACAATGCAGATTAATTTTCACAGCCGCCTTTGATCATATTTACCAAGGGTGCCGATATTTTTGGTCATGGCTGTATAGTGTTTTGTTCATATATAACGTATATATTTATTTAACCTGTACTGTACCTTTAAAAATATGGTTCCGTATCAATTGATTATTCATATTTAATTGGTGACTGATATTCACCTCAGCCCAGTGGCATCACTGATACAGGAGACCCAGCTGAAGCAGCTCGTCTTCAACAGCTGCAGGTGGCAGCTGCCCATTGGCAGCATGTGCAGCATCAAAGGGCCAGCATTCAGTACCAGGCACTGATGCAAGAGCATGCTCAACTACAGCAGGTTCTGCAACAGTACCAACAGGTTATTCAACAGCCAGCACATCTACAGGTACAATCTCTTGTCTTATTAAATATATCAGTGGTTCTTAATTTGCGTGATTATCTTAGAAAGTGTTTTGGTCTAGAGCAAAAACAGTAAAACTAAAAAAATAAATAAAAATAAAAAATGTACCAAAGTGACACTTTTTTTATATATATTGTTTAAATATATCCACCAGACAGTGCCCTTGGAGATGCAGTTGCAACACTATGAAATGCAGCAACAGCGATTTGCTCCCTTGTACCAAGAGTGGGACAGGCACTTTAATTTGTGGTTAGAACAGTTTCAGGCATACCCACACAAAGACCAGCTACATGATTACGAAGCCCAGTGGAGACAATGGCAAGAGCAAATGAATTCAACTTCAGCTCATTTGCAAGAAAGAGTCACAACTCTAAGAGCTATGCAGCATCAGTATGGTACAGCTCCTTCGTATGGGGGCATGATGGGACCATATGGGCAGCATCGACTACCTGGACCAGATGGAAACATGCATTTAGCCAGCCCAAGGCCTCCATCTATGCCTCCATCTGTTAACATGGATGCCATGCCAGGACCTTCACCACAGGTCCCGCCACCTTCTGGACTGGTTATTCCACAGGGGCCATCACATGCAGAACCTTTCCCATCTTCTGGTTCAGATTCTGTCTCTGAAACAGGTAAAACTGCTGGGCCACCTGGACTAGGGGTTCGTCCTCCTGGACCTCCTGGGCCCCCTGGGCCTCATGGACCTCATGGAAGATTTGATGGCCCAAGGTAATGCATTTAGAATAAGGGTTGCACACTTTATCAACACATTTTTCTGGAGCTATATTACTGAATTTTATATATTTTCTTTTTTAGGTTTGAAGGTCCCAGAGGCCCACGGTTTGAACAGTCACTCCAGCAGCGGTTCAGTGCACCACCTAGATTTGATGCTGGTCAGCGATTTAACCGACCTCCCAGAGGTAATCCTCCTCACCCTGGGCCTCCTCCAGCAAGACCTGGGAACCCCCCTAGGCATAATACACCTACACGATTTGAAAGACCCCCTGTACCTCCTCAACAACCAGGGTATGGAGCGCAATCCAGTCCTGTCCCTGGTGTTCAAACAAAGCCACAATCAGCAAAACCTGACGCACCACCAGTTGCTCCAACTCAAACGGGCCCAGAAAAAAACAAAAATTCCCAAGATCAAAACAACAAAAAAGATGGTGCCTCCACTGGTCCGTCACTGACAGATGACATTTTGGACTCAGTGGATGGATTTTTCATTCAGAGTGGACCCATTCCTCAAACTAAGGATAATACATCTGACAATACCATTGCTGATAATGCACAGCAGGATAAGTTAAAAGAAGATGCTACTAAACCATCCCTACCTACAAGTCCAAACACCACCAACAAAATCTCTCAGAAGCCAAGCTCACAACCTACTAAAACCAGCAATGTTACTAATGGGCCACCACAACAAGCGAAGCCTCCTCAAAATGATAAGTTTAAACCTGATACACCTAAGGAGGCTCCTAGGGTGCCACATGTGATGAATCAAACAGGTCCACCACTGGTAACCCGCGGAAGGGGAAGGGGCCAAGGGCCAGTGCCTCTCAGAGGCAGGGGCCGTGCACGTGGTCGAGGACAGTACGGGGGACAAATGGCTGATCCCAACTGTCAGAGAGAAATTATGCCAGAGGATCCCTATGACCATCAGCAACCAGATGACGTAACGCACGGAGAGGACCAGGATTCGGCTTGGAGAGATCCCTCTTTAGAAGGAGAAATGGATGAGCAGGAAACTCCCCATGAGATGTGGCATCCAGAAGAGGAACACTTCCCAGAAGAGTACAATGAAATGCCTAGAGAGAGAAGACCTCCAGTGGGTCACAGAGAGCACCCAGAGAGCACTCACCCAGATGAACACTGGGAAGAAGAACCACAAGAATACTGGGAGGAAGAAGATCCATACTGGACAGAGAGAAGACCTCCCATGCATGCTAGACCTCCTTTTCCTCCAGGTGGCCCCAGAAGACCCCCTTTCCATCCTCGATTTATGCTTCATGGTCCAAGGCGCCCCCCTCCTCCTGGCCCCCTACATGGACCTTCTCACATGGGACCACGTGGGGTAATGGGACCACGGTTCAGACGTGGTCTAGGCCCATGGGGACCACTACCACCCCGCCATGACATGATGGAGCGAGACGTAAGACGGCCACCAGCACCTCATGAAATCTTAGCAAGGGAACCAGCTGGATATGAAGAAGAAATGGAACGAGAACCTGGATGGGCTTATCCTCGTGGGAGAGGGCTGAGACGTCCTCCTTTACCTGCCCATGAAATGGAGGGAGAGATTAGAAGACCTCCCATGAGGCCTCCAATCCCAAGGGAGAGGTGGCATGGCCCAACACCCCATGAGGAAGAAAATTATGAGGAGGAATACCAATTTGGTGCAGAGGATGGTGCGTACAGAAAGCCAACTCCTGAATATCAAGATTATGAACAAGACGATGAGTATTACGGTTCTCGTGAGGAATGGGGCAGGGAGCAACCTGACCGAGACTATCCTCCACGTCGTCCTCCAGAGCACCTTAGAGAGGATCATTGGTTAGAGGGAAGAGAAAGGTTATTCCCATATGACGATGAGGATCGGTATAGAGAGGAGCGAAGAGGACCACCTTACGCTGATGGTCCACCTTATCAAGAACATGATAGGGAACCACCTTATCACTCTCGTTCTGATTGGGAAAGGAGCCCACCTCCACCCCCACCCCCACTAGAGAGAGCTTACTCTCATCCAGTTGGTAACACGGATTATGAGCAGAACCCAGAGCCACTATCTGGCCTGCCCGCAACTCAAGCCCTGGATGCTCCACTTGAACAGTTGTCACCTAGTGCAACTAAAACTGTACTTGCTCTTTCTCAAAGGCAGCATGAGATAATTCTCAAAGCTGCCCAGGAGCTGAAAATGATAAGGTAAAAGGAGTTTCCATCTATGTATCAATATTTAAGCAACCTTGAAGTCATACAGTCCAACTGGCTTAAATTTAAAATATTAACTCGGCTGACATGTTTGCTCATAGAGAGCTCCAGGAAAGCAAGAAGGCTTTGGGAGAAGCTTCGAACCCAGAGTCAGCTGGGTTGCCTGCAGAACTTCCCCCTGGAATTCTTGGATTGGAAATTCCACCTGAAGTTAAAAGTGCTCTGCAGGTATGCCAACCTTGAGTTTCAAATTACACTCCTTGATTCAGAAACTAATCTCCAATATTGCAAGAGCATGTTATTGAAAAACTACTGATTGCTTGACCATTTCTTTTTCTTAAAGGCTACCAATTTATTATCAGAAACGGGACAGACTAGTCAGCCTTTGGAAGCTGGTTTGCCCCATTCAAATCAGTCTACAGACTACCTTCATTCTTCTTCAGCTCTTGCTCCTACAGCCTCATTCATTGCTAAAACAGTGGACTATGGGCATGGCCGTGGTCAGTACACGTTCTACCTCTCAACTGATGTGATTCTAAATGTATTTAGACAAACTACATTTGGGTTCTTGTATTGAGCAGATGCTGGTGCAACAGTGGAAAGGATTTCTTATGGAGAGAGGATTGTGTTGAGACCTGCTCCACCACCATCTGAGCGATCTTATGAGAAAGGTTGGTTTTGTTCTGTGAATATGAAGGAACACTGTTGGTTTATTTTAATTCACAGCTGTGATCAACCTCTGTCCTTCATTAGAACTGCTTGGCTACAGAGACCCGTATTATGACAGAAGAAGTGACCCATATGGTGGTCCCAGAGATTATGACAGGGATTGGGAGAGAGATCCATACAGGGAGAAGACATCTCTGGATTATGAGAGAGACAGATATGAAAGGGACCGTTACCTACGAGAAGAACGGTAGGTACTTCCAGACCTTACCGCTGCTTCCTGTTTTCACAGTTGCAGTGTCTATGAAGAGTACCAATTTGGGCTGGAAGAAAGCATGGCAATATATATTTGGAATGTTCTTTTGATATGTTTGCTTTTTGTATGTCTGGTTTCAGACCTCCACTTGGGCCTCGTCCAGGACACAGAGACCGAGAAAGAGATCACCCAAGCCGTTCAAGCAGGGATCGTGAGGTTTATAACCGACCAAGCTATGACAGGTCATCCTATGAAAGGAGTCTTGAGCATTATGACCATGGATCCTCAAGCTATGGTAGTAAGTGAATTATAAAAGAATCAGTCTCTTATTTTTTTAAAGTTTATGTGAGTAATATTTTTAAATGGTAAAATACATTATCCTATTCCATCTTTAATGCAAAGGCAACTATAAGAACTCCATTGCTGATTACTCTATGGCTTAATCAAGCAATCTCTGTTTGTTTGAAAAACCTGACCAACTTAACGCAGCAACATTGGCTCAGCTAATGTTGTGACTTGGGATGAGAATATTTGTTACACAAGCCAATTCAAAAATGAAGGCAGTTTACCATAAATAACTCTGTAATTGCTAAGCTTGAAAAGTTGAGAACTGTGTAAGATGCCTGTATTTCTTACCCAGGTGATCGGAGGAGCTATCCAGATGAGCGCCCTCCACCACCCACATCACTGCCTCCTCCTGCTCCTGTTGCGCCCCCTCGTGTGGAGAAGAAACCAGAGACAAAGAATGCTGAGGACATCCTCAAACCCCCAGGTCGATCAGCTCGGCCTGACAGGGTATACTACAATTATCTTCTGAATCTTCTCCTTTTAAATAATCATCTTCTGAATACCATACTCACAGATTTCTTCCCTTTCAGATTGTGGTCATCATGCGTGGATTACCTGGAAGTGGCAAAAGTCATGTCGCAAAACTTATTAGGGTAATATGCTTTGTTTTGTCTCCATATTTGCTGCTGAGCTTAACAGTTCATGTTGTTTTTTTTCCTCAAACATGTTGGCCTCTTGTGCGTGGATGAGGAAGTTGCTTTAATGTCTTTATTACTGTTAAACTGAATGTGTTTTTCAGCTAGCTATAAACATGCTGACACACAAAATCAAGCTTGCATAGCTAGAAATGATTGAGATGAGATGTTTTGAGCCAAATAGACTGCATATAACCAAAAACTTGTGCTAATCTAAGATTTTCTGTTGCTTTTTTGCAATTTACCTTGTCATTTCAATTGAATTGAATTCAAGTAAATTTGCCTTTGTTGATATAGGATAAAGAGGTTGAATGTGGTGGTGCGCCACCCAGAGTTCTCGGACTGGATGACTATTTCATGACTGAAGTGGAAAAAGTTGAGAAGGACCCTGATTCTGGGAAGCGCGTCAAGACCAAGGTTTGATCTGTTCGTCGTTCATTTCAAATGAGAAATCAACTCATTTCCCCCAGCTGATCGTGCTAATCTTTCTGACCATCTTCGTCAGGTTCTTGAATATGAATATGAACCAGAAATGGAAGATACGTATCGAAGCAGCATGCTGAAGACATTCAAGAAAACACTGGATGATGGATTTTTTCCCTTCATAATCCTGGATGCCATCAATGATAAAGTGAAGTACTTTGACCAGTTCTGGAGTGCTGCTAAGACAAAAGGGTTTGAGGTGAGCTTCCTTGGCATTTCAAGTAAATTTAAGTAGTTGCTAGGAATTAATGGAAAGGCTAGTCTTATGATTTATCTCTACCTCACTGTACTATAACAGTTTTTTTTATTCTCAGGTGTATTTGGCTGAAATCACCACTGATCACCAAACATGTGCAAAGAGAAACATCCATGGACGAACACTAAAGGATATTACAAAGGTAGTTTCTTTAACTCGATTTGCGTTTGGAGTTTGAACCTGCCGTTTTTGTTCAGTTTATCAGCTGAATTATATGATGTAACTGTTCATAAGCCTGGCTAATAATATGCTTGTTGCACACAGCTGGCCAGTGGCTGGGAATCTGCACCACCCCATATGGTACGACTAGATATCAGGTCGCTACTGCAGGATGCTGCTATTGAAGATGTAAGTGTCTTGATCACACCCATTTTGTTCATTAAAGGAATTGTAAATGTTTTTCTTAATGCTTTCCTTCTCATAGTAACACTAAGTGCTTTTGTGATAGGTGGAGATGGAAGACTTCAACCCATCTGAAGAAGAACCAAAAGCTGAAGTGAAACAGGAAGATGATGATGAGACAGATCTGGTAGGACCTCTCTTTTCATGCATGCTTCTTTCATCAAATAATTGAAAATGTGAATTTGCAGTTACTTTAAACGTGACCCAGTTTTGAAACAAAATAAGGTAAGTACTCAAAGTCACAGGATACTCCTTCCCAATCCAAGTTGACAAAAGTGAAACAAATAAAAAAGAATATTCCTGTGACAGGGGATCTCCTGGGCTATATGGTATAATTGCAATTCATATTCTTAATATGGATTATTAAATGCTATTGCAAGCAAATATACTGGCAACAGCAAACATCATGTTTTCTCACTAAAGGCAGTGACTTGATTTTCTTTGAAGTGCTTGAAAATGCTCGATTACATTTTGCTGAAGTCTTTAATTAAATACACTAATTGTATCTATAATGGAGAATCTCTCTAAGTTTGTCCTCAATTTTCATATTAATGGATCTAAACATTTTAGCTAATTAAAATATTATTTTACTTACTGTACTCCAAGACTTGAAAATAATTGGCAGTGTCTATGTTTTTAAATGTTATGTTTTATTGTAAGAACAGCATTTTTTTTTTTGTTTTTTTTTTTTTTTAAATTTAAGGGCTAGGAACAACTTTATTAGAATGAACTGTAGTATAAATTCTTCCTGAAGTTTTTTTTTTTTTTTTTTTTTTTGTTCATTTTGCTTTTGAGAGTTCTATGTATTGAACTCAAACAGTGACATGGCTGCATTTGAATGTAGTTTGAATTAGCTTTCACTATATATTTACATTTAATCGTTTACATTTAACACTTTTATCCAAAGCAACTTACAAATGATAAGAACAATAGAAGCAATCAAACCAATAAGAGCGCAACAGTATACAAATGCAGTGACAAGTCTCAGTTAGTCTAGCACAGTACACATAGCAGAGTATTTTAATCAGGGCTTAAAGTTCTCCGGCGTGCAGCGTTTGGCTGCGGGAAAAAATAATACTACATTTAAAAAAAAAAAAACTTGTTTATCACTTTTAAGTCCACGAGTTCGCCAACCAACGGTATGAGAGGAGCACAGCTTTCACTCTCAACCAAACTAACATTACTAGCCAATCGGAATTTTTTGCTCTTATAAACACGAGATGCGCATAATAGTATCCAGCAGAGTCGCAGCCCTGATGAATGGAGAAGCGCGACACAGCTGCGAGGCGCAATGGTCAAAGATGTCCATCTAGCGCATATTTACATAGAAAAACTAATTAAAAAGCAGCGGAGCTTTGTAAACAGCTCAGAGTAGTCATGTCATCTCCGTAAGAATGATATGATTGCCAGAATAAATTTACCGGGATTTTTGAAAAGGTCCTGTTCACACATGATCTCTTAATGGTAACTTGCCGGTAATTTACCTGTAAAGATTGTATGTGTGAAAGGAGCTAAACTCTTCCTCTATATATGTTGTGATTTTGAATTGCTTAACGTTCTTCTGGGAAAACCTGATTCCCTGATAGCACGCGTACATCTCGGAGACGTCTATTTGATGTCTGCATATACATCTGCAAGACGTATTTTTTAGAGTGTTTGCTCATCTGCAAGACGTCTATAGGACGTTTCATATTAGATGTCAAATAGACGTCTATTAGACGTCTTTAAGGTGTTTATGATTTAGAATGTATGTAAAACTCACATCTGAAAGACGTCTGTCAGACGTTTGTAGACAGCAGATGCTTTCCAGATCAAGAGATCTTTGACAGACATCTTGCAGACGTACGTGTGCTATCTGGGTTAACTCGCCAGATTTGTAATGTAAATCATTTATAAACCTTTGTCAACACAGGAGAATACATCAACCTATTTATAAATATTCCATTTATTGTACATTGCGATTTCAAAACATTGTTTAATCTTGCTGTAAAGTGAACCGTCACATGGCCGTTGGCGCCCTCTGCGGGTATTTGTTATAATACATAATGTACTTAAGCTGGTTATGTTCATATTATGCATAGGCATATTACATTATGTATGTAATAAATCCATGTTATTACTTGGTTTTGATATTTTATTTGAGCCAATTATTATTGCCTCATAGTTAGTTTATATATAAATAGTCATACTAAAGCCTGGTTTTCACTTAGGTCTTTAGTGTTACTAAAAAATATTAGATTACTCAATTGTCAAAATAATCAGTACATTACTTGATTACCGAAATAATCATTACTTACAGCCCTAGATTAGTTAATATATTTCAAAATACAACTGCATTGTTTTACTTTTTGTAATTAAAAGACATATTTTGTCATTGAAAATTTCTTAAATAGTATTAAAATATTGTCTCGTTCTAGTGAACCAAGTATCTGTATTTTGTCTCATCTCGTGAGTTAAGTGTGTTGTCACACCCCTAGTGTCGATAAGCAGTGGTATAGCTTATAATTTTCCAAGTGTATAATATAGTTTTCATTTTTTAGGTCAACCATTCATGAAAAAAAAATCAGTTTGAATAAGGAAAGAAGTTTGAATAACTTATCCATGCCATAGTATCCTTTCAAATGTTAAAGTTGCCACGGCATATATTATAATATTTGCACATCCAACCTTGTGACCATCTTTTTGTTTTTTGATGTCTTGCTAAAATTAAGCTGACAGACTTTGTAAACTAAGATAAAAGTGTGAGAATTTCAGAATATAATTCAGTGTGGCATCTGAATGAAGCCTGGCTTTGAAAGTAAAGGCCAAAACACAAGAATTTCAGTTACCATTACTGTTTTCGTAGTTTATTTTCATAAATATGTCTTTGTTTTAGTCTCAACATATTGTCATATCATTCCTCTTTACTGGTGTTGGTAGCAATCATGTAAACCTTCAAAAATGCTTTTATTTCTGTGCTATTTTCAGTACTCCTTACTTTTCACAGGTAACACTGATTATATTTTAAATTAAAAACACCTGGGGTGTTAGAGACAATTGTTTAGATCTTTTGTAGAACACTAGATCTCTAACAACCCGGCTGTTCAGTTCAATACCTTGTAACAATAATTCAGATCTTTAACAATGCTGGAATGCAGTGTATGTATGTATACATTTATGCGCTTCCAAAATATGCAGCATTCACGTTAACAATATTTTTTTAATCAGTAATTTGAATTGTTTGTGGTACTGGTGCAATTATGACCTGTTATAAATTGATACAGTTCTGACCTTTTATGATCACACAAACATCACTTGAGACATTAATGTTCAAGGGTGTTTTGAGTGTTCACTCTTATCAAAGAGTGCATATTCACAGCTTCAAACTTTGTCATGATTGGTTGGAAGTTGCAACATTTTTGTGTGTGTGTGTGTGTGTGTGTATATTTCTATAGTTAAATTATAGTTCTAAATCTAGCTGAAATCTGACATTATTCTTCTCTTAAGCATGCATGCGATCTGTACTTTGTAGTAAAAATCTGTGGTTGTAAAAAGCTTGAAAATATTAAATTTCACTTGAGTAGAAATATTATAAATATTTTATATAATTCTATGTATAATCAGGGCTCTAGACTCATTCTTCCCAGTGGTCACTTTCACGTTCGAATTGCGCAATCTTGGTGTCACTTTTTACAAGAAAAGACATGTCTGTTGTGCTTACATCTATACACCTTTCACTTTTATGACTAAAATGCTTGAAATATGGATTCATTATTTTTAATGAAAAGCACAACAACAATAAAACAGTACAAATATAAACTAGCTTATGTAACGTTTATTAACAAAATCGAACAAGACGATGCATGGCGTACACATGCTGTATTATATATCGACTAATAAATTACAGGAAGTTTAGCAAACACTGGAAAAAAAGAAAAGAAAGCCTCTATAGCATATGTGAGGTAAACAGCAGAGATAACAGGCTTTTTAAAATGAAACAGAGCAAACCATGTGATCACACAAATGCAACCATGTCAAATTTTAACTCGCACTTTCTCAAAAAAAAAAAAAAGGTCACAGTCTAGAGCCCTGACAATAGAAAATAGAATGCATTAAGACAAAACGCATTAATGTGTGTGCATTAATAACATTAAAATCTCTTATCCAGAAAACTGTTAAAAAAAATACGTTTAGCTTGTGTACTATCATGAACATTTAATGTGGCTTTGGTGTAGATGACTTTATACCAAAGTTTTGTTTGTACTGTGATACTGATCACTAACATTTTAATTAAGAGATGAGTAGTTACATTTTAGCTAGTCTTCAATTTACAAATTTTATGGAGTTTTATGGATTTGTACTTTAACTATATCTGTCATTTCTCTAACAATTGAATGTAAATTCCCAGTTCAGAAATTACTTTGGGAAAAAAAAGGATTTTTATAATTAAAAATGACTATTTTTTATGTATTTGTCATATGAAAAGTCAGTGTTTCTCAATCCAAAGATCTAGGGCAGGATTGAGAAATACTCTTGAAGGTTGCAGAGAAGAATAATTTTACATTTAAACTACTTTTCAGTCTTGAATATTTCCTGTGTGTTGCGCTGTTGGCTTTTTGTCTTATCTCATAGTTACCAGTTTCTGCTGCAAAAAAAAAAGTCTTGGCTTTGTGATTTACAATAAAATTAATGTGTAAAGCAGTCAATTTAGTAGGAATCTGGTTCATACTTCATAATGTATTGAAATATGCATGCTCTTCGGTATTCAGTAGACATTTCCTTGTCCTGAATAAGGAATGTTTATATCAGTTGTTGAGAGCTCGTTGTTGCCTTTGTGACTTATTAATTATCTCTTTTTCAAGCTTTTTCTCTCATCATCCAAATCATCACCATTGCTCCCCAGCCCCTATTCTGTCCCTGTCCTCCCTCTGTCACGCTGTCTGTCCCCTCTGTCTCTCATCACCTGAGGATTAACCGTTGGAGTGTCTCTCTGTAATGTAGGGATACCTTCCAAAAAGCAAATGGGAGATGGACACTTCAGAAGCAAAGCTTGGTGAGTATTTATTAATTTGTAGTTTACACAAGATATTCATAGCAATATATGTATATACGTTGTTGTCTTTAATATGATTATGTATGGTTGTTGTCTTAAATATAATTGCTTTTAATATTTGGTGTCGTCATTTATGGGTAATCTTTTTCATACTTTTTCCTGGGTTGATTAGTCTTTGATAGTGCAATAACTGCTTTTCCATCTGTGAGAATCGTGTCATGGTGTAGGTCTGCTTGGACTGCTTTAAATCACCTGAAACTGTTTGACATTTTAATTTTGCTCTTAGACAGTTAGAGGAAATAGTTCACCCAAAGAACAATTTGCTGAGAATTTACTCACCCTCCAAAATGCCTTCTAAGATGTAGATGAGTTTGTTTCATCATCGTAACAGATTAGGAGAAATTGAGCATTGCATCACTTGTTCACCAATGGATCCTCTGCAGTGAATGGGTGCCGTCAGAATGAGAGTCCAAACAGCTGATAAAAACATCACAACTGATCCACACCACTCCAGTCCATCAATTAATGTCTTGTGAGAAACACATATATCATTATGATGTTTTAAACTGTTGCTTTCAGCTAAAATATGAGTCATCTATATATATAATATTGTTTTCACCATTAAAAATTTTTTGTCTCTTAGGGTAGGTTTACATGACAACAATGTACTAAAGAGAAAAAGTTTTCCGTTGCATTTTGCATACTGGCAACAACATTTTTGAAATTAAACCTGTTCACACGTCACCATTTTCACAATTTTTTGTAGTTTACACGGATATAATAACGGTGTCATTTTCAACAGCTTGTACTTTGGAACACATTTTCAGAAGTTGTTGTGTGACTGAATGGCCAAAACACAGAAGTTTTCCATTTTTCATTCTTGTAAATGTCCTTTTATTTATTGTGATGCTTTTATAAGTTGTTTGGACTCTGACGGCACCCATTCACTACATAGGATCCATTGCTGAGCAAGTGAATTTGTGAGCACATAAAAGTTTGTACAAATGTCCAAAGTATATGTATATTTAATAAGTGTATATTTAATGGGCTGTAGCTGGTTTGAAAAACACTAACTGTCCATATGATACACTTGCGTCTTTGGACAGCTGTTGATCATAACACAATAATAGCTTTTATCATACTAGTATGTGATTTGCCAGGTTTTAGTAGCTTTGACACAAATAAGTGTCCATCAGATGTAGAATTGGTGATGACTTTAGATGCTGCTTTGTCCTTCCAGACAAGCTGGATGGTCTGGCGGGTGGAGGCAAGAGAAAACGAGAAACTGATGTGTCTGGCATGGAGGACTTCCTTCAGCTGCCCGATGACTATGCCAGTCGCATGTCTGAACCTGGCAAAAAGAGGGTAATGTGCTGCGCATATTTCATATATTAGTTTTCAGTTACTGTTTGTAGTCACCTGTTTTTATTTTGAATGTTTTTGAGAATTGCAGACTGAGACCCCTCTTTTGGAAAGACTTGAATAGCTGGTCTGTTTTTTTGTTATTGTTTTTTTTGGTCTGAACAAGACTCAAATTAGTTGGTGAACTAATTTGAAATTTATAATAGCTTAATGATAGCTTTTGTTCAGTTTGGGGAGGGTCATGATTTAAACGTACATTTTGTGCTCATTAAACTTGCTGATCTTCCAGGTACGCTGGGCTGATCTCGAAGAGAAGAAGGATGCAGACAGAAAGCGCGCGATTGGTTTTGTAGTCGGACAGACAGACTGGGAGAAAATCACGGATGAGAGCGGCCAGCTTGCTCAGAGAGCTCTTAACCGCACCAAGTATTTTTAGGAGATTTTGTAATGACATTTGTACAGCATTTATGGTAAGTTTCTAATAATTCAGCTCTTTTGATTAGCCACGACTGATAGTCATTGCGGATGCAGATAGAAAGCCAGAGACATGAGTTTTGTTTCCTGTTTTGCTAAGTTTTAGAACATGTTTTTCATTAGTTTACTCATTTACATCTTAAACTATTGAAGTTCAAGAATGTTTTAGGTATCGAATTAAAAAAACTGCTTTTGCAGTTATTTCCAAAGGAAAAAATGTAAAATTTTAGATTGACTGGGCCTTATTCGATTAGTAGTAAATGTGATCCACTGTCATTATACAAACAAGTTTTTAAAATCCTCTCTTCATGTCTTTTTAACTAGTTGTCGTCTTTTTCCAGGTCACCAGCTCATGAAGTTCTTCATTTCCAATGTGTACTGCCTGATGAAGAAAGAGCATCGATCTCTTCAGAAACTGGCGATTATTTGTTGGTCGATTCTGCAGTACACGCAGTGGCCTTCGTATAATATCTGGTGTAATGTGAATCCCTTTTTTGTTTTATCCACAATTTTATTTTAATTGGTTAAGCATTGTGTGTGGTTTTGTAGCAGTGGTGCATTTGATTGTAGGTGATATCCTTACTTTATTTTTATTCCATAGATCTAATGTATTTGGGCCTGAAACATTCTTGTAGTTCACACACATGTACACACTCAATAAAGCTTACAAAACAGTTGTAAAACAATCATTTTCACTTTACGTTGCTATTAAAATCTGTCTAAGCTGAATTGTGAAACTTTGGTTTGGTGGCCAAGCTGTAATTAAAGATTCAAAAGAAACTCTTCAGATTGACGCAAGACGCATGACTTGCTTACAAAATAGTTTACTGGCTTCTCATGTGGCAACATATTGAATGACAGGTCTGTTTCAGTGGTTGTTATTGGCCTGCATATTATTTGGTTTGCCATATAAGTTGCCAGGAAACATGGGCATAAATTTTGCATGAAGTACTTATGACTTATACAGAGTTTTGCTAGACCAAAGCTTTGTGTCATGAAACCTTCCAATATACATTTGTATATATTTGTAAAATTCCACGTGACCCTAAAAACATTTTTTTATATCTAAATACTGCAGTTTAAACAACCTTCATGCCTGATTTTTGTTAAAAAGAGACAATCTCTCCTTGTTATACTAAGAGCTAGAAATAACTTTAACAACAATAAAAGAGTTCAGTGGCTGATGTCGAGAATATGTATTGTGACATAAACCTCATTGGATAAATATGTAATGCATTTGCTAAGGCTTCAGTTTTTGCAGTGATATTTGGGTTCTTTAATGAATGCACACTGGGTATTAGTGCACTTGTATTATCAAGTGGTCCACCCGACAGTGATGTTCATTAAATGCTCATAAAACAACATTTAACAGCTAAATATTCAGACACAAATATGAATGAGGTGCCATTAAAGGTAAGTGTGAACATGCACAATTCATGATAAATATACATATATCTATGAATCTATTTATCTATTATTTTTTTAAACTCAGTGTTCCATCAGTATTTATTGGATGCATCTTTAATTTCTGATATTTCATTTTCTGGCAGTTAATGGATTTATTATATTAAAAACATTTTTTATTGGCAATTTAAAGACTCGAGGATTGTGATATATAGTTCACTCAAAAATATATAGTTCATTCTGTTGGGCTTTACAGTATCTTCATTGCAACACAGTTTTTAGTGAAAAATGAATTTGTCTACACCTAAAATGGCTTTTCTTCAAGACCTGGTATGTTATTCCGCAGTTGTTGGACTACTGTTGTTCACTATGGTACTTTTGTTGTCTTTGGCGTTTGACAGTTACTGGCTGCTGTTTGTTCAAGGAAAATAGTGTTGCAAAGAAGAATATCGTGGTTTAGGAGTAAAGTGTGGGGGACTGATTTTTGGGTGAACTATTTCTTGAATGCACAGTGACCGTTCAACTGCTCCCTCTGGAGTATAAACATGTAATACTCCTCCAGTTCAAAATTGATAATGTAGTTGATGCTTTTGTGTTTGAATCTGTGTAATTTTTATATAGTTTTATTAGTCATTTATGATATTCAAAAAAACGTGTCGCAGTCAAAACAAATGACTCATTGGTTGGTGACTTACCTTTGCAATGAAGAGAGAGAAAAACACTAACGTCAACTGTGTATTGCTACTAACATTACTTGTCCTTGAAACTTGTGGTTGTTTATTACATACATCTTTAAAAAAAAAAAAAAAGTTATGCAAGTTGTCATTAATTAAAAATTTTACAAAAAATCTAGATTGTACGTATTTAAAGAAAAAAAATTACAAAAAATGCATCAAAACAATGTATACGTATACACAAGAAATGAACAATTTCAAAAGAAAAACTTTCACTACGCAGTTGAATTTACTTGTTTTGTGGCATCTTAAACCGTCTTTTCAGAGGAAGATGTTGGCATCCAAGGTGCAACACATGCAGTCTGCCATAACTGAAAATTGGTGAATTTAAGCTGATGTTAATCAACAAGATATTACTTTGCCATATTGTTATCCCATAATGCAGTATACTCTACAGACTGCACAATGTAATTATCAATGTGATTGCGATCACCTAAAGACCTTAATTCACATGATTTTGTAGTGCTTATAATACCTTAAAAAAAACAGGGCTGATGTGTAGGTCTGGATATTAACAAACTTTACTGAATTAAATATTTCTATGATTTGTTAAATGCCACAAAACAATCAACACAAAATTTATCTAGGCTTGAGTTTAATGCAGGGCTGGATCCTGCTTGCATTCAAGAGTAGTCCGCAGTCCTGTGATGACTCTTCGTTCACTGCTTGCTTTGAATAGTTTCTACAAAAAAAAAAAAAAAAAGTTGGGGACCTGTAATGTTTTGAGCAACAACCTTGTGGAAACGATCAACTCAAATAATTATATGGAAGTAAAAAACCTAAGAATAATGAGTCATGTTTTCCCATTCCCATACAGAGCTGGCAAAAAAAGAATGCCATTACTAATACCAAACACTGGGTCTGAACACTGTGTATATTAAACTTTTATACCTAACAGGTCTGACAGCTTATTCCATGACTGGTATTCTGTGCAAATTTTAATAACCCACAGACTGGATCTGTTTTAAATGGACACTGTTCTACTACTCCCTATCGGCAGTGAAATGTATTGAATTTTTGGGGGGAATGCCATTTAAAGGCATTCAATAAAACAATGAATACAAACTGCATGTGCTCTATTTGAATAATGAGTGAAAAGTTACAAAATGTGAGTAGTTGCAAAAATGTGTTCTGTTTGAATGAGGAAAAGGCTACAAAATGTTAGAAAACGTGTCATTAGTTGCGAAAAATAAAGACGAAATAAAAAATACTGCTTTGTAGGAGCAATATTAAATCTGTAGTTCATTTCTAAATTAAAAATGATGGTGAATGTGACTCTCATGGCTCTTCAAAAAGGAAAACAAAAAGTAAATTGTAACAGTCAATGTATGCTGTCTTTCAAGGCCTTGCAATACAATTTTTTTGAGGGGAGAAAAAATGAAATAGAAGTTACTGGAACGGTTTTCTTCTGCTATTCAAATCTGGTACATTTCAATGTCTTCCTAACGGCCGAACCAACTCCAGTTTTGTTTGGAATTATCAAGCTCACAGTTTTTGCTGAAATGTCACCGTTGTCATTGGGAGGCCTGTAACTTGCCATTCAAAAATAGATGAGGGGTCTTTTTGGATACCCAATCACCATGGATAACAATCAGCATAATCAGTGGAGAAAAAGTTTGCATCTGATCTAATTGGTCACTGCCAGTGGCACAAGAATCTGCGCCATTAATTTAAAAAAGTTGTCTTTTAGTTGGCAGAGCCATTAACTCAGTGATTTGAGTTGTTGGGATTGGTAACACTCCCCCTACATGTGAGAGAGTCGGCAGCATCAGAGGCAGTATATAAAAGGGGCAGGGCAAACTTGATCTCATGAGAAAACTTTTACGGTGTGGCAAATTCGTTTGATTAATAGGAATATTTAAGATTTTTAGGAAAAAAGCATGGATGATATGAAGCATAAAAAGACTTTGAAAGTGTGCGCATGAGATTATACACATTTGCCAAAACGTAAAAAATAAAAAAAATAAAAAAAAAAGATTTGCCATGAGTGTGTTGGACAGGCCACATCTATTAAAAAGAACAGAAAAAATTTAAATGCACGATATGATGGCTATAGTATAGGAAGTCCCATTTTCCAAATAAAAGAGCCTGTTGACAGAGTCATCTCTTGGGTTTATGACAGTGCTTCCTGTTGAATGTCAGTGCAGCTGCTGTTAGAAGCTCCAGATCCCCATCGTTACTGTTGCTATGTCCGACAAGCCCTGGCGCTCTCATGCCACACACCATGTTCTCACTTGAAAAATAAATCATGGAACAAAGAGGAAACAAACAGCGCGCCGACAGACAAGACAGAGCAGCTTACTTCTGTTATGAAACAAAGTCTCAGCTTTCAAATTTAGTAATTTTTTTAAGAAATTCAAAAAATAAATACCGTTTTGTGGCTCTTTTGTCAGGGCAGATCGCTTCAGGTGACACGCGAACCGATAATCTCTTTCTCTTTACTAGTTATAGCACGAAATAAACATGAATGAAGATCAGAGGGTATCTTGTTTAAACTGCGGAAATACGTCAATACACACCAATTTTAAAGTTCAAATCCACTGACGTTAATCTACTCTCTGGTCTGTTTTTTTTTTTTTTTTTTTGCCGGACAAAAATGGCAGATTCAGCGTGGATTGGTCAGATCGCTTGTCAGTCAAACTCCCTGCGAAGGGTCAATTGCATTTATTCTGAATTGGCAGCTGTTTAAAAGTAATCTGACTCTTAATTTCACAAACAAGCGTGTTGCTAATTTTTAAGCATAACCCCACTCCCACTCGCTTTTCACTTTGACTCAGTTGTTAGTGAAGGTCTTGGGATTGTGGACATTTGTCAGCCAATCAGCGTTGTCATGTCATTTTCCTGCAGCTCCAAAGTGATTAGTTACATGACAGTTTACATCTCAGGGGAGAAGTGAAAACTGCTGTGACACCACAAAGATTTTTTTGCGTCACATACTTCCAGGGTCCTACTCCAGTCGAGTAGCTTCCTTTTGAGAGAAGTGGAAATGCTAACGGATGATTCTCCAGGTATTTCAGACCTCAGTTTAAGAGCAGTCTCCCATATTCCCACTTCCACATCCAACTGGGTAAAAAGTCTTCACAGATGGAAGGACAACAGAAGAAATTTGGACTTGAGCTTTTCATTTGTTCTGGACATCAACATCAAGCCATGTAAGGCTGTTTTTGTGCCAGTTTTATTTTGTTCCATGCATGTTTATGTGAATATGTCCTTCATATACCAGCAGTGTTGGGGAGTAACTAACTGAATGTAGCTACACTACTAAACTACAATTTTCAGCGTTCTGTAGTTTATCTGTAGCTTTTGTAACAAGGTCCAGCTACACAATGCTACATTGCTGTGTTTCTGTCACATGAATCTGAATCATAAATGTTCCTGGAATTCTCCACCTTACATTGTTCTTCAGGTGGCCAATCCTGTTCCTGGAGATCTGCCTGCCTGCAGAGTTTAGTTTCAGCCCTGTTAAGTGATGCTTAAGATCATAACTAGTTGGTTCAGATGTGTCTGATCAGGGTTGGAGCTGAACTTTGCAGGAAGGCAAATTTCCAGGATTAAGCACCCCAGTCTAATGATATGGTACAAAAAAAAAAAAAAAAAAAAAAAAAAAAAAAAAAATATATATATATATATATATATATATATATATATAGTCAAATTGAGATACTTGGCAAACTACAATTTCCAGTAAAGTCAAGTAGTACTACTAAAGCAGTTTCCCCATACTGTATGCAAGTTGTTCATATATTAATTACATAAGCATTTCTTGTTTGTTTGAGGAAAAAATAAAATTTGTATCATCTGAAACATGAATTTAAATAAAGTCTGCATATTAAAAAAGTATTACACCAAAACGTCTCAGGTTACTGACGTAACCCATGTTCTCGGAGTAGGGAACGAGATGCTGCGTCACTGTGACGCAATGGGAACACCCCCTGATGTGACGATTGTCTGAAGCCCTTATAGAATCACGCCAATTCATTCATGCCATCTTCCCCTCAGATTTTCCTGTTGAAGAAGCAGGTCCGACAGTGTTAGGAGCTTGGCAGCAGATGCAGCGTCTCGTTCCCTACGCAGAGAACATGGGTTATGTAAGTAACCAGAGACGTTCTCTTTCATAGGTTCTCTCGACGCTGCCACGCTGCCAAGTCTGGCCCATAATAGACCAGAACACCAAAATACAGCTGTCTCAAACAGAAAGAACCTGGGAGCCAGGAGCTGCGCTCACATCAAGGTTATAGAACCTCACAAAAGTATGGGGAGAGGACCAACCTGCCGCCATACAGATATCCTCCAGGGGGACCCCTTTAAGCAAAGCTTGGGAGGAAGCCATCCCCCTGGTGGAATGAGCCCTGATGTCTAGAGGTGAAGGCAGACTGCGCACCTCGTAGGCCATCGAAATAGCTTCCCTAACCCAGTGGGAAATCGTGTGCTTTGATGCGGCTAGCCCCCTGCAGCCTGCACCAAAACACACCAATAACTGTGGGGACTTGCACCACTGACTGGAATGGTCCATGTACACCTTCAGAGCCCTGACAGGGCAGAGAAGATGAAGATTACCATCCTCACTCGAAGAGGGGGGAAAAAAGCCTGCACCACCACCACCTGCGAACGAAAAGACGTAACCAGACCTGGGTCTTAAGAATGCCTTGACCAGCCCAGGAGCGAACTCAATGCAGGACTAACTGACAGAGAGAGCCTGCAGGTCCACTAAATGCTTTAAAGAGGCCAATGCCAACAAAAGAGTAACCTTTAGTGTCAGAATCCTCTTGGGAGCTGCCTCCAGAGACTCAAAAGGAGGCTTCACCCTGAAGGCTCTGTTGTCCTCCACCCTTCAGGACAACAGAAAGGTCCCAAGAAGGGAAACCAGGAGGACAAACTGGCCTCAAGCGCTTAACCCCACGCATAAAGGAGGGGACCAAATGATGTTTACCCAATGGGACATCGTCCGAGTCCCTACAAGCAGCAATAGCCGCAACGTAGACTCTCAGGGTGGTAGCGGCCACTCCAGCCGAAAACTTATCCAGCAGGAACTCCAGCACTGAGCCAACTGGGCAGCTGACTGGGTCCACAGTGTGAGCCAAGCACCAGGATTCAAAGACCTTCCATTTGGAGGAATAAAGCCTCCTAGTGGAAAGGGCCCTAGTACTATTAATGGTCTCACGGACTCCATCTGCGAGATCAAAGGCTATGGGCAACCTCTGATCGGACATACACACAACTTTCAGATCTCTGGACGTGGGTGCCAAATCCTGCCCTGGAGCTGACACAACAGCATCCATTCCCCTGACCTGAGTTTCTGTCTCGACAGAAAGTCCGCCGCTAGGTTCAGGACTCCTGGGACATGGACCGCTCTCAGGGACAAAAACTTGTTCTGTGCCCAAAGGAGGAGTTGGCGTGCATGTCTGTCTGGCGATTGATGTGCAAAACCACCGCCATATTGTCTGTCCTGATGATGACATGGGAGTGCGGCAGGAACAGAAGAAAGTGAATGAGTGCCAAATGAACCCCTGTCATTTCCAGGCTGTTTTTGTGCCAGGCGTCCAGACACCGCAATCCGGCCTGCCCTCGAAGACCGCCCCCCATCCCGAGAGGGAAGCATCCGTTATGATCCGTTATGATCATCTGGCGATGACAGACTACTCCCATTTTCACTCCTTTGTGGAGGAAATCGGGGTCCCGCCACGCCGAGAGGGCGCGGAGACCGGCACCTGACACTCTCAGTAGGCGGGGAGACGGCCAAGAGGGACGAACACCCAAGGATCCACCACAGAAACGGCCTCAAATGGAGCAGCCCCAAAGGAAGAACCGGGGAAGGCGCTGCCATGAGGCCTAGGAGCCTGCGACATAGGCCCACTGAAACGTGACGACCTAGCCCGAAGCGGGCCGAACACGACTTTATGCTTTCCACCCGAGCAGGGGCCAGACGGGCCTGCATCAAGGTCAAGTCCGGACGGACACCCAAAAAGGTGGTCTGAGAGCGGTCTGCTGAGCTGAAGTGAGCACGCTCTTCTGGCCATTTAGCCGGAGGCCAAGCGCGCAAAGGTGGAGAAGGAGAGCGTCCCTGTGACGAATCACCTGCTCCCTGGAACTGGCTAGAATGAGCCAGTCGTCCAGGTAGTTGAGAATGCGGATCCCCTGGAGCCACAGTGGGGCCAGAGCAGCATCCATACACTTGGTGAACATCCTTGGGGCCAGAGCTAGCCCGAAGGGAAGAACCTTGTATTGGTAAGCCTTTCCCCCAAAGGCAAACCTGAGGAACTTCCTGTGCCTCTGAACGACCTGAATGTGGAAGTAGGCATCCTTCAAGTTGACAGTGACAAACCAGTCGCCCTCCTGGACTTGGGAAAGAATGCTCCTGAGTGTCAGCATCCTGAATCTCCCTTTGTAGAGGGAATAATTCAGTCTGCGTAGATCTAGAATAGGACGCAGTCTCCCATCCCTCTTCGGGACTAGAAAATACCGGCTGAAGAAGCCGCAGTTTAGGTCCGAAGAGGGGACCTCCTCTATTGCCCCTTTGAGCAGAAAAGAGGAGACTGGATCGTACGAAGAATCCAGGGCGACACTCCCGGTAAGTCCCTCCAGGCATGGAGGAAGGCCAACAGAGGTAGCAGAGTTGAACAGCTCAAGGGGGATGTCAACACGGGGTCCTTGCTCTGAATGTCCGACTGAGGAGGGGGACATGCGCCCGACCGAGGCGGAGGAAAGCTCAGAATGTCCTCGGGCGCGGGGCCGTGATCTGATGAGGCTGTAAATGCAAGGGCAGGAGAGGCCGACGTGGGGGGAAAGCGCTGGGCATCCCTCACCGTGCGAACAGTGCCTGCAGCATACAGCAACCCTGAGGGGAGAAAACCTGAAGTGTCTCCTACCTTCAACGATTGCTGAAGAGTGGAAGTGGCCTGCACTCCTCGAGGTGCATCTAGCGGCAAGGATGGCGCAGCCAGTGGAGAAGAGCGTCTCGGGGATGGACAGATATGCTTTAGCGGTCTGCCGCACTCCAACAAGGTGGGGGAAGCCCTCCTCTTCCTGATACGCATATCAGGAGCGACCCGAAGAAACCACCACGGAGGTCTTATTCGGGTGCTTCAAATCAATCCGCTTGCGGGGGCGCTGGCGGGTAGCTGAACGGCTACTGGCTCCCCAGACCGTGTACGGTGAGGGATGCACCGGGTCGTTCACTCTACTGACTGGCTCCTTTCTGGGGGCTGGGCTCTCCCTGGAGGACGAAGCAGCGGCTGGCTTAAACGCAGCTGACTGCATTTTGGCAGCCCTAAACTTATCAACAACAGCGTTAACTACTTCGCCAAATAAGCCGGAGCTGGAGACCGGGGCGTCGAGATGGAAAACCTTCTCCTTCTCCCTGATCTCTGTAAGATTCAGCCACAGGTGGCGCTCAGCCGCTACCAAACCTGCCATACTGTGTCCAACCCCCCGCACCGTGTGCTTAGTAGCACGAAGGGCCAGGTCGGTAGTCCTATGAAGCTCCATAACAGCTTTGGGGGTCACACCGTCCCAGTGGTGTATAAAGTACATGAAAGCCATACTCAAATAAAAATATGGATATCTTACCAAAAAATGACTTTGGTAGAAGTTGAAGTCACCGTTTAGAATATTACTTGAGTAAAAGTCTTAAAGTATGTGATATTTATTGTACTTAAGTACAAAAAAGTATTTTTTAAATCTTAAACATACTTAAGTATTGAAAATAAAATTACAAGTAAATGCAAAATGGGAAAAAACAAATATATATAAAAAATATTCATACAGCTTGAGTAGCAAGATTGTTTTCAGTTTTAACTCTTTTCTTCCATTTTGTATTTTTGGGTAAGAATAAGAAGCGCTTCATCCGGTACTTAGTGTCTCTTATTCCAACATAAGAAAACATTTTTGGAATCTGCATATGAAATAGCATTTAGATGTATTTACACAATTTATGTAGCTCAGAGGGGACATGGATGCATTGAAACTGCAGTTACAGGTGCATAAATAGGCCTAATGTTTTGTTTTTAACATTAAAACGTTGAATGAGTGAATCACTGAATCATTTATTCAACCGGTTCGTTCAAAAAGATGATTCATTCAATAAGTAAACACCGTCCATTGCTCAGAGACGCAAAACAGTGCTGTGATCTTTGTTTGGAACTATTTTCGTTGGCAAAATTGAGCAAAAACAAGCAATATTACGTCTAAAATGTAAGTCACTTATTGCTTTACTGAACTTGTGTAAAATGATTATTAAATGTGTTCATGATATCTGCAGAAAAACTGTACTCTTTGTGTGATATAGATAGATATAGAAGTTAACTATATTAAATTATATAAATATAAAAAGCATACAGAAACATTTTTGCCGTCTACAATTTAGAATGCCTGGAATTTTGAATTTTAATAGACTTGCAAATCAACTTGCGTGCACTCTGTGTGTGATTTGGTAATATAGCCTACTTGAAAATGTTAGATCGCACATCATTACAACAACACTTACCATATTATCCCAGATGATGCTGTATCGCACACCCCATACTCGACTTGAGTGGAAAATGAAATCATCCGCGTTTGTGTGCACACTTGTTGCACATGAGCAAAGGTGTTTTTAGGATTCTAACTTGCAAACTCCAGAACACTGATTCGTCAAACCTGCTTGCTTGCGGTCTGTGTTCTTCGGACTATTTTGTAGTAAGTAACGAATATGCTTTGGGGAAATGTATCGGAGTAAAAGTATACATTTTAATTAGGAAATGTAGTGCAATAAAAGTAAATGTTGGCTGAAATATAAAAACTCAAGTAAAGTACAGATACTCCCAAAAAATACTTAAGTACTGTAATGAAGTATTATTACTTCGTTACAATACACCACTGCACCGCCCCCTAGTCCATTTCCTTCAGTATCTCTGCTTGGTAGGCCTGAAAGATGGCCATGGTGTGGAGCGCCGCACCTGCCTGTCCCGCAGCCATGTAGGACTTACCGATCAAAGCGGAAGTGGTCCTACAAGGTTTAGATGGGAGGAGAGGGCGGGACTTCCACGAGGAAGCGGAGGTCAGTGAGAGGTGCGCAGCAAGCGTGTCCTCAACCACCGGGACCGCAGCGTACCCCTGCTCCACAGAACCAACGAGGTTGTGAAGTCAGCGGCCACCGCATTAGTGAGGCAGAGAAAGAAGGCTGTTTCCATGACCTGGAGATCTCGCGAAAGGCAGCTTTCTCCTCACCGGGCGCGAGCTAGAGCCACTGAGGAAACGCTCGTCGAACTTAGATGACTGGGGCTCGCGAGGCTCGTCTGGCCAGTCCAAGTCCAGCTTCTCAGTGGCACGCGCCAAAACGTCCACCAGCTCTGTATAAGAAGAGTTGGAGGCCACAGGAAACAAAACATCCTCCAATCTGAAGGAAATGGTTTTCTGTGCCTCTAGGCTGGGAGCAAGGCAGCCGCGAGAAAACTCAACCGGAGAATCCACACGGTGACACTCGGGGGATGGAGGAAGAGAAAGCGGTAACTGCTCACTCCCCATGGCCTCGAGCTCCGTGTCCGAACTCCAGGCCGCGGCTTCGCGGAGGGAGGAGGCCTCTGGAGCAGCGCGGCGGGAGAGGACGGCGGATTTCCCATCAAAAACCGCGAGTCTAGTGCGCAAGGTTTTAAGGGTTAAATAATCGCAGAACTTGCAGCTCGAAATGCCAAGAATTGCATCTCGTGCATGGGCCAGGCCCATACATCTGACGCTCTTACCGTGCTGGACGTCACTCGCGATGAGACGAGAGCACAGGGTCTGGCACCGATGAAAGTCCATTCCACTTACCGCTTGGAGAATAATATCCAAAAGAAATCCAAAACTGAAAACGCCACTGAGTAATGAGCCAGAAAAACTGCGAGAAGCGAACGCTTATGAAGAAAGGAAAATATGAGGGGTAAGATGGCGCGAGCGTGGGTATATGTCAATTACGTATGACGTAGGGGTGGTATCTCGCGCCATCAGCCAATGAATTGGCGTGATTCTATACGGGCTTCAGACAATTGTCACACCAGGGGGTGTTCCCATTGCATCACAGTGACGCAGCGTTGAAGGAGAACCTATGAAAGGGAACATTTCTCTTTCATGCTTTTTTCAAAAAGAGCATCAAAAAAAATTATGTTTGTTACTAAAATGTTACTTTTTGTCCTATTAAATGAAACATAAATGTGTGGCTCTGTTCTTATTCTTTTTTATGTTCTGATAAATTATTGATACTATGCATTGAAACTAATTAATATGTTGCTGCATACTTAGTGTTCACTTATATATCCAAAATATATTCCTATCTGTTATATTCAGGCTTTAGGTTTGTGATTAGCAACTTGAAACTTTTTTTTTTTTTTTTTGCCTAATATTCCTGGCAACATACTTTAGCTTTATATGAACTGGCACTCTTCCTTCAGGAATTATCTAACCACACTTGTGACATATTTTATAAACATACACAGGGGGGAATCTGTTTCGGTTCATCCTACTGAGGCTGTAGTGCATACACGTACTGTCAGTTGCTGTATTATGTTGCACAACATTCTTTTGCGTAAGTTAATTGTCCCATTTAAATAAAGCGTGAAGGCCAAATGAAAGAACACCACTTCATTCCTCATGCATACATATATTACCCAGGAGAGCCTGCACAGGAAACATTTTTGCAGTTATTCAGTACATAAAGACAGTAATGATTTTGTTTGTTTGATTGTTTTCTTATTTGAAGGATGATAACATGACAGCAGACCAGTTTTTCAAATAAGAGGATGTGCAGTGTCTTGACGGATGACTTAAATGACACCTAAATATGAAAATGTACATGATTTACCAATTTTCTCATGTCGTTCCTATCATGAAATACTAGAAGATAAATTTGGAGTAACATACTGGCTTGTCTTTCCATATAATGAAAGTGAATGGGGATCTGGGCTGTAAATTCTTTTAAATTATTTAGCCATAAAATGAGTCATGCAGTACATTTTGAGTCATATGATATAAGGAACGGTGATATTTAATTTATTCAGTCATCTGCACTATCAATTCAAATTCAAATATTGCATATTTAGACACAACATAAGTGATGTGACCAGTTCTCCTTAGATTCTAAGTAAATAGTGACTTAAATGAGGATATATGGCTATTGTATCACTTTAGAGGACTTAGGATGTACACTTACGTTCAAAAGTTTCGGATCAGTAAGATTTTTAATGTTTTTTAAAGAAGTTTCTTATGCTCATCAAGACTGTATCTATTTGATCAAAAATACAGGAAAAACTAACTAATTTTGTGAAATATTATTGCAATTTAAAATAAGTTTTCTACTTTAATATACTTCAAAATAAAATTTATTCCTGTGAAGCAAAGCTGAATTTTCAGCATCATTACTCCAGTCTTCAGTCACATGATCTTTCAGAATCTTTCAGAATCATTCTAATATGCTGATTTATAATCAACTTTGGAAACAGTTGTGCTGCTTAATGTTTTTTGGGACCTGTGATACTTTTTTCAGGATTCTTCGATAAAAAGTTAAAAAGAACAGTGTTTATTCAAAATATAACTTTTGTGTTACAATATACAGGTGCATTTCAATGAATTAGAATGTTGTGGAAAAGTTCATTTATTTCAGTAATTCAGCTCAAATTGTGAAACTTGTGTATTAAATAAATTCAATGCACACAGACTGAAGTAGTTCAAGTCTTTGGTTCTTTTAATTCTGATGAGTTTGGCTCACATTTAACAAAACCCACCAATTCACTATCTCAACAAATTAGAATATGGTGACATGCCAATCAGCTAATCAACTCAAAACACCTGCAAAGGTTTCCTGAACCTTCAAAATGGTTACACAAGCCTATACAATCATGAGGAAGACTGCTGATCTGACAGTTGTCCAGAAGACAATCATTGACACCCTCCACAAAGAGGGTAAGTCACAGAAGGTCATTACTGAATGGTTGGCTGTTCACA
This sequence comes from Spinibarbus caldwelli, assembly GCA_039654775.1. Lineage (NCBI taxonomy): Eukaryota > Metazoa > Chordata > Actinopteri > Cypriniformes > Cyprinidae > Spinibarbus > Spinibarbus caldwelli. The sequence goes on along the minus strand of CM077241.1, from coordinate 7,794,295 downwards.
GAGTGCTGTATCAAAGCATATTAAGTGAAAAGTTGACTGAAAGGAAGAAATGGAGTAGGAAAAGGTGCACGAGCAACAGGGATGACTACAAGCTTGAGAATACTGTAAAACAAAGCTGATTCAAACACTTGGGAGAGCTTCACAAGGAGTGGACTGAAGCTGGAGTCAGTGATCAAGAGTCAACACGCTCAGACGTCTTCAGGAAAAGGGCTACCAAGCCACTTCTGAAACAGAAACAATGTCAGAAGCATCTTACCTGGGCTAAGGAGAAAAAAAACTGGACTGTTGCTCAGTGGTCCAAAGTCCTCTTTTCAGATAAAAGTAAATTTTGCATTTCATTTGGAAATCAAGGTCCCAGAGTCTGGAGGAAGACTGGAGAGGCACAGAATCCAAGCTGTTTGAAGCCTAGTGTGAAGTTTCCACAGTCAGTGATGAATTGGGCTGCCATTTCATCTGCTGGTGTTGGTCCATTGTGTTTTCTGAAGTCCACAGTCAACGCAGCCATCTACCAGGACATTTTAGAGCACTTCATGCTTCCTTCTGCTGACAAGCTTTATGGAGATGCTGATTTCATTTTCCAGCTGGACTTGGCACCTGCCCACACTGCCAAAAACACCAGAAGTTGGTTAAATGACCATGGTGTTGGTGTGCTTGACTGGCCAGCAAACTCACCAGACCTGAACCTCATAGAGAATCTACGGGGTATTGTCAAGAGGAAGATGAGAGACACCAAACCCAACAATGCAGATGAGCTGAAGGCCACTGTCAAAGAAACCTGGGCTTCCATACCACCTCAGCAGTGCCACAGACTGATCACCTCCATGCCCCCCAAAAATGTTTTTTTTTTTTATTTTTTTATTGGTCTTATGAAGTATTCTAATTTGTTGAGATAGTGAATTGGTGGGTTTTTGTTAAATGTGAGTCAAAATCATCACAATTAAAAGAACCAAAGACTTAAACGACTTCAGTCTGTGTGCACTGAATTTATTTAATACACAAGTTTCACAATTTGAGTTGAGTTAGTGAAATAAATGAACTTTTCCACGACATTCTAATTTATTGAGATGCACCTGTACACTACTATTCAAAAGTTTGGGGTCAGTCATTTTTTTCTTTTTTTAAAGAAATTAATATTTTTATTCAGCAAGGATGTGTTAAATGGATAAAAAGTGATAGTAAAGACTTATCCTATTGTTAGAAAAGATTTCTATTTTGAATAAATGCTGTTCTTTTTAAGTTTTTATTCATCAGAGAATCAAAGAAAGAAGTACCACAGATTCCCAAAAAATATTAAGCAGTACAGCAGTTTCAACACTGATAATAAATTAGAGCATATTAGAATGATTTCTGAAGGATCATGTGACACTGAAGACTGGAGTAATGACTGACGAAAATTCAGCGCTGCGTCCAAGAAATAAATTATATTTTAAAGTATATTAAAAAAGGAAACCAATACTAGAAATTGCAATAATATTTCTCAATATTAGTGTTTTTTTCTGTACTCCTGAGCAAATAAATACAGCCTTGATGAGCATAGGAGACTCCATTAAAAAACTTTTAAAAAAAAATCTTACTGATCCCAAATGTTTGAACAGCAGTGTAGATCTAAGTCATTATGTAGCTTATAATATTATTTTATTTACTTAGCTTTTCTTCATTTTGGAGTCTTAACTGGCTGGATCTCCATTCACTTACATCATGTGGAGTACATTGGCCAGCACATTCGTCCACATTTAACCTTCTTTGTTCCACATGCTGGTTTGGAACAACATGAGGAGTCAGTGAATGATGAGAATGTTTTTTGAGTGCACTCTCTTTAATTCTTTAATTCTGTTCTGCTGAACAGATGGCCTGCAAGCTGCCATCGGGTCTGCTTATCAAATATGGGAAGACGCTTCTGACAGCATAACACCTCAGGTAAGCCTTTTTCATACCATGCATTAAAAAATATGATTCACACTTATGATTTCATTGCACATTTTCAAGTGTTTTTGGACATTTCAATAAAATCTCTATTATTTAAAATAAAGATTATTTCTCATTCAATTTGTGGTCTTGTTTTCAATCAAACTGGTTTAAGTGTCATTTTATTAGCGCACTTTTGTTGTCAGTTGTAATGCTTTGGTTATGGTTGGTGATGCAAAACTGTCAAATAGCCTTACATGAAAAATATACTCATTTCACAGGGCAGTTCAGACTTTCCTCATGCAACTTTCAACACAATGATTACAGGAATATTTTTAAATGTAATCAGACAGAAGACACCCACTAAAATGTCATTCTTTGTTAACTAGTTCATATACCAAAAAAATCTTGTCAGGCATATTTAGAAGAATCATTAGATGACATTAAAAGACTGTTTAAGAATCACAGTGCAGCCCCCAAAATATATTCATTGTAGTTTTAAATATTCACCAATCTTTACCACTATCCTTCAAACCACTAGGTTTTATCCATTTGTCTGCAAGATGTTTTTAATCATTTAAAATATAATAAAATTTAGTATGATCACTTTTTCCTTTGATATATTTTACAGTACTGATCAAAATAAGTATGTTGTCTAATTTTTACATAAATATATCCATTATGCTGAATGATGATAGAACATTATTTCACAGATATTTTGACATTTTATTTCAAACATTAATACATTTACCTTGCATTTAACATAATTTTTTATGTATATAAAATCATTTTTGTAAATTTAATTTGATGTGGGACACTTTCGTCCAAATGTATAACATTTTGACAGTTATTTTGATATAAATGACCCGCATTTTATATTATTACGAATAATATGAACTGCAGAAAACATTTAGAAAAGGTTTATTTGGTCCTCTACTGCAAATGGATCAAAACATGGTGTCTATGTACTAAATAATGAACTGTTAATATTTTTTTTTTTTTGTGTGTTAAATTAAGAAACAATAAAAGTTAAAAAAAAAACTGTACTAAATCGCCTTTGTTTTTAGATGAATGAAAAATTTATGACAAGGGCATATCACAGCTTAGAGGCACGACAGTTTAGAGTATGACTTCATATCCTGTAATGGTTCAGTCAGAAGGAAGAGCCTGTAGGACAGCCTGTGGCACTCTGCTTAAATAGTACTCATGATTCCTCAGTGTTGCCAGCACTCCAGCAGAGTTCATGTGCTTCACATTGGCATCATATCTGTATGCATTACCATGCATGTCTGTCAGTTTGCCTGTATATGAAAAAGAACATAAAATGTATATATTTATCCTAAATATCAAGTGCACTTTCAAGAATGGACTTGCAAAAAAGGACTGTCACCTCCAACTGCGTGCAGAATGGCTTCAGGTGCACATGTGTCCCATTTTTTACATCCTAGACTGGCAAACACATAAGCAGAGGCCTTTCCCTCCACCAGCTGGATGATCTTCCAGGCCCAGAATGAAGATGTAATTAGTTCAACTTATACACCAACACTGACTCATCAAACCAAAGGCTAGGGACCCACCTTATTCCCAGCTCCTCCCACTCTGATGACATCATGAGGCTCCATGGCTTGCACTGCATCGATCACAAGTTTATTGCTATGGGACCGTGTAGTAGTGATGATTCTTTTACCATCGGGGACTTCCTGGAGTTGAAATCCAAATGCGCCCAAACCCAATACTCCCCATAACGTTCTGCCCAAAGAAGCACCAGCCCCCATCTGAGTGAACAGAGAGCAAAAAACAGGTTAACCAATCCCAGCCTCTACCAAATATAGTGTAGCATGTGTGAGCGACCAACAGGTTGGACCTGGTAGTTGTAGAAGGGTTGATTGATGACTCCAGCAATGGCTGTTCCTCCATAAGCAATGCCTATTAGCACTGTCACATGATCCAAGAGCCCTGCAATAAAACGGCACACAAACAACATTATATGAAGTATTTATTAGTCAGCTTCAACATTAAAATATTGTTAACCCCACTATGCTCTTGTATATGGCAATGTATGAGTAAGATCTTAGGACAGGGGTGGCAAACTCCAGTCCTGGAGAGCCACAATCCTGCAAACTTCAGCTTCAACCCTGCTAAAACCTCACTTGCCTGTAGCTTTCTAGTAATGCCTCAGACCTTGATTAGCTTGTTCAGGTGTGTTTGATTAGGGTTGAAGCAAATCTCTGCAGGACTGCGGCTCTCCAGGACCGACGTTCTCCACCCCTGCCTTAGGATGCGTTCACACTTGGCAAGATTGGTTCAATTAAACACAGGTGTGATTACGCTGTTAATGTGGTTCATTTGAATTAGGTGAATGCTGCCATCCAAACTTTGGTGCATACCAAACAAGCAGACCGAGACCCCCTATAACGGTGGGAATTGGGACCTTAGGACAGGGGTGTCCAAACTCGGTCCTGGAGGGCCACTGTCCTGCCGAGTTTAGCTCCAACTTGCCTCAATACACCTGCCTAGAAGTTTCAAGTATGCCTAGTACAGGGGTGTCAAACTCAGTTCCTGGAGGGTCGCAGCCCTGCAGAGTTTTGTTCCAACCCTGCTCCAACACAAAAACCATGTAGCTTTCAAATAAGCCTGAAGGACTTGATTAACTGGATCAGGTGTGTTTAATTAGGGTTGCATCTAAACTCTGCAGGGCTCCGGCCCTCCAGGAACTGAATTTGACACCCCTGGCCTAGTAAGACCTTCGGTGCGTTCCAAACGGGATATATCGCCCTCCGAAGGGCACTTCGGAGTGAAAACAATCATGGCCGCCATATTGAAGGGTCGTTCCAAACCAAAGTGCTCAAAACTAGCTACTTCAAAGGGCCCTTCGGAATGAAGGATTTAGAAGGGTACAACTGATGGACACTTCGGGATCCCAAGATCCTTTGCGCAGATTCTTTGCATGATGACGGCGCCTCCGTGTGGGCATGGGATGATGATGCAGAAGGGCACTTCAAGAAACAGTTGTTTGGTCCCCTACACCCTTCAACCCTTCAAAGCTCTCACTCCGGAGAATAAACTCTTTGAAGGGATTAGGGCATAGGGATGAGCCCTTCCGAATGGAACGCAGGGTTTGATTAGCTGGTACAGGTGTGTTTAAATTGGGGCTAGAGCTAAACATTGCAGGACAGTGGTGAAATTCTGGTACGATTGCGCTGTTAGTGTAGTTCAATTGAATAACTGAATGCTACCATTCAAACCTTGGTGCACATCAAACAAGTGGACCAAGACCCATTTTTAGGCAGTCTACTTCCAAATTAAGTCTGGTGCAGTTTGACAGAAATAGGAACACAACATGGACCAAAGACATCTAAATTAACCAAAACCCATTAAAGTTTGGTAGAGGCACCGGAACTGCTGTCTCCTTGCAGCAGATCTATGTACATTTACGCAACAGAGCAATTACTGGCACTGTTTTGACTCCTTAACACGTTTATAAGTTCCGTTGAAAAATATACATCATAAAAGCTGTTCAATCAGTTTGTGATTTTATCCTCATGCCTCTAGTTTTGTATCTTTAGGTTCAGTGTAAAAATGAAAATTGTGAAAGCTAAGCAAACCAGGAATAAAGAATCATGTTCTTTTTTGGTCCGGACCAAAAGAACCAAAAACAAGTGTGAACGCACACTTAGTGCTCATGTTGGTAATGTAGGTTCGAGTCAGGTTTGCAACATGTCCCCTACCCATTCCCTCTTACTTTCCCTCATAATTTCCTGTCCATTCTTTGCATTCCTGAAAATGCATTTGTCTAATAAAGTGGTGGTAATTTATGAAGTTGAATAAACAACCAACTACCAACTACAAATGAAAGGAAAAGTCTGAAACGTACATTTGAAAAAATTGGAAAACAGCAACAGAGTGCAAATGCAATGCAATGATTGCTGGTCAACTATAAGAAATGGCTAATGCACAACTTAACAGTTGTTTTTGATTGACTGCAACATTCTATTCATCTAAATTCAAAGTGACATGTCATGCCCCAAAAAGAAAAACATTAAATCACCGTACGGTTAGGGGCTCTGTAGGGCTGCTCTGGCTTCTGTATGTAAACTGGCCTGTACAAAACCCTTGCAGCTACAACAGAGACAGGAGAGCAAAGACAGAGACAGAAATAGGGGGAAAGAGAGAGGAGATCATGTGACAGCACCAGATGTGTTGGACAAATGGAGGTCAATTAGAGAGAGATAAGAACGAAGGATAGATGCAAATTATAAAAAATGCATCACTGTGCCACTGAAGTGGACATGCTTGCAGCACTATCTCCTAACTAGATGCCAGTGCTGGGTAGTAACTGATTTGTAATATGGATTACATAATTAGGTTTAAAAATTAAGGTCTTGTAATTACAGTATATGCACATAATCAGATTACAGTTGCTTTTTAATGGATTACATGACTACATATTATTCATACAATGGCAGTAAATTCAAAATGTATTAATTCTCCCAAATTCATTTTTTTTCTCTTTTAAATGATCCTTTCTAAAAATCCTACTGTCATACCATTTAGCTTTGACTATATTCACAATATAAAATGGTCATGTAAATGTAAATTTGCAAACCATTCTCTTGAATTTGGGTGAAAAAAAGCACCTCTCAAGAAATTAGACCATGGATAAAAAATAATAATGCAGGTTACTTAACACTGGTGAGCTGTGAAACACTTTGTTGTCATTCATGTCTTACATTAAGCCCAGTTTGGGAAACCCTGGTTTGATATAATGTTTAATGATTTTTATGATGTTTATTATAAAAAAAATTGAATACATTTTCTTTGTATTTGGTTTTTATATCAATATGGTACATTTAATGGTTAGTTTAAAACAAGTTAGATAAAAAAGTATTCTAAAAGTAATTAAAAAATAAACAGAATACATTACCTAAAATGAGTAACCTAGATAATGTTACTAATCAGTTTTCATCATGTAATCTGTGTAATCAGTAACAAACTACAATCTGTAAATAATCTACCCAGCATTCCTAGGTGCAACAATTATTCTGTCCTCACTGAAAGTGAAATGCTGTGAGAAAGGTCAAAAATCAGAGCCAATCAGATTACAGTTACCACTACATAGATCTGTGTGTTTTTTTTTTTTAATGTTTCTGTTGTTGATGGGAATAACTGGCACAACAACGGAAAAAAAAAAAATCTTAAAGTGAGGTCACGATTACGAAAAAGGTCCATTGTAATAGCGTAGCCATCACTTTTAAACCAAGCAGCTTTCTGTTGGTCAGCGTGGAGAATTTGTGTGACCAGCTGAAACATAAGCAAAATCTGCCTTCATGCAAACCTTCAGAACATGTGAATTCCTATTAAAATGGCCGCAAAATTTCATAGAGCAGTTGTAAATGGCTGGTAGTGTGAATGCAGCTTGTCTGCATTCCCTGGGCCTTTACACTACAAATGCCTGTAATCACAGGTGTTTAGGACCTACAAATGTGGTTTGTGTAATCAGATGACAAAATTGTTTTGACTTATATACCACTTGTGATCACATCACCCCAAGCAGATTTTAATATAAGGTGCTTTATTGCACAATAATTCTTTACAGCCTCAGCTGAACAAGATTAAAACCCAAAGAATGGAAATGGAAGAGATGTGATTTATCGGCTGACATTTTATTGTGACATAAAATGTTGAAAGATATTTATCTGCTCACCTTCTGTATATTCTTTAGTGCCATCAAGAGGGTCCACCCACACAACCAGCTGAAAATTAAAGATTAAATTTCAGTCAAATACAATATAGAGTTGCTTTTATATTCCTATTAGACACTCCTTCAAACCTCTTTCAAAATAAGTTCATTTAAAAACAGTATATTCTACATTTATAACACATTTTTTAAGCATTATGTCCATACTCTGTTTCCTCTCCCTCTTTACCTCTTCTTCCTTCAGGCTGGCATACTGATCCGGACAAGATTTTTGTAAGATTAGGCTGCTGTGCCCGTTCTCTATCAGGTCCTCTTCAACAGCCTCAGCTGGTAATTCCTGCACAAATAAAATAAATTCTCAATCAAAATATAATGTTCCACTGGTTGGAGCCAAAACAGGCTGAGCGTCTTCATATTACAAGATGTACGCACCTCCTCCCCGATGATAGTGACTTTTGGAAAGCTTTTTGACAGGGATGCACATATACTCTTCTGAACAAGCCTGTCAGCCAGTGTTTGTAGATCATTGGCTCCTGTCTGTGCCCAAAAGAAGCACAGGTTACACATCAATTTTAGCACCTAAATTAATTACTACATTAACAGTAATGTTATCTTCTCATAAGCCAAAATCAGCTTTGATTTTGCCAAGTAGGATGCGTCAGTGGATCAACATATTTGTTCAACCAGTCAGATTTTATGGTCTTAATGGAAGATCTCAATTGTGGTGAGATCATCTCAAGTGTTTTTGGATCAACTTCCTTGTTGGTAACATGCCTCTACTTGTCGTACCTTTTCAACGATACCCAGCTCTCCACTTTGAAACACTTTCCGAACAATAGTTCCAGCCTTTTCGGCCACGGCGTAGGCTGAAGCCACCAGCCGCATCAACACTGCAGGGCTGCTCGCCATTACACCGGCTGAAACAGAAAACACACCTTCTGCAAAGAACCAGGGGAAAAGTCAGAAGACAACAGTTGTGCAAGTCACTATTATCTTATCATTACAAGGAATGAGATTCTAGCCAAAGATCTGGCTTTTTGGTATGAGTGATATTTTTTATTTGATTTTTTCTTTATTTTATCAGCATTATGAAGTTTTACGTCATGCATCCCTAAAAAAAAATCTCCACATATATTGTGTCTAGATGTTATATAGATTAAAATATAATGTTTATTAAGAAAAAGAAAACATTCACTACTTCATTCTGACAAATTAATTTAAAAATATTGCTCTTTTATAAAGTTTCACAACTGTGTCCCTGCTTGTGGTCACCACCAACAGATTATTATTATTATTTCAGATTTTATGTATTTATTTTCAAATCATCCTGAATATCCTTTTGCCATATTTTACGTTTTGCACAAAATCATGCTACGATTGGGATTTTAGTTTTTTTTTTTTCATGCTAGATTTGTTCAAATGTATTTGATATTTGACACATTATCTTTGTATCTAACAGTGGTGACACATGAGGGAAAGACAAGTAAAACACGTTTTGAGATAAAACCAAAATGTAGTGAATTTTCTCAACATGAGAAAATATGTTTTTGTTTGTTATGAAAAATGGCAGAGGACTCTGATCATTACTGTCTGAATAACAATTAACATGGAACCAACTGTTTTCTAAATAATTTATCATTCGTCCCCGAAACTCTTGTACTCTTTCTTATTACCACAGTGAAACATTTATAAAACACATATTTCTTATTAACTTATTAACCATGGTATGATCGTTAGCGTTTATTCATCATGCATCCCGTGCGATATGCTATTCGCGTGCAGTGTCGCGGTGCAGACGGGTATTTAGCAGTAATTGAGCATCGGTTTAATCCATAGCTGTGGTCTTACTTTAATCGCAGTCCGTGTCCAGCGGGCGGCCCAGAGCTCAGGCTCGCTGCACCGGTTCCTGACGGACAGCGCTGCGGGGCAGGAAGGCGTCACAGAGTGCTGTAGTTGTCGTCTTGCGGAGTCTTAGCGCCCGTTGTGTTCACCCAAAATTATGACAGAATTTTCTTTTTTGGGGGTTAACTATTTAATCCACATAATTAAAAACCTTACTGAAATTTATTATTTGTGGTATGCATTATGAGTTTGTGAAGAAAAAAACTGTTGATAGTTTTCTATAGAGTTTACAGGTGCATCTCAATAAATTAGAATGTTGTGGAAAAGTTTATTTCAGTAATTCAACTCAAATTGTGAAACTCGTGTATTAAATAAATTCAGTGCACACAGACTGAAGTAGTTTAAGTCTTTGGTTCTTTTAATTGTGATGATTTTGGCTCACATTTAACAAAAACCCACCAATTCACTATCTCAACAAATTAGAATACTTCATAAGACCAATAAAAAAAATAAAAAAAAACATTTTAAGTGAATTGTTGACCTTCTGGAGAGTATGTTCATTTATTGTATATGTACTCAATACTTGGTAGGGGCTCCTTTTGCTTTAATTACTGCCTCAATTCGGCGTGGCATGGAGGTGATCAATTTGTGGCACTGCTGAGGTGGTTTGGAAGCCCAGGTTTCTTTGACAGTGGCCTTCAGCTCATCTGCATTTTTTGGTCTCTTGTTTCTCATTTTCCTCTTGACAATACCCCATAGATTCTCTATGGGGTTCAGGTCTGGTGAGTTTGCTGGCCAGTCAAGCACATCAACACCATGGTCATTTAACCAACTTTTGGTGCTTTTGGCAGTGTGGGCAGGTGCCAAATCCTGCTGGAAAATGAAATCAGCATCTTTAAAAAGCTGGTCAGCAGAAGGAAGCATGAAGTGTTCCAAAATTTCTTGGTAAACGGGTGCATTGACTTTGGTTTTCAAAAAACACAATGGACCAACACCAGCAGATGACATTGCACAACAAATCATCACAGACTGTGGAAACTTAACACTGGACTTCAAGCAACTTGGGCTATGAGCTTCTCCACCCTTCCTCCAGACTCTAGGACCTTGGTTTCCAAATGAAATACAAAACTTGCTCTCATCTGAAAAGAGGACTTTGGACCACTGGGCAACAGTCCAGTTCTTCTTCTCCTTAGCCCAGGTAAGACGCCTCTGACGTTGTCTGTGGTTCAGGAGTGGCTTAACAAGAGGAATATGACAACTGTAGCCAAAGTCCTTGACACGTCTGTGTGTGGTGGCTCTTGATGCCTTGACCCCAGCCTCAGTCCATTCCTTGTGAAGTTCAAATTCTTGAATCGATTTTGCTTGACAATCCTCATAAGGCTGCGGTTCTCTCGGTTGGTTGTGCATCTTTTTGTTCCACACTTTTTCCTTCCACTCAACTTTCTGTTAACATGCTTGGATACAGCACTCTGTGAACAGCCAGCTTCTTTGGCAATGAATGTTTGTGGCTTACCCTCCTTGTGAAGGGTGTCAATGATTGTCTTCTGGACAACTGTCAGATCAGCAGTCTTCCCCATGATTGTGTAGCCTAGTGAACCAAACTGAGAGACCATTTTGAAGGCTCAGGAAACCTTTGCAGGTGTTTTGAGTTGACTAGCTGATTGGCATGTCACCATATTCTAATTTGTTGAGATAGTGAATTGGTGGGTTTTTGTTAAATGTGAGCCAAAATCATCACAATTAAAAGAACCAAAGACTTAAACTACTTCAGTCTGTGTGCATTGAATTTATTTAATACACAAGTTTCACAATTTGAGTTGAATTACAGAAATAAATGAACTTTTCCACGACATTCTAATTTATTGAGATGCACCTGTCAAACAATTCTGAGAAAAAAGTAAGAACTCTGAATTTAGTCTGAAAGTCAGATTTTTTTTTTTTTCCCCCAAAGTTCAGACCTTTAGAATTCTACATCTTGCAGTTCTGACTTTTTCTCTGAATTCTGAGTTTGTTTCACAGTTAGCTTTATTAATGTATTGGGTTGTTTTTGCCATAAAATAAATAAAAAAGGTAATTGTGACTTTTTTCTCACAATTCTGAGTTTATATCTCACAATCCTTTTTTCTCAAATTGTGAGAAAAATGTTTATATTGTGAGGTAAGAAGTCACAGTTATCTTACCCATGGCTGAACAAGCTTCCGTAGTTTTCCTGACAATTTCAACAAGAAAAATAATAGTCGTTGTACTAATATGTATTAATATATGACAAAAATCAAATTTTGTATGCATTTTATTTTACTTCAGAGACAGTAAAACCATTCAGTAAAACCATTAGTGCTCTCAAAGTGTGTACGATTAAGCCTAATTGTTATTCTAGTGAGGCTGTAGTATCAGTGTAGGCCTATTTGTGATTTCTGTCAAAGAGCATAAAATATACCTGAAAATATGCAGTCACTTGCAACTATGAATCCTTTTGTAGAAATTAAATAAATGCAATTTTGACAGAAAGAAGGATTCAATGGATTACATTAAGCCTACTTATTTTATAGTCATCCTTGACAAAGCTGTTGTGTAGTTCAGCTAATTTAGTGTCTTATTTCTGACCTTTTATTGGTAAAGTTTATCTTTTTGTAAGTGAATCCGAGAGGAAGTCCTGTCTCTCTGGAATACATTTCAGCTCCATGAATTATTTTGGATAAGAGTGTTGACTAAAAATATGATGGGATTAAACTGTAAATTATTTATTCAAACTCAGGAGGAGGTGTGTATCTGTATATATGTATATATATATGTATATATACATATATATATATATATGTTAGGGGTGTGAATCGGCACTGGTTTCACGATTCAATCCGATTACGATTATCATGTCAACAATTCGGTTCGGTTCGATTCGATATCACGATGCATCACGATTATATCAAATTTATTTTGTGCATTTTTATGAAATTACATAAGCAGGCTACTTTTTAAAATAATTATGTAAATTAATTAATATATAATTAACTCATAAGAACCCACGGTGACGTGGTTGTCACAAACACTGGTGATTATCTGGAAAGGTCTTTTTAAAGCATTATCCCTCACTTTCAACTCAGAAAGTCCCTAAGTGACATATAATGAACACCCAGGTTCAGTCATGTGACAATGTGTGCATTTTTTGTTGCCAACATTTCCAAAATGGTGTCCTGTCTGGTTAGCACGTTACAGTGTCAACAATTTTTAAAACCTTTTTTTTTTTTTTTGTTACAAAAGGTATTTTTCAACCCATGCAACAATTCTAATGTTTTAATAACATATCCTAGATTACTCTTAATCTGATTTTAATAGATTTCTTGAACAAATTGATATAAAAAAAAAAGTTATGAAGATATTGTGGTGACATATATTTTACATCGGGCTGTTAACCTTAAAACATTAGGTGTAATTTTGATGTGACGTATTTATCACATTAAGAAAAATGGTAAAAATATTAATGAGCTGCACAATTAATTTAGCTGATTCTTTTATTTTAGTGTTATATATTCTCTGCTGCTCATTTCAAAGCATATTTTAACAACTCTACGTGCATGTTTAACATGTTGACCTCCAGTGTGAGGTAGTTATTTATTTTTATTCAGTTTGCACATTTTCGAGTTGTGGAAAAAAAAAAAAATCTAAAAATTAATTTCTGGTTAAACCATATACCTGAAAAGGTAGAATTTTGATATGTTACAAAAGAGTTGTTGTAAAATTAATAGTCATGTGGTTTTGAAATATGTTGTGGCAAAGCAAATAAAATGCAAAAACTATATTACTTCTGAAAAAAGGTTTTTGTTTTATCTTCCCAGAAAAGTAATCATTTTGATATATGTTGTGGAAAAGCAAATAAACAGAAAAAAACTTATTTAGCAAAAAAATAAAAAATAAAAAAATAATAATAAACGTATTTTTTTCAATTGAGAAATAAATGCCCAATGTAACATATATGTAACATGAAAAATTGATCATAAACGCCCAATTGTCATATATATGTAACATTACAGATCTTTCACAAGGAGGGGTTGTATTTCAAAAACAACTGCAGAAACATGCTATAAGTGGTCCATTTGGTCTGTTTTATATGCCACATCATTTTCCTATAAGGGGAAATTGGTCTGGGTTCTTATTTAAGTATTGTTAAGAAGTAAATATAGCTTCAAAACAAGCAAATATGTTTATATTAATAAAATAAAGCACTTTAATTTATGTAAATACAGGTAAATCATTTAAGAACTATGATACATTAATATAACGCAAACAAGTTTTCCAAGTGCCCTTTACAGAACTACATTTACACTGTTTTCCTTATTGTTCAAATAGTTGCAAAGTTTGCTTTCTTTCAAACACGTTCATCTATTGGCCATCGGCCTGTATCCCATCTCTCCTTCCAGCTGTTCGGCTGTTAAAGTTCCCAGGATGGGTTGACAATCTGGGTTAAACACGGAGTACGCACTCATTTCTCCAGGTTGTCGGGCCTTTGGGCTTCGAAGGCCCTCATAGAGCCAATAGAATAGTGATATAAGAAAAAATGGCAGGCCGAACTCAAGTTCTGAAAAAAGCCCCAGCAGCACGAGCCACAGCAGCACTTTCAGCAGGGTCAGATGAGACAGAGTCACGCGCTGAAGCCAACCACCATATGAAGTATTCAGCAAATGATGACTGTGATCCTAAAATGACAGGAAAACATTAGACAAAAATGGCATGGCCAGTTTGCAGTTCTATAAGTCATTTTGTTAATGTCCATGTTTTTTTAAGTAGTAAGTGTGCTCATACCTCAGTGTGTGGACTTTGAGGGCAGATGCTGGGCTTCTGTTCTGGTGTGTCAGTACACAATGCTGGAGAACCATCGCTTATTGCTTTCGTTTCACTCTGGATCACACGATCTGCAGGTTTCTGGGCTTTCTTTTGGGCTCTGAACTCAGCCAGCTTACGCTCCATATTTCACACCTGAAAACTGTAATTATAGGAAAAAATATATATGTGTTAATTAATCTGCGTTGAAATCGCTGCTACGTTCACGTGTCAATATTTACCAGACTTCCGTCGTAGATCGACCAATGCTTCTATCTAATGACTATTTGCTTGCTATTATACTAAAAGTGTGTTTCCTCCAGGGGCGCTTGGTGGCTCAAAAAGCCAGCTACACTCAAATTTCAGGATTTTATTTATTTATTTATTTTTTTTCTCTCAGGGAAAACGACAATATCACATAAAACGTATATTATTTTAAGTTTATTAATTCTAATGAATAATACGAGACATAAATGAAATAGTAAACTCGCAGCAATCTCTATAAAATCAGTGAGCGTGGTCTGTAGTAAAACACTGTTATTGGTTCAGGCTGACTAGCGCTGAGAAAAGTAACGCCGATCACGTGACACACATTCCATCTACGTACACACTTCAACAGTAATTTGACAAAAAAAAAAAAAAACATAGTAAAGAGTTAAATAAGAGAGCTATTTGAACCAGTCTTGATTCACCAATTAGAGAGTTCTGGTCGCAATGCCTCGCGCTTTTTATGACTTAATAGTTCCATTGCCGTTCTGTCTTATTTCTGTGGTGGTGGTTGTTGTTGCACACGGACTCTTTTACAGCTGTACCCACCGGAAGTGTGCAGGAGAGGCTGTGATTAGGTGCTGGCATCATTGATGTAAGTACATAAAAATGTGTAAAATATTGCTTAGGTATGAAATATTTATATGTTTGCATTTGAAACTGAGAGAGAATGATCGATAAGTGGTTTTGCGGTAAGCGGAACTAACGTTTCATTGATAGATGACAACAACAACAACACATAATGTCTAATAATCTATGCAAGCAATCTGTACAGCTGTTTATTTAGTATATTTAAGTATTATTTATTGGGTGTTGCGTTTTTGCCCATAATCAGAACCATGGTGTTTATGTGCTCATTTTTTTGTTTTTAAATTGATCAGATTTCCGAAATGTAAACCGGGGACATTTCTTATTTCAGTTGTCGAAATATCATTGAAATCTTACATGTTATTTATCTCTGAATTAAAAAACGGAGACAGTATTTTTTTTAATTGCTAATGTAGGCCCCATATACTGTTATTAATTACATTTCACAATTTGATTTATTGAAAAATCACACTTTGAAAAATATTTAATAGCCACCTCTGTAAATAGCAAAGAGGTCAAAACATTACTCTTTAAAGTAAAACAAATGAGAACATATGACAAATAAAACTTAAGTATATAGATATTACAGCTTTTTAACTTTTCAAATGTTATTTTTTGCGCTTTTGAAATTGATCTTTACTCTGTCTTATTAGGCTTATTATTTTGCATTTTAAGCTAATTTTGAGCATAAAGCGTGTGATTTTCAGCAAATCTAATTGTTTAGTTTATTTTTTATTCATATCTCGGTGTATCTTCAGCATATGATATAGTCAATTTGTGTGTGGAAATTACTGGTTTGTGATGTTGGTGGAGCTTTTGGGGATATTGAAAACTGTGCAAACCAATCACACGGATTGTTATATAGTTCATACAGATAGTGTTATGTTAATTTAACATGCATAGTTAGTATGTGACTATCTTGAAACCTATAACAGTGTTTCTTTGTTGGTCGAGCTTTTTTTGCCATGCATTTGCAGGCTGCTTTGAACATGCTGTAAAATGGGGACATTTCTGGGAACATCACACCGAAAAACTGTTCCTGAAAAATGGGAATGTCTGATTACCCTATTTTTTTTATATGATGATGAAAACAAAAATACAGATAGACAACACAATAATAATGATGTTAAGTTTTTGTTTTTCTTCATTCATTCATTTATACGTTTATGCATTTTTATGATTATAGTATGTAATGGTGATACAGAGCTGGAAGTGTTCCCATGTTTTTCTGTCAGAAAGAAAGAACAGTCAAGCATATGCAGTGTTCTTCATTGATTTGTGTATGCATAAATCGTCCTATAACATGTTGCAGAAGTGTTTAATTCCTCAAAAATGCCTTTGCAGATATCGGTAGTGAATCTCCCCTGTGGAGTGAGCCAGCATGGCCTCTGCCCCAGCACAGCAGCTCACGCTCACTGTAGAGCAGGCAAGAGGTGAGAGGTCAGTCCTTAAATCATATGCTCAGGGGTCATGGCATGACTTAAACTCAGCCAGACTGTTGTCCCGTCCATTGCAGTGGTTCTTAGTGAGGTGATCCAGGCTTTCTCCGTGCCTGAGAACGCAGCACGCATGGAGGAAGCCAGAGAAAGCGCCTGCAACGACATGGGCAAGATGCTGCAGCTTGTGCTTCCTGTGGCCACTCAGATCCAACAGGAGGTCATCAAAGCATACGGCTTCAACAATGAAGGAGAAGGTGAGATGAAATGTGCAAACATGCAAACACGAATAAAATGCTATCATTTTAACTTCTGCGTTTTGCCTTTCAGGTGTTCTCAGATTCGCCCGGCTCGTGAAAATGTATGAAACTCAGGACCCAGAGATCGCAGCCATGTCATTGAAACTCAAGAGTCTCCTGCTGCCGCCTCTCTCCACTCCTCCTATTGGCAGTGGCATCCCGACCTCATAGAACAGCACAAACTCCCAGTTCATCAAATTCAAAACTGTTTCAGCTTTAAAAATTATCTAGGGCAAACATATTCAGGTTTTCCCATTTTAGTCAGTTTTAACACTTCTTTCAAAATATTTGAGTAAAAAGTAAACAAGTTATTGGTGAACCTATACATTCCCATTTTTATTTTTTTTTTCAGTGGAATTAGTATTCAAACCATTGTCTTTCTCGCATATTTATTATTTGTATTCAAATTCATTTTTGCCAATGTTTAATGTGCATATTTATCAAGCGTAACACTAATTTGTTGATGCCTTTTGAAGGTCTTGTTTGTTTTTAAAGCTTTTTATACAGTTCGTATTGATTATTGTCTCATTTGCCCATATAATCATAACCTGTGACATTGTTCTTGTGATCATTACTGTTTGCAAAACTGATTAGTGTCACATAAACAGTGTTTATCCAATAAAGTCATTTTTTTACTAAATAGAAAGATGTTTCTTATCATGAAATGACTGTGTGCTTTTATTAATGTCTCTCTCAGTATTTTAGTTTTCTTTGTCTTAGTCCACCAAAACATACAAACAGCGTTAAGGGCAGTAGTGGCCTTATGGTTAGAGAGTCGGACTTGTAGCCCTAAGGTCGGGGGGTTATGAATGTACAGTCATTGGTTTTTATTGATGAGTTTTTGGCTCAAGGTCTGCATTTAAAGTCACACCAGAGGTGTTCAGCTTGGATTAGAACTTGGCTTTCTGCAGACCAGTCAAGTTCTTCCACACTGACTAAATCAATCATTTCTTTTTGAACCTTGTCATATTAGAATAGAAAAGGGTCCTGTCCAAACTGTTGCTTTAAAATTAGAAGCACACAATTCCCTAGAATATCATTATATGCTTAAACATTAAGATTTGTACTCATGGAAATTACTAAAGTAGTCAAACCTGTTCATTAGAAGGCGGTGTCCCAATACTTTTGGCAATATAGTGTATGTACTTATGTGTTTTAGCATATGGTAAGGATCTTCTGAAACAAGGAAAGGTAACATTCCTGTATTAGTGAGCACTTTTCCACTGCATTGTAAGGCACAGGGGTATTCCACTAGTACCTGGTACTTTAGAGTACTAGTGTGGATTAAAGATATAACTAACAAGTCAATATCATTCAATCAATTAAATCTAATGGGCTAAATACTGATTAATACCTTGATTAAATATATTTTGATATAGAGGTGCATCTCAATAAATTAGAATGTCATGGAAAAGTTCATTTATTTCAGTAATTCAACTCAAATTGTGAATGTCGTGTATTAAATAAATTCAATGCACACAGACTGAAGTAGTTTAAGTCTTTGGTTCTTTTAATTGTGATGATTTTGGCTCACATTTAACAAAAACCCACCAATTCACTATCTCAACAAATTAGAATACTTCATAAGACCAAAAAAAAAAACATTTTTAGTGAATTGTTGGCATTCTGGAGAGTATGTTCATTTATTGTATATGTACTCAATACTTGGTAGGGGCTCCTTTTGCTTTAATTACTGCCTCAATTCGGCGTGGCATGGAGGTGATCAGTTTGTGGCACTGCTGAGGTGGTATGGAAGCCCAGGTTTCTTTGACAGTGGCCTTCAGCTCATCTGCATTTTTTGGTCTCTTGTTTCTCATTTTCCTCTTGACAATACCCCATAGATTCTCTATGGGGTTCAGGTCTGGTGAGTTTGCAGGCCAGTCAAGCACACCAACACCATGGTCATTTAACCAACTTTTGGTGCTTTTGGCAGTGTGGGCAGGTGCCAAATCCTGCTGGAAAATGAAATCAGCATCTTTAAAAAGCTTGTCAGCAGAAGGAAGCATGAAGTGCTCCAAAATTTCTTGGTAAATGGGTGCAGTGACTTTGGTTTTCAAAAAACACAATGGACCAACACCAGCAGATGACATTGCACCCTAAATCATCAAAGACTGTGGAAACTTAACACTGGACTTCAAGCAACTTGGGCTATGAGCTTCTCCACCCTTCCTCCAGACTCTAGGACCTTGGTTTCCAAATGAAATACAAAACTTGCTCTCATCTGAAAAGAGGACTTTGGACCACTGGGCAACAGTCCAGTTCTTCTTCTCCTTAGCCCAGGTAAGACGCCTCTGACGTTGTCTGTGGTTCAGGAGTGGCTTAAAAAGAGGAATACGACAACTGTAGCCAAATTCCTTGACACGTCTGTGTGTGGTGGCTCTTGATGCCTTGACCCCAGCCTCAGTCCATTCCTTGTGAAGTTCACCCAAATTCTTGAATCGATTTTGCTTGACAATCCTCATAAGGCTGCGGTTCTCTCGTTTGGTTGTGCATCTTTTCCTTCCACTCAACTTTCTGTTAACATGCTTGGATACAGCACTCTGTGAACAGCCAGCTTCTTTGGCAATGAATGTTTGTGGCTTACCCTCCTTGTGGAGGGTGTCGATGATTGTCTTCTGGACATCTGTCAGATCAGCAGTCTTCCCCATGATTGTGTAGCCTAGTGAACCAAACTGAGAGACCTTTTTGTAGGCTCAGGTAACCTTTGCAGGTGTTTTGAGTTGATTAGCTGATTGGCATGTCACCATATTCTAATTTGTTGAGATAGTGAATTGGTGGGTTTTTGTTAAATGTGAGCCAAAATCATCACAATTAAAAGAACCTAAGACTTAAACTACTTCAGTCTGTGTGCATTGAATTGATTTAATACACGAGTTTCATAATTTGAATTGAATTACTGAAATAAATGAACTTTTCCACGACATTCTAATTTATTGAGATGCACCTGTATATATATTGAAAGGAAATAAGCTGAAGTGGCCATGGATCTGATAGTCCACCCCTTCAGTAGTTAGTCATTCAGATATATTCTGTTACTAGAATGTGGTCTCTCCTTTTTTTACTCCTCAGGCCCACTTTGACAGCCTATGTCACAAAGGTCATCAGGGCCCCTCAGCTACGTGACCAGCTCATAGTTAACACATTTACTTTGATTTCCATCCCTGGATATTAAACAATAAAGTTGAATATTGTCAGAACTTCTCTCTCTCTCTGAGGAACTGAACTCATTATATGGATATTTTTGGAAAGTACCTTATAAGAGTACGAGTCTGAGTCACTCAATCTTGAAGAAGTTGCGTGTGTGTTGGAATCGGTGTTTGAAGGACTAGACTTCAGTGAGGTGAATAACTACTCCCAGGACAGAATGGACATCTGCAGATAACCTGACGTTAGAAGTGCTGACTTATGTCTTTGGTGGACTAAAACCAGATCTTGGTTACATAAATATCAGCGGAGATATGCTCGACCACGTTTGGAGATTTTCATCTATGTTTCAACCAATCAGAATCCTATAACCTAAAGTAATGACGTAGTTAGTGACTTTTGTTATGGTATTGCTGTATTCAGTGTGTACACAGAGCAGCCTACGAACTCCTCACGAGTGTGAAGCTGACTTCTGCTTTCTTCAGAACTACTTTCTTCAGTATTTTATTTCTTTATTTTTTTTCAATTGACTACCTGGTCTTCATTCATCATATGTCCTTGAGTCTTAACTGTAAATTCCCCAATAGTTAATTGCGGAGAGTGTGTGGGCAATCATTTTTCGGGGACATCCCTGATCAATCAACAAACAAGGCAGGAAGATTTCATTTAATTTTTAAATTAGGGATAGTCTGGGTGGAAGGCGTTAGCAGAAGGGGAAGCAAGGAGGTATTCGCTCAGACGTGAGTGAGTTAACACTTGATCTGGGTCGTGGACTGGCATTAGTATATCATATTAGGGATTAAAAAGAAAAAGTAAAAGTGTTAAATTGTACACACTCTAACTGGGGGACACTGGGAGCCGTTAAAGTGGCAGGCAGTGCGCTTGTGTCTGTATAGACAACCCCACAGGACACTAGTGAAGTGTTAAACCGCAATCTCGACTCTTGATTCCTACCACCTTCAGACAGGGGTACCCCGAATTTAAAAACAAGTCTCAGATAGTGTTTACGTTTAGTTAGAACTAAATGAGATAAATAAAGGTGAAGTTGATTGGTCAAGGATGCATCTGTAACGACCCCGAATATAAAATTGTGACCCTAATTGGAGTGGACCAGTATATGTTAGAACATACTTTGTAGTTTCGTCACGCAGAAGCCAAGTGCTGTTATTGAAATATTGTCACCTCAATCTATTGCTGCCATCATTTCTTGAGGGTTTCATCTGTGACAGAAATATAGCTGACAAATTAAGTAACTTGCTCAGCCCAGATACTAATGATGAGACAGAAGTGAGCAAACACTGTAAGCAGCTCTGCTCTGAGGCTCTTACTTCAAAGAAATGTTCAAAACTCATCAAGAGAATGGTCATTCAGGGCTTTGATACTGACTGGAAAGTCAAACAACAACTTGACTGGCTACAAACAAAGAAAGAGCCAGAAAAATCCAAATTTCTATCCGTATGTGTCTATTCCTGGATTTGTAAGATGGGAGGGGTACCATTAACGGCAGAAGGAAAAATTCCAGAAATAGCAAAAGGCTGGCATAGTCTGGTTACTAAATTTGATAAAGTGGCTGAAATTTCTGGATTAAATGTGGGGTGTGATCTGAGTAGCTTCTGCAAAGGGCTGGATATTGTTTTTGAAAAAGCTGATAGTGCTACAAAATGTGAGAAACTCTCTGTTGTACCTGCTCCTGAACTCTCTTCCCAGACTGTGCAAGCAGCAGTTGCTTTACGCTCTTGTCCCGCAGACTGAGAACCAGACTGATAGCCTTTATAGTGAAGTGCCAGGTTTCTGGATATTGCTGCTGCAAGTG
The DNA here is from genome assembly GCA_039654775.1 of Spinibarbus caldwelli. Classification (NCBI taxonomy): domain Eukaryota; kingdom Metazoa; phylum Chordata; class Actinopteri; order Cypriniformes; family Cyprinidae; genus Spinibarbus; species Spinibarbus caldwelli. The sequence continues at coordinate 7,772,488 of CM077241.1, read as the reverse complement.
CCCCTCCCCCATATCCAGATGCCTCACATCTTCCTACCTTGCAAGCGAACAATAATAAAAAAATCAGAAGTTTCTCTGTCCCTTAAGGATGCGGGGCATGGTCACCCCTAAGGGGAGGGCCTCGGCTGCCCCAGTCACACGCTCTGACGATGATCGGAGAAACACAGAGGTGGGGGCTGCTTATGAGATTGGTGAGTGGACTAGACTCACAGCTTCAGATAAAAATATTTTGCTTGCAAGATTGGAACCTTTCAAATTGTTTAACCCAAACAAACCCTTGTGGGATAAATTAGAATTAAATGGTAGGCATCTAAATTTGGGAATAGCTGATCTTCAAGTTCTTGTAGAAAGCCTAGTCCCAGCCAGTAAATTAACCAAGGTCCAGGCCATTCTACTTGATCCCAGGGTTCCAGAGACACAGCGTGATTACTGTAAAGTATACAAAGAAAAGGTGCTGGAGATACTGAGCCGGGGATCATTTCCCTGGACCAGTGTGACTCATATTAAACAGAGGCCTGGTGAGAGCCCCCTAGAATATGCTGAGCGTTTTCGTGCAGCATACGAACATTTCTGTGCTGCAAATAATAAGCTTGAAGACCATGACTCTCTTAGTGTGATTAAATCTGCCACTAGTGGACTGTCAAAACAGTACAAAGATTTGCTTATTTCTGGTTCTGTCCACATTCCAAGTTGGGACAGACTGCTTCAATGGTGTGCTGTGAGTTGGAGTCGTTTACAGACTCAAAATGATTCAAATTTAAGCCAAGCATCTGCTACTGAAACAAATCCACCTAGAGAATGTTTTAAATGTGGACAGCAAGGGTGTCTTGCCCGTGATTGTAGGTGCCCCTCTAGGAAGAGTAAACATTGCGGCACGTTTGGCCATTTAGACAAGTTCTGTAAAAATCCTAAGAAGGGGTTTCAGGAAAACACACAGAAAAATAATTCCTTTCTGTCTTAAAGTGAAATTGCAAAATTGAGGTAATTATTAAATGTGGAATAGGGGTCAGCGGTTCTTGTGATGAAACTGATCTTAGCCTTTCATTCATGTATTGTTAGGAGTATTGCATAGCCTTAATCGATAAAGGAGCAACAGTTTCTATCACAAATGTTCCTCTCAAAACCATATCTGATTCTTTGTATATAGAAGGGTGGAATGGAAAAGAAGTGTTTTCCTGTGCCTCTCATTCTTGCAAACTCAGATAATGTATATTGGACCCAGACATCTGGGTTGATGAAAATTCTGTAGGCACTGTCATTGGTGTTTTGAAAAACCTAGATGCTGATGTTTTGCTTTCAGCAGATAAACTGCAATGAAACAATTCGCTGCTTGACTGCAATGAAACAATTTGCTTATCTCGTGCTTATCTCGTGCTGGTCCCCACCATGACTCAGGATGTGCTGTGGCTGAAGTTGTAAGTGTAACAGAAACTCGCCCTGAGTGGAAATATATAATTTCCAAATTCCCAGATGTTTGTGCAAAAGATAAATTTGATTGTGGAATTGCACAAATTCAGCCACTTAACATCCCTGGTCCTATGCATGTTGCCAAATGCCAATATCCATTGAAAAATGATGCTCGCATAGGAGCTGAAAAGGTTGTACAAGAGTTACATAAACAGGAGATTATAGCTCCTTGCTCCTCCCCACCAACTCCCCCATGTGGCCGGTCTGAAAGCCCTATGGGTATTGGCATCTAACCATTGACTACAAAGCTTTGAATGCAGTTTCTACAAACGTGCAGCCCCTGGAGGCTAACCCAGCAACTATTTTGCATGAAACAGGATCTGAACATTCTTATTTTACTGCATTGGACATATCTAATGGCTTTTGGACTTGCCCCTTAGCCCCAGAAGATCAAGCTAAATTCACTTTTACCTGCAGCCAACAACTTGGACTCATTTCCCAAAGGGATTCTGCAACTCCTCAACGCTGTTTCACCAGGTACTTGCATTTTCCAGTATGTAGATGACATTGATTGCTAGCCCAACAAAGTTTAAGCATTTGATTGCTGAACAAACTGTTTTGAAAGCTCTTGTACATGGGGGTTTCAAAGTAAATTTTTAGAAAGCACAGCTAGCATGACTCGAAGTAACCTATTTGGGTCAGATCATTGGATTCATGGCAGACAAATCACTCCAGAAAGAATTAAGACCATTGTTGAACTGCCAAAACCAAACACTGTCACTGGTCTAAGGCAAGTAATGGGACTTCGGAATTACTGCCGCCAGTATGTGTCTGAATATACTGAACTGTCTAAGCCTCTTATAGAATCCTTGAAAGGAGGAAAACCAGGATCAGAGCTCATCGAATGGACGGAAGAGATGTGTTTTTGAATATCAGAGAGACGCTTGCTTCCTGTCCAACTTTATCACATGCTGATGCCAGCCGGCACTTTCATCTGTGGACCTGGGTGGGGAATAAGTCCTACTCAGCTGCCCTCGGCCAATGAGTTCCTGGAGACCATCTTATGGAATAGTGGGATACTATTTGACCCCGATTCCCATGTCAATGGCAGGATAGCATCCTTGTTTGTTGATCTGTGACTGTGTATAATGGGGCTGTCAAGACCACAGAGGAAATTGTAGCCTACCAGAAAGTGGTATTGCATATCAGACACCAGATTCTCAAACTGTTGACAAACACATGCTTGGGCTCGATTTCCAACCAGAGGCGAGCGAAGTGGGAAGCCACACTTTTAAGCAAAAACATGGAGATACAAATAGACTCTGATAATGTTATCAACTCTGCCTCACTGCTACCAGATGAGGGAACTGCGCACAACTGCATACAGCTGATTGAAAATGGCACAAAGAGCCTCCTTGATGCTGAACCACTGCCGAATGCTATGAAATTGTTCATTGAATGGTCCAGCTGCAACAAACAGGGTAAACATTTCACAGGCCGGGCTGTTGTGAATGAACATGGCGAAACTGTTGACTGTGGTTCTCTTTCAGGTGGGGGAGCTCAGATTGCAGAGCTGGTCACCCTGACACACGCGCTACAGTTTGGCAGGGGAAAACGTGTCAGCGTGTACATGGACAGCAGATATGCGGAGTTGTGCATGATTTTGGACCTGTGTCATTGAACTCATGGAGGCGTGTGCTTTTCCTGCCGCAAGAGCGGTTATCATAATCACGGGGCATTCCAAGGACGATTCACCAGATTGTAAGGGAAATCAAACTGGATAAACTGCTGCCAGGGGGTGCTGTGAAACTAACTAAAAAACTTGTGACTGTAATGTCTCTCTCTCCACAGGAGGAGGAGGAGGGGCAGACCAGAGACATTTTTAATTGTATGCAGCCAATGAAAACTGAACAGTGGATTTAATCGTGTGCACAAAAGATTTCAGATGGACTATGGAAGATTAATGAGTGGTTTTTGTCCTTCTTCTGCACATACTAAATTAATGTCTTTGTATCATGGTTTGGCACATGCAGGCCCTGAGAAGTCACATGCAATGATTTCAAAAACGTGGTGGTGACCAAAAATGGGAAATGCTTCTGCTGATTTCTGCAAAAGGTGTCTAGTATGTAAAACCAGATCTTGGCTATCACCTAAATAATCATCAGAGATGTGTTTTGAACTATGGGTCCATGTGTGGAGATTTTCTAAGTTTATGTTTATGTTTCAACCAACCAGAATTCTTTAACCTAAAGTAATGACGTAGTTAGTGACTTTTGTTAGAGCTTAATTATTGCTGTTTTGAGTGTGTACGGAGAGCGGCTTACGAACTCCTTGTGAGTGTGAAGCTGACTTCTGCTGATGAAACTGCAAACTACTTTCTTCAGTAAATTTTTCTTCAGTTGACTACATATTTGTCTCCTGATCTTCATTCATCATATCTGGTCCTTGGGTCTTAACTGTAAATTCCCCTACAATTTCCATAGTATTTTTATTCATACTATGGATGTCACTGGCTACCTTCAACTGTGTGGTTAAAGAAGATAATTTGATAATCTTCAGATTCAGAATATCTTCTTTTACGCTCAACAGAAGAAAGAAACTCATACGGGTTTGGAACAACTTGAGGGTAAGTAAATAACAGCAGTTTTCATTTTTGTGTGAACTATGCCTTTAAGCAAGTAGTAACATTAAAGGGGTCATATGATGCAATTTCAAATTTTCCTTTCTCTTTGGAGTGTTACAAGCTCTTGGTGCATAAAGAAGATCTGTAAAGTTGCAAAGAACAAAGTCTCAAATCCAAAGAGATATTCTTTATTAAAGTTAAGAGTCAGCCACACCTACCTAAAACGCCTTGTTCTAACACGCCCCCACATTTCTACGTCACGATGTGGGAAGATTTGCATTACACCGTCCAAATGTATACGCAAAGAAAGGAGGCATAACTTTCTTGCTCTATGTTGTTGCTTCCGCCGGTGCCATGTCGTGGAGAGGTGATGTGTGTTTGAATGCGAGTAAAGAGGACATAACAAGAAATCTGTGGCTGAGTTTTATTTACAACACTGTCCCAGAGCAGTACAACACAAATATTGGAGTTTGTGCTACGCACTTCATGGGGGATTGTTTCCTGAACATGGGAGAGTACAAGGCCGGTTGTGTGTAACCGGTCCTCCGAGCGAGATTCGAACCGTGGTCTAAGCGCGGGAGACGGGCGCTAAGAGTCACTAGATCAAGGGAGTGAGGTTTACTGGCTTGCTGGACACCATGGCTGTTACATGTAGAAAGACTTTTACTCAAAAGTGGGGCAGTTCCAACCTTACAAGGACAGTCTGGTGCTTCTGACTTACAGCCTGTAAGTAACGTTACGCTTTATTATTTAAAAAATCTGCTACTTACTATTCAAACACGAGCGTAAGTAGTGCTTGTTTGTGTTTCTCTGATCACAAATGCAGACATGGTGTTATGTTTACGCGGCACGATGCAACGCGACGCAAAAAGACAGTATAAGTCATTATAATCAGAAATTATGTCCCCACTGGATGCAACAAATGCCTCGTTTGAAATGACTTTTAATGTTTTTGTGTCATCATGGGGACACAGCATCATATTATGGTAAGGGGCGTAACATTTCCATCACACGCTTGAGGTATTCAGCCAATCACAACGCACTGGATCGCTGGCCAATCAGAACACACCTCGCTGTTTCACACCGATGAGCTTTGTAAAAATCGACCCGTTTCAGAAAGGCGGGGCTTAGAGGAGATAAAATAATGTAAAATATGTGGAAAATAATGCGTTTTTTTTACTTAAACATTTTTACGTAAACACATTGCATTACACCAAATACATATAAGAATGTTCTTTTTAGCACCATCATATGACCCCTTTAACAAACGTTAGAAGACCGTCCAACTAAAAAAGTAATGAATGATGTAAAATAACGTTTTTGTGCTAACATTTTGAGAACACATATTAAAGTCCAGATAATTTTGAATAAATGTTGCATTAATCTTTGTTCTTAAATTTAAGATAACCTTACCAGAATGTTCTGAGAACATTACTGTAGCTAACGTCCCAGGATCTGAATTCCATCCACGGACATCCATTTATATTTTAATTGGTGGTTAGTTTGAATCCTTAGTTTGAATCTATCTATCTATCTATCTATCTATCTATGGCTCCTCGTAGTGGACGAAGCGCCTCAAAAGTTGTCAAGTTATTTATTGCATTGACGCTTTGTTTGAATGTCTCTCCACCATGGCCACTTTCTGTCTTCATAAGCTTAATTTTGTTTCTTTAATCAGATGTCGAAATTAGTTGTGATAACGCAGTTTATGTGATAAAAGAAGCAGCAGTGCGTTATAGGAGCGTCCGATCGCATCATGCGGAGGGTCTGCGGGGATTCTGCTGATGCGAGCGCACTGCAGCTGAACACATGTGTGTATATTAAAACCATGGACTACTGATACACACCTGCCCGTTCCTGTGTGCTTACAAACACCATCCGCATTCACATCAAGGACTGAAGCGATGCTACGAGCCTCTGGAGAATGTCAGCTCTGAAAAAGGTATTGCAGCTGGTGTTGATGGAAATAAAATAGTGTTGTAATAGTCTTCTAATCATCAATATTAGTGCTCCGGTCGACTGACCCATAGCCAAGACCGTTTAACTTGGAAATGATTCACGTGGCTTTCAAAAGACTACAGACGTTTCTGATGATGTCATAAATAGTCTTAATTAATTGTTTAACCCACCTGCTGTTGCCAGTGATGACGTCATGTGCATCTCACATATCATAAAGTCAATGCATTGTGTGATTTTATCACAATATGTGCAGAACACTATTTATTTGTATGCTGAGCAGTACACTGTGGATTGTGGAGATGTATGTGATTTTGTTTTTTTATTTTTTTCACATGCAAAGTCAGGAGGTCGATGAGTTCATTAACTTGAGTTAGCATGGCCCCTGTCACAGGGAAATGGTTTATCTCATCTCTTCATCCTCTTCCCTCTACTCATCGATTGTCTCGTTCTCTGTGTGTGAAATTTACTCCATTGTACTATTTCCATCTTCATTTCTCCATCTGCCACAGGTGTTACCATGGATACTGCAGACACATTGCTGCCTTTTCCTTGACAAGAGTCCAGGTAAGAGACAGGATGTGATATTTAGGGCCTTTCCCCCCCATCTTAACTCAAGCTAAGAGAGCTGTGCAGTGATTTATGAATTTAAAGGGATAGTTCACCACAAAAATGAAAATTCTTTCATAAACTACTCACCCTCCCGTTGTTCTAAACCTGTGGAACACAAAAGGAAAGGTTTTGAAGAAGTTTGTTGTTCATACCCTCAAAGTGGTTGGTGACAAACTGAAGCTCCAAAATGGGAAAAAAAAAAAAGTAGTCCATATGACTGGTGCAGTATATTCTTTTTGACAAAGATACTGAAATGTCCTGTTAGTTGTAATTGTTGCATTGAAAATGACTGCCGTTTAATGAAAAATAGCAGCTTAAACATTCTGTGGTAAATTAAAGCAATAATCCCCAAGAAGCCGTGGTATACAGTGAATTTATAATGGCTAAGGGGTGTTGTTAGGCACGGCGTGAAGTTTTCACAAAATAACATAGAGTAAATAAAGTGTAACGATATTAATAAAAACAATATTCTTCCACCAAACAATGTAGTTCCTCAGAAACAGTTGTGGTTCCAACAAAGTGGTTGCCGATCAACACACAAAGTAAACAAAGGTGTATGTTTGTAGTGTAATTTACAACAGCTTCGAACGCGGCTCAACCAATCAGAATCAAGGACCGGAACTATCTGTTTTATAAACAGTATCGTTCAACAGTTTGAGGCACACACAAATATATACACCCAAAAATAAATAAATAAATAAATAAATTAAAAAAAAAATAATAATAATATATATATATATATATATATATATATATATATATATATATATATATATATATATATATACAACTTTTTTTTTAGGACAACTTTGATGAAAGGTTTTGATCCACTTCAAAGGTTGACTACTGTATATGTATACATATATATTGTGATTGATTTTTTTTATTCAATTAATCCTTTTATTCAGCTATAATACATTAAATGGTCAAAAGTTACAGTAAAGACAGTCATAATGTTACAACATATTTCTGTTTCAAATAAATGCTGTTCCTTTAAATTTTGTCAAACAATCCTGAAACAAATGTGTCAAGACTTTCATAAAAATATTACAACTTGCACTAAATAGCACAACTTTTTCAGCATTGATAATAAGACGTTTTTTGAGGAACAAATCAGCATATTAGAATGATTTCTGGAGGATGACACTGAAAACTGGAGTAATGATGCTGAAAATTCAGATTTTCATCACTAAAGTAAAATTAAAAAATTCAAATAGAAAAAAATAAATAAATTGTAATTATATTTCAGAATATTTTTCTGTACTTTTGATCAAATAATTCCAGCCTTGGTGAGTATAATAGACTTAATGTACTGAACAATAATAATAAAAAAAAAAAACAAAAATGTACAGATTTCAAACTTTTGAACAGCTTTTTCTGTTCTACCAAAAAAAAAAAAAAAAAAAAAAAAGTCACATGACCGAATTTGAATGTTTGGGTGAACTCTTCCTTTAAATTTATTCTGTGTTGAGTGAGTTAGTTTAAACTTACTTTGAAAAGCCCAAACCACCAAAGAATCAATCAGAGAGAAGTCATTTTGTTTTTCCTGTAGTGTTCCTAGTTCCTGTCCATGCCATTTACTTAATTATTCATTATAAAGTTCAACTGTGATGATTGTCTTGTGTTTGGCAGTGAATGTCTTATGTCCATTATAATGAACTTATGTGTGATTTGTGTTACATCAGAAAATGCATTCATACGGTGCTGGCAAATACATTCTTCAATACCTATTGGATGTATATTCTTTCTGGATCTGAAAGAGAAAATGTGCTGTTTTGAATATCAAGGCTTGACTTTTGTCAGTTCTTGGGATGCCCTGTGTTAACCACTCCTCTCTGTGAGGGTTCAAAGACTCAAGGTTGCTGATGAACCACCTCATGCAATTTTCTACATTCTTAAGCCCACATATGATTGATGGCAAGCTGTCCAGTTGACTGTGTATCAGCCCACAATGTCCTGCATGGCTGTAGTTTACTTCAATGTACCAGTGAATATTTTGAGAGCCCTGCTGTTGTTTCTATGGAGACGAGGGAGGCTGATGTCATTGGAGGTTATCCTGAACATGCTCAGATCTGTTTGTTGGAGCCAGTATCTGATGCTGATTATGTATTCAGCGGTATACAAACCATCAGTATTCATAAACCAGATCCAGGAACAATCTTTTGTGAAAGCATTTGGACTGATTTCTAATAGCGCTCTTTAATCAGTTCATTCATGAGTGCAGAGAATATCTCAGAATGAGACAGTTCACCTTTTTTATTCATTCATCATGGCTCAGCATTTTCCGGAGGTCATGGCTGACAGTGCATGTTAATGCTGTTTGTCTCTAAGAACATTTCAAATCAACATCTGCCTCACTGACTCATTAAAACCATATTGTTAAACAAATTTAGTTCAGTGCGACACAGGAAAGAATTGAGCTGTGTCATAATTTTGCTAACTCATCAGACTGGTTTGGTTTCATTCTTGAGCTGTTTCCCATTTCTTAGGCAGGCCTTCATCAGGTAAGATTATGACGGTTTGTTATTGTCCCACTAGATGGTGCCGTTTTCAGATATTTTGGGTTATTACAGGAACTCTTGGTGAAGAGACTTATCATCAGACAGATAGATAAGCAGGATGGAGCAGCAATGAGGATACTACAGGACAGGGAAAACGTTTAGCTGGGCCACAATTCATTTTGATGGGCAATGGAGCAGACACAGCTGTGTAAAATGGCCCTAAATGAGTCCCAAATTCATCTGACTCAGTGATTGGATTAAAAAAAGTGCTTATGAAGCAAAGGTTGTGTACTTCCAGTGTTTTCTTAACTTACATTAGAACTTTGTCTTAGGATGGATTGGTGTAAATGTCACGTCACATTGTTCTGGAATAGGCTTCATCACGCCACCAGAGGGAGACATATAACTGTCTTTCACATACAGCAGTTCTATTCTATTCTATTCTATTCTATTCTATTCTATTCTATTCTATTCTTATAAACACACATTTAGTTTATTTTTCTATCAATTAACAATTGTTGTTGTTGTTGTTGTTTTTAACTGTAAGTCCTTAATCTAATATATCTAATTAAAGCTGCACTACTGATTTTTAAAATTAAATTGTTTTAGTTAAAAAATTAACTATTTTTAAATTAAAATAATTAAATAAATAAATATCTAGTTTTATTTATTTACATAACTCCAAGTAGAGTAGAACATTTTTTTTTGTTACAGCTTCATAGTAATAAACAGGAAAAACCAGAATCATCCACATATTTTTATACAAATTTTGAGATATTGCATTAAAAAATGCTGAATGGAAACACCAAGATGACATACATTCTAAAAAATGTACATAAAAAACATTTATTTATTTATTTATTGATTTTTATCTAGAAAACGTCAATAAACTATGATGGAAACACATTTACAGAATAAATAGGCACGTTCGACTTGAAGCAGCGCTGCGCAGAATGATCAGTGTATGTGACATCAACGTACCGCGAGAGCCATTCGAAGGCATAAGGTGCGTTCGACTTAACACAGCGCTGCACAGATCGATCAAATTCTGACTTGAAGCAGTGCATGCCGGTTTGAAATTTTGTCCGACTTGAGACGGCGCCGACACCACGTCACTGTCACATGTGGCATCAAAGTGCCGCGAGAGCGATTCGAGATCAGCCGGCTGACCCAGCCGCCACAGTAGGCTTGTTTGAGATGCGCCTCGCCTGAAATGTAGGCAAGAGTAGGCGGCTGCATTGAGGGGAGGAGTGAAATAAGTGCAGTCAAGAGGGACAGTTCTGAGCCCTCGAAGTGGAAGATAACTACGAGATCAAAGGAGGATATATCGCGTTATTCACACTCGTGTGCTGTGCTGCTGATAAACATGATATAATTTCAATTCTGTTGCTTTATATGAAAATAAATATGACGAACAAGACACTCAAAGTGCTTATTTAATTCCATACGAAATGCGTATTTATCATCCATTTCAACTTTAATACAAACAAGTATTTTAAATTTTGTCGTCAATAGTGTGTTGATCGTAAATAGTGTCGTCAGCCGGTCAGCCAGTCGTTTCCCATCATGCTTTTGGTCAGCGCAGTCGGTGGATAGCAACTGTGTGCGACTGCTCAATCCGACAGAGCCGCCTCGCCGTCGCGAGAGATTTTTGGCACACGTCAGCATGACATCAGAGCAAGGCGGATGTAACGCAGACACTTTTCTAACCGGCATGCATCTCGCGGTAATTGGTTTTGCGCAGATTTTGCTCATCTCAAACAACCCTAGTTTCTCCAAAGTGACTGCAGGAGCTTTGATGATGACACAGCCATTTCACGATTGGCCAAACTCACCGCATGACAACGATCATGTGTGTTTCGGGTTTATTCTAACCTTTTCAATTCCAATAATGCTCACAAATCTGTGTTTTTTTAGAACAGTAAAATCCTTTTTACTGTAGACGCAATGTTATATTGAGTCACGTTTATCAAAAACACTGATAAAAGCATATGTACCCCCACTTTATTAGTGTTTAAATAGTATATGATTATGTTGAACTTTATTCTTGAACAGATGGCGCTGTATTAAGCAGTATATAAAAAGTGTTTCTGTTGCTCATGAAAACGTTTCTGAAACGTCTGTGTATTTACGCACCTATAAGGATCCGTCTGCTCTCTTATTGCTCTCGCAGTACTTTGATGTCATACACTGGTCATTCTGCGCAGCGCTGCTTCAAGTCGAATGTGCCTATTGCCTTGATGCGGATCAAAAAGTCATGTGACTTTGCTTCAACAGATCATGTGACTGGATAACTGAACTAAACAGTGCACTGATGTCATCGCACAGCTATTCACGTATGTTTTATGATATTCTAGTTTTGCGCGTAAGGTATATTTACAGCTTTGAATGAAATGATGCAAGCTTACTCGAATATGAGGCAAATTCAAATTTTGCTGTAAAGCACCTCTAAAAAACATGACCTCGATGAATGAAACAGATTTCCATGTAAAAGAAGGCGGAGCCCCAGAGCCACACCTACCTATTACATAATTGCCACGGACCAATAGTAGTTCAAAGGTACTTACCAGCTGAAGTGAGCTTTTGGCAAGCTGTTTCGAACTTCCGAAACAAACTCCAAACAAACTTCATTTTGGCCTTATTTTGTTCAAAATGATATCATGCCAGTATATCAGGGACTTTAGGGGTAAAAAGAAGATAACTTAAAGGTGCAGTATGTAATGTCACGATTTAACTAAAACGTTGGAACGAATTCTTAATTCCTGGCCACATCATGCGCGGGATTCTGTGCATACAGTATATAAGTATTAATTATAATTAGTAATAATTAGTAATTAATTGGTAGAATTTGAACTAGCTAGCTAGCATTTAACAAAGACAGTTCTAAATGGCAAACCTCATTGATCACCAAATGTCAAAACAAAGAAACCTCAAATCGCGGACAGTCTCCAGTCAAAAAGGAGAAGTGACAGAGCCCATGTCAAAAGCAGCAGAGATGAAACTTAATGTTAGTATACTTAATGTTATAATATTTTTACAGTGATCGCTGGTAAGTAACTATGGGGGATTCCTTGAAACATCAGATTCATCCACGCAGAAGAGCACAGCTTATGTAAGAGAGGCTTCCCACAGCTAACATACAATTTTATGTTTCAACCACAGTTGATAATAGAAACGCCAAGGTTCTGTACTGCAGCCGTAAAATGTTATTTTATTAATCAGATTCACAAAATGCCATGTTACTATGCAACAAAACAATCTGCTATGATAGATGAGCAGTGAAGTTGGTGTTTCATACACATACTATATTTTGTATTTTAGCACAGCTGTATTTACCTCTCAGCAACCAGGATTGGAACTAATAAATGGTACCATTATTACCTGTTATATATGGTACCATTATTACCTGTTATATATATTTATATTCTAGAAGATTATGTATTGTTGTGTATGTGTGAATCACCTTGGCATCAGCCTGTGGGAAATACAATATTTTTCCATTACCAAAGTATATTTAGCCTGAACTTTGTCCAATAAACTTTTTTTTAGATGTTTGTTTACTTTAATGATTCTGATGTATTAAAAAATGCTGTTGGCGTAAATCCTGTTATTCATTTTGGATTATTCTGTTACTGTCAGACTACAATGTTAATGGCACCAAATTCAATCTAGAAATTATTATTATTATTATTATTATTTTATTATTATTATTTTTTTTTAAATATAGATCATTACATTTAGTTTCAGATCCTGTGCTGAAAAAAAGTGAACTGACTGGGGTTATTTATTAAAGTGCAGTTTATTTTAATCGGTTTGTGTTTTGTTCATGTTTTGTTCAGTTTGTCTAAAAGCAAAGACACACACACACACACACACACACACACACACACACACAAAAATTGATGTTGAAACAATTTCCACTCATTAATTGCAAGTAAATTTCACTCTGATTATAAATAAATTTTAAAGCATAAAGACTAATAGTCAAGATCAAAATAGTATTTTCTTTAAAAAAAAAAAAAAAAAAAAACGTACCGGAATAACCTTTGTTTTATTTACAACTTTAAATGTAATATAATAATGTAATATAATATGATTATATAAAATATAATGTATATTTTAAAAAAGACATCACAATAAATATTAAGATCTTAAATAAGTAGGTAAAGTAAATTAAACATTGATTTGCCAAATGTTTTAGTTTTATCTTTAGTGAAAATTCTACTTCACCTATTAATTTGTGAAATTAATTTTGATTTAGTGTGGTATATGGTCTTTACAATAAATAATCTTTGTATATTTTTTGTAAAGACCAAATATTTTTTGATGAATATTAAATCAAAATGTAAGGTTTCATCTAAACCATAAATATAATTTGAGGAAAATTAATACCTGTGGCTGTAACATGTTTTTTTTTTTTTGTTGTTGTTTCTTTTTTTTTTTTTTTACAATATCCATATACAGAGAGAGACAGAGAAGAAAGCATTGGGCTTCCTCTGGAGCAAACAAAATTGTTCGGTGCTCGGTGTGAATGCCAGCCCTAAAAACTCAAAAGAGATTCAATTGGCTGGACTAAATGGGTTCAGGGACGAAGAGTCACCTGTAGTGGATCTCTCAGCTGTTCCCATGGTGACAGTGAGACTGCTGGTTTGAGGGGGATTCCTGAACCCCTGCAGCTGTTATCTTCCTCTGGGGATACCTGTGAGCTGTGGGTCAATGGGCTTTGGAGGACAAATATGCTGTGATCTTTGTGTGAAGTCATCAGTGTTCAGTTGAAGATGAATTAGTTGAAGGTCTTGTGTAGCTAGACGTTAAACTAATGGTATAAAGTGTGGTCCAGACTGCAGCTTTTCTGCAGCTTACGCGACCATCCTAAAACTGTTAACCGCCGTTGTTTTTGCATGCCATTTCGAAGTGGGTTAATCTGAAATAGATGATACCACAATAAGTTGTAATAAGCCTGTGGTTATCAAAAATATTTCAAAGATCTGATGTCATTAACTGCAACAACTGATCATAAAAAACTTAGGTAACACTTTAGTATAGGGACCAATTCTCACTATTAACTTGTTTATTAGCATGCCTATTAATAACATATTGGCTGTTTATTAATACTAATAAAGCACATATTCTGCATGACCATATTCTATATCTCTAATCCTACCCAATACCTAAACTTAACAACTAACTTACTAACTATTAATAAGCAGCAAATTAGTCGTTTATTGAGGCAAAAGTTAATGGTTTGTTAATAGCAAGAAGTGGACCTTAAAATAAATTGTGACCAAAGCTTCTTACTTGTTGTATAGACCTTATGTGTCAGAGAAACAAGTGCACAGCCATATTTAGAATTTTGTCTTTGAACTTCCGTTTTTATGGAAGTGAATTTACTTATTGTAGAATTAACGAAAGTTATGTGCATTGTAATGTTCAAAGCTGATGTCATAACACGTCAGTAGACCTGGAAGTTTTTAAAAACCACGGTTCATTCATAAATTTGTTACCTTACCTTCATGCTGTGGAAATACAAACAGGAAGTTGGAAGACAATGAGCACAGCACTGAAAAGGGGCGGAGCTCTATAAGGTCTATAGAGCGAACCAATCAGATTCTAAGTGGCACTTTCAGCCAGCATTGGCTATTCTTCTGCAATATAGAGAGTCAGGAAGGCACTAGGCATTAATATTAGGCACTAAAATTCACAACATTTGAGTTTTGATGTAGCTTATAATGAACAGCAGAATGGGCATCATGTGTTCCTCCTTTGGGATAAAAATAAACTGGTCACGTTTTAGTTTCTCTCCTTATGTTATCTCTCGGCTTTCTTCCAGAGGTCGGTCAGGTGCTATTAATGGCTAACTAATGGTCATATGGTTCTGCACACTGATATTTGGCTTCTCTCCATACTGTCCATACTAGGGCTGGGCAATATAGCAAATCACAATCACTCTATTGTCCAGCTTTTTGACTATTTTCCATGTATCTCTTCATTTATTAAATCATTTTTTCAAAGTAAAACAAATGTCAAATTGAAAATAAAAGTTTACTGGAGTCTGTTTTACAAGAAATATAATTTTGTCTTTATACTTCAAAATTTCATGAGTAATTCAATATGTTGCTTGTCAATTCTTTATGATTATTTGCAAAATTTAGTAGCAATTTCTGAGTGGAAACTATTTGAAAGTATAGTGTTTCAGTGTATTTGCTCTGAAATAGCTTCAATGGATGATTTTCTTTCCCCAATAAGACAAACTGTCATTTTTATTAAACAGCCATTGTTGCCAAATAAATGTTTAATTACATAACCTAAAACACATTAAAAATCTAGTTAAGAACAATCAAGGCATGTTTTCCCACATTTCCATTAAATGAACACAATTAAATATTATGTTTAATAATTTAAAACATTCAAACACCACATGGAGATTTCTGTGAATATTTAATAATAAATCAGATTCACTGAATGTAAATTAATGTAAATTAATAAGATTGCCAACTCTAGTGCCATTTTTGATATTGAAGCAAAATATGGAGAATTATTGTGAATTTTCTATATATTGCCTAGTCCTAGTCCATATATATACATACATGTTATTTAGGGGTGTAACTGTTGGAAAGTTTTCATAGTTTGGTTTGAATCACTGTTTTATGGTTGTGGTTTCCATTTAGTAAATATTTTGTGTATGATTATTAGGGGTAGCGATTTGCACCGTG
Source organism: Spinibarbus caldwelli (assembly GCA_039654775.1). Taxonomy (NCBI): domain Eukaryota; kingdom Metazoa; phylum Chordata; class Actinopteri; order Cypriniformes; family Cyprinidae; genus Spinibarbus; species Spinibarbus caldwelli. The sequence continues at coordinate 7,756,676 of CM077241.1, read as the reverse complement.
GTACTTACCTAATTGACAGAAGCAGACAAATCAACAAAAATTAGCAACATTCCTGTCAGAGAAGTGGCCTGCAGGGCACAGCATGTGCAGAGGTATTTTTGTGTGTATGACCTGTGTTTGAACTGTGTGACATTTTCTGACCACCCCCTACACTTCTTTCTATTGGTTTTTGTCTCCACTTTCAATTTCTATTAATTAAAAGGCACCAGAGTGAAAACAGCCTTTGCCTAATGCGTCCCTATTACCTGTCAGATATCACTGAAATAGGCGTCTTGAGAAATCACACCTGCCTCTGTAAAATCCCTGGGCTCCGTAAACAGCAAAAAAGTCTCAGGACGACATCGTACCAACTTGTACCAAACCATGGGTGGCGATTCGTACGTTTTGCCTGATGTAAAAATGAGAAATGTTGCCTTGTAATCTAGCTGAAATATTTATTTTATTTATTTATTTTTTTCAGTTACAAGGGTTTTATGGTTTTAGTTTTAGTTATGTACTTGTCTTGTAGGGCTGCACAATTGGCCAATTGTCTCTCTCTCTCTCTCAATTCAGTAATTATATATATATATATATATATATATATATATATAAAATTTTGGGCCAATTGTGTGTGTATGTATATATATATATATATATATATATATATATACATACAGTATATGTGAGTGTGTATATATATATATATATATATATATATACACACACACATATACATACATACATACATACAAGTGCATCTCAAAATATTAGAATATCATTAAAAATGTAATTTTAGTAACTTATTTCTAAAAGTGAAAATTTCATATATTCTAGATTCATTACATGTAAAGTAAAACATTTCTAAAGTTTTTTTCGTTTAAATTTTGATGATTAGAGCATACAGCTCATGAAAGTCAAAAATCCAGTATCTCAAAATATTAGAATATTTCCTAAGATCAATCAAAAAAAGGATTTGCAAAATATTTTGCAAAAAAATTTTGTTCTTTAAAGTATGTTCATTTATGAACTCAATATATAGTTATATAGTTATATATAGTTATTTTAACTATAAAATAATAATAATAACAATTACTAAATTCATATTACTAAATATACTTCTAATACTACTAAATAACTAATATTATTAAATTTTAAACAAGAAATATTCCCATTGTAATATTTCACTGTAAAAAAATAAATGAATAAAGAAAATCCAGTATTTAAGAAAAATAATATAATAATAATTGTATTTAACTGTTAACTGTCTTAATTTCTTAATTTTCAAACATTAAACCATCAAGCTTTTATTCTGGTGGAAAACTGCGGGGAGCCCTTAAAGCTTCTATGGTGTTGACAATAGTCATGTAAAGTCCGGTTCTTTTCCATGAACTTGTACTTTTGGACAGTTTGCTTCAAAGAACCAAAGACAAGATTCACCAGTTAATTTTCATAACGCAATGTTGTTATTAAAGCACCCAATAATTAAACTAGTCTTAACTCACCCTTTACATAAATCATGAGAAACCATAAAGAGACTTTTATTTTTCTCCTTATTTAACTCAACTGCTCGATTCAAACTTTCGGCAGTTTGCATTTCAGACATGTCTGAAAGATACTGTTCTCAGTTCAGTGATTTGACACTCACACAAAGCCATATTGCAATTTCGGTTTAATTTTGATTAAACATGCAGCCCTAATATATTTGAATGCAACATGGTGTAATTGACCAAATAGAATCAAGTGTTCCAAAGAGACACAAATTAATTATTTTAATTAGTCCATTGGAATTCCACTAAAGCAAGATGATCAGTCCAATAATGATTTGTCCTTGAGCTGTGTATGGTAACAGCAAGTAGTTACCCAAAAGGCCCTCTTTTTGCCCTCTGCTGTGATTAAAATTCACCTTATTCAAATGGGATGCAGCAACAAAATAATGAGCAGCCCGATAGATCTGCCCTCTGAATAAATGAAGCGAATCACATTGAAGGGGAGGCTGTCATGAGATGTCTCAAACACTCACACACTCCCTACCAGTCAAAACAGTTTATTCATTTTAAACGGTAAAGCAAAGAAAATGTGGCACCTTAAGGGCATTTTAACATTTATAATGTGCCTTTTTGCTGCCTGTGAATGTGAATGTGATCTTCATAAGGAGTGTTAATGATATATTTGTCACGGTGGGAGTGTAAACACACCCTGATTGCTAATGATGCTAATGAGTCTGAACCTTAGGTGTTATGACAGTACTCAGCAACAGTCTCTCGGTTCAAACTCATGCTTTTGTTCTTTGAAAACAAACAGCAGAGCCTTGAACTAAGGTTATATTTAGCCGAACTACAGACTTTGTTCATGTGAAGCACTCCAGTTGCTGTAACAGTCAGTTTATGCTATGAGTGTTAGCCAAGGAACAGATAGCTGACAGGCAGTCGATTATGTTGTGGAAGGTTTGGCTGCAATGGGCATTCAAAAGGCCAACGCTGTCTTGTACACACTGTCATATATGACAGTGAGGTAACCTAGCATCCAGTGAACCAATAACACCTCTCAACAATGTGTGACAAAGCTCCAAATTTTTACCAAACTTTAGAGGAATGTACTATGAAACTAACTTCCAGTTGAACTCAATGTAATTTTAAAGGTTTTATTGGTGTTTCCAAACAAGGATCCAAATATTCATTCCCAAAAACATTGTCTAAGCTAAATTGTGTAATTTCTGTGCCACTACTGTCACCAAACTAAATTTGGTTCATGTACTGTATGTACAGTATTTGATGAAGTATTTCTCAGTGGTGTGTGTTGTATGAATACAATCCGTAAATATAAAGCTGCTTTATGGTAAGCCTCCAATGTTAGCAAAAAAAAAAAACAAAAAAAAACTAAAAACTGAAATCAAAACAAAAGCATAGCCTAAGGGTGCTTTGAAACATGTGAGACGAGGGCAGTGGAATGGGGAAAAAACATAAGGACTCAAGACCAAGTGTTTTTTTTTAAAGTTGAATTTCTTTTAACTGCGTTAAACACTGTGTTTTTTTTTAACACAAGATGCTGCGAAAGGTGCGAGACGCAAGAACTGTGGTCAAAACACATTCTTCTAGTGCATGTTTACATAGAAAAACAATGGAAAAAATGTTCTGTGTGAATGGCCTCTACCACTGCAGTACACAGGGAAAAAAAGCAGAAGACATTTTTTGGATGGATGTCAATAGAGGAGAGGCTTTAATGCGCTGCCTAAACTGCTTTTGTAGGAAAACAAGCTTATCTTTTAATGAATTGACAGTCTTTTGGCTAATCTTCAACATGTTTGCCATTAAACATTTATTTTGGATTGACCTATTTTTAGAATTTACACTGAAAAAGTTGCAAAAAAAAAGTTTTACAAATGAAAGTCATGAACAATTTTGCATTAGATAGAATTCAGTTTGCGGCACTTCTCATACATTTATATAATTTCTACAAACAATGATTGACTGTCACACAAATCTGACAGAAATTCAGTGATGTCAAGTCTGTAATGTGATTGGTTGTCAAGGCATTCATAATCCAATTTGACTGTTGCGATTTCTCAAATGGTAGAGCATTGCAAGTTGGTATCTTGCAATATTAAGACCATCTCTGAAACTACATCCAAAGTTTTGGAATATCATGTGACCTAGGGGTGGGCGATATACCAATAGACACGATTAACTGCAGTACCATTACCATGGTAGAAACATGCTCACGTGACGTTGCTCTGCTCCGTGGTCACGAAAACATATAGTTTGCACACGTTTGTAAGCATTGCGGTTTAAAAACATGTGATTTTAAATACAAACACCTGTATGTGTCAAAAGTGCCCATCTTTGCAAGTATCCTCGTAAACACAATAATTTATGTCTGAAAGCAAACAACTGAGAAAGAAAATAAATGTGTAACAGTATATTGGATTCGGTCTAATATTCCTGCTGTCTGTCATTTATGTTAATCAAACAACAAAAGAGAGAAAATCTCCCACTGCTCTTGACTAAATCACTTTTGTAACTTTAATAAGAAGAAATATATATTTAATTTACACAGTGAAGAATATTCAGTGTTTTTATACATTTGATTACTTTATACAATGTATGTAGTATTTCTTATTTATTTGAAAATAAGTCCTATTGCTTGTAATTAGATTATTATTATTTTTTTAATCGCTGACTGTTTACTTGTCTTCAGTGAGCTTGTTTTTTTTTTTTTTTTTTTTTTTTTTTTTTTAAATTTAGGCTAGTATTAGTTTTTTGACACTGGTGACAGGAATTATGAAATTTCTATGGTATAAAAATTGGTTATAATAAAAACCTTATTTAAAGCAAAAATAACTATATTGTGATATCATTACCGTGAAATAACTCATATCGTGATATAGATTTTGGTCATATCGCCCACCCCTACTGTGACCTATAACATCCGCCAAGTTGCTGCTTCCTGCCATTTCTGTATATTGCAAATCTTTTCTCCCGTGGCCTCATTAGATGGTAAAGTGTCCAATGGATTCACACTTCAGAATGGATTCACACTTCGGAAATAGTTCAGCAGTTGGGTATTTATAATATTGTGTATTTGGACATACTACCCCTTTGACTTATTCATATACATTTATTTATATATTTATATATCTTTTTACACATTGTATAGTAGAGAAGCAGGCATATTCAGGAGTGGAGAATGACTGTTTTCAAACAGGTTTCCCAAATGCTTCCCTGCCTGCCATTAGCCCCAATAGCCCCTCCTAAACTCACACTATTGGCTTAATCAGTGTTGCTTTCTCAGGAAAATGTTTGATTTTTAAAATTTTTTTAAAATACACTTTTATACCAAGCGCTTTGTTCACACTGCATCCAATTCCAATTTGTTTTCAAATCTGATCATCAGGACTGATTGCCCACGCTGTCATTTTGGAAGTGATGAATCAAGTCCATTTGTTCAGACAGTGCAGTCAATATCTAGTATATCTACATCGGTTGCCATAGTAATGGCAAAAGCCAAGAACAATACCAAGACTGATGTACAGTAGCTGTCAGTTTGGAAAAGGGGAAAGGAAAACTGTTTATGACATCTTGTCATGGAATTGAACTCACGAGATACATCAGACAATGTAAGGCAGTATTATACTTTACACATCCATCCATATATTATGCTCAAAAATTCATCCATTCACTTGACTCACTATTCACTACATTGTGCCGCTGTCACACTAGTCTTTGAAAAAGCATGAAATAATTTTTTTTGGTCATAAATAACAAGTAATAATGAATTCAAAATGTGCAAATATACCATCTACTCCACTTTCTTGCAACACTGCAAGTTTATGTCTCACCAAACAAATTTATGGGTCAGAGTTCATCAAACTTCATATGTAGTGGAATGCAAACTTCTCTACAAGAGTTTGCCCTTCCAGACTTCCACATTTGCATGAATCAAAGTCTAGAAAAAAGCAACAGCAAATGATTTCAGACACAGATACAACATATAAACAACACAGATTCTTGAAAATCATGCCTCTACCTACATTTTTGCAAAACTCCAAAAACTTACCTATACATACAATTCACTGCAGATTCAGCTGAAATTAGCGTCAATAGAACGGCAATAACTTTTATTACTTTTCAGACAAATTAAGTTTACAGGTGTGGTTATCGATTAATAAATACTTATTTTTGTGCGGTTCTTTGAACAATACTATATTATGACCTCAGAACACTTTTACCACAGTGCATATATATTTTGATGTTTGCATCAAATAACCATCTCCATATGTATGACTTTTCTGGAAAAATAAACTTGCTCAGTAGCACACCTGGTACAGCATTGCTCTTGCGATATGGATCACATGAAACACAATTCACAAAAAGAATAGATCAAACAAACTAAAATGGCATGGTTGCTTCAGCAAATGTGCTTTTATTTCACGTATGCTTTTGTTAACATTGTCGCTTAGGTTTAGGGTAGGGTTTACAGTACGTGGCACGTTACGTTCAAACGCAACAGCATTAACCTTTTAGCACCACTGATCTGACATTTAATTTCCAAACTGCCACAATAAGTACAACGATTCACGTTCACATCGGTAAAAAAACAAAACAACAACAACAAAAAAAACCCTGTCATTTTGCAGAAATGTCGCCATTTTTCAAATGAACCTGGGTTGGATATAAATTGAGTGTTATGTATATGGTGTTGCACACCAAATGATGAAAGAAATGTACTTGAAATCATTTTCAAAATCTGATTTTAATTGGATTTCAAATCATGCATGTATGTGGTTTTGGATTAGGTAATTGGATTTCATGTGAATTTTAGCTGCTGCTACAAACAACTAAATGAACTAAACAGATTAACTATACCTTCCAGCACTACCAAAAAATTTTATGAAGCAAAATGTTTGCTAGAGACCAGACTTGATCATTTTAAATTTGACAGTATAATTGAAGATAGTACAGAAGTTCAATGCTAAGCTAACAGTTAGAAATACAGTGAAATGAATGGAAATATACAAAAATCAGTAGCAAATTAATTTTTGTATACTTTAATATACACAGATGCTATATAAACAACACAGATTCTTGAAAAACGTGACTCTGCCTACATTTTTGCAAAACTCCTATACATACCGTTCAATGCACTTTCCAGCTGAAATGAACACTTTAGGCAGTAAAACACCTGTAACTTTTATTACATTTCCAGCCCAGGCTCATTGTAAATACGTGCTTGTGGCAACATTTCTGCAACACCCACATTACTTAACTTACTGCACGTTTTGCGGCAGTTTCAAAGTGAAATGTCCAGTGAGTGGCGCTAAAACACATGGCGATGTTTGTTTTTATTCCATTAGTATAGGCACGTATTGCAGTGTTTTTTATTGCGTTGTCGCTAAAAGGCTAATGCTCTATCGTGTTGGAAAATAACATACCTCCTACACCAAACCCAACCCTAAACCTACCCAATAGTGTTACCGGAAGCAAAAGTGATATAAAAACACATTCACTGATGTAACTGTGCCATTTTAACATCCTCATACGTGGGTTTGAGCTGTTTTGTCAAACCGTTGTTTCACAGGATTCGTATGGAAGCACTTCATCTCACAGGTGCAACACTGTATATGTAAAGTTAACATTCAAAAGTTTTCAAATCTCGCAGCACGTTGGAATTGTTTTGAAGTCATAATATTGTGCAAGGAATTGTGCAAAAATTAGGCCTTCTTAATCAAAGCTCTGGACCTGTAAATCCTACTTTGTGTGAAAAGGAATTTTTACTGCCTCTAGTGTTAATATCAACTGGAAACTGCAGCGATTTGTATGTTTTATGGATGATAAGATTCACCAATTCGCATCTGTGCATCAGGATAAAAGTTAACGACGTGATGCATTGATTTAAAAAAGTGCACATCAGATACACGTTGGCAATTGTATCGCAATGCATCATTTCTAACATATTTGCATTGGTAAAAAATTTATTTATTTATATGGAATTATTAGTAGATGCGCTAAACTTTTACTATTTGGAAAGTGACCAATAATAATGTGTTGAATCAAATCAAAATCGCATCGTAATAGGGGTGAATTGTATTGTAATCGCATCAGTAGCTACTTCATGTGTGTCTTTAATGTATCACATCGTTGGCTATGGATCGAGTTGAGTATGGCATTGGCCTCAATTATGGAGATGCAAATACGTTTTTGAGTTTTACAGATTCACTGTACCTCCCAGCACTACCAAAATATTTTGTGAAGCAAAAATAGCAGCACATGTAGTATAACTGAAGTATGATTGCCAGTATAATTGAAGAGAGTACAGAAGTTCAATGCTAAGCTAACAGTTAGACGCGAACCTGTTCTCATATTAGCACCAGACACTGTAAGCAACTGTATTCTGTGTTAAAATTAGATCCTACAATAAGGTTGTCAAGACATTCTATTCTTTTTTCTCCAACACACATGGTAATTGTCAACAACCTAGTGATTAGCATCTCTCCTGTGCGCTAATGCGTTTCCCAAAGGGAAATTATGGGCTTCCTAATGTGCTCATCTCAGGTTGCGTCCTCTTCCATCTGTGGTGACAATGATGCAGAAATGAAAACACTGAAACAGTGACATCATCACCATCATCATCGTGATCATAAGAGAAAGAGGATTCCTTTTTTAACAGGATCGATTTTTCCCCTCGATTGGATATGAGGCATGGTTTTGACATTTACAGTGAGAGCAGAATAGGATGACAAATGATACAGATGAAATAAGAGGAATACAGATTAGTATTCCAGAGTGAGCAGGGCCCAGTGGCAATCAAGAATCCTGAATCCGGTATCTGGCTCCATGTTTTGCTGTATGCCAGTGGAGTCCTTGGAAGATGCCGAGATCGCTGCAGAGGAGCTCTAAACGCACAGCTTAACACCAGCACTGGGGAGATCGGCTCCTCTCCTCTCCACTCCTCTGCTCTTGGGGAGGCGACGGGAAAGAGAGACAGCAGAGAGAGAGAGAGGGGGGAACAACGGGAAAACAGGAAAAGACAGAGAGTAGCTGTTTTTTTTTCCAGGCTGCTTGGACTATCAGCCTGTGTGTGTGATTTTTCCTGGCTCTCTCTCTCTCATAACTGTCTTCTGGTTTTCTGGGATGGTTTGAAGAAGACTTGTATGTGATGCTTCCTGCACAGAGGTAAGTCCAATCAAAACAAGTCGGTATCACTGAAGAACCAGTTGCTCTAAGAAATGAATGAAGATGTGCTTAGGAGTTGGTGGTGTGCTTGGGATGTCGTTGTGAAAGGTGTCAGACTTAATCCAGAACGTTGTTTTTCAGTTTGACTTGTAAACTGCTGTAGATCTGTATCTAGTGTGGAATGCAGGATTTAGGTACAGGTGTCTGTGACATGCTGTGTGATCTTCTAATCTTCTAAGGCATTAACATCTGCTCAAGTGTGGCGGGCACAGGTTGTACCTCTGTTTTCGAACCGGAGAGGCCAGGAACGTTGCAGGAACGTTGCCTAGCAATATTGCAACCTTCTCCATGTGGAGAGATGTGATTTTATGCTCTGCTGCCTGACGGTGGGGCATGCTTCACGCGAGGACATGCCAGAAGCCACACAGAGCACATTGAGTTCCCGTGCGTTTGCATGTGGCACGGTAGGAGGCGGACTTGAGGTTATCTACGGTCTTCAGTTCGGGCTTGCCGGTTTGCGAAGCGATGTGGAACCCTGTCGCTGGGGTTCGCTGATGAAGATTCATGGTTTCTCTCTCTGTCGTTCTCCCTTGGCTGCTCTGTTACACACTGAGCCAAACGTCTGCTGCGTCTGCAGCTCACTCGAAACTCTCCACACTGCAGGGGCCGAGCATCTTGACAGCCATCAGCACCTCTCACACATTTGCGTTTGTGTGTGTGTGTGTTAGACTGTGTGTGATAGTGTGAATGAGATTATGTGTCCAAGTGAGCAAGACTGGGTAAATATTGCTGCTCTACCTCTCTCATTGCGTAACTCAAACGAGAAGCTTTTGTAGATCGAAGACTGTGTGTGTTGCCCTGGAACTGTGCTTTTCTAACAGATAGTGCTCAAAATCTCAAGAAAACACTTGATCACAACTCAGACCAGCCGGAAACACAATGTTCTTACCTGCTTGAATTTTAGTGTAAGATGCTGGCAAAATGAAACCAAAATGAAAATTCACTGAACTGATACAAACGTTCAGCATATACAAAAAAATATACATGTTGTATGTTACGCACATAATGAAACTTCAAAAACTGTACAAAAATTAAGTATGCTGCCAAGAACAAAAAGTACTACATATTATCATGCTTTTTTCTTTTGGGTATGTACCAAATAACACTATTTTTGTATTGGACATGCACCATTGTTGTGCAATGTTCTTACATTTATTTATATTTGAACATATACCATGGTGCAGTCAGGTTTTTTTCTTTTTTTTGACATTCATCATAGTAACAAATCCATGTTTTTTGGAAATGTACTGTAACATGGTAATACAGTGATTTTAGGAAACATACCATTGCAGTGTTGGGTTCACTAACTAAAATTAGCAACTACTACTTAAAGGTATAGTTCCCCAAAAATGAAACATTTTAATCAATGACTTACCCTCATGTCGTTCAAAACCTGTGGGGTCCAAATAGCACTACACCTTATTGACTTTCATTGTATGGACAAAAGTACTGGGATGTTTTTCAAAATATCTTCAATTATTCAAGTAAACATTTAGTTATTGGTATACAATTTCAGTCACGTTTTTCTGTGACAAATTGCTTGAGTTCTTCTATTGTTAGTTATTTTGGATAAAAGCGTCTACTAGATGCATAAATATAAATGTTGTCAGTTCATTCCCTGGGAATCGAACCCATGACCTTGGTGTTGCTAGTGTCACACTTTACAATAATGGGAAAATGCAAAACTTGTGTTTAGCTTTATATAAATTAAATGGTTTAAATCACAAATATGATATTTTTTATTTACAAATCAGGTTTGAGAAGCTCTCCACAAAGCATGTGTGCAAACAAACATCAGTAAAAGCCACCTGTTAGTCAGACAACTGAATTTGCTACTAACAATACTACAGAAAGACTGCTATCCTAATTATTTTAGTATCGACTTAGTACTGAAGTAACTTTTAATATCCCCACTTTTTTAAATAATGGGGATTTTTCCAGTGAGTAGTGTGACAAAACAATTTACAACCTACATCACTCTTTGATTATCACATATTGTGTGTGATTTGCATGTGCAAATCTGTTTGTCAGTTTGGTTTGTGTAATTAATATGGTTTAATATGGTTTATCAATATATATCTATAATTATTTACAATTAATAATACACAATTCTCCACACCTCAAACTATCAAACACATCTTACCAGGAAACATACAGTCGTTCACACCCTTCTCTTCACTCTCTGAGGCAGAAGTCTCTAAACTCATCCTTTCCGCTTGATCCTATTCCATCTCATCTCCTTCAAGCCATTTCTCCTGCAGTTGTACCCGCACTCACTCACATCGTTAACACATCCCTTCATGCTGAAGTTTTTCCCTCAGCGTATAACCCCACTTCTTAAGAAACCCACTCTTAACCCAACTCTTTTAGGGAACTATAGACCGGTTTCCCTTCTACCTTTCATTGCAAAAACACTTGAACGAGTTGTTCAACCAAGTCTCTGCCTTTCTCACACAGAACAACCTCCTGGACAGCAACCAATCTGGCTTCAGAAGTGGACATTCGACCGAAACTGCCTTGCTCTCAGTTGTTGAAGCCCTAAGACTTGCCAGAGCAGCTTCCAAGTCTTCATTACTTATCTTGCTGGATCTGTCCGCTGCTTTTGATACAGTCAACCACCAGATCCTCCTGTCAACCCTATTGAGAAAGGGCATCTCAGGAACCGCACTCCAGTGGTTTGAGTCTTACCTCTCAGATAGATCCTTCAAGGTATCTTGGAGAGGTGAGGTATCCAAGTCGCAACATCTGGGGGTGCCTCAGGGCTCAGTTCTTGGACCACTTCTCTTCTCTGTCTACATGACATCACTAGGTTCTGTCATTCAGAAACATGGCTTTTCGTATCACTGCTATGCTGATGACACTCGACTCTACCTCTCATTCCATCCTGATGATCCGACGATAGCTGCTCGCATCTCAGCATGTCTAACAGACATTTCTTGCTGGATGAAGGACCGTCACCTTCAACTCAACCTAGCTAAGACAGAACTGCTTGTAGTTTCAGCAAACCCATCACTTCATCACAATTTCACCTTCCAGTTAGACTCATCAACCATAACTCCTTCAAAAACAGCCAGAAACCTTGGAGTTGTGATTGATGATAAGCTGAATTTCTCAGACCACATTGCTAAAAATGCCCGGTCCTGCAGATTTGCTTTATACAATATTAGGAAGATCAGGCCCTTTCTTTTGGAAAATGCAACACAACTCCTTGTTCAAGCTTTTGTTCTGTCCAGACTTGATTATTGCAATGCTCTCTTGGCAGGTCTTCCAGCCAATTCCATCAAACCTCTACAATTAATCCAAAATGCTGCTGCAAGATTAATCTTTAATGAACTGAAAATAACGCACGTCACACCTCTGTTCATAAATTTGCACTGGCTACCAATAGCTGCTTGCATAAAATTCAAGGCATTAATGTTTGCCTACAAAACCACTTCTGGCTCTGCACCCCTTTACCTAAATTCAGTACTTCAGACCTATGTGCCCTCTAGAAGCTTGCATTCTGCAAGTGAATGATGCATTATTTTGCCATCCCAAAAAGGCACAAAATTGCTTTCACAGACTTTTTCATTCACTGTTCCCACCTGGTGGAATGACCTGCCCAACTCAATCCGAACAGCTGAATCCTTAGCCATCTTCAAGAAATGGCTAAAAACACATCTCTTCCCTCTTTATTTGACCCTCTAACTCTATCACTCTCTATTCTAATTCTATTTTATCTATCTGTCTTCTTTTTATTAAAATAATAATAATAATAATAATTCCATCAATTGCATAAATTTATCAATTGCATATTTATTATCTAACTGCTGCTTTTTCATTAAAAACTAACACTAGCTTTCTTTTTTCTATTCTATCTACTTTTTTTCTTTAAAAAAAAAAAAACCTTGCTATGTGTACTGCGTTAGGCTAACTGAGACTTGTCATATCGCATGTTGTTGCTCTTTTGTTGATTTTGATTGCTTCTATTGTCCTCTTTTGTAAGTCGCTTTGGATAAAAGTGTCTGCTAAATAACTAAATTTATATATATATATATACACACACACACACACACACACACACACACACACACACACACACACACACATATATATATATATATATATATATATATATATATATATTTGTTTGTTCTAAATTTATATTTATTAATAATATTATTATTATTTATACAATATTAATATTTTACAATATGATATTTTTAGTACTATATATAATTTCTATAACATTTTTACTAAATCATATATTATATAATTAGTCTTAATCTTAATTACCTACTGTTGGTTAGTAAATTGTCATGCAACCTTTTTTATGATAACTCAGCTGTAGTTTAAGTGTTTTAAATTGCAAGCATGTAACTCAAACAGTAGAGCAATGTAAGTCGCTTTGAATAGTAGTGCATATTCATAATGTAAAAGTAATGAGTAACATGTATTTTTAATTCAGGTAATTCCATGGTATTCTTTGACATAGACTGGTGTACTTTTCAAATGCTATGGCATATTAATAAAGTGATTATACAGTACCATGTAAAATATTACACTATCATGATATTACCTTCTGATTCCCTCACTCTACCTTGGTACCTCCTCTCTACTCTTTCACTGTACAAGAGGCTGCTTGCTTTTCCTTTCTAGGAAACTTCATAAGAGCATCCAAGTCATATATATGACACGGTTTTGCTTGAGAACATGGGTCTTTACATCAGTGCTAGCCAATCATATTGTGTTTATTAGTATTCAGTGCACACAAGAGGGGGTTTCCTGGATGCTGTATACATTAGTGCTGTGGTGCAGTGCAGTGTTTCCCACCATTTCAGCTGTTGGGTGTCAAGGCAGCATTTGACTTTGAGTTCTGATTGGGGATACCAGTCATACACACGCTGAACTGTTCACTGATACTGTCTGTAACAGAAACCGAGCCTGATTTCATGCATTATTCCTTCCAAAGTGATGCTTTGCAGCTCTTTCTGGGTTTCTCTGCTTTATTCCTATTTTGCATGTCTTTCATTCTTCCTCTCTCTTTCTCATCCTCCTCTATCGGTCCACAGAAGAGAGTGGGACGGGCCGCTCTCCAGCTTGTTTCCATGGATACCGTGCGTGCGCGTGCGAGGGTGCGTATGCGCGTATATGCGAGCATGTGTTGTGCGCATGTGTTTCCCTTTTCGTTCAGCACATTCCTTAGAATGCTGCTGGTGTTTTTAGGATTCAGGACAGATCATGGATTCTGTGAGTGTGTGTGTGAGTGTGTATAGTCACTTCAGCAGCCAGTTTGCCATTTGACGGAATTGTGATTAACTGCCAATAATTAATAATTAATGCCTATTCTTGTGTGTGTGTGTGTGTGTGTGTGTGTGTGTGTGTGTAGGTGGGTGGGTGGCAGCTAACAGGAGTGGGTGGCGACCAGCTCCGCTCCACTCGAATCCTCTGTAGTACTGTGAATCTCCACCGTAATGAAGCAGATGATGCAGGTTGTTTTCTCCTCTCTCTGCATTTATATTTAGATTTACAAAAGCCTGATGACACATCGGGCCATAGATCGTGACATCTGCCCTTACCCCAGCTCTTCTTAATGACTCAGCAGATAATTACCAAGAAGGGTCAGTGTAGTTGCTTCGTTCATGTCAGATCGAGCTGAAAAGAAGTACAAAGATTCTTCAACCGCCAGCAGGCATTGTAAATTTAGTGGTATTACACATCTCTCTGAAATACTTGATTCTGATCAGTGAATTGTGGCATTCATAAAACTGACTATTGTTTATTCTATCAAAGAAGAATGAAATGCATCAAGTAAACATTTAGATATTGGTATACATTTTAGTCAGTTACAAATTGTTTTTGTTCCTCTATTGTAAATTGCTCTGAATAAATATAAATCAGTTCATTCACTGGGAATTGAACCTATGACCTTAGCGTTGCTAGTCTTACGGTCTACTATTTGAGCTACAGTAATACAAAAATGCAAAACTTCGATCTAGCTTCATGTTACAAGGTCTAAATCACAAATCTGATCACAAATTGAAGACATGAAAGCATGTATAATACGCAGAAAACTGTATAAATGGACCATTGAATATTGTAATAAGAAAGCAAGAAATGCATCAAGTAAATATTTAGATATTGGAATAGTCACATTTTTCTGTGTTGAATTGTTTTTGCTTCTCTATTGTGAGTCACTTTGGATAAAAGCATTTGCTAAATGCATAAATGTATATGTAGTCAGTTCTTTCCCTGAAAATCGAACCCATGACCTTAGTGTTGCTAGTGTCAAGGTCTACTATTTGAACTACAATAATACAAAAATGCAAAACTTCAATCTAGATTCATGCTACAAGGTCTAAAATAATTAAATAAATAAATAAATAAATAAAAAATCTGATCACAAATTCAAGACATGAGAGCTCTCCAAAAAGATGTTTTTGTATAATAAGCAGAAAGCTGTATAATGGATGATTGTTTGTTGTATCAAAAAAAAAAAAAAAAAAGGAAAGAAATGCATCATGTAAATATTTAGATATTGTTAAACATTTTAGTGAGTACTTTTTTCAGTGGCAAATTGCTTTTGTTCCTGTTTTGTAAGTTGCTTTTGATAAAGGCATCTGCTAAATATATATGTATTCAGTTCATTCCCTGGGAATCAAACCCTTAGCATTGCTAGTGTCACATACTACTATTTGAGCTGCAATAATGGAAAAATACAAAACTTCAATCTAGTTTCATGTAAATTACAAGGCCTAAATCACAAATCTGATCACAAATTCAAGACATGAGAGCTCTCTATAGAGGTGTTTTTTTATTAATATGTGGAAAGCTGTTTAATGGACTATTGTTGGTGCCAATTTAAGGCACCCCAGGTGAATAGAGTAAAATGTGCTTTATAAGTAGTCTACTAATAAACTGAAAATATGCTAGTAATATGCATGCTAGTTGATAGTGAGAACTGGTCCTTACCCTCTTTAAGTATTACCCTCTTTTTATCACTCCATAAATCTGAAAACACAATATTCAGAAAATATAAATGTTCACCATGTTTTTAGGAATGAAATTTTGCATAAAACCAGACAAATTATATATGAACAAATTCCTCTGTAAAAATTTCAGAATATAGATATGAATAAAATGGTAAAGTTTTCTGTATGAAAATGCTACTGAAGTGGTGATTTCTGGCTCAGTACAGGAAAAAATAATAATTTTGAGAAAACAGCCTTTAGAGATGTGCAAAGTAATTGGAAACTGCAAACACAAATAGAAGAAGAAATAAAATAAACACTTTGAGTTTTTTGGATGTTTACTTTCCACTGGTCTGAAACAACACATTATGAATAGACCAAAATCTCAAAATTGAACAGTCCATGAAAAAACAATGTTTTGCCTGTAATGTCTTGCCTTATATAATATATATATATATATATATATATATATATATATATATATATATATATATATATATATATATATATATATATTTCATATTTTTATATTTCAGTGGAATATTTTTGGCTTAATAGATTAGTTCACCTGAAAATGAAAAATCTGTCATCATTTACTGGCGATAAAGACCCAACAGTGACAGAAAACACTCAGGTTTATTTATTTTTTTATTCTTTTTGAAGATTAATCAAACTCTAAAGATAAATGATTACTTTATATATTTATATTTAATTCAGTCACAAATAAACATTTATGATTAGAGCTCATCAAATATGATAAACACGAAAACTCAAAGCTCATTTTTGGGTGAACTATACCTTTATGTGCAAATTTGAATCTTGTTTTTGAATTGAAATTTGAATTTAAAAAAAAAAAAACTAAAATAAAATAATCTGACTGTCTCTCATTAGATGTGTATTAATAAAGGCACATATCTGGTTAGATTGTATCGTGCTGTTTCACTTTAAAGAAAAGTGTTTAGATGAGAGAGAGAGTGCATCTGACAGCTGTGTGCAGGGCAGCACTCCATGCCGGTCACCCATGACTGTGTCCACCATTTAGAGCAGCATAATTCTTCATGAAATGAACTTTAACACTGGTTAACAACTTTTAAGGGGAGGTTTCAGAATAAAATAACCTCAAATTTAAGGTTACTTACTGCAGCTGCTGTTTTCAGCAGACATGAATAGAGATTACATAATCACAGATTTTGCTTACAAGTTAAGTTGAGTTAATTGCTGATTTGTAGGGGGGCTGAGATCAAAGTCGAGGCAGAAGCCTCTCTAAATAGGGTTTAGCAAAGTCTATAACTGTCTGACAGTACATCATCCCTTACTTATTCAGAAAATGTCCCTTGATATTCCCTTTAAAATAAAAGTTCAATTGTTTGTTCACAAATATACAGCTCAGAGCTACGTGAACATAGTTCATGTGTAGTAACATATTTGTAACAATGTTATTACATTGTAACTAAACACAAACATGCGGTGTGAACAGATATATGAGGGCAACTGAAATATGGTTCTTGAAATACTCTGACCAGGCAGTGTAAGAGTCAAGATTTTAATGCTAAACTCTTTTTTTCTTGGTGTGACTTGTTGATATCATATTAAAATATACTGCCATCTTTTATTGATTTAAGTAGTTCACTCAAAAATGTAAATTGTCTGTATTTAATCATTGTCATGTCATTCTAAACCTGTAGGACTTGCAAAAGAAGTTATTTAGCAGAATGTCCAAGCTGCTCTTTTCAGTAAAAACTGGCTAACAGTCATATGGCTTTAGAGCGTGGTTGCACGGTGCTTTTTTTTTTTTTTTCCTCATTTTTGGAATTTCAAAGCCACTGTTTCCTTTCACTTTCATTGTATGGAAAGAGAAGTTCATGTTGTGTTCCACAGAATGAGGAAAGCCACATAGGTTTGGAATGAAATAATGGTGCACAAATGATGACAGATTTTTTTTCTTCTTACTATTCCTGTCGCTTTGAATATTTATTTTTGGAGAGGAACGACAGTTTCATATGGGTTAAAACAGGCCTGTGCTTGTCTGTCCTTTGGCCACAGACTGAAGAGTCCCCTCCATTTCCTACTCTTTTGCCAAGTGCCCTGCCGGGTTTCAATAGGCTGCGTGTCACGTTCACGCGGGAAAACAAGATTCCGCCAGGAAGCAGCCATATGAGAGAGAACTGTTAGCGGGACAGGGCTGTGAGTAGTCAAATGTCAAGCAGGCAGCATATGGTAGAGCTTGTTTACTCTTTCTTGAGACATTTTCAGCATTCTCTTAATTATTGATTTTATTGATCCTCTGGAATCTTTAAACATGTTGTGGAAAAGATCAGTCTAATATTTTATTTATTAATTTTTTTCCAGAAATGTTATTTTTTCCCCTGAAAAATATGGTTCAGAAAAGTTTCGCAAGCGCAGAAACCAGTTTTCTCCTCTAGCGAAAAAAAATTCTCATTCATTTATGGGTTAAGCCAATTTTATCTGGAAAAAAAAAGAGATGAAATGTTTACTGAATTATTTAATTATTTTACTGATATATATATATATATATATATATATATATATATATATATATATATATATATATATATATATATATATGTTGTGTTTCGGTCATTTTGACCCAGAGAGGATTTTCTTTTTCCTAGTTAATGCTAATTAATTTTATTGCATTGGACTAAAATTTTGCTCACACAGAGTAGAAAAATGGACTTACATTTTTAATGATAATTTTTGTACTTTTAGAGATTGTTTTTTTCTACCTTGTTGCACTTGTGGTGTTCCAGTTTAAAAATGACTGACCTACAAAAAAGTGCTTATAAATTTCTTGTTATGCTATATTATTGTCAAATATTGGATTTAAGCTTTTTGTCAACTTGTTTTCTTTCAGTTAACACATATTTTGTATGTATTTTTGAAACTGATTGATCGTAGGCCTCATTAATCTGCACTTATCCACCTTAGTTTTGGGGGACATTACCAAAATTATCCACAAATCCAAATGTGTAGATTTGGTGATAATATAGCATAATGAGAGATTTACAAGCAATTTTTTCAAAGGACGGTTGACCAGAACACCAAATCAGGTATCAGGTTTTCAGCACAGCACAAGGGCTATTAATAAATAAGAAATTTATAGGATGATTGTACTGTAGGTTATCTCTTTCTTTATTGCTTTTTTAAATGAACTGTCCAACAAACTGATTCAGATTTTCAATGCTGCTTGATAAAGAATGTATAAGAGAGCATGTTTGATTATTGCTTCTGTTTGCTTGGTTTAAAGCTGTGTGTGTGATACAGTGTAACATTAAAAATAGCAATAGCTTTTTGTCACACTATGCTGCTCATTGTTGGAAAAAAAATAGCTTGTTACTGGAAAAGCCACACTATTTAATGAGCCTGTCACACCTGGAAAACATAGTTAAAGTGATAAAAATGTGAACATCTGTCAACACAAACAGCATAAAACATCATTATATCTCATTATCATGATATTGTACATGTTTAGTATATTTTAAACAGAGTTTCAAGTTCTTCCAGGATTGGGATAAAAGACACAGAACTTTAGTTTTTGATATTTTCTTTGGGCCTAGGATTTTTCTGCTTGATGACACTGAAGTTATAGAATAATAATAGTAAGATAAAATGATTTGTGTGATATATGAAGAGTTGTTTTGAAACTGGTTACTATCAGATGAATGTACCCATAAGCTTATAACATTGACCTCAAAAGAGCAGTTAGAAATGTCTTCAGTGCCAGACATTTATTGGACTCCTGTTGCTTCTTCAAGGATATTTATCTGTATTCCATCAGACAGTACAGATATTGTCATCTTCAGATTCTGTGAGACTGGAGACCTTTTGCCAACATTTCTGGACTGACCCTATCTGTTGTTATTGCAACATTATAGGCTCTAGGGGTGAAAAACACAATGATTTTTCACATTTATACATTTATAAAATAACTAAAACTGTAATTCATGTAGCACTGGGCTTTGCTAGAGGGCTCGATGTTTCGCTCAAATGTGAGCAGCAAAGTCTCTCGATCTTAATGTGACAACTTCATTACCTTGCTCGCATGGGTGGAATCCCAGGAGTACTGGCTTAGTTTTTTTTTTTTCTTTCCTGGCTATTGAGACACTACAAATCATTGCCTAGTATAAATACATTGGATCAGCTCATAGGGAATATTGGCTATATTGTAAAGGAGCCAATTTTGTCCAAATCTGCATGTTGTAAATATATATTCATTTGAAATGACAACACTTACCACAAACAGAGCCCATATGTACTCTAAAACTATTATCTTTGTTAAATCTTATAGGAAAACGGAAAATAATTTTAGGTTTTACAGTGGTTTCTTAAGCTGTGTGCTAGCAAACTACAGCAATAATACTGTCGCCCTATATACTAAGCTTTCATCATGTATATGACATTTGATGTCATGTTGTGTTTGATATTCTATTTAGTATTATTGTCATTATTAATACTTTTACTATAACCATTAGCACAAAAACACTGTTTTCATGATTTACTTTGACCCAAACATAGGCTGAGGTCCACTTTTATGTCCTTTTTCTCTCATGTTTTGTGCCAAAGATCAGAGCAGAAGCTTCAATCACAGAAGATGAGAGTGACTCAGATTATTGTAATTCATCTTAGTGCTCTTGGGATGATGGCTTTTTTTTTTTTTTTTTTTAATAGAACAACAGTTTGGTCACATCAAGGCAGTCTATCCATTTTAAAATCTTGATTTTGTTTACCAAAAAAAAAGAAAAAACAAAACAAAACAACAACAACAAAAAAAAAAAACATATTGAGATACTTGTTTTCTCTCTCAGAGGCAAAAAGTTTACATCAAGAGGGTTGCAAAATCTGTCTTTGCATTGCAATTGGGTTTCGTTGAGGTGGGTAGTTGCTTAGCTACAAAAGCCAGAGATTGTCACAGTGCTATAATAGTTTTGACAGAGTGCCAAAAGCATCACATTTTTTGTCAGCGTGCAAACAGTTAGCAAATAAAAGTTGAGTTATTGTCAACAAGTGGACCTAATTAAGTTTAACCGTATAGCACATTATAACCTAGCATGTTTTAGGTTTCTAATACTTTATTGTAGAATTTGTAAGTGTAGAAGCTCACAACGGCTGTTAAACATTTACGTTTGTGTCATTTTTGAAAATGAAAATGTACTTACTCTCAGGCCATCCAAGATGTAGAAGAGTTTGTTTTTTCATCAGAACAGATTTGGAGAAATTTAGCATTAATAAAACGTACGGAGCTCTACTCAAGTGCGACAAGGTTCATGAGCACGTCACGTGACTCTCCGGGTGAGTAAATTTTCAATTTTGGGAGCACTATTCCTTTAAATATTATTGTAGGTCATTTGTACTTTTGTATACAATCGAAAAAAAAAATTAATAAAATCTTTTATAAATTACATTCTGTACCTTAATAACAAAATAGATTTGAGTAACTTTCTTTCTCTGGCTTCTTGCACACATATCAAGATGTTCTCTTCAAAGCTGTCACAATTATATATTTTAGTCCATGTATTTTTTAAAAATATTTTTACTGAACTAACAAGCCAGTCTCATTGTTTTAATTAACTTCCGATTATGGTCATTTGTCCTTGTGAAGAGGCGTTTCAATAAGTCACCACAACAGATGTCATAATATCAGCAGCCAAAACAGAGCTCTTGTCCTGAAGCAATGCGTTTTATGATGAGCGAAATTGGCTTGAGTGTCTGAGTAGTGGTGTGGAAGTAATTGCACTTGTTCATGATAAGAACTGACTCACAGGTTTCGGGGTTTGTCTCTGGACTGGGTCATTATGTCCCAACCCCATTTTCCCTCTCTCCTGTCCACCTCTTGTCCTGTAAATAAAAGTTAAAAATGGCCAGTTTACTTTACTTTTGAAAGACATTTACTTTAGTGTGAACACCATCAACAGTCACTATATAAATAACATAAAGTTTTACAGTACCTGTACAAAGTCATTGAGAAATTTAGGACATTGGGAAATCTCGGAAATCTGGGTTGCTCTGCAAAGTTTGAGCAAATGTCCAACAGTATGTCTCTTGATTTCATCTGAAGCTCATTTCTGAAGCTTATAAAAATGTACTTTTTTATACTTACTGTATCAGTCAAAAGTTTGGAATCATTAAGGTTTTTATTAAAGTATCTTATGTAAAAAACAGTAATATTGTAAAATATTATTACAATTTAGATGTTTTCTATTTTAATATATATTAAAATGTAATTTATTTTTGTCATCTCAAAGCTGAATTTTCAGCATCATTACTCCAGTCTTCAGTGTCACATGATCCTTCAGAAATCATTCTAATTTGCTGATTTTCTGCTCAAGAAATATTTATTGTTATTATCAATGTTGAATACAGTTGTGCTGCTAAATATTTTTTTGTGGAAAATGTGATACGATGTTTGGGGTAAGATTTTTTAAAAAAAGTTCTTTGTCGTAATTTACATGAGGTGTAAATTAAATGTGGAAACTTTTTAGTCTTCACTCAAGTACGTTTTTGGTTACATACTTTGATGTTTAATTCAATAACATTTTAACACAGTGTCCATACTTTCACTTAAATATAATTTCTCTATACTTTTTACACACCTGCTTTTGTCACATATTAACAGATGTATTTTGTGTGAAATATCCAGTTACACAAAGCTTGTATTTACTAAAATGCAGCACAGGTGTGACATAACCTCAACCTGAATGTGCTGGAGCCTGATTCCAAAGTGTGGGATCTGGGGATAGACCCAGCTGGTGTGTTCTGTGTGTGTGTGTGTGTGTGTGTGTGTGGAGCAGACAGGCATGATAACGTCTTCAGTGCTCCCCAGCAGCTGGCCTGAGAGCAAGCAGGACCACTGAGAGACACTGAGTAGACACACATAATTTACTCATGCAGCCACAGGGCATATAAAGCTGTGGTGTGCTGACACAGGTCTCCAGTCCTGCACTTCTGTTTGAGTGTGAGTGTCCTTAGAGATGACTTAGTTTGTCTGATTGGTAAATACTTGAAGCCCTTAATTGTTTTAAAGAACTTCATTATTACCAGTAAATGTGTGTGCTCATTTAGTTGTTTAACATTCATTTATTTATTTATTTATTTATTTATTTATTCATTCATTATTATTTTTCGTTTTTAAAGGGATTTTTCTTTTAAAAGAAGTAACTGGAAACAGTATGGAGAAAAACATAAGCGTATTAAACTAAATTTTTGCCTAACTTCAAAAAAGTATTTTGCAACGGAAATGAACACTATGGTATTAAAACACCAACAAATTTCATTCATTTTTACACAAATTATGATTATAGGAGTAGATTATTGATTAATAAAGGGATGTTATAATGCAGTTCCTTGCACAGTACTATGTTATGACCTTAGAACACTTTTACTATAGCGCATGATTTGTAAACTAATACATTTTGATGTTTGGATCACATAAACAGCTCCATATGTATGACTTCTGACATAGTAAACTTGCTCGTAAGCTCACCCGGTACACATTGCATTTGAGATAAGGGTCACTTGGGTATGAATCCTGTGCAGCACAATTTGTGATAAAAGAGCTCAAAAACCTGTAGAAGCAAACTAAAATGGCAGGTTGCTTCAGCAAATATATTCCTTTTCACATAAATTATGATAATAGCAGCAGATTATCGATTAATAAAGGCTTATTTTCATGCAGTTCCTTGCACAATACTATGTTATGACCTCAGAACACTTTTACCATAGTGCATGATTTGTGAACTAATACATTTTGATGTTTGCATCACATAAACAGCTCCATATGTATGACTTCTGACATAGTAAACTTGCTCGTAAACTCACCCGGTACACATTGCATTTGAGATGTAGATCACTCTGGTATGAGTCCTGTGCAACACAATTCATGATAAAAGAGCTCAGAAACTTGTAGAAGCAAACTAAAATGGCAAATTGCTTCAGCAAATATATTCCTTTTCACACAAATTAAAGCTAAAATGATGCTTCTGTAAAATGCTTCTGCAAATGTGTTATTATCTCACATTTGCTTTTGTTAACATGATTCGTTAGGTTTAGGGTACAGTTTACTACTGTTGTGAGCATGTTACCCATTGGATCACATTGTTTCAAAGTCACATCTTACAACCAAGCATTTTTTTTTAATTTTGTGTAAAAAAAATTGCATCATTCCTTTTTTTTTTTTTTTTTTTTTTTTTGAGATTACTGAGAAACATGAGATAATATCTGTGTTACTAGCTCATTTCAACATCTCTCTGTTCTGTAATGAGAAACGCTCTGGTATAGTTGTTGGAATCCTACTGTAAATCAAAGCTACAATGCCACTGACATACAGTACCAGATCCTGTGTGTTGCTTAGCAACCGGTTACAGCTCTTAGAGGAAGGATCCCCATGTCCAAAAAAAGACAGTGAGAGCGGTTCCTTGATCTCCCTCTGTGGGTGTTTACATGCAGCATGTATTATACATGCTGATCAAGGCTTCTCTCTCCATCCTCACACAACAAACGCTTTCGCTCCATTGTGGCCCTTGTGTGGGAGGGGCAGATTCAAGGCCCCTGGTGGGACTGAGGTTACATCACTGAAACAGCTATTAGTAAAGATAAATGGGTGCATCTTCAAGAAGCCCCTGATTTGTGGAACGACCCACATTTGAGGGAGCTTTAAATATTTCAAAGACAATTTATTGTCAAAAACACAGGCAGTTATGAAATATTTTATTCAAGCACAGAAAAAAAATGTAGATTTTGCTTTTTAATATGCTGTTCCATCAAACTCTTTATTAAAAATCACTGCACTATATTAAAATATACAACAAGACAGTGTTTTGGTGTTTATTCAAACACTCTTTTCAGTTGTAAAAAAAAAAAAAAAAAAACACAGGAAATGTTCAATATTATATATAAATAGTATTAGAGCCTTTTATTACAGCTATTTTGAATGTTATTTATCACTTGAGCTATTTAACACATTTGTACATCACTACTGCTATTGTTTTAATCCATAATTGTGTTCTTAGATATCATTTGATGCTGTTATTAAGATCTTATTTGAATTGATAAAAAAAAAAACATGAATATGATACATGATACAGTTGACACATTATAATCTTCCCAATCAACAAACAAACCCCTATCCATATAGTAAACAAATTAATAATATTGTCTACATGATATGAACAATATTTAGCGCTTATAAATGAATATAGAGAGTTGAATTACTACTAAGAATATGTTTTAATTATTGGTTATTTATGTGGAAATTTATTTACTTTTATTTATATTAAATAAATTAAACTGTTTTATAATTTAAAAAATAAATTGGGTGCTATATGTTTGGGTTAGGAATTAAATTTTTAGAAAAGTTAAAATTTTTAATAAAAACTTTACATTTAACACTTTAGATTTCTACTTTGAATAAATGCTGTTCTTTTGAATTTTCTGTTCATTAAAGAATCTTGAAAAAAAAAATATCACCAAAAATATTAAGCAGCACAACTGTTAACTATCTTTATAATAATAATAAATGTTTCTTGACCAGCAAATGTCCAATTAAATTATTAGCATATTAGAATGATTTCTGAAGGATTATGTGACACTGAAGACTGGAATAATGATGCTGAAAATTCAGCTTTACCATCACAGGAATAAATTACATTAAAATAGAAAACAGTTCTTTTAAATTGTAATAATATTTCACAATATTACTATTTGAAAACTAAGAAACTGTTTTGTGGTTTTTGATGGCAACAGAATGCTTCTCTGGAACTCTTTAAGCTTGCTGAATCGTACCTCAGCAAACATTCAGCTCCTGTGGCTCTATGATTAAAAGCTTCTCTAATTAGATCAAACTGATAGCACCCTGGAGTCATTCCAAAGCACAGCCCCTTGAGAAATCTCTTGTACAGTCGTACACAAGCCAAGTGTTGGTGGTAATGCTTGAATGTGAGCACATGCTGTGATTCTGCTTAGCTCAATCCTGTTAGACTGTTATATTCAACCCGAGTATGATGAGCCCGATCAATTAAAAATGGGTCGTGTCTCATTGTTGATGCTTGATGCTGTGCTGCTCCTGGGGCGTCTTGCTAAACGAGATAAATTGCTATCTGAGTCGCACTGATCAATATGTGCTTCACAACACACCCATTGACTATCCACAGTCACGGCTGGCTCCTTGCTGTGCATGTCTATGGCTCACCGAATTCCACATTCCCTGATTTTGTTGTGTTCTTTGACCCTTGATGTGGAACATTCGGCAAGTAAACAGAATTTGATTTGATCTGGAAGAGGATGAGAGGAAATTAACAGTGAATTAGGTGTGTGATGTTTTTGATATATAGCCGATTACTCGCATTCGTGCACACATGTCCTTGCAAAGGTTTCAGGCCCTTGTCACATTCATTTTATTAATTGCTTGTACTGTAAACACTTTAATGTAATTTTATCCAAAGGGTCAATGATAAGAAAGTGTCTACAATAAAGAAAATGGTGTGAAAAAAAAAAAAAACATCTTTAAGAAATCTAGTTCTAGGTTTTTGGAAATATACTCTCTGTATGCTTGTTAGTTCCATATGGTTCAGATTTTTACTAAACAGTTTTCTAGAAAACTTAAAAAGTACACATACACATGTCCTTGCAAAGGTTTCAGGCCCTCGTCACATTCATTTTATTGCTTTACAAACAATTTAATGTAATTTTGTTCAGTGACATGAAAGAAACAAGGAAAAAAAATATTTTAAAAAATCTAGGGCTAGATTTACTAACAGCTTGCGCCAGCGCAAATCGTCTTTTGGTGTTAAAATAGTACTCTCAGGATTTACTAAAGATGCGCAGTGAAGAGTTAGTGCTGAAAAGGCGTGGACACTTGAATATGCATTTGTAGGACTTTCCCTTTCAGACTCAAAAATTTATGGGAGGAGAGTATTAAAATGAATCATGCAACATGATTTACTAATGTTTGTGCTCGACAAATTACTGGTTATTTGCGCAATTATTTAATGCCCAAAAAAAGCATTGTCAGTAAATCACACGCAGAATTTTCCCTTTTATGGAGTTGCGCTCTAATGCTAATTTGCCCTGTTTAGTAAATCTGGCTCCTAGTTTAAAACACAAGTTCTAAAGAAATGTACTGTTTGTATTTGTTATTTTCATATGTTGAAACATAAATTAGATTTTTTTAAACCATTTTCAAGAACATTTAAATTGAAAGACTAACATAGAAATTTCATGTGATCAAGTAAAAAGTGTAACATATTTTCTTTCACATTATAAATGAATGAATGAATGAATAAATAAATATCTTATAGCCAATTTTTGATAAACACCATAAATTATTAATGCATAACTATATTTCAGTTTTGCTCACTCCACATGACATTTTGCAACGTAAACTAACCTTGCCAAGTCATAAAAGTTCAAATTATCTGATATTTAAGAGAATTACCAACATCAGTATATTGTTTTCCCCCTACATATTGGTTGCACCACATGACATAATTTGATTTTGATGGAAAATGTTTTTCAAATATTAATAACAAGTTTTGTTTATATTTTTCAAAGAAATAATGATAAAAGATTATGCTAAACTACTTAAGGATTTCGTTTAAGATTTGTTTTCTTCACTATGATAGTTTACTTAGACTGACCTTTAAATGTTGTATGATACTGACATTATTTACTAGTTGCCCTACATCAGGGGTGTCAAACTCCTGGAGGGCCGGAGCCCTGCAGAGTTTAGATGTAACCCTAATTAAACACACCTGATCCAGCTAATCAAGTCCTTCAGGCTTATTTGAAAACTACATGGTTTGTGTGTTGGAGCAGGGTTGGAACAAAACTCTGCAGGGCTGCGGCCCTCCAGGAGCTGAGTTTGACACCCCTGCCCTACATGATAAAAGAGGTGTATTTAAGTCATTGCATGTATGAATTGTACTTTAGATAAATAAATAAAGATGCTGTAATGCCAGCTTTAGGTCCTTTGGGATTGCTATGTATCAGCTTTGCATGTTGTTCAGTCACAATATGGTCGAGTGGTGCGTCTTTAATCCATTCTCAAAAACTCCTCTCTGTATCTCTTTCAAAGTGATCACTGGCTTCTCTTATGTTCCCACTGAGAGTTCTGAGTGAAAGCCTTTCCTAGGCACTATCTGTGTACCTTGATGTAACTTCCAATTCCTGATAATTGAACAAATCACGCCCAATGGGACATCTCAGCACTTGGATGCTGTTGTGTACTCTTTTTCTGCATTTGCAGTTAATATCCAACTACTTTATGCCTCATTTTCACAGTTGTCCTTCACGTTCACAGCCCGAATAATGATCCCTCAGCTGTGGGGTTTTTAAACTGAAAATGTGATGGTTATTTTAATGACTCACAGGTACAGGCCATTTGCAACATAATTGTGTTCATATTACTTAGAGGTCCTGCAGCACAGCCATGGAATATCTAAACAAATATTTTGTTTTTATAACAGTTATTATGTTATGACCATCTACCATTTAGGGCTAAATAATCATTGTTAAGTCCAGTCACAGTACATGACTTCAGACTTGAAAAACAAAACATTAAAGACCCCATGAAATAGATTTCCTGTGCATAATTTCTGTTGAAACAGGAAGTCAGGGCGACACATTTCAGGGAACCTTTTACTTATTTTAAGTATCAAATAGACTTATTTAAGGTTGCACCCATGGACCATGAATATTTAACTTGCTAGTTTTAGTCAGAGGTGCAACTTACAGTATAGGGACATTTACATTCTAGTGTGCAATTAATTGGACAAATAATTGTATATGATCAATATTTCAGGAGAAAGATTATAGTGTGTTTTTCTGCTAAAAGATAATTTTGTCAACTTCTACTGGCATATGGATTAACTACTGGACTAAAATCCATAATTTCCATAGCCGTAGTTTTGATTACCTTAGAAATTTAATGCCAAAATGAAAATTTTCTAAAGATCTACTTACCCACAGGCCATCCAAAATGTAAATTTGTTTCTTGTGTTTATTCCTTGGAATGGCTTTGGGAAAATTTAGCATTACATCACTCAACAATGGATCCTCTGCAGTGAATGGGTGCCGTCAGAATGAGACTCCAAACAGCTGATAGAAACATCACAATAATCCACACAAGTAATCCACATGACTCCAGTCCATCAATTAATGTCTTGTGAAAAGCTGTGAAGTGATTAAGACTTCAAATTTAACTTCAAACCATTGAACCATTAAAATACAAGTCCTCTTTTGTAATAAAAGTAAAAAAAAAGAAAAAAAAAGAGAGAACTATACACAGATCAAGCACCGTTTACAAGCGAAAACAGTCCAAAACAGCTCTAAACAAATATGTGGGTGGATTTTGATGTGTGAGGAAAACAGGGGATAGACTTTTTCACTGGAAGAAGCGTTATTATGGATTATGGACTGGTATTTTTGGCCAGAAGTGACAGTTTGAAGTTAAAAACCTCTTAATTATTATAGAAAATTAGAATTATTATATAAAATTATTGGATTTGTTTATTACAAACAAAGATTTTTGCTTCACAGGATGTTAATTGATGGACTGGAGGTGAATTTCTTGTGGATTATTGTGATGTTTTTATCAGCTGTTTGGACTCTCATTCTGACGGCACCCATTCACTGCAGAGGATCCATTTGTGAGCAAGTAATGTAATGCTACACTTCTCCAAATCTGTTCTGATCTGCTCTTTTCTTTTTTCTGTTATTTTATCTGACCAACAACACAAAGTGATAGTTTTTTAAGTATGAGTTAGCATCAGGTTCACCATGCAGTAATATTATAATTATTAAATTATCTTGTGTCCTCCACATAATATTTTAGGTTTCGTCTGGGACAGAGGATGTTCCTTAGATATTCATCTACAGCAATCCCACTGATCTGCCACTTAACATCATACTGAGCAAAACCCAACACAACGGTAGATCTACAATATTAGCCTAATATCACTTCACACATAGGCTTATCGCTGTGTTAGCTGTAGTGGGTGACTTACTATCCAACAAGCTACAGTATTAAACAAGCTACCAAACAAGCTAGGTAACGTTACAATCGCTAACATAGTAGACTCATGGAAAAATGCATCAGTTTTTTTTTTTTTTTCCCATGACTAATTTATTAATGACTCAGCAACACAAGAATCATTTCATCCAATGGTTAAAGTGAATAAAATAGCCTTGACAGCCTACTTACACATAACTACTGAATAACTTTGTTCTCTCCCACCAGACTTGTGTGTGTAGGTGAGGTAAAGGGGAAAGCAGGCAGCAGACCAAAGCACTGTGAGGCTAGGGAGGGGGATTCAAAATGTTTCTAAACTTAAAATGCATTTTTTTGCCCTGTTTGCATTTGTAAGGTTTTACTACTTACACAATTATTTTAAGTAAATATAATTATGTTATTTACAATACACAGCATGGTTTTTAATTTCCACCTATGAATTAAGCTACCAAAACCATTCAGATGTAATGCAATGTAGTGTGTTCAGATGTTTTGATGCATGGTGAGTATCTCAAGGTCATTCAGTATACTTGACTCAAAGATGTTGCAGCAGTGTCCACCCTATAGATTAGGGTAGTGATGTGGATTGTCTTATCATTCAGTGGTATTTGTAACATAAACCAGTATCAGTATCAGTCATCGCAGTATCAGTTATCGCTTACCCATGCCAGATGCCTATTATGTTCACAAACATCAATCCCACGAAATTTGAGAATCTTTGTATAAAAAAGAGCAAAGCTTCCCTTCTGCAATGCAAAAGTTCTCAAACCTGAAATAAAGAAATCCAGGGAGATTAGATTATATTTAGTATTATTATATTATTAATCTCTAATGATAGTTGACTGCACCTTCCCTGTAGGCATGAGTTCATGGGTTTTAAGGACAGTCCTATAATGTATCCTTGTAATATAATAATTTTATATTCATATCACTGGACAAAAAGTGTAGGTATTTGTGTAGGAATAAACTGTTTTTGTTAATCATAAAATTCTATATTTTTGACAAGATTTATTTAAATCAGTTGCCTTAATGAACCTACTCACTAAAATGTACTGGACTTCAAAATAGGAGAGAGGACATTCTAGAAATGTACTTAACTATTATCTCGGTTTTCTTGGCTGTAAAGCTGCAATTGCAATACAGTCTGGGGGAAAAATAGGGAAGTAGCCATTTGTGATGCTATATCACTAATTAGCTTGTTACGGGAAAGAAAACCACTGAGCTACTGTCATGCCGCTGAAAAATCTTGTTATTAGCATTGCCACTTTTAGTTCGTTTCTCCCCAACACTGGTGACCATGGAGTGAAATTTCTACAATATATTCAGTCAGAAAGTCAGAAACAAAGGTCCTCACATTTCCCATTTATGTGTATGATTCTCTTATACAGTATATTCAGTCTTATATCTCTTTATATATTCTGTGGATTTGTAAATAATTTTTAAAGGCCCTGTATAAATAAAACATTTTATAATAATAATAATAATAATAATAATAATAATAATAATAATAATAATAATAGTTTCTTAATTTTTCCTTGAGTTTTTAGAAATGCCCTATATAAATAATGCTTGAAAAATTAGCTATGTTTTTGTTTTCATTTTTATTGTCATCATCATTTATAATAAAAAAATAATAATACTAGCAGTAGTAATAATTTTAATAATGATGATAATAATGATAGTGTTAATATATGACAAAATTATTATTATTATTATTATTATTATTATTAATAATAATAATATTTTATATATTTAAAAAAAACTCAAGGTCAGTTGACAAATGATGATGATGATGATGATGAGTAATTTGTAAACTGACCTTGAGTTTTTAGAAAGTAAAAGTAAAAAATACTATTGTTGTTGTTGTTAATAATAATAATAATAATAATAATAATAATAATAATAATAATAATAATAATAATAATAATAATAATAGGTTGTTAATTGACTTTGAGTTTTTAGGAAGGCCCTATATAAATAACACTTAAAAATTAACTGTGTGTTTGTTTTCATTTTTACTATCATAATTTATAATAATAAAAATAATAATACTAGCAGTAGTAATAATATTAATAATGATGATAATAATGATAGTATTAATAATATTATAACAACAACAACAATAGTAGCAGTAGTAGTAGTAGCAATAATAATA
Source organism: Spinibarbus caldwelli (assembly GCA_039654775.1). NCBI lineage: Eukaryota > Metazoa > Chordata > Actinopteri > Cypriniformes > Cyprinidae > Spinibarbus > Spinibarbus caldwelli. The sequence goes on along the minus strand of CM077241.1, from coordinate 7,724,840 downwards.
ATAATAATAATAATAATTATAATAATAATAATAATAATAATAATATTTATAAAAATACTCAAGGTCAGTTGACAGATGATGATGATGATGATGATGATTAATATTATTGAGTAATTTGTAAATTGACCTTGAGTTTTTAGAAAGGCTGTAAATAAATATAATGTTAAAAATGTTGTATAATAATAATAATAATAATAATAATAATAATAATAGTCAACTTTCAGCACTGCAGCTGTAATTTCACTATACCTTTGGATTATTTGGGGTAATCAGTCAGTGTAAATGTTCTTAAAATCCATCATTGTCAATGTTTCTGTGCTTAAAACGTCTAGTGGTCTCATTTGAACTCAAACCTGTGTGCTGCTCTTATTGGAATGACAGTCTGTGGAAAGCATTCAGCTATTTCGAGCTGTCTTGGCCTCACAGGTGGAACTGAACATGACGGAACATTCTAATGAACTGCATGAAGCTGCTTTCAGATCTCAGGGGTGGAATCTCATTTTCCAGCAACTGTATCTGTTGCTTGATAAGAAAATGTCAGTTTCATATCATCAGAAGAACATTGCCCTGCGGGAGGCAGAAGAGAGAAACACTCTGGGCCATTAGAGTCGAAGTGTCTCTTTGCAGCGCTGCCTCCACAAGATCATATCTGTTTCTCAGGACTCAAGTGAACTCAGGGGAAATAAGGCACACATTCATTTAAATGGGTAAATAGTTGAGTGCATTCCATGATGTTGTAGTCTAAACCATCACACATAATAGGCCGTAGGTCTGGGTAAATTATTTGTATGTTACAGTGGCTCCATGTTAAAAAAGCTTTTAGTCATTCAAAGGAGAAATACTTCATTTGACCAACACTTCATATTAGCAGTGATGGGGGTAACGCTTTACAAGTAACGTGAGTTACGTAATCAGATTACTTTTAAGTAACGCATTGCTTTTTAATTTACGAGAAAATATCTGAGTTACTTTTTCAAATAAGTAACGCCAGTTACTTTGTTTTCCCATTTATTGACTAACACCTCTGCTGTCCCCATGTTGAGAGAAATCGGGAGTGTGAAAGGGCTTTTCACATTTGCCAAAAATAAAGGTTTTATATTAAAAACAAACAAGCAAGCCCAGCCCAGATGAGGAAAAGTAATGCAAAAATAAAGTACTGAACTACTTCTCGTAAAAAGTAACTAAGTAACGTAATTAGTTGCTTTTTTAGGGAGTGCTTGCATTACTTTTGAAAGTAAATTTCCCAGTATATTTCTCAGTACAGTACAATCAATCAATCAATAAATAATAAATAAATGTTATGTAATTTATTTTTTATACTACATAATAATATAATATTACATAATGTAATAATACTACATAATAATATAATACTACATAATATTATAATATTAATAAATATTGTTAAAATCAAGTCACAATAAAATCTTATATATTTATTTACACTGCTTAATTTTTTTTTATTAGTATGTTATTTGGCTACTAATATTCAGTCACCTTTTCAGACCATTACTTAGCAAATCTACAGCAGTTATCATTAAAGGATGTGCACCTTTAATCTGAGCTGATGGCTTGCTAAACACCATCATTGCAAGTCATTTATGCATTTTGCATATGTTTTAAAGCCACATACTGTTTATTCAAGGTGTAGCCTATGTATTATGAGTTCACGCATTCCCAAAATTGGGTTCAAACCCATGACCTTTGTGTTAATAGCTCCATTTGCTACTGTATGAGCTAAAGGAACCTTTCAAAGCATTTTTGTTTGTATATGACTGAAACTGTTGATGTATGAGCTGTTTTATCTGCAATTAGTTCTTTCATAGCCACCCGTTTGAGCCATTCATGCAGGTGCAGAGATGTTTTAATTGAATTACGGGAGTGTGCTTTCTCTTTTCAGAATGTTTTACAGTTCAAAAAGATCTGAAGTGCAATGAAGAGACTCTTATTAGAACGTGTTCATTTTCTAGAACCACCAACTGATTCACTAGAACGAATCAGACTTTTAAAAGTTACTAACGAAGTCCATTTAGGACAGATTCGCTGGAATGAATTGGAATTTCCCAAACTACATACTGTTATGAGAGAAAGAGATCAATTATGCTGATACCTATACTCATTATTTATTGAATGGATATAAAAATAATGTTTATAAAAATTAATAAATAAATACACTTTAAGGCATGTTACATCCACATAACACATAATGGCCATTATTAACAAATTTATTACAAAAGTGTTCATAAAAATTAATAAATAAATACACTTTAAGGCATGTTACATCCACATAACACATAATGGCCATTATTAACAAATTTATTACAAAAGCAAATATGAGCACAATTAAATACAAATATTTGTACAGAAATACAAAAATATTGTCATTAAATAATAAAATAATTTATTGTAACATAAATATGAATAAAATACATTTAAATACAAACAACATAAAACATGCACATTTGCACTTTCTTAAATATTTTTTAATCTTCTTAAACAGTCATGCGACAGCTAAATATATCAGGGGTGTTTTGACACAAACATTAAAACGAAAGTGATGAAAGCATTTTAAAGTGATGCAGAAACCATTTTGTTTAAATACAGTTTTAATATTGATATTTTTTAAAGCAATCGATATCAAATAAGTAGCATGAGATTATCAATATTTCAATACTGTAGTATTGATGTGACCATCCCTAATGATGACATGCTTGAGCAAAGCATGCTTCTGAAAACATCACAAGCATCACATGCAGAGTTTGCGCAGTAGACAAAACTGTGCTGCTCATTCACTGAGAGACTTTTCATATTCACATACACTAGTCCATATCATGATTTGAAGTGTACAGCCCTTCTTTTGATTTATTCCAAATTGCTAAATTCTGCGACATTCTCAGTTGTACAAAAAAAGAGTTGAATGTTGTATACCTCAAAGCTGCTTATACCTGCATGTGGTTGTCAGAGTGTCACTGTCTTAGTGATTTGTGTGTTGGATGTTAATGACGGCACACACAGAATCTTAAACTTTGGTTAATTTCCTTGTCAACGTCATTTGGCTAAAACCCACAAATCACAAGACTGCTGTTGTTATCATGGAGGAAATAATCACTCTTAAAGTGAGACAAAAGTGCTCACTGTGTACGAATTATCTGCATGGATGAATAAATAAAAGATATTAATTTAGCTTCATATAGACAGTGCAATTTATTAACACTTGAGCACATTCAAGTCTTTAAAAACTGTACTTTAAAATCACCTAACTATTTAGAAAAGCCACCTGTTCCATAGAATGACCTCTAACAGAGGACAGCGGAGAAACTTTTCTGACTAGACATTGTGAGTTTTTCACAGTGTGCCATATGTGTGCACCCCGTAAAGTTCTGCTGGGATATGAGTGTTATTATATTACTGGGACTGTCCTGCTTACTCACTTGGTTACGTTTTTTTTGTTTTTGTTTCATCCAGCATGAGAGAAGTGCTCATAATTGGGCCTTGTGTCACTATGAAATCAAAATAGACTATTCTTATATTTTATTGAATATTACAGTGTCTAGAGAAATTAGCAAATGACAATGATCCAATCAATTCTCAATGGACAAAATAAAGCCCTGTACGCTTTTCTTGTTCGAGAAGCCATTGCACTCAGGTATATGTTATAATAGAGAAGAAAATACAATTATATTTTCCGTTTCATGATGACTTTAAAGCCCTACACTTTTGTAGTAATTTAAGTTCACTTAATTTTTAATGTTTCTATCACCAGTTGTACATGAGCTTTTTAATATGGCCCCTTTAAAGTGGTCATGGCATGGATTTTTTTTTTTTTTTTCAGATTTGAATGTGTTCCTTGAGGTTTGCTTATAATGTTAATAAAGCTTTTCTTTTTTTGCACCAAAAATAGTCAGATATTTACAAAAAAAAAAATATATATATATATATATATATATATTATTTTTTAACCCTCATTCTGACCTTCTGTCTGAAATGATCCATTTTAAGGGTGGCTCCTTTAAGGAATGTCAGTAAACAGCCAGTGTTGTGATTGGCTAATATCACTGCATAGGAAAAAGTATCAGTTCTTCCTCACTAGTTTTGAAAACATTATCCATATAAATAATGTTGTGATTTACAGACAAATTATTGTGAAATAGGTTATGGTTTGCCATGTAGTTGCTGTCAGATACAATGCAGTTGGCTGTTTCATCGTTCAACAAAAGTTTCTTTGCTAAATCTCCATTAGACTTGCTTTATTTACAAAACAATCTAAAATAATATCCACTTGGTCCTGATGCTGGGGTCTTTCTGAAGTCTGAACAGAGACATACAGTAAATGCGCTGATGAAACTGGAAGCATCAAAGCAAATATTCCTTTATTCTTCCATTTGTCCTGTTGTCGGGAGATGCTCAAGCACATATTTGCCACTTTTGGAGCTTGGTTACATTTTTTTTTTTTTTTTTTACAATTCTGTTTGGTGAGACTAGTGACACACTTCACCTTTAAAATATATTTTAAAAGATTCAAAAAGATAAAATGACTCCAAATCCTCAGCACATGGTTTTAAGTTGATATGCAAATTAAAATATTTTTAATATTATTTAATATTAAAATATTGTTAAATATTGTTATATGGTATTTTTGATGTGTGATTCACAGATGATGTCGTTCTCAGCCTCTTTGAAGAGAAACTAGGTGTCAGTTTAGATGAGAAAAAAAGAGATTTTATAGTTCCCATAGAAACAATATCCTTTAAATACTCCCAGTATTACTAATCTGATGGACTGAGTGAACCTTGCAAGAAAAGACAGAAACATCTTCAGTTAACATTTATCTCAGGTTTTTATTAAAGCAGTGTGTTCATTATTTTTGTTTACTTATGTATGTGTAAAATCTCCACATATTCAAAGGTTAATTTAGCCCAGTGGCAGCAGCTGTTATCCTGAACTCCCCAATGATTCCATTTCCATTTAGTATTATTGGATATATTTCTTTTGCGTCACATGCTAAAGAAACAGGGTTTGCCTTGAATTAGAGAGGAGGCATTCACTTTTTTCCCTCTTGTAATTATGAAAATTTAGGCAACTGTTCAACATTTAGCTTTATGGCAGTATGCAGTAGTTTCCATGGTGATATAATGGCATGTTCAACTTGATAAGGACAGCTGAAATGTCAGTTTACAGCCTTCTTTATATTTATTATATCTTTAAGTTATTCTTTTTCTTCATTTGCATTTAAAAGTTCACTGATTTTAGAGAAATGGAAGACAACTTTACCTACCATTAGTTTTTAAAGTAGTCTTATTTCATTGAAAAACCAGTGAACTTAAACCAAATGAGTTCATATAGCTCATTTATAGATATACAATTTATAGTACTTACAGAAAAAAGTTACAATACATGAACTCAAAATATGATTGTATTAAGGTGAACTTTTGTATAATGAGAATAAATGTTAAAATTAAGTATCATTTGAGGATGGGCTGAATTTTAAGGCTGTATTTACTGCATGTTGCTTGTATACTGTGCAGTACATGTAAGTATGTAATAGTGGTCACTTTGCTAGTTGCATCAGCACATACACATGTGCAATTGCTAGCTACCAGATAACCGTAAACAATATAATGCTATATTATATGTTTATGCAATCAAATGGTATAGGTTTGTTCAGTCAACATTTTAGTTAACTTAATTTTCGACGGTAACTTAAAGATTTGATGTAACGGATTACTTCAAAATTGATTACCTCAAAAAAGAGTTATGGCAATAAAATAAAATAAAATAAAATAAAATAAAATAAAATAAAATAATAATAAAAATAAATAAATAAATAAATAAATAAATAAATAAATAAATAAATAAATTAATTAATTAATTAATTAATTAATTAATTAAATAAAAGTTTAGTAAATCTGACCCATGATATGCAAAATATGGTTATTTTGTATAACAACCATTTTAACATATTATGTTTGTCAATAGTTAATATTCATTTCATATATTATCATTATTTTAATTAATTGATTACTTGAATGATTGATTACAGTCTGCAGTCCTAGTGCTTAAGAACCAGATATTTTTGTTTCTGTGACAATGTAATTATTTAGCTGTTGTTTTGTCACACATTAGTGTCTTAAAAAGTTGTTACATAAAAACCACAATTAAGACTTAATGTGTGTAATAATTCATATTCTGGAGAATAAACTAGACCTCCTAGACAAACTTCTGATGGTAAATTTTCCACTGAGATAAAAATTGTTAGAAGATTATTGCGGCTTAAATTTTACAAGCAAGCAGCATCATTCTTGCAAAGTGTTACGCTTGCAATTTAATCCATGTATTATGTTGCAGCCGAATGGCCAATAACTCATTTTTGTTTACTTGTCAAAACCAAATTTTACTTACTCAACAAGTGTCAGTTTTGGCCCTTGTGTACTGTATATCTACAGCTTTTGAAGTGTATTATTCCTAAAAAGCCTTTTATTGCTATTTTCTACCAAATTATTGCTTGAAACTGCTTTCTATTTAGTAATATAATGGAAAGTGTTCAGTTCATGATGAATAAGGGCCACACATTTGGACAGCTGAGCATTTTTTCAACCTAAAAACGGTTGCTTATTCAGACTGGATTTGCATAATATAAAATATGTTCTTAATGACAGTGAACCCCTATAATCTGACGAGTTTATGAGTTTTCACCGTCTAGTCATTTTCGTGATTTTTCATTTCGACCTTTTTCTTTTCTCTCCTCTCTGTCTGCTATGAAGTGAGGAGCTGTTTATTGGGTGAGGCGTTCGCTAGCAGGGGCTGATGGGTCCTGCCATCAGAGCGCCACCGTCCTGTGTGTGCGAGGGCAGCAGTGGGCGTGAGTGGGAGACTGGATCAAAGGTGAGCTCCTGCTCAGGCATCCAGCACAACTCTTTTCTCTGGCGTTCGCTTCCTTCAGTTTTATGTAACAGTTTACTGGGACCAAACACAAAGAACTGACTTAATTCTCTCTCAGACGTTGATTTGTCTGAGTATAAGCGAAAGCCAGCTGTCTTTTCTCTTTTAGGTGTTGGGTTAGATTACCGTCATTTCGGTGAAGAGGAGCTTAGTGCCTGAAACCTCTTGTCCATCTTGTTGAAAGTTAGAGTTGAGCTCTCCTGCGCTTACTCCATTAGCTGTTTGCCAATAGCACAGTGCAACACCAAGATTTACACTACTGGCAGGTGATTTCAAGGGACCTCAGTTACCCCGTGATATTTTTAGCAGCGCGACTCACGTGCCTGTGGATTGTTGCCTGTTACTCTGCTCTCGTCTTCGGTGATCTTTTGTTTTGCATGAGATTTGGTGTGGAGGTGGAAAGACTTGATAATGCCGAGTTATGCAACTGCCATTGGAGAAGATACAAGTGCAGCTTTCCTTAAGTAAATGCACTTCATTTTCTATCTCATCTGTAGGGCGCTTGGGTGAATTGCTCCGTTTTGTTCTCCGGGGTCATTCCTGTTATTTAGTGCCTTTTGAACTCTGTAACTTCTAAAAAATTAATATGATTGTGTTGTAATTTAAGAACGTGTTATAAAAAGGTATTTTTCTGAGTGTTCTGGAAAATGTTCTAGCTCAGGCACCTTATTAATTATAACGTGTTCATTTTTAAGCAATTTCAAAAAATTGAAGAGGATGGAAATAAAGAGCTGGAGTTATTATTCCATTTTTGAGAGTTAGTTTAAATGAGAGTTGAAGTTAATGTTGAAAATGTTTAACCTTTCTGTTAAAAATAAGTTTTTAACCTTCTGATTTCTGTAATTTTGTCAGAGAAAATTGAATATCTGAGAACAGTAGTTCTTAGTCTTTTTAACACCATTGTCCACAACAAAATTTAAACGCCCCATGACTTTTCCAGAGGTTTGTGATTTATTGGATAAGAATTAAAGGATAATAATAAAGGATAAGGATCAATTAGAACAGTGTTTCCTGTAATAGCTATGCAAACATTTAAATTACAAAAACAGTATCATAACTAAGGATTTTGTGGTTGCTGTGCTTTAAAATTTAATCATTATAATCTTAATTCAAGTGATGAAGGATTTTGAAAGTCTGACAGTAATCAGTGTTGAGTCCTACTGTAAGGTAAACCTTGCCTGGTTTAAATGTTTCAAAATGATTAACAATTAAAAACGTTCACTCAAAATTTAGAAAACTAATCAAAGTAATCAAATGTAATCAGTTACATTACTGTAATAAAATAATTGAAATAGTTACATAATTCATAGAAAGAGAGAACTTTACTTAGAGGACTGTAGATTACATAACAGCCTGTATTAGTGTCAGTGTACTAAAAATTCTTCTTAAATGCCACGTTCTGTGTCATCATTGACACATATCTTTTTTTTCCCCCTAGAATTGCATAATTCAAAATATCTCTGGCTGTTCAGGTACTGACCCTGAATGTGTCATTGTGCGTAATTGTGTGTCAGGAAGATGCTACACGTGAGACCACACGGTTATCTTTCTTTGACTCATTTAGTTGCCACGGCAACCACATGTTCTTTATCATTTTCTGTAGCGATGTGTTGTAAAAATAGAGAAACAGTAGAGGAAATGTTGGGAATGTTGCATATTTAAACCTCGCTGGGTTCGTTCGGTGGATTCCGGTGGGCTGCTTTGACTTGGAGGCTCAATAATAATTTTACAGCAAGATCTATTTACTGTACCCTTAAGTCATCGGGCTTATGAGCTCGTTATCATACAGACATCTAGTATTAAGATCTGAAGTATACAGATGTATAAATTGTAGTAATTCGTATTTGAAATCAAGTGACGGTTGTGAACAGCAGTCCTGCTGTGAATTACTGTCATCCCTGAGTAACAAACTCTAAAATCTGCTTTTCATGGTCAGAGTTCTCAGCAATGGTTACCATGACAACTCTGTGTTATATCTCATTCTCTTTGATACACTGCAATGGATTATGGGCCCTGGGCATTATGTAAGAGGAGATTTAACGCTAAAGGTGTTTCCTGCTCTGATTTCTCCTCTGGCACATTAGCATCTTTGCTTTAATATGTCATTTACTGATATTAAGCTGTTATCCCAGATGATCAGAACACATGGTTTGGATGATGCTACATTAGACTGGCTGTTTGTATATCTCTTACACACTGAAAAAAAAACAAAAACCAAAATGACTTGATTTATTTAAAGTGCATTTTAATTGCTGTTGTTGCTTTAAATAAGAGGTTGTGAAGTTGTGATTCTTCTTGTAGCAGGTTGGTTTGGTTCATGTCCTATAATGCTTTAACAAAGGCTTTTATTATAACCCCTATGGGAAAAATGAATGGGAAAAATATTTCTGGAACCAGCACCACTGAAAAAGTTGGTGGGCACTAAAGCACTCTATAGCCAATTTAACTTTTGCTTACAGTGAAATGAAGGTGTTTATTTAAAGGGGTCATGAACTGAGAAATCAAAATTCCCTTCATCTTTTGACATTTAAGAGGTCATCGTACTATAAAAACATCCTGTAAGTTTCAGAACTCTCTCATTAGTCTAAAAACAGCTTATATTGAAAGCCAGTCTGCCAAAACGACAGCTTTTGGAATTTGCCACTTTATGACATAATACTGCTTCTACATCACTGCCTGATTAGCCCCGCCCACCGATTCTACAGAACTGCCTGTTTAGCCCCGCCCATCGATTCACACATACAGTGTAAATAACGAGAGAGGCAAATGTAGGTCTACGCAGAAAACCACATGATAAAGGTGGCTCTGAATACAACAAGACGCTGTGCAGTGGCAAGTTGTGGAAAAACAGTGCTTGCATTGCCTTCCTTCTGATCCCAACGTTAGGAAAGAGTAGATGAACTTTGAAGTGCCAGACTGCATCAGTAGGAACTTGGTCCTTTGTTCGCTTCATTTTACCAAGGATTTGTTTACAAATAAAGCACAATTCAACGCAGGATTTTCATAAAGATTGAAACTAAAAGACGATGCTGTACCGACTGTATTGGATCTGACAGTAATGTCGCAATACAAGTGTGAGTAACTGTCTGTTATTACAGATTGTTTGATATGAGTATTTATGTGTTTTTAACCTAAATCACAGCAGCGTCCATCTATGAGGAATGTACACTGTCAAACATACACAACTATTAGCCAATCATAGCAGTGGGCATTTACTTCTGAGTCTACAATCCGCCTCGTCTATTCAAACAGAGCGTTCTGATGAGGGGGGTTAAAAACAGGACAAAAAATAGCCTATTACTTCTAAATTATGATATTTTTTTTGATTAAAAATCTTGATAACATTATACGGGGACCTCAGAGAACAGTACAAAATCATAAAAAAGGCAGTTCATGAGCCCTTTAACAATAAGAGTATGTAACAAATGACAATATTTTATTTTTATGTTGGTCCAAAGTAACTTTTTTTTTTTCAGTGCATCCTGGTGGCTGTTCCTCAGACAAATCTTTCATACTGAATGGCTTTAGAAGTCTCCCAAAACAGACTTCAGTGTTACATTTTACTTTGAAATGAAACTGAAACAGACCAACAGAGTGTTTGGTTAAAACTGTACTGTTCGTCATAAGACTGCAGGTTTAAGCCGCAATCCATGCAAATCCATGTGAGCTATCGCCATCATGCCCTCGAACAAAGAACTTAACCTTCTGGTTGATCAAGGTGAATTTCAAGGTGTGTGCTGTAAGTTGCTTTGGATAAAAGCATCCATACTTGTAACTAAACTACAGATTTGTGCTCTTCTGGGAGTTCAAGGCATTGCTTTTTAACCCTAGAAGACCCAAATAAAGAAAAAACTTGTGAAAAAACTCTTTCACTTTTTAAATGTTGTTATGGGAGGCCTCTAATACAGAAATAAATGTGTTTTTACATTTTTGACATTTTAGTCAGTTTTTAGGGAATTGTTGTAATATTGCAACGTTGGGCTCTTTGAGTAGCAGAGTTTCTGTGATTTTACTCACTGTCAGAACAAATGTAGAGATCATCTAAAGGTTTATTTGCTGGGTGAAATGCTTCTGTAACCCCATTACAATAGTCTATATATGTATACACACTAATAATCACACAATAATGATAAAATAAGTCATATTTTTATGAAAAAAAACAATTTATTATAAAAAAATATGTTCTGATTATATTTACAAAACCTGATGAACTGAATGAAAGCTTTAAAATATTTTTCATGACTTCACTTTATTAAAACTTTCTTCTCTTGTATCACTGTCCATCTCAAAGTCACTGTTTCCATTGTGGACAGCATCAGTGATATATCATACACATATGACGAGACTGTCTTTCTTGGCTGGTGACATTCTGAAATGGAAAAAAACAAAAAAACAATGATTATTTTCCAGGCTAAAAATATCAGTGTAAATTGATCCCAAACATACTTACACATTTTAAATAATTCACCCATTCACAGAATTCACACATTCCACGGAATTCACACAATACTGTCTGATAGCTTATTGTGCCCTTTACTTATCATGCTAATAGGACTTATACCCCCCACATTCCAGAACATTATCATCTGTCCCTCATACAGCAAGCAGATATTTGGGCAAACAAGCAAAGGACCAGTTAAGTACATTTTATACACAATAATATACAGCTAGTTTAAAATATTACTACACAAATACTTTCAAATTATTGAAGAAATAAATTATTCTTCAACTTGAACTTATCAATTAATAATCATAAAATCTTGGTTGAATCTCAAAATGGTAACAAAAAAGACATTTAAAACTTGTGAATGGTCAAAAACAGTATGTTTCTATTAGTATTTTTTTCACATGGAACAAATGAGAAGTACAATTCATCCATGTAATGTGCAAGGTGCACAGGCAAATTTTGCTACACCTTTAACCCAATGTTGCAAAATTACAACACTGACATAACAAAAATCTAAAATGATCAATGCATTCAACAATACCTTAATATCTACACGATATACACTTATTAATAATAACAGAAAAAAATATATATTTTAGGCATTTTATTTACTTGAATGTAGATTTATCCAGTCCAGTAAAATAAGATGATGTGCTTCAAGGGAAGTTTGCAGGTTGTGTGAGTTTATGGCCAGGTAAATAGGCCTATTTTAAACATCTAGCATCCAATAGCATTGCAAGGCTGAAGAATAGGACCCATTAGTTGTGTAAATGTGGTCTTATTGAAGAAAAAAAACATGAGCAGCTTTATTTTAGTCAAGCTAAAACTGATGTTGTAATATTACAACAGTGGGCCTTACAGGATTAATGTTTTATGCTTGTTGAATTCAATTCTATCAGGTTTTCCAAATGTTACATCATAAATATGCAAACCCTTTTTTCTCTTGTGTTCACAATACTTTTGAAAGAATTGAAAGAAGATTCCTTTTCTGTCAACATTATTTTAACTCACAATCAAAGCTTATAAAATATAATTTATTGCAAAGAGAGAGAGAGAGATTTCCTTGCAGGATCCCATTAGTCAGACCAAGAAAGTCTATCTGAAAGACAGTTAAATATTATTACTTTTTTCCTACCACTGTGATATATTTGGACATGGTTTCATGGTAGTATAAAGTGAGGAGAGTTAACTGTTAGTATTCCCATTCATTTCAATGTCAGTGGCCTGGATGGTGCATGTAGTCCCAGAAGTACATGTTTGGAAATTAGGCATCTTTGCTCATGGGCACTTAGGTATAGATACAGTGGGTACGGAAAGTATTCAGACCCCCTTCACTTTTTTCAATTTTGTTATGTTGCAACCTGATACTACAATTGTTTAAATTCATTTTTTTTTTCTCATTAATCTACACTCTGTACCTCATAATGATGAAGTGAAAACAGAATTTTAGAAATGTCTGTAAATTTATTAAAAAGAAAAAACTGAAATATCACATTTACATAAGTATTCAGACCCTTTGCAACAACACTTGAAATTTCGCTCAGGTGCCTCCCATGTCTCTTGATCATTGCAGAGATGTTTCTACACCTTGATTGGAGTCCGCCTGTGGTATATTAAATTGATTGGACATGATTTGGAAAGGCACACACCTCTCTGTAAAAGGCCTCACAGCTGATAATGCATATCAGAGCGAAAACCAAGCCACGAGGTCAAAGGAACTGCCTGCAGAGCTCAGACACAGGATTGTATTGAGGCACAGATCTGAGGAAGGCTACAAAAAAAATTCTGCTGCACTGAAGGTTCCCAAGAGCACAGTGGCTTCCATAATTCTCAAATGGAAGAAGTTTGGCACAACCAGGACTCTTCCAAGAGCTGGTCCCCAGCCAAACTGAGCAATTGATGGAGAAGGGGCTTGTCTAGATTGGTGACCAAGAACCTGGTGGTCACTCTAGTTGAGCTCCATGATCATATATGCAGAGGGGAGAAACCTACAGAAGGACAAACATCACTGCAACACTCCACCGATCTGGGCTTTGTGGGAGTGTGGCCAAACTCAATCCTCTCCTCAGTGAAGACACATGAAAACACACTTGGAATTTGCAATAAAGCACCTAAAGGACCCTCAGACTCTGAGAAACAAGATTACCTGGTCTGATGAACCTCAATTCTAAGCATCATGTTTGAAGGAAACCGGCTCTTCTCATCACCTGCAGAGTACCATCCCAAAAGTAAAGTGTGGTGGTAGCAGCCTCATGCTGTTGGGCTGTTTTTCAGCGGCAGGGACTGAGGAACTCATCAGAGTAGAAGAAAAGCTCAATGCACCAAAATATTGAGATAGCCTTAATGAAAACCCAGTCCAGGGCATTCAAAACCTCAGACTGGGCCGAAGGTTCACCTTCTAACATGACAATGACCCTAAGCACACAGCCAAGGCAACACAGGAGTGGCTTAGGGACAACTCTGTGAATGTCCTAGAGTGACCCAGCCAGAGCCCTGACTTGAACCCTATCGAACATCTCTGAAGAGACCTGAAAAAGGCTGTCGACAGACGGTCCCCATCCAACCTGACCGAGCTTGAGAGGATTTGCAAAGAAGAATGGCAGAAATTCCCCCAATCCAGTTGTGCAAAGCTTGTTGCATCATACCCAAAAAGACTCGAGGCTGTAATTGCTGCCAAAGGTGCTTCAACTAAGTACTGAGTAAAGGGTCTGAATACTTATGTAAATGTGATATTTCAGTTTTTTCTTTTTAATAAATTTACAAACATTTCTAAAATTCTGTTTTCACTTTGTCATTATAAAGGACAGAGTGTAGAGTAATGAGAAAAAAAAAGAATTTAAACAATTGTAGTATCAGACTGCAACATAACAAAATTGAAAAAAGTGAAGGGGGTCTGAATACTTTCCGTACCCACTGTACATGCGCCTCATCATTGTAAATCTAAATTGATTGGGTGATGGCAACACAAGAACGTGCACATTCTCAAACCCTTTTACTAACAATTATCTTGAAGTGTAACATAAAAGGTAGTTAAGACACTTTTAAGAGCACTTAATTAATTTATTTATTTTTTATTTTTGTTGTTGTTGAATTTACAATATATAGATTGCTTGCAGAAAATGCTAACATTTTTACATTGTAAATAGTTTTTAGCATTTACCAGAAAGCATTTAATTGGACCATTCTAACCAGACAAAGCCAGAATACCCTGAATTGGAGATGACAGTATGGACATTACACTGTTAAGTATTGCATATAAAACATTTTTGTCATTTTTGCCATTTCTAGATATTTGCCCCTAAATGCACTTGTGAAAAAAGATTTTTTTTTCAATTGTACTGAATGTGCACTTACAGTGTGCTTCAGATCTTAAAGTAAAACTAAGAGGTTACTTAGAGTACACTTTCGTGACTATTTCTTAATACACTTAAGAACACTTTTAGTGTCACATTAAATGTTTTACTTAAAAGTACATTTTTAATCATGTTTAATAATATTTTGTCATGCTTTAAAGAAGTACACTTATTTTGATATGTTGAATAACATACTAAAGCATTTGTCAAGTACTTGATTATAATTTTATATGTAGTCTGATATTTGATATTGCAGTTAGTTAGTATATTTTAAATGTGTAACTACAAATATATTGAAAAGTTTCAACAGAAATTACATTAAAATATATATTTAGTTTAAATACTTGTCAGTACATTTGACAGTACACTTTAACCATATTTCAAAGACAACAGAAGTAATTATGAAATGATATACAGTATAAAGAAGTCAAAAATCAGTCTTAAACCAATTGCATTTAATATAAATTTGAACTATAATACATTTTCATTTAATTATATATAAAATGAATGGAATTAAGGATCTGAAAACACTGCCTTTCACACATTCTTTTAAATTATATTATTTCTGTAATAATAGCCTACTCTATTTAAAAGTAAGATAAAGTTTTTTTCACAAGAGTAGGGTGTAATAACTTGAATAAAGCAAATAAAGATGTCTGGAGCTCTTTGGAAGTTCAGACCTGACCTGATCAGTTGGTTGTATGGCTGATATTTTAGGTGGTGGGTGCCTCAGCATGGGAGATAAATACATGTGGTGTGCAGTAGCAGCATTCTCTGTGCTTCTCTGTGGTGTGTGTAGACAGATACACTTAAGACTGAGAAAGGCCTTAGGGTGACAACTTGAATCACTTATGTTAGCTGCTAGTTTAATACAGGGAAACATCACTTTTTATCCCGGACCACCACAATTTCACTCTTGTGACTTTCTCACATCTGAGGACTTGGCAATCTTTGGACACTATCACATTTTGAATATCACAAAACACCGAAGTGGATCCAACTACAATAGGCTTAATTTTAATGTCCAATGATTAAAAAAAGTTGAATAATTGGATTACATGTTATGGACCTAGAATAATAAATAACATTAAACAACAGATCTGATCCTTTGATTGGTTGAGTGGCATACCAAGAGTGCTGATATACAATGGTGATGTATGTTTCACCATTTTTATTACTACGCTTGTCAGTGCTCCAGACAGACTGTCAGTTTGTACATCAGTGGTGGCGATTTGTTCAGAACACTAATTCAATCAGGAACTAAATGAGTCATTGAACCATTCATTCAAATGATTCTTTCAAAAATGTTAATTCATTCAGAAATGAGACCAGTGACTGTCTGACTGAGTGAGTCATTGAATGATTCACTTAACTGATTTGTTCAAGAAAGTAATTCAGAAACCAAACAAGTGACTGGCTGTGTCCGAAAACAGCGTAGGTCCTTCTTTTGAGCAAGTAAAAAATATGTTCTTTATCAGGGATGTCCAATCCTGCTTCTGGATGGCCAACATCCTGCAAAGTTTAACTCTAACCATTTGTAGCACACTTGCCTGGAAGTTTGTAGTAATTCTGAAGACCTTGATTAGCTGGTTCAGGTGTGTTTAATTGGGATTGCAGCTAAACTCTGCAGAACAGTGGTTCTCCAGAAACAAGTTTGGACACCCCATTCTGTATATTATGAATGAGTGTAGTAGAGTGTGAATGTAATCCACATGTACCACATTTTCATGTTGTCATTGACATGTGACATTCTACCTTCAATTGGGTCACTTTACTGCTATTCACAGATCCAGATGATGTTTTTGCACTTCAAAATCTCAGTGGAAGTAGTAGTTTCAGGTAGCTTTTCCCTATACTGTTTAATGAATACTGTGAATTCAGACATATTACTCTTTTCACACAGACCTATGTATCAAGTTCATCCAGTGTACATATGTATATTTAAATCTAGCCACTGTCTTGATTAGTGAAACATTCAACTGATTCACTGAAAAACTATGTCCTTCTTACATAAATAACTTTTTAGACTATCCCTAAATCATTGTTAGTCCCATGTTTTTGAATTAGTAACAGAGACTTGAATTAATCTAGCAACTAGGGTTCATGAAAGGTTAAAATCACATTGTCCGCATTAGCCGAAGTGAAAGTTATTTTCTTCCCAATATCAACATTCAAATTATACAGGTTTTGAATGGCTTGAGTGTAAGTAAATGTTGACAGAGTTTTTATTTTAACCACCTTGTGTAAAGTAATGAAATCTCTGAAAAAAGAGTGAAGTTTTTGTTGTCTGAGATAAATGCCAAGTTCTGTCATGAAACTCTAGATGGTGCAGGCTGATGATATTCACAGCGTTAAACTACTTGGCACAAGCTGATTGGTTCATGTTGCATACACAGCCAATGAGCTTGCTGCTTTATATATTTAAATTTATATTTATATTTATAAAAGTTAAGACTCCTAAAAGTCTTCCTAAAATGGCTCATTCAAACACGCTACGTCTACGTCACGGTGTGGGAAGATTTGCATAACACCACCCAAACATATACCCAATGAAAGAAGGCGGAACTTTTATTCTCACTGTAGTATTGTTGTTGCAGCCGCCATGTCATGGAGACGCTGTGTGTTTTGTTGTGAAAGCTAAAGTACTTTGTTTGGCCTTCCAAATGTGTACACAACTACAAATCAGTGGTTAAGTTATATTCACAACACTGTTCCAGAACAGTACAATGCAAATATTCGAGTGTGTGCAACGCATTTTACGGAAGACTATTTCCTGAACCTGGGAGAGTAGCCTACAATGTGAACACTATGAATGGCTGTGAACACTATAAAGTGGGGCAATTCCAACGTTGCAAGGACAGTCTGGTGCTTCTGACTCACAGCCTGTAAGTATGTTTCGATATTTAAAGAATTTGCTATTCAAACGCGAGTTTTGAGCAGTGTAAAGTAGTGCTTGTTTGCCGTTTCTATGATCACAAATGCAGACATGGTGTTATGTTCACGCGGCGCAACGCGTACAAAGACCATATGAGTCATTATAATCAGTAATTATGTCCTCACTGGATGCAACAAATGCCTCGTTTATAGTGAGTTTTGTTTTAGTCTCCTCGCGCCGGGACATGGCATCACATTCACAACATGGTAAGGGGCGTAACATTTCCGTCACACACTTGAGGTATTCGGCCAATCACAACGCACTTGATAGCTGGCCAATCAGAGCACACCTCGTTTCTCAGAACGATGAGCTTTGTGAAAATCGGCGCGTTTCAGAAAGGCGGAGCATAGAGGAGCAACAATAATGGACAGTATGTGGAAAATAATGTGATTTTGAACCTCGAACCATGTAAACACACTGCATTACACCAAATACACAAAATAATGTTCTTTTTAGCAACATCATATGACCCCTTTAAATACTCACAGCACCGTTTCGGCATATGTATTGGCAATAGCAAGTTCTTGTACTTGCTTTGCAGCAGCAGCAATAATCTACAATAACAGCAATAACAGAAGCAATTCAGCAGCGTAGCAGATCTATTCCACCAAGACCAAATACTGTATATTAACATTGTCATATTCATTACCATACTAAATTCTTTTGAGAGTTATCATGATAGAAATAAAGTTATAAAGAGACTAATCTAGTAAAACTGTTCATCTTTAATGTCCTTCTCTTTATTCCAGACCAGCAGTATTCCCCCTGGTCACCATCCCGAGATTTCAATGAGGATAGTAGCCTCGCTCCACCCAGGAACATGAAGGGCTTATCAGGTGGTCGTGCACCGCACCAGATTCCCACACTGCCCCCGTGTGGACTGGCGGAGTGCGAGCATCTCCATGACCTGCACGGCATGCATGTGTCCGATCTGCGCCACTCCTACCTGCTCAGCCCCACGGAGACCTGCGCCATGGACTTCCATCACCGTCTTTCCCCCCGCAGCTCCATTCACTCCGACTGCATGATCATGTCACCCGTGGCGCTAACTTCTACTGCCCCCGCCGACCATGTCTCCAGCAGCACCTTTCCCAGAATGCACTACAGTTCGCAGTACTACGACCCAGCTGTCCGGGAAGACTGTGCAGCCATCACCACCTCAGCCACATCCGCCACCGCCGCTGCTGCAACATCTGCCTCTCACCACGGCAGCAGCAAGAGCAACCGCATCCCCGCAAACCTGCTGGACCAGTTCGAAAAACAGATTCCACTTCATCGTGATGGCTTCCACACGCTCCAGTACCAACGCACATCTGCCGCCACTGGAGGGGAGCAGCGCAGCGAGAGCCCTGGTCGTATCCGACACCTGGTGCACTCTGTCCAGAAGCTCTTCACCAAGTCCCACTCACTGGAGGGATCGTCCAAGATGAATGGCACCAAAGGTGACAGTGGAGGTGGGGGAAGCCATCACCATCATCACGGCAATCATCACTCATCCAAGCATGGCAGCAAGCGCAGTAAAAGCAAGGAGCGCAGGCACCGGTCGGGGACGGGGGGCTGGTGGAGCTCGGACGATAACCTAGACAGTGACAGCACTTACCGCACGGCCAGTGCCTTGAGCCGCCACCATCATGAGCACGTCGGCCACAGTTTCCCAGAATCCATGCACACTCACTTTGGAGACCACTCGCTCAAAACCTCCAAAAGCAACAATGACGTCAAGTGTTCGGCCTGCGAGGGCCTGTCCATGGCACCTGAGGGAAAGTTCACGAAGAGGAGTTCCTGGTCAACGCTCACCGTCAGCCAGGCCAAAGAGGCCTACCGAAAGTCCTCCCTAAACCTAGAGAAGCCCATGATGCATCAGGACCTTAAACCATCATTCCGGTCCTCACACTACCTACAGGTGAGTCATGGCTTTCTTAAACATATCCACTTCCATCCTTGAGAAGATGATATGATGGTGTCCAAAATGCTTTTCAGAAATTAACCAGTAGTTATATGATGGGAAAGATGAACAGTTGATTTAACGGTTTTACTTTTACGCGACTGTCTCTTCATGAAGAAAATTAGTATTTTTGCTGCTCAACACATCAATGGTGTTCAATGTATATCTGCTTTGATTTCGGGGTAGATTTTGACAGAAAATTCCCTTAGACATAGAATAAGTGACAAATATGTGCATTTTATTTATATTTACTCGAAAACCATTTTGAGATATCCTTCTTGTAGCTCGAACAGTAGAGCATGGCGCAAGTAATGCCAAGGTCATGATTTCAGTTCCCAGGAAAAGCAAGATTCATGAACTGGAGAATTAGAGGGATTTCTTGTCATGATGGTGGCCTTGACCAAAGCACTTTACCCCAGGTTGCTCCAGGGGATTGCTCCTGCAATAAAAGTAGTCTTTGAATAAGAAACACATGAACTGGTACTGATTTTGAGTGTCTCTAAGAAGAAACTGTCTGTTTGGTCCACTTTCTTTTACTTAAACAGATGTGTGTGGGGCAAAACGCAATTGAATCCAGTAATTGATTATCTAGTGTTATTGTTTAAGGCCTGTGGGAACCATTGATGTCTAAGAAGGGAGGATCAATACAAACAGGATCCGTGATGTAGTGTAAGACTGTGTAGTTACAGCATGTGGTAGTGAGGAACTTTTATTTGATAGATAGCTAGATGTTTGAAGTATGTTTCATCAGATAAATGCTGTGATATACATGCTGAGCATATACATGCTCAGTAATGCCAGAGGAAATAATTAGTGGAAATAATTAACTGCATTGACTTATATGTTTTTTTCTGTTTTGCCGGTAAGTGCCAGAAGAGGGACTTTTATGTTGACAGTGCAGTAGCTTTTATTTTGACAGTGCAGAAATGCCAGCAAGTTTTAACCAAAAAATCCATATCTGTCAACATAGATCTGAATTAAATCAATTGTCATACTGGAATGTAAAAGCAATTTGAGTGCATTGCATAGTGGTATGTATTATTTCACACATCGTGCTTTGTTGCATACTGCCTCTGATTCTCATTCTGAGTTATGGCATGAAGCACACATAGGTCATGCTGACTGCTACACAGTTATTCAGCTAATAAGTTCCTGACAACTAACTGACATCTTCCTCCTTGAAGGTTAATTATGGCATAAGTACTGGTGGTCTCCTTGTTCTGAGGAGCTAAGGACTACTTTGTACAAATCATCAGCACATACAGCATTGTCATGTTTGCATAGGAAAAATGAAGCCTGTCTTCTTGCTGACCTTATTAGAGACTGTCAGAGCTCAAGAGAAATGACAGCCTAGCTGAGTTGTAAGTGACATTAAACTGGATACACTCACTAATTAACCATTCAGGAATAACCGTGAACTTCAAATTTGATTTCATTATAAGTCAGCTGTGTTCCAGTGTGTTTAACCAGATAGATGTATCTTACATACATGGTTTGTAGCGGTTTAATGTGAGAACCTGTTAGGTTAGGCTTTGTGGGAATTTGAATTAAGCTGATGAGTAAGAAATGTTCAGGCAAGCTGTCTGATATATAAATCACATAATCATGCGGTTGTTAGTTTACTGTATGTTAAAACTGTTTAATCAAATAGATTTCTAGAACTGGAAATCCACTGCCCAGTGAACAAATGATTAGTAAATGATTTGTAAAGTTAATTCAGGTCATTTGGTACACATTTTGCCATCAAGATGACTGCTCAGAAAGATAATAATGATTGGTAAACATTTATAAACATTTACAATTGATGAATAGCTTCCACTTTAGACTGAGTACTGCAAAAACATGAATAAATGATTAGTTAAGATGTGCAATTACAAGTCTACACAACAAACGAAGACCAAATATATGACCTTTATATACTGTGATTATGAGTTCATGAATTATATGTTAACACGAAGAGTTTGGGAAGTGCTTAAAATGACTAATTAAGCATTTTTCATATCATTTGTAAATGTAAAAAGAACACTATGAACTGAAGTTTAATGATATTTGTTAGCATTGAAAAATACATCAACAAATAAGCTTTTAATCATTGTATAATTTGTTAAAATCACTTGTAGATTTTTAAAAACTTGAATGACTACATGAATTGAAAGTTTAGTGACCTTTGTAAGCATTAACTAATGATCCATTAAGCATTAAATAGTGTTTGCTAATGACTTATTAATGAAGCTTTTAATCATTGTAAACCATCTGTCAAAATTATTTGAGATTTTTCAGAAGTGCGTGATCTTAATGACATTTGTAAGCATTACATTAAACATTCACATTAAATAATGATCCGCTAATCATAAGGTAATGTTTAATAAGTACATTAGTAAACATTAACAAGCACATTATTTCATATTTCTAGTTATGTGAATGCATAGGATTATATAATGTTTGTTAATGATTTATTACTGTAAATTATTATAAAGTGTTATTATTTTATCAAGTAGCAGAAATGTTGAGTTTAAATTATACACAGTATTAAGTTAATTTGATGATCAACATTATGCCAACAGAATATTATGTAATTATTATCAATCATTATTTAAGTTGGTAACAGGTCCACTGACTTATTTTTTTAGAGTGTGGATGGAAATGCAATTCAAATACATAAATCTTAAAATCAGGCCTAAATCATTTTTCAGTGTAATTTGGTCTTGAAAGCACTGTTTGATTGAATTGATTTGCGTATTTTGGTATCTTGGCAAATCTGAGCACAGTTTGGGACATTACTGAGATCTGTTTTGAAACTCAAGATTACCAGGGCCTTCTCAGCTGTACTGAAAAGACCAGATTAGCATGAATTTCCATGCTGGTTTGCTGGTGGAGCAGCACAGCCATGTTATACACCACCAAAATGTAGTCTTTTTTTGGTAAAGCTGGTTTACTAAGGAAATCTGGAAAAGAGGAGTTCAAATGTCTTTGGCTAAACAGCTCCCTGATTAATCAGCTAGCTTCCACAATGTTGGTACAGCTCTGTGAAGTGACGCTCATTCATTTGAAACTTTATTTTGCAGTATTTGAAGATCTTAACTCCCTTATCAACTCTAACCCCTTGAGACATTTCTATCTCCCAGCAAATAGAGGAAGCGAAATGTCGTGAAAGGACTGAACTCAGTCTGAATTTGCAATGATAGCATGCAATCTCACACTGAGTGGAAACTTCTAAAAGTATTCTGCAGTCATCGTTTCAACATCTGATGGTTTTATCTCATTTAGATTCCTCTAATCCTGCTCTTGAGTGGAGCTGTATCTCTATCTCCACTTCCTCACTGTCAGTGAGTGAATGTTCATTTACAGTAAATGAGTGTGTTGTCTGTACTGCCTCCTTGTGGTAGAATAATGTACTGAAACCCCGCTAACACTCATCTTATTTACTTATCTATAAATTTATCTAACTTAAGTAGATTTTTAAAAAGTGCACTTTGTAATAATTTTGATTTGTTGACTAACAACCTAAAACACATTACTATATTTTACTAAATTGCAGTTAGATATGTGTCATTACAAGTAAATTTAAATGTGTGAGATACAGGTTTCAATACAAATTACTTTAAAGTATATTTTAATTTACCATAATTGCTTGTCAGTACATTTTAACAATATTTCAAAGACAGTAGAAGTAAATATGCAGTTACATATAAAGATGTACTAAAGTCCTACTTAAGTAGGTCAGAAAAGCACTCTTATATTTAACTAATTGCATTTAATATAAATTTAAACTATAATACATTTTTATTTAATTGTAAATAACATGCAGTTAAGTGTCCAAAAGCATTATATTCAGTTCATACTTCAGTAGGCTACATTATTTTTCAAGTATTATTTCCCTAGTAAGTACTAAGTAATGTTTTTTAACATATGCTAAAGTGTACTTATTTTTCACATGGGATGTCAACCCTGTGGATTACGACTAATTTAATACATCCCCTTTCTTTGTAGTTCAGTGTTAAAAGTATAATGTTTCATGCTGACATTTTAAGATCTTAAGATGTAAAAGGCTCATATCATAAGGAATCAAATTTTCCTTCATCTTTTGCAATTAAAGAGCTTGATGTATTATGATAATATACTGTCATTTTCAGAACTTCCTCCCTAGTTTATTGGAACTAAACTGCAAAAATGGCTGTGAACTTCACACATGGACATCACACAGTAAATGCATCAACACATCATTGTCCAAAAACTGACTGGTAGGTGAGTAGGAGAAGGTGGGAAATGGTAATGGTAAAAAAAAAAAAAAAAAATTGCCAATATTATAAATTAATACAGAGTATAAAGAGTATGATATGACACTGTTGAAAGTGAAATGAAGACTTATGAAAAGAGATATTATAAAACACAATTTGAGGTAGAACAAGGAACCTGCTGTCTGTCACGCTCTGCTGAAGAGATGAATTGGTGCTTTTCTCATGACGCTGTCTAGACATTGTCTTTGATTTTATCACAGTGATGTGGTTCAGAATCCAGTCAAGACACAAGAACATTAAACTGCCAGCTGAATTAGTCTGACTCTGTTTAAAGGAACATTCTGGGTTCAATATCAGTCGACCACATTTGTGGCATTATGCTGATTATCACAAAAAATATTTTGACTCATTTGTTCAAACCTTTGATAGAGCTCTTGCTTTTAACCGCAAAAAATCAACGGTGAGTCACTTACAATGAAAGTGAATAGGACCTATTTTTTTGAGGATTTATGAGCAGAAATGTGAAGCCTATAATATTATTTAAGTGCAATTAATTCTTCTGTTAAAAACTTCTGTATTATTTGATTTGTAAAGCTGTTTAAGTAATTATTTTAACAGTTGATTAAGGCCTCTAGGGTTTATAGTGTTGCATTGCCATGTCAGTGTACTGTAGTTGTAAAATTGGATATGAAAGTTTTTTACTTTTCACCCTAAAATCATTTTTTACCCACATATCATTTACATCTTATGTCTGTACTGTTAGAACAGTCAAACTATCTTTGAGTTCGATTAAAAAAGTGACCAAAATGTCCAAATGGATGAAATGTTTATTCTATAATTAGCCCATCCGTTTAAACCAGTTTGACCCATTTAGGCTGATTTGCGACCCGATTGTGAACATGATAGGTTAGCATTATAAAACTGACACGCTAATCAGCCAAACTCAGCAGCTTGGAAGCACTGCCTCCTCTCATGTGACTTTTGCTTATATTTTGCAGTTACAGACTTCACAGTCATGCTGAAACACCGCCCTTTGACACTTAATGTGTTGGTGCTGCTGCTTGAAAATTATGGAAAATTAACTTTTTTTTTTTTTTTTTTTTTTGATAAACATCCCTTGACGTGCATGCTGGCTTACATCCAGAAAAAAGAAATTATGATGCACTTTTAAAGGATGTAGGCGTATCTACCCACCATAATCCAGTCTGATAAAATGCTCTGTGCGTACATTTACTTTTAAAAGTGATTTAATGCAGATATAGGCAGAATTTTAATGAATAATGTAATTGATTCTATAGGCCCATATGATGAGATGGAATTCTACTGGAGATAGAGTTTACTACTCTATATAGTAATAATAATCTTGGGTAATCATGGCTAAATGATGTTGTTAGGCATGAGTTCACAGTATACACAAATGTAGCAAATAGGTTATTTGGCATCCATCCACTAAAACAGGGTTTCCCAAATGAGAACTGCAGAGGGTTGAGAATGTAAAATTAAAATATGTCAATGTGGCTGCACAATTAATGAAAAGAACTTGATAAAGCTTAGTGCGAAATCAAAGGCTGTGATTTAATTAAGTAAAAAGTCTCCTGTGCTGTGAGCAAAGAGCAGCACTGTGTTAAACGTGTGCAGCTTAGTGTTTTCAGTGTCAGAGAGCCTCGGTACCCAGTGAATTCTGGTTCTCATGAACTCCATGTCTGCATGTGCAATGAGTTTAACCTGCATTTCGAGAACACAATGTGCTCTAGGTACATCTTATTTATGCATTAGCATAATTTCAGTGTTTCTGTGGATTTAAGTTTACAGCTTTTCACCAGAAATAAAAACTTTGTGATTTGAATGTTTGAAAGTGAATAATTTAAGACATAAATATTAGTAATGTAACATATTTTGATCTGTAAAGCTGTTTAAGTAATCATTTTAGAGTTGATTAACAGAATATGTATAAGGGGTGTTTCCTCCGAGGATGCAAGGGAGGCAGTGTCTCCTCAAAATATTGGATGAGAAAAAAAAAAAAAAAAAAAAACGTAATACAAAAATTAAGCAAAGCCAATATTACAAAACATAACATTAATGTATAAATCACTCAATCAGTGTATAAATCACTCCTTTTTCTAAAGAAACATTGTCCAACATCAACACCAGCAGGTAAAGTTACAGCCTCCCCTGAGCCCATTGAGTTTTAACAGACCCCCTAAAGTGTGCCGTGAGTTTAGTGGGGGGTGATTGAGAATGAATGTGGGAGGAGGCAATGCCTCCATCGCTATATGATTGGATATGACTGACTACGATCGGCTGTGATTGGTTCATGCGATAAATCCCGCCTCTTGTGTTCGTGCACGTTCTTGAATCAGTCTAAATGAACAATATAATGGCATTAATTGGAAAACTAATTAAAAAAAGTAAACAACACACACTTAGATAGAACCACTTTATTACATCAAAATAATACTTTAAATGGCATGAAAACATGTTCTGTGGGAGTTTTTAGTGAGTAATCAGCTTGGTAAAATTTAAAGTAAATCTCCATGTCGAGATTTGATGACTGATAAAAGTTAACTATTAAAAAGAAAGCTGAACATAAGTTCACAAATAAAATATATTGTTTAATTTGTTACTGCCTTGAGTTATTATTTATGAATAAATATAAAATGCTTAAAAACTAACTTGATGAGATCCATACTTGCTTTAATAAATAGAACATTGATTACATTGTTAAATGTAAAAGTATACAATAGAATTGTTTTTTTTTTATTCTGATATTGTAAGTAATGTTTATTTAAACAAGACAATGTGACTTTGACTTGAATTTACATTTGATTAAAAAAAAAAAAAAAAACTGAGGACTTTGCCTCCTCATTTATTTTCTGTATTATTTGATTATAGGGTTATAGTGTTGCAGTCTTGTGTACTGCAGTTGTGAAATTGTATATGAAATATAATATAAATATAATATTCATTTATCCAGTATGCACATTAATTTATACTCATTGTGTCATCTTGTTGCAGTGTTGTATTTGTGTCACCGTCTCTTATCTTATGCAATATGTTGTAATCTACATCATGCTGCTCAAATATACAAACAATTGTATAATGCATAATGTGATGACATAATGTGTTTGATGTCTTAACTGCAAGGAGAAATGTTTAATTGGATACATATTTGCATAAATATTTTTTATTTAAGATATGATGGCTTTGATTTCGCCTACTGACTATACAGTATAGTAGATTACAGTTTGTGCGATGCTATTGGCCCACCAGTCGGTCACATGGCTTATAACCTGTTTGCGGTGTTCTGTGTCTAGAGAATGTTGTGAATTACATTACGTGAATATACATTCCTTGTTGAATGGCATTTTATGGAGTTCTCACATTTGTTTCCCTCTTATATATATCAATACATAGCTCTGATTACCTCCGTTATAAACAATATCTATTTCTCATCTGAAGTCTTAGCTGCACTGTTGCATATGCAAGCTGTGTTAATGTTTATTCATGTGTGGTTGCCATGACTACATCCTACACAAATTTCTACCGTTATCCATTGAAAACAACACTGGAGGTGTTAACAAATGCTGTGTTCAGATGTAAGAGATTTTTTAAGGTTAAGAGGTCTTTCGGTTTCCTGACCCATTTTTTTTTTCTCACTGCAGATTTACTGCCAATAAGCTTGAGCACAGTGGTTTTATTATAGCAGTGTTCTGCTAGGGAACTGTCTACGGCCAGAATATGACATTTAGAAAGAGCCATGAGCTGCATTCGGCAGCATATTTTAACCATATTTCAAAGACAGTAGAAGTAATTATGAAATTACATATGAAGATGCACTTGAATGAGGCAAGAAAATGCTCTGAAGTTCAGCTTACAATACAGTTTTGTTTAATTGCACTTAAGTATCTAAAAAACACTACATTCAATTCACAACTTAGTTTATTATTTCCATGAGTAATCTCTTTTTCATGCTAAAATGTATTTCTTTTGATTCTGTATCAAATATTGGAGTCACATTGATAACTATAGCAATGCGTTGGCATCTCATGACTGTAAATGACAAATGTGAATGCCAACAATTCTGTGGTATAATATGTCACTAATAAAGAACCACGTTTTGTATACAGAAATTGATTAAGCACTTAGATAATGAGTGACAACCTTCCGCAGTGTGCATGTGCTATTGCTAAAATTAATAAAATTACATAGCAACTCCAGCATCCCTCTATGAACCAATTGTCTTCCAAAAGCCGAGATTCATCAGAGGCAAATGTTCTTTAACTGACATCACCCTGAGAAACGATTACCGCCCTAATAGAGCTTTAGAGTATTTGAGAGTAGCTTCCGCTAGTCATTTATATCACTTTATATTCTCTTTGAACCTGCATAATACAACCATGCTCAATCCCAGTCCGTTTACTGACCTGATTGCTATTCCATCGCCTCACAAAACAAACATATAATGTAAGTCATGATGTATTGAAATGTTAGTTAAATAAATAAGTAAATGAGTCTACATAATTATTATCAAGAGACTGAAAGATAAGCTTGTATGGGATCCAGGTTTTCTGGGGAATCTGGTCCAGCTTTGGGTCCAAAGCTGTCTGACTCAGCTCTTCATGTCATCTTGCTAATTGGTCTCTGTTTTTGGAGGGCTATGAATGCCACTTAAAAATAAAATGACTCAATTATCATTTTTGACAAACTGACATGCTTAAGATCTATCTATCTATCTATCTATCTATCTATCTATCTATCTATCTATCTATCTATCTATCTATCTATCTATCTATCTATCTATCTATCTATCTATCTATCTATCTTTCTGTCTGTCTGTGTGTGTGTGTGTGTTTTGAAAAGTAATTTATTTTTTATTTATTTATTTTTATTTTAAACTGTTTTTTGGTAACACTTTATTTGAACCGTTTAAATATAATGTATTATATAAAAAAGTGTTTTTAATGCATTAATTATGCCTTGTATTGCACCTTATAAAGCATTTTATGATCTCATGAATAATTGTAACCACAGTTATAATACTTATATATTCTATGTATATATTTATTATAATTATAAAAATAATATTTATTTATATTCATTAATACACTTATATATATATATATATATATATATATATATATATATATATATATATATATATATATTGCATTAAAACATATGACAAGCAACCAAATCTATCAAGAAATTTGCAAATATTATAATGCATTTTAAATTTGGATAAATTCCATAATATATAATGCCTTAAAACATACATTATAAATAACCTTGTAATGCATTATTCATAAAGGCTTTAAGTAAAGTGTTGCCGAGTTTTGTTTTTTAAATCGTGTTCAATTTTGTTAAAAAAAGTTAAACAATAAAATAACACATTAACTAATTTTAAAAGCAATTTCTTCATTGCTTTTCTTAATCCATTTGATAACTACTTTTCTTTACTTTTCTTTAATCAATTTATTGTTACATTTAGCTACATTTTTTAAATGAATTAAATAATTAAATAATTTTAAATTTATTTATTTTAGTGCTGTCAGATATAATACATGTTTGTGTACTTTGTATATATATATTATGTATACAGTATATTAATGAACACACATATATGCATATATTTAAGAAAAAGTTGTTATACTTATATATAAAATATTTATATTTATATATAATATAAATTATATATAAATATAAATATATGTACACATGCAAATATATATATTTTTAAAAATATATACACGCATGTGTGTGCATTTATATATACATAATAAATATACATAGTACACACATATATTATGTAAACACAAACTTTTATTTTGGATGCGATTAATCATTTGACAGCACTAATTCATTTATTTATTTATAACTTTATCCTCTTATTCTTTTATCAGTTTATTGTTACATTTAATTACACTTTTAAAAATGAATTAAGAAGTTAAATAATTTTAAATACCTTTTAAAAATCCATTTATATGTTTATTTACATTTTTATACTTGCCAATAATAAAGCCATGGGGAGTTTCTGGAATTCCTGCCCAATTGTGATGGATATATTGGCGAAAAGTTAGCTGCATATGGTAGGTTTAACAAACAGCTTGACGTGATGTGTGATGAAAGGTGCCGTATACTCTCACTCCGCGTGCGAGAACAGGCTTTGATGCTGTGTGTTTGTATCCCTACAGGTGCCTCAGGATGAGTGGGGGGGTTATCCAGGGATTGAGAAGGAGGAGGAGATCCCGTGTCGCCGGATGCGTAGCAGTAGTTACGTCAAAGCCATGGGAGACGATGATAGCGGTGAGTCTGATACCAGCACCAAGACGTCACCTCAGAAGGCTGTGCGGTCCGATGCCCTTGTCCTCAAATCAGCCATGCAGAGGCCACATATAGACACCCAAAGGTAAGTCTGAATAGATCTTTATTGTTCTCATTTTCAACGCTGAGTTGCTCACAGACTGTCTGACTGTTGTTTATCTCCCTGCCTTATCAAAACGTTTCTTCTCAATTTAAAAGCTTGAGCTGTTTCCAGGGTGTTTGCAGAAACGATCATTAGAATCAGCTGGTTTTCTCGAGTTTTGAAGTGTGATTCTGTGGTGTTTGAGTGGCTCACAGCATGGCTCAGGACTATATTAATGTGCAGAGAAATTGTGTACTTTATGTTCTCTTAACAGCATCTTGTGTGCTTTAGTCCATGTTCAGTGCAGTCAACAGCTTATGAGGCCTGGCCACAAAGGTGTAAAAACGTATTGTAGGGTTGTAAATAGTGTAAAAGAGAAATTATAGTTATAGTTTAAACTTATGTCATCCCAACCCCTATGACTTTCTTTCACAAAACAAGATACTTTAAAAAATGTATGTTTTTTTGTCTATGCAATGAAATTCGGTGTGGTTCAGTGTTGTTTTATACTCCATTAACTTTCATTGTATAAACATAAACAGTGCTACAGAAGAATAAACCTGTACAGGTTTGGGTGGACATAAAGGGGTGTGATAAAATTGTCATTTTTAGGTGAACTGTCCCTTTAAGAATGCATACGAAAGATGTTCAGTTAAAAGCGATATATAAAATATCAAACCAACAATATTGTGCTTAAGTATTATAGGGTAAAGGCAAAATATTATTATTATTATTATTATTATTATTTTTTTTGTTTCCTCAGCAGTCTAGCTGAATCAACAGAAAACTGAAATTATATGTTCAACTGAAACTATCTAGAGCTGTTATTAAATCTTTTTAAAATAATTCCTATCTATAAACAATTCTTAAAATGTATCACGGTTTATATTATACAGTCATATTATACATTCATCTTTTCACTCTTACTCTATATGCATATGGAAATATGACTTAGTAGAATTAAAAGATTCAGTTTCAATAGTACTCGAGTAAAGTGCAAATGATAAACAAATTACTTTACATCCCTGCATGGCCACAAAAGGGAAAGCAGTGTATGATTGTTAAATTGAATGAGTGATTTTTCATTCACAGGAATAGTTATAAAACATAGAATTTGTTTGTGGTTCTGGTGGATCATTTTAGGCTCTGGGTGGTCTGGAAATATGAATTGAAATATTTAGTGATGGGATTGATTTTTAGCAAATAGTTGAATCCTGTGCTTTATTGCACATCATACCTTCATACATTTTACTTATTTTAACACACGTGTTGTCATCAGCATATTTGAGTGTTGCTTCAACTATTGGAACTTTTGGTCCTGGAAACGCACTTGTTACACTTTAAATAAATTATTTCATTTCTAAAAGGCATATACAAGAATAATATCCAAAATGTATACACATGCATTACAGTAGAATAGTAAGGAATTATATAAATAATTCCCACACAATATTTCATTCTTTACTAGGATTATCATACTTTTTATAGTTATTCTTTTCTTTTATTATTATTAATAATAATATTATTATTTTTATGATTGAATTTCTATCAAAAATGTTTATAAAAATAATTTAAATGTAATATTTTCAAGATCTTTGCAGAACAGTCAATTATTTTATTCACTGTTTTATTTTATTTAATTTTTTGCTTAGTCGTTATTAGACCAAAGACCAAAGTATCTCTGTAGTGACACTAGTAACTCATACTGAAGTGGACATGAAGCAAAACAACATCTTGTCCAGCTTTTCCAGAGAGCTCTAAAGACTCTGAGCAACTGTCATTGACAGATCTTTCTGTACTGCTCTGTCTGCTTTTCAGTCTACAAAGTGACAGTGATCACCAGCATTGAGGAAACTGCTCATAATTTAGTTACGCTACAGTGTAGCTATAGGTATTGTTTAAAAAAGTAGTTAGTTACACTAAAAACTGTGAACAAAAATATACTGAAGACTTAAACAGCTATATCATTGTAGTTCCCTATCTGTCAGTCACTATGAGTTGTGACGACATTATGGGGATTCACTTGGGAGCCCCAATCACCTCTGCCTTTAAGAGAAAACGCCAATGAAATTTGGCTAGTGGATTTTCCCTGCCTGAGCCACTCCCCGTGCATACGGGTATAAATAGGCAACAGGTGCATCCACTCATTAGGTTTTACGCTGAGGAGCCAAGTGGATGAAGTTTGCTGTCTCCACAAAGCCAATTCATCTTGTGTCTGGAAGCTGTTCTTGGTTGGCATTACGGTGCGAACAGCGGTGTCCCTGTCATCAGCGATTCCCCTGGGCACTTCAATCTAAAAGAGCAGTTTCTCTAAACACGGATGGACATTCCCTGATGGAGGGAACAGAGACGTTATGTCCCCTTGCCACAACCTCGAACCATCGCTGGTTGCCATGGACACGTTCTCGGCTCCTCAGCGTAAAACCTAATGAGTGGATGCACCTGTCGCCTATTTATACCCGTATGCACGGGGAGTGGCTCAGGCATGCAAAATCCACTAGCCAAATTTCATTGGCGTT
Organism: Spinibarbus caldwelli; assembly: GCA_039654775.1. Classification (NCBI taxonomy): domain Eukaryota; kingdom Metazoa; phylum Chordata; class Actinopteri; order Cypriniformes; family Cyprinidae; genus Spinibarbus; species Spinibarbus caldwelli. The sequence continues at coordinate 7,692,061 of CM077241.1, read as the reverse complement.
TTCTCTTAAAGGCAGAGATGATTGGGGCTCCCAAGTGAATCCCCATAATGTCGTCACGACATAACGTCTCCGTTCCCTCTATCAGGGAATGAGGGTTACGTACGTAACCGAGACAATATTCAACTCAGTGTCTATGTTCTAACTAACTCAATATCTCAGTAAAATACTTAATTAAATGTAATCAGAATGTATGTTTTTATACAGTAGCTGCAGCCGGAGAAAAAAAAACACTCAGAACGTTGTAAGAACTGTATAACAACTCTCTGGCAACCACCCAAAGCAACACCAACATCAAACAACATCTTCTCTGGGTTTTCCAGAGAGCTTCACAGAGCAGCTGTCATTCACAGCTTTGCTTTTCAAATATACATCAGCCACGATTCTGGGCACTTTAAAACTAGAAAAGTGACAGAACTCACTCATGCCATCTCAGTATCCATGAACAACTGCATTCTTTAAAGCCATGACTCCTGACAAAGGCATTGATGTGGATGTTGGTGTTGGGTTTGTAGCTTCAGCCCCATACAGGTGTATTATAGGAGCTGCAGAGTTGCTGAGATCATAATTTATCATCATGATGCCCTTCCTGATAGATGCTTAACCCACATTGCCCCAGAGACTGTGCCTGTATGTGCACTATGAGATGTTATGGACAAGAGATGTCACTAAATAACAAAAGGGACACTTAATTAAGACATCTCAGGGCTTAACTATCGTCAACTCTTGTCTTATAATGCAATTGCTGGTATGAAATTCTCTGTAGTCTGCAAAAGAATATTGGATTTTGATGCTAGGAGCGTCTCAAATATTACAGAGCTAAAATATTTTAATGTTGCCATCCACTTAAAATTATTAAGGACAACATGATAAGATCAGAGTTTGTTGAATTTGTTGATTGTATTTCAGTAAATATCATATCAATGTTGTCTCCCTGGTTTTATAAACAGTGACAATAAAACAGGCCTGCAGTTGTGAGGGTAGCATATTATAAAGTATGCTGTACTGTTTTTCTGGTACATTGAGAGAAAAAAAAAGGTATAGAAACAATGTTCACTCAGAAATTGCAAGTCAATTTTACGATTCATTTCAAAGAAACAGCAAGTAGCACATTGAATTAAATTTGAAATTTTGAAGTGATCAAAATTGTGCAGTGTTATGGAAGCTCATTTCCGCCACTGAATAAAAAAAATAAAAAAAGGTAACTGCGACTTTATATCTCGGAATTCTGACCTCATTTCTCACAATTGTGAGTTTATATCTCACAATTCTGTGAATTGCGAGATGTAAACTTGCAATTCTGAGAAAAAGTCAGATTTGTGAGATTTAAACTCACAATTGTGAGAAAAAAAAAATCTGAATTGTGAGATAAAAAGTCACAATTACCTTTTTTTATTTTTTTTATTCAGTGGTGGAAACAAGCTTACATACAGTGAACATATAAATACAGAAATAAAACATACTCCAATAATCTGTTTTATTTTATTTTATTTCATTTTATTTACCTTTGCTGAATTGACAGACTGATAATGACATTACTTGCACTTTAAAAAAAAAAAAAAAAAGATAAAAAAATACAAATACTCAGTCACTTGATATTGCGACATGGGCACGTACAATAGTAAACCTGTGATATGTACAGACAAAGTAATAAGGTCATTAATAATTAGTAAGTAATCTAGAAAAAAAGTTATTGGGAATTGACTACTTCAAGTAACTTTCCCAATGCTAGCCTACAGTGCGAAGTTAAGGAGTTTGTTGAGACATTGTCCAGACAGTCATTTTTATTTGCTGTCAAACTGATGATAAGAAGGGCATCTGTTTGGGTACCAGGCGACATCGCTGAAAATGGAAAACAACATGAGGCACAAGGTATCTAGGTTGCTCCAGAGACACCCTCAAACTCTGTATTTCCCAAAATAGTTGCTCTGTGTGTCACTTTGTTACCTACAAATCCTGCACACTCAGAAACCCCTGAGCTGGGTTCATATAGCTGCTGATGACACAGTGAAATACATTCACTTTCACATTTGTGTTCTGAGTGAGCACTTTCTTAGCAAGGAAAGGCATCATTTACAATGTCAATTACCCATTTTGGTTTACTCATAATTCTACGCTGTATCTTTTTGAACTTAAAATTATGCTGACTCAATGTTTGATTGGAAAAAATTTGAGTAAACTAATCTTTTGTGAAGGCAATAGGTTGTTTTAAAGAAATATTTAACCCAAAAATGAATAGTTCACTCTTTTTCTGTCATGTTGATTCTAAACATTTTTTTTTATTCTATATAACAGAAGTTTTAAAGAAATTATTGGTCTATATTATGAAAGTAAGAAGAAAATGACAAAACGACTCAAATGTTGGTATAATTTGATATCCTTGATATTCATTAGGGGAGATAATTTAACTCATCAGCTATATTAATTTAGTTATGTGTCATTTAGCAGATGTTTTACATCCACAGTACCTCTGTTGATGAATGGTCCTAGAAAAACCTGGTATCTTGCTCAAGGGCAACAGGAAAAGATGATCTCAGTAACTTTCCAGTTCACAGGCCGCATAACCCTAAGATTAACTATTGACATTTTATAGACTCTGCTGAGTCTGTCTGCCATAGCTCCTCGTTTTATCATTTAGGTGTAAGCACCTATATTGTTACGTTCTCTTTTTCAGTAATTTCAGTCTAATTAATCAGTTAACAACTAGGGAATTAATGTCTATTATTACAGATAATTACAGACTTAAATCACAGCTTCTGTTTTATTACATTCTTGCGCCATACCATGATCTCCATTCCTTTCAATACACATTATTAAATAGGGCATACACCCACACGATTTCATTCACTGCATTTTTTTAAAATAATTTCCAAGGCCTTTGGTTACATTTAAAAATATAAGAATATTATTTTGAACATTACACATACAGTTAATTTTCTAAACCTATGTGTCCAGTTTTCATTTCTGGGTCTTTCCTTTATTGTGATTCTCTAAATGTCTGATATCTCTGAATAACTTGTACGATAAGTGGACTGATTTTTGACTCTAGGTTAATGTAGTTAAATTGGGTTGTATTATGATGGCTGAGATGAGTTTGCATAATGCAGGAAACACTGTGACCATCAAGTTCATCAAGTTTCTTCCTATCTTCATTCATTGATTAAAGGATAGGGGACTCTCAGGCATACATTCACTGGTAGGATATTTCATAAAAATTTCAGTGAGAGGTATGAAGTCTTGGCTGGTGTGTGTGGTGATATAAAATAGGGAGACAGAGTTTGAGAATATGTACCTGCTTCTTTTGGATTATGTACATTTTAAAGTTGAAGTGTATAATGTTCTGAATGCCTTAATGTCAGACTTTTGGACCTGTTTTGCCCCTGTTTCTGTTCTGTGTTCCCTTATTTGGTCATGTTCCTGTCCTCGTTTAGTCTGATTATTAGTTGATTCCCCACACCTGTCTCTCCCTCGTTATCCTGTGTTTATAAGCCCAGTCCGTTCATTTAATGTTTGTCGGGTCTACCAGTGATGTTCGTGTGTCATTCCTCGTTCCAAGTGTGGATTTACCCTGTGTGACAGAAGACCCGACCAACACAGTTACCTCCGTGTGTGCCCTTCATTTTTGTTTCCGTTTTCATAAAGTGTTTTTTTTTTTCCCGTTGTGTTCCTGTGTCCCCATGGATTCCCTCGCCATCAAGTTCACCACCCTAGCCCGCAAAGACCTCTCCCTTTTGGAGTATGCGGTGGAGTTCAGCCAGCTTGCCGTTTTAACGGCGTTCGACGACGCTGCACTGAACTCACTGTTCTGGATCAGGGCAAACTACTACCGCCCCGTTGACCTCCCAGACACCACCGGACTATGCTGGAGGGAAGCTATTATCCGATGTCTGGAGATTTTTTTTATCCCCGATCCGGAACACGGCCAGACCCAGTGCCCAGCCCACCATCTCCCCGCTGCGCGGAGAGCCAGAGCACGTCGCAACCGACGAGCCATCGCCCAGGAGTGCGACAGAGCTGAGGATCGCCACAGAGCCAGGGCCTCACGGAGTGTCAGACCAGGTGCAAGAGCCAGCAACAGAGCCCGTGGGAGAAGGCTGTGGACGGTGTGAGCGCGGAGAGGAGCTACGCCCCCTGTACTGCGGCTGAGGGTGAGCAGATTATGGAGCATGGACTGTGCCACATCAAGGAAGGAGAGAGGGTTCCTGTTCCTGAGTTAAGCCCAGAGAAGGCTCCTGTTCCTGAGTTAGCCTAGAGAAGGCTCCTGTTCCTGAGTTCAGCCTAGAGAAGCCTCCTGTTCCTGAGTTCAGCCCAGAGAGGACTCCTGTTCCTGAGTTCAGCCCAGAGAGGGCTCCTGTTTGCATCCCTGAAAGCCCGGAGGCTCACAAATGTCCACCCTCCCACCCGCTCCTGCCTCCTCCTCCACTGTCGCCTGGCAGCCCCTCTGCTCGCCCTCAGCCCACCATCTATATGGTGCGAGCTCCGCGGGACTGCCATTCTCCAACGTCACCGTGGCCGGAGTATCCCTTGACTCCACCTCCAGCCTCTAAGCTCCTTCCGCTCCGCCGTGGTCCATCTGTCCACTGGCTCCGCCGGGCTCCCTCGTCCCTCCGGCTCCGCCTTGGTCTGGCATCGACCATCCTGTGCCTCAGGACTCCTCCGGCTGCACCTGAACTTCCTCCACCATGGCTCATCCCTCCGTCGGCTCCACCTTGGGTTGACATTATGGCTGTGGCCTGGGTCTCACCTGGTGTCGCATGCTCTAAATCCCTCCTGTTTCCACCCTGGCTTCTCCCTCTGTCAGGTCCGCCCTGGTCCCTCCTGTCGTCCCCCTGGCTCCTCCTGTGTCCTCCTTGGCTCATCCCTTTGTCATCTCCACCCAGGACTCTGTTTGTTGTCCTCCTCCCGGATGCCCGTCCTCCTCCCGAGCCTCCTCCTAAGTTCCCACCCGTTCCCCCCCCTCTGTTGTTCTATGGCACAAGGATGCGCCTTCCGGGAGGGGGACAATATGTCAGACTTTTGGACCTGTTTTGCCCCTGTTTCTGTTCTGTGTTCCCTTATTTGGTCATGTTCCTGTCCTCGTTTAGTCTGATTATTAGTTGATTCCCTGCACCTGTCTGTCCCTCGTTATCCTGTGTTTATAGGCCCAGTCCGTTCAGTTAGTGTTTGTCGGGTCTACCAGTGATGTTCGTGTCATTCCTCGTTCCAAGTGTGGGTTTACCCTGTGTTGGATTGAATTAAAGACTGTTTAGTTTATCCATGGCTCCTTCATTCCTTCCAGCAGCGAAACGTGACACTTAATTTGTATTGACTATTTGTTAACCATTTAAAAGTTGATTACCCTGAAAATTGTTTGAACATCCCAGCTAGACACAGCAACATTGGCTTAATCAGTGGTGTTATTTTGGGTATCAATGGTATCTGTTTGCCAACAAACGACAGACAGAGGAAAACCTGTTTGAAAACAGTAATTATTTTTATAATTATGTTTGGTGATTTCTAGTGTCTGAGAAATCACACACTTCACTTTTAAGGATAAAGAACCAGTTTTATTATTTTTCTTGTCATGTTTATGTGAAAGTAGTTGAGAATTCACACATTAGCTGCTGATGAGAGAACTGAGGATGAAGGGAACACTGTCGATGTTTGAGATGTCTTGGCAGTGAGGAAGTGTTAGAGGCTTCAAAAATGTCATCCGATTTCTCTTTTGCTCTCTCCACACTTTCTCTCCTATCCATATAGTTGTCTGGTATTTTCTGCTGACAGATAGTTGCAGTCTGTGGTTTTGGATTGAGACTAGAAGCACTGATAATGTGTGTTATGAGGCCTTTTTCGCAAGACACAAAATACGTACCAATTAGTACATATCACTGCAGTTTCGAACAGAAATGAACACTAGAGGCGGTAAACCATCGAGCACTTGTAATCGGTTTCATACACAGTTATGATTACAGCTCCATATGTTTCACTTTCCGGACGTGACAAGCTTGCTCTGTAGCTCAGCCGGCACCGGAATTGGACTTATATGCGGAATCCTTGGGTACGAATCCCGTCAAAAACATGACTCCCGATGAAAGAGCTGAAAGATGAGAGATCGAAAAACAAGCTAAAACGGCATGCTTGTGATTGCATTTTTATGTCACATTCACTTTTATTCATACTATCGGGTAGGTTTAGGTGTAGTGCAGATGGTACGTTAATTTAAAACGTCACGGAGCATTGGAGTTATAGCACCACTCAACTGACATTTCAAGTCAGAACTGTGGTGACATCTACAAAACCAACGTCAAATAAAACGTACCATATGTACGTTCATCTCTTCTGGGGGAAAAAAAACTAACACTCTTTTAGCACCACGCAATGGACATTTCACATCGAATATGTCATCAAACGTACAAGGCGGTACATATTTCGCGTCTTGCGAAAACATTCCCAGAGGTACGTTTTCGTCACGAGACCAGGTTGAACATGTCACATGACTTCTCCCATGATGGTTGCTCTGTGTTAGGCCATCGTGCCATATAAAGTCAAAGCAATAACCAATTTAGAAAAATAGTAAAAGTAAGATGGTTGATGCTCATTAGTGAGTTATTTTTGATGTGTCAAGACTAATTCAAATCAACCATAATGTATAATTTTTTACTGGGAAAATAGTTTGCTTACTGCATCTTAATTTTGGTGTGTATCTGTCTTCATATGTGGCCTATGTGTTTTACACACTTAAAATGTCTCACATTTGGTGTCATGAGCTGTTAACCGAGTCACTTTATCTTAAATCATATCCTCAGAGCTTTCCAAAAGTTCACCATTGGTGGTTATTGCAGAGTAACCCTTCAATCTAATTCTCAATAGGTTACTCTTTGGCTACATTCGTTTTTGGTTGTTCCCTCCATTTAGCTCTGGCTACCACTTGCAAACAACAAGAGATATGCGCCCTCATCCCAGTGTGTCTCTGGACCCAGCAACCAACTTCAACCCTCCACAGTTTCGCTCCAGAAACCAGAGCTACATGCGTGCAGTCAGTACCTTCAGTCAGGCAAGCTGTGTCAGCCAGGTGAGTCCAACCACTTGCAACACCACACGCCACTGACACACAGGTACAAGCAAGGACAATCTACATACAGTAAGTGGTTTCAAGAAGAGGGCTTTAGCTGTCTGAGATCTCCTGCTCTTTTCTTAGATTGTGTCTCGAACTTATGTGTAGAGTAGATGTTTTGTAGACTTTATGCTACCTTAAGTCAAATGATCTATGATTCATTAAGGAGTTTCCACTTAAAACCAGCTTAAGGTGTTGACTGATCATTAGCTGATCCAAGTTTGTCCAAGTTGGTTTAGGTGGAACAGTTGAATACTTCTGCTGAGGTCTTGTACAACCTGCTGGGTTATATTGATCAACCTGGTTGGAGTTGATGGATGACCTTGGCTAGCTATTGGAGAATAGGTTGGCCTGATTAACTATGTTCCTAAACCTAGTTTGATTTAGATAACTGCCAGCTAGTCAGGTAGAGAATGACTGAGTAGTTAATCTTGGTCAACCTGATTAGAGTTGGTAGACAACTTTGGCTAAATTACTGGAGATATTAAGCTGATAAACTACATTCCAAAAGCCAGCTTCATTTGGGTGGCTGACCAGCAGATCTACCAGCAGGTTGGACCAAGGACAACTTGGGAGATCATCTTGGTCAACTGGAATAGAATTGGCAGACCACCTTGGCTAAGCAAGTGGTGGATATGTTGAGTTAACTATGCTCCAAAACTCAGCTTGATTTAGGTGGTTGATCCCCCATATTACCAACTGACAGGGCCAATGAAACCCAGTACCTACCTGGTAATAGCTGGTAGATCATCTTGGTTAAGCTAGCTGGGAATAGGTTGAGTTTATTAACTATGTTCCAAAACCCAGCTTGATTTACCAGGTGGTCAGGCCAAAGACAAATTGGGATACCATTTTAGTCAACCGGATTGGAATTTGTAGCTTGCCTTTGCTAAGCAAGTGGGGAATATGTGAAGTTGATTATCTGTGTTCCAAAAGTTAATTTAGGTGGTTTTACATGGTTGACCCACTCCAAATTACCAGCTGACAGGGCCAATGAGACCCAGTACCTGCCTGGCAATAACTGGTAGACCATCTTGGTTAAGCTTGTGGGGAATGGGTTGAGCTGATTAACCAAGCTTGATTTAGAACGACCAGCTGGTCAGACCAAAGACAATTTCTCAACCTGATTTGAATATGTAGACCACCTTGGCTTGATTTAGGTTGTTGACCCCGCAAAATACCAACTGATGAGCCCAAGTACCTGATCAACCTGGTTATAGCTGGTAGACCATCTTGGCTAAACTGGTTAAGCTATTTAACCATGTTCCAAAAACATTTGGAGCTAGTTGACCAGCTTGACCACCTTAAACTAGAATGTTTGTTTGTTTTTCCAAACTGAGTTGTGGAGATATTTATTTAAGAACATAATGTTTTATCATGTTTGGTTAGAGAGGCAATAAGGCCTTAAAATTGTGATGCTACCTTTGCTAAATTCTATTCATACAAGCAATTGTTAAAACAGGATGTCAGAAAGCTGAAGTCAAAGTCTGTTGAGCTGTGGTTGTGTTAGTTCACGTGGGCTTTAGGTAGGTGGCTTTTTACAGGCTTTTATTGATGGAGTAGGTTACAGTTGAGATGTTTTATGGAGGTTTTATAGAACATGCTAACTGTCAAACACGTTGAAAAATGTTTTAATTAGGGTAGGGTAAGTGTTCAGACTTCTGCTGTAGTTATAGAACAAATTAGCAGCAATTTAACAGTTATATAGAAATGTATACTATACATCTTTTAGCTTAATATTGAAGTCGATTTAGGAAAATTAGCTGTCGTCTTCTTATGCTCGGTTTATGAAAATCTTTGCTTATTTGCTGTCTGCTGCTGTTAATGTCTGTGTTATTTTCCCTCTGAAATTTCTTCAAACAATCTGCTTTTCTTCATTTACCTATTATGAGATTATTTTCCAGTCTGAAATGTTTTCTCTTATCTTGTTGCTTTTTGACATAATTCTACTGAGACGCTCAAGGTCGGAAATTGCCAGTGGTATATTCCTCCTGCTAACACTCCTTCATATTTACTGTGCAAAGGGGAAGAATCAAAGTGAGAAAGAGAAAGGAAGAGGAAAAATTAAGGACTGCTATTCCTGTTTTTGTCTCTCAGGTGAGTGAGACTGAGGTCAATGGCCAGTTTGAGTCAGTTTGCGAGTCCGTTTTTAGCGAAGTAGAATCCCAGGCCGTGGAGGCCTTGGACCTGCCCGGCTCTTTCCGCACTCGAAGCCACAGTTACCTGCGTGCAATTCAGGCTGGGTATTCCCAAGATGACGACTGCTTGCCTTCAATGACATCCTCTACTGTCACTTCAACTCTCAGATCCACAACAGGTAACCGTATGCCTCAAATCCCACCTGAGAGAGAGAGAGAGAGAAAAGGGTTAGAGCACATACCCGCCATACATTCAGCATATGCTGAACTACATACTCTGGCATACCTACATATGTACAGTGGGATTCCCTTTTGCTTGAGAGATGACTGACTTGAATGTCGTTTCTGTCAGCTCCTGTTTGTTGTGTGTGTTTGCTTTTCTGCGTCTGTGCTCCCCGAGTGTTGAAAGACGGTTGCCTGCAATTCCCTTTGCACGAGTCATGTGTCCATTTTTGGGCTTCTGATTGGTTGGGTCCGTTGGTAATGAGAGGCTAGACTGGGGGTCAGAGGGACTTAGGCAGAGACACAACTCAGCATGCTTTTTACTAGCACAGCTGTCCATTGCATGCAACACGCCATGGGCAACTGTTTTCACGGAGCACAGAAAGTCAGGTTAAGTTTGGGCAGGAAGGCCGGCTTTAGATGTGTTCACAGTCCTTAAATTTTACAAATGTAATGGATTAGCAGTTAACAAATACATTTTTTGGTTCGGTTTAGTAAACTTTCAGTCCTGAATGCACAAAGCAATGACTGTGAACTACATAATCAATTTTATTTGATATTATGTGTTGCATAAAACATCTGCATTAGTCAAAATAAATTCGCAATGCTTCAGAAGTGGGGGTAAAAAAGAAAATTGAACTAATCAAATATTTGCTTGAAAAACTAGTGAAATTAAAGTTTTAGTTTCTTTTGTTTTTGAGTTCTATCTGAATGGAATTTTTAAAAATAAATGCTAATTTATTGTCTAGTTTAATGCCTAAGTGTTCAAGGCATAATACTTAATGAATATTGGATTATTTTATTTTAGATGAGTTTATTATATATAGATTCATCTGTTTGCTAAACCAACCTCTCCACATGGTTAAAAAAAATATATATGAATTTATTTTAAAGATGTCAGTTAACTGCTTAAGGACTTTGTTTATTATTTTGAATATTATATTGCATTATATAAAATAATGCCAGTATTTATTAGAAGAATATTTTTGCATTGTAAAACGTTTTAGGACTTTTCATCGTAATATTGCATGTGAGCAATTTTCCTGTTGCTGAGGTGAAATTTTGGTTGCTTTGTTAATGTGCTAATTCAATTATGATTTAATAATCTCTGTATGAATTCAAAAACTGGAGGTGAAAACAAATCCTATTATCCTAATCCAGTTTTAACATTAATCCCAACTAATGAGTAATTTTCACAACCTAAATGAGTTTAGGAAGACCTGACAGAGCAAGTGTGGAGGTTTTGTGCAGCACATACCCATGAGAAAGTGTGCATCACATGTCACAGTTTCTTTGTGCAAGCAGAATGCCGCCTCCGCACCCTGTCCCAACACCCCTGCTGTGTTTGGTGTACACATGGAGTAAAGCTATGAACCCTATTGAAATGCCACAAATTGATGTCAAATGACGCTAAAAAATACTTTCTTTTTTTTTTCAATTGTTTACATTTTAAAACCAAAATGCTAATTTGTTTTGTATGATTTGTTTGGTCACTCCAGTCAAACTTTGTTTCTTTCATTTAATGTGGGCTTCTTTGTGTTTGTTATTCAAACTGGAGTTTGATTTGATTGGACCTTCATTCTGTCAAAAACTCATACTGACCACACACAGAGGACTCTAAGGAGAAAGGAGAGCTCTCCAATCCCACCGTCTCACTCTGCTGAAGTGCTTTCACCACATATGGCTCTGTATGCAATCCCTGTCAGCTCAAGTCAACCGGCTGTAGGACAAAACCATTTTCTCTAAAGGATTTCATCCACTCTGTTTCACTCTGGAGGACTTCTTGTTTCAGCAGTCCTGTACTACTTTGGATTTACAAAAAGAACCATAATTTGTGAATGTGTAGATCCTAAATTAGATGCTTTCTTTCCTTAAAGAATTTTAAGAAAGTTCAAATAATTGCTTGAACTCTGGTGTCGATGCTCTCTGGTTCTATAGTTGTTAATTCAAAAGCACCGACCAATCAGAGTAATGTTATCAAGCATAACCAATAAATGTATGAGTAGATGAAACTAAATTTAGTTGCCGCTAAAATCATTGAGTAAGGTGTTGGGTGTTCTGTGATGGTGGAGAGGGAGGGTGGGCGGCTTGGCCCCTCGTTGGCCATCACAGGAAGGAGATCCAGGGGAAAAAAGCAGCTGGAGAGATGCCTGTCACAGGTATTATAATGTCAACACGCATACATCTTTCAATGGATATGTGTGTTTTTGCACTGCCTTCTCAACTAAATCAGGATTAGACCTTTGAAAAATACATCACTAAACATCGGATTAGGGACAACCAGTGTTCAGTTGGCAATGTAGCAATGCTTTTGTATGAAAGGCATTTCAAAAGTATTTTATTTTATTTTATTTTAGAATTAAATGTTGTTGATTACAAAAGAAAATAATTTAGATTTTTGAAAAAAAAAAAAAGAAAAAGAAAAAAAAAAGGCGTACTTCCAGTGAAAGTCTATGGGGCGAAACATTCTGGAGAGTTTAAAGGGGTCATATGATGTTGCTAAAAAGAACATTATTTTGTGTATTTGGTGTAATGCAATGTGTTTATGCGGTTTAAGGTTCAAAAAACACATTATTTTCCACATACTGTACATTATTGTTGCTCCTCTAAGCCCCGCCTTTCTGAAATGCACTGATTTTTACAAAGCTCATCGTTCTGATAAGCGAGGTGTGCTCTGATTGGCCAGCTATTCAGTGCGTTGTGATTGGCCGAATACCTCAAGCGTGAGACGGAAATGTTATGCCCCTTACCGTATTGTGATGCCGTGTCCCGGCGTGACGACACAAAAACAATAAATCCCATTACAAACGAGGCATTGGTTGCATCCAGTGGGGACATAATTACTGATTATAATGACTTACACTGTCTTTTTATGCGTCGCGTTGCATCGTGCTGCGTAAACATTACCATGTCTGAATTTGTGATCGGAGAAACAACAAACAACAAGCGCTACTCTACACAGCTCAAAACTCGTATTTGAATCGTCAGTAGCAGAAATGTACTTACAGGCTGTGAGCCAGAAGCGCCAGACTGTCCTTGCAAAGTTGAAATTGCCCCACTTTATAGAAACAGTCTTTGAGCACAGCTGGCAGGCTACTCCCAGGTTCAGGAAATAGTCCTCTGTAAAATGCGATGCGCACACTCTAATATTTGGGTTGAACTGTTCTGGAACAGTGTTGTAAATACAACTTAACCACTGATTTCTAGTTGTGTCCTCTTTTGGAAGCCCAAAGTAGTTTCGCTTTCACAACGAAACACAGCATCTCCACGACATGGCGCCGGCAGTAGCAACAACACTACAGCGAGAATAAAAGTCCCACCCTCTTTCTTTGCGTATACTTTTGGGTGGTGTTTTGCAAATCTCCCCACACCGTGATGTAGACATGTGGGGGCATGTTTGAATGAGCCGTTTTAGGGGGGCGTGGCAGAGTCTTAATTTTTATAAAGAATATCTCTTTGGTTTTGAGACTTTAGTCTTTGCAACTTCAGGGATCTTATCTATGCACAATCAGCTTGTAACACTCCAAAGAGAAAGGAAAACTTGAAATCGCATCATATGACCCCTTTCATAGTACATTTGTGAAGATCAAATTTTTTTTGCGAAATTATCACACTAGTCTCATGTTGACATGTAATGTTTAAGTCTTGTGGTGATATCTGTGAATTACTTTATATTTATACTGGTGCAATGCCTTGCCCCATAGAAATCCATTGTAAGTGTAATACTGTACCTGTAAATTATTATTATTATTATTATTATTATTAGGGATGAGTTTAAATTCTGTGGTATTTGACATCATGTCACAGATGCTGTCTCTACAGCTTGGAAATGATCAAACGGAAAAGCAATTCTTATTAAATTTTATTTCTTTTTTTAGTATGTTAAAAATGGTTGAATCACTTTTAACATTTCTCTTAATTTTTATACCAACCTTGGCATCCTTGGAGGACAAACGTGGCCAGCAAAATGCAGTTGGAAGTAAGAGCTGGTGTGGATGATTTCAGCTGTGATGGACAGTGGGATTGCAGCCTCTGCCTGGTGCAGCCCTCACAAAGGACTTTATTGGATCGTGTTTCTTCTTAATCCCGCCCCTATAATCTCCACATGGTCCAATCAGCTCAATAGAAGGGCTTTTTAACATATTCAATAGGGTTCATATCTCCTTGCCTGAATGATTGCGTGACATTTTATTGCCTTTTCATCTTTTCTGTTGCACAAAAACAAGACAATCCTTAAAATTAGCATCCACATTTGCCACAATGTGCTGTGATTTGATAAATGGATAAAAGGTGGTTAATAGCATTGAGATATTGTTTTTTTTTTTTTTATTGGTTATGCTGTGAAGAGATGGAAAGATTGAACAGATGAGATGTTCTTTGACATGAGTGAGAAGGCAGTGTAAACACATATCTGAAAGCTAAATGTATGTGAGTAAAAGAAAGTGAAAGACCCTGACAACACAATATGCAGTGAATTTCATTCAGTAAATTTTTAACATGAACACTTTTACTAAACCAGGGGTGTTTCTAGCCTTTCATCAGCATTTTTTGGGATATAAATGGATATAAATCATCTTTACCTGCAGCACAAAGTTATTCACAAGTTGCACATGCAATAAAGATCTGCTTTGTCATTGACAAATCATAGACAAATCATTTTCTTCAATGGACTGTAGGTAAATATCCACCTCATCCAGTATAAAATATCCCATTACTATTTTGGTGTGAGGAACCGTTGCAGATGATTCCAACCCCCAATGCTCATTGAAAATATGTGCTTGTGGTTGCATTTCTGCAACACGAATATTATGTACCTTATTGAATGTTTCACAGCAGTTTCAAAGTGAAATGTCCAGTGAGTGGCGCTAAAATGCACGTTCAATACATGACCGTGGCCACATTTTTATTACGTTCTTACAGACACGTATGCTTGCTCCAGAGAGTGTTAACGAAAGCAAAAGTGATATAAAAATGCATTCGCTGATGCAACTGCGCTATTTTAACTTAGTTCTGCGGAGGTTTGAGCTGTTTTGTTGAACCATAGTTTCACAGGATTTGTACTGAAGCGCTTCCTCCTTACAAGTGCAACACCATTATCATGTGAGCTACCTATTGCATTAGAAAACCCATACATATGGAACTGTATATGTGACGCTAACATTCAAAAGCAAGGAACTATGTGAAAATTAGGCTTTCTTAAACAGAACTCTGGCCCTGTAAATCATAATTTGTGTAAAAAGAAATAAAAATTGAGTTTTACTGCCTTTAGTGTTCAGTTCAGCTAGAAACTGCAGTGATTCATACATATTGATACATTTTTTGAGTTTTGCAGAAACTTAGAGGCGCATATTTCCAATGAGCCTGGCTAGAATGATTTGGTGCACTGTCCAAATGAATCAAATGCAATCTCGAACAATTTAAAACCTTTTTGCAAACCCATTTGACCAGTTAGTTCAAAACAGATAAGCAAATCTGGCAACACTGATTGTAAACAGCTGATATAAAACACATGACTTGATTGCTGAAATATTATCAGGGAAAATGATTCTCAGGTCGATATACGTCAATCCCATTAACACGAAAGCATAATCAGTAATATTTTACTGGGGCATAGCGGTATTTAACTTGGTCTCATGCCCCAGTAAAAAGGGTCTAGCAACGCCCCTGCATTAAACCTAGTTGGAAACAGATATATTTACTTGCTTCCTGTGAAAATCAAACAGAAAAATTTCACTAGCCTGCAATTTTGCATTAGCAGTAGAACTGAATTGCTTCCCCACTGATTCTTCTGATGAAATCAAATGTATAATCTTCTGAACAAACAATGTTGAAAAATTGTACCTGTAGAGGTACAACAGGAGTATAACCCTCAAAGGGACACCTTTGTACCTTCTTTACCCCTAAAGGGTGCATATTAGTACCTTAGAGTAGTAACATGAACACTTAAGGTAGTAATATGTACTCTTATTGTACTGTCATGAACCCTTTAGGGGTAAAGAAGGTACAAAGATGTCCCTTGAAGGGTACTGCCCCAGTGTCAAGCTGTTGTACCCCTAGAGGTATGATTTTGGCAGTTATTTTTTTCTGGGAGTGTACTTGATACATGTGAAAGTTTCTGATTTTACTCCCAGGAACAAATGTAGTGCGCAATTGAAAATTGTGTGTACAGGACCTTTACTCACATACTGCTAATATGAGACTCAAGTGTTGACATTAGATAAAGTGAGAGGCTTCGCCGAATTCCACAGCTGTTCATCCCTTTGAATTTCCCTATCTCCATATTCAAATTTGTCTTCCAGAGGGGTATGATGCAATGGAGGGCACCTCATTGCTAAATGAGGATATCATTGAGGATGATGATGGCGCCAGCTCCTCGGCTTATCAGGAAATCGAGCGGTTTGAAAGAGAAAACGCTGCACGTAGTCAACACAGCACCAGTTCCACGGTCACGGCTATTTCCGTTCCTCCTACCTCCACGCATGCCTACCGAGTCCCGTGTCCACCCCCCTCCCAGCCCCCACCGGATCCTCCCGTCCCGCAGGCTATTCAGGCTTTCAAGGAGTCCGCAAACATGGTGGCTGCCTTCAACATGCAGTGGAAGGACGAGATATCAGCAATGCGCTACGAGCTAGCGGAGCTGCGCAGGGATGTCTGTGGAGAGCTCAAGACTTTCAACAGCAACTTCTTTAATTTCACCCAGTGCTATAACATGTGGACCATGTGCCGGGAAGCTGCCACCGGAACCAGTTCCAGCACCAGCGAGAGGGTGTCCGTTGGCGTCCAGACCGGCGCTAATGGTCTGGTGAGACAAAACACTGCAGACGCCTCAGTAATGTGTCAGCCCGAACCGGCTGCCTTCAACATTTTCGACCTGATGGAGCCTCCGCACATCGAGATCACTGAGGGAACTCCTGAAGGAACCACAGCCACCAACAGCCCAACCAGTCCAGATAGACCCACCACCGGCCTACCGCTGTCCAAGCCATTGGGACGGTCCAAACTGAACACTGGCAAGAAAAAGAAGAACTGCAGTCGAGTGGACGGTCAAAGAAGCGCCAGCCTTGAACTCTGGTGCAGAAAGTACACTAGTGGACCAATGTCCTACTTATCTCTATCCTTCTGATCATTCTCATCACTGGAACAGGCATTGACTTTGTTTCTGAATCAACACTATACACTTGCATCCAGAGAAGAGCTTGTCCCTTTTCTCTTGGCAAAAAAGATGATGGCTTGGCTCAAATGCCGTAAGCAGAAGGTGCCGTTTTGGCGTAACAGGGATAGTGTAGCTTTCTAGATGGAACCATTTGCTGTGCCGGATCATAAAATCAGTTTACATCACCACAGAAATGAATCATGAATATCATTCGCATTGTAAGGAATGTCACAATTTGTCTGACTGTCACTGTCAGTGTTTTGTCCATGGCTAAAGCAGTTTTTGTGTGACAGTGGTGAATTATCTCACCTCTCAGTCTGACCAAAAGAGGTTATGAATATAGATGAAAGATGCACATTTTTTTGGCTTATACTTTTAACGTTTATCAAATAAAGCTAAATACATTTAAATTCGGCAAATTCCTTCAATATTCTTATTTGCATTGTTTTTAAGTTAGTTATTTTAGTTTTTTGGAGACGTGGGTGAAAATACGGAATACCATTAACTTTAGTGACTGAGGTTTTCAGCCAGCAGGTCTTTTTGTAGGCCAACATGAAAGGCTAATTTGCAATGGGTTCCCACTGGAATTTCGAATGGATTTTTATACATTTCAAATCGAGTTTTATATGAGTGTAATAACTTCTGTAGTTAAGATTAACATTAACGGTTGTGCTACAACATAAATGGCAAAATCTAATGAGAACTTAGAGACCATTGTGTGCTTGCTATCAAGTTGCTACTTAAGAACTACAACTACAATAGTGATGTGACTTAACTGCTATGCACTAACATTTAAATTTATAATTTATACAATGCACTTTCAAAAAAGGTAACACTTTATTTTTAAGGTGTCCTTGTTACACGTTACATGTAATAACAATAAATTATGCATAATTACATGCAAGTAACCCTAAGCCTAATCCTAAACCTAACCATATAGTAAGTATGTTGTTAATTATTATTACTAAATTATCAAATGTATAATTACACTGTAACAAGGACACCATAAAATAAAGTGTAACAATAAATAAATAAATAAATACCTGCATGTTATTACATATGTAATTACACTGTTGTAACAGTGTAACTGCTACAACTACACAATAGCAGTAAAATAATTTTGCAACACAACATGAACACAAGTGCACTGTACAAAATAAAATGTGAAAACATTGTACCTTTAGGGGTACAACAGCTTGTCACTGGGGCAGTAGCCTCAAAAGGACACCTTTGTACCTTCTTTACTGCTTCTGTACCGTCTCATAAATGTACATGTTACTACCTTAAGAGTACATATTACTACTCTAAGGTACTAAAATGCATGATTTAGGGGTTAATGCAGGTACAAAGGTGTCCCTTTGAGTGTACTGCCCCACTGACTAGTTGTAGTTGTTGCAGTTTTTTCTTGACAGTGCTTAATGGGCCACCATTTATGTTCTTATGTAGCAACTTTTCAAAGTTTAAAAACTCACATTTTAACCGTGACTCTGTAATTTATGTTGTAGAACAACATATTTGAACTTATTTGACAACAAAATCATCTATTCTAAAAACCGCTTAGAGGAAACCCATTACTGTATATTGGCCCGAACAGCAAAACTGAACAAACTGAACAGCTCTATAGCTGTCACGCAACGCTTTTGCTTTTCATGCCAAGTTAAAATGACAGATCACGCACAACAATCATGTTGAGCTTTTTGTTCTCAGTTTCCCAGGAGAGTCACATATAGATGGATTAAAAAAAAAAAAAAAAAAGTCAAGAAATTTAACTCAAGCATATGCCCTTACCATATTTACTGTAACTCTCCATCTGCAGTGTGCAATTACTAGCCAACAGATATAGAAAGCATCTGTGGACTATTTACAAAGTAGTGCTGAGTGGTACATCTTTTTATTATTGAAATACATTAATCAGGGATGGAAAAAGAAGCAATTTATTTCACCGAACAATACAAAGATGCTTATCCCCCTCAATTTCAGATTCCTCTATGATTGCTTTTGACTCCCTCTATCCTAAAGATATAGTTACAACTGTGTGAAGTATCAGTAGTTAATCATTACAGACACTAAAACACTATTATTTCAACACGTTAGACTAGATAACTGAGTAAACATTTGTTGTGCCTTGTTCTAAATCAAATAATTTCACTAATTTCATAATTTCCTGAATATGACCCGATTAACACAACTATCCCCTGCTCAGTATATTTTGTATCCTGAATACACTTAAAACAGCATACATGAAATGTACAATTCTCAATTACAATACTAATAAATCCTAACTAAAACTATTGACTAATTTTATATGATTTGATTGACTGTTATTAAGTATTAAATATCAAATCAGGTAATGGCATTTTGAAAATCGCCTTGTTTGGTGCTTTTCTGAAACTATGAATTTAGTTTTGGATTATATTGCATTTATATTATTTTATATTAATTACTGCACTACAACTTATGTTTCATGATTACATGCACAGCCTTTTTGTAGACTGGGAATACAGTCATTTCTTTTCAATATTTCACTGCATTTGATAGTTAAAGTATAATTCTGCTGCTCCTCTGCACTCTGTTAATTAAATATATAATGTATATGTTATGTAATAAAGATAATATTTATTTATTAATATCAATTTCCCAACATATAGAGTTTTTGTTACTTACTGTAGGTATTTATTCAACAATTGCAATCTGAATTACACAAATGAAAATCTATCGCTCAGCACTACTGTAGTTTTGTACTTTCTACGTAGCTTCACAAAATGACTGCTCCTGCAATTCTCATACAGTTTTTGTCATAAATGTTCTATAACTGTGAACTTGACTCCCACACAGACTCACAAACTTATTTATTTATTTGTTTAAATTAAGAATCTTAAATGCAAAACATGCTGAATTTCCATTTTCTATAATTTTTAATTTTTTGAGACATGTCCTAATCATCTAGTCCAATGCCCTGGATATGAATTCTCCTTTAAACATTTTCCATTTCAAATCACTTGTTCTGCATTTAAGGGACTATCTGAATTTGTCTCCACAGGACACACACAGCATGTGGAACCTATATGTACAAAATGTGTGTACACAAAAAAAAAATCAAATAAAAAAAAAAAAAATCAAATATTTTAATCAAATCATGTAATTATCTATCTATCTATCTATCTATCTATCTATCTATCTATCTATCTATCTATCTATCTATCTATCTATCTATCTATCTATCTATCTATCTCTGTCTATCTGTCTGTCTGTCTGTCTATTTATTTATGCTTTCAGGACATTCAATCTCCATGTGCCACCATAATAAAAAAAGAAATGAGACACTGTGACACTTATGAAAAATTGCATTTTTGCTCCATTTATAAATATAGTTAGCATAAAAAATAGGTATTATGTTAAAAAACATATATATATAAGATGAACATTCCTTAACACAATATATTTTTATGTACTAGGTTTAAGTAGTTTATTTAGAACAGAAGCTATATGAAACTATTTTGTTTACTGAAAATAACTATCATCGTACCAAAGTTTAAGACAATATTTGTCTGTTAAAAATTAGGTTTATTTTTAGCCACTGAAGAGAAGAAGAATAAAAACCCCTTCTGAACTAGTGTGATTTTAAGAAAAGTTGATCGAAAGTTTCTTGTTTGATTCCATTTGTTGTTGCAGGACCACTTTTTTTTTTTTTTTTTTTTTTTTTTGTAAAACCATAAAACAATTTAGAGGATGATACACCATAATGTCAGTACAAATATTAAAGAGTGTAAAAGATCAGTTTAATTTACAATATTACAACACAATTCATTATTGAGATTTGCCAGTGTTTAGGCATGTTCCCATTGATTGGTAACAAATGTTTTCATTCTTAACTAACAAAAGTCATTTCACACATATTCAAGCAGTTAGACATATCTTAATTTACCATGAGTAAATTATTAAATTCACTATTTATGTTCATTATATTTTATAGTTGGATTTTGTATGTGCATTGGCATTTCTAACTTTAGTTTCAAACTTTCAAATACCAATTTTTACCATTTTTTTCAACAATGAGCATCCATTAAAACAGCTATCCAATGAAACCATCTTAAATCCATGAACTCTAAGCCTAGCCAGTGATTTGGCATTAAAGACACTGTCAACTGCCCTTGCTCCTTTGCGACGCACAGAGTGGCACGGTTTGAATGTACTGACACCGTCATCACTAGTGATGTAATTTTGAACTCATCAATCTGTGGGTGGGATCTTGCTGATGTGTGTCCTGTTGCACATGGGAGATATTGATTTGTAGGGTTTAACTGATCTAACAGTTGACATAATTAGAGAGTATGAGATGATAACCTTCAAATATTAAAATTATTTTATCAGTGCTTAATGAATGGACACTTTTGTTTGTTTGTTTGTTTTGCTACATTAAAGGGATTGTTCACTCAAACCTGAAAATTCTGTTATTTACTCAACCTTATTTTGTCCCAAACTTACATGACTTTCTTCTAAATGCAAAAGCAGATATTTTTAAAAATGAACTGTTTTGTCCATATAATGAAAGTCAGATCCAAACAATATTTTACCCTATTAATATCTTCTTTTGTCATGAAAGAAACATGTAGGGATGACATGAGGCTGTGCAAATGATTGCAGAATTTTCATTTATGGGTGAACTATCACTTAAAGTAGTGAAGATATATTGTTTGGGCCTCTTAACTTGCTTTGTGTTTATAGAATATTTTGCCTCATGTTTTTATTCTGTCAGAAATAAGTCAATGACATTGAAAAACGGTGACAAAGAATTTTTATAAAAATGTATGGATTTTAAAAGTATAAAAGTATATTCTGTTGTTATATTCTAAATGTCCATGGTGTGGAAATCTATGATATGATATTTCATGATGAGCTTTATCCAAGGAAGGGGTTTTAGCCATAAGAAAACAGCTAAAAGGGAACCATGTAATGTTAAAGAAATTATAGGATGCATTATTTTATTTATTTATTTATTTATTTATTTTATTTTATTTTATTGTACAAGAAGGACCTAGGAACTGTTATTCAGCATTCAGACATCATTTATTGGTTTATTACTCATGATTTCTATATACTGCATTGTCAAGAGGTTATACATTCTTCTATAAAACAATTGATTCATACTAGGTAAAATAATGTTTTATTCCCTCAGAGGTGCAAAAGACTGATGAATTTTTCCAGTTTTCATTTCTGTTTTTGATTTGCTAATAGACATGTTCAGGGAATAAAAAGATGTTTGTTTAAAGGTGCTGAAGATATCGCAGATGTTCTCACAATCTTCATTCATTCTATGCAAGTCCTATGTTTATCTGTACCAGTCACTGGCATGTGTCGATTTCATTTTAAACAGCACTTAAAGGGCCATGAAAATGAAGCCCTTGGATATTTTTTGACAAACCTTGCATGAATCTCAGGCATTTATTGTAACCCTTTGCCTCTTTTGTTGCTGTTACTAATGTTGTTATAAGTACAGTATTTGCATTTGTTTGTTATGCTTATTCATACTGTTTCAAAGTAGCAGCTACATTTTTTTTCATTGTCCATACAGTAAGTGATGAACAACTATGTACAGTATTGTTATAAACGAATAAGGCAATGTGTCCTCTGTAGCTGTGAAATTTAGATGCCATGATGATGATTTATTGGGATAATAGTATCATCAAAAACCAAAAAGGATTTTTAAAAATGTAGCTTGATTATAATTTAATACTAAAACAACCATGAAATCACACTCCCCCTCTATTAACAGATGTTATATTTGTCCAAACTGTATTTTTTAAATGAGTGAAGTTCTAACAATGTGTCTATCAAGATTAGGGGGATTAAATGCTCTTAATTTTCACCCCAAAATGAAAATTCTGTCATCATGTGCTCACCCTTGTCTCATCCCAAACCTGTATGACTTTCATGTTCCCCATAAACCAAGGGTTTGCAATGACTTTAGAGTGAGTAAATGATTACATATTTTTCATTTTTGAATAATGAAACTTTAATGTTTCAAAACTTGTTATATGTGCTTCTCTTTCCAAATTAACTGTGATTTTGATTTGTTTTGATTTTTTTTTTTCAGTGTATACATGCCTTATGTACTTTTTTTTTTTCTTTTCAGAGATAAATATATATATAAAAAAATGAAATGATTATAAGATATGACATGGACTGTGCAGGTGTTTTCAATCATTTGACATCAGAATTTCATGTGGGATCATAGCTACACTGCTGTGCTCAAAGAAGTGTTTAAAAGAAGAAAACAAGTGAACCATTTTGAAAGTATGTTTCTTCTATAAGCAAACATAATAACATAATAGACAGAATTAAAATATATATAAATATATATATATATATATATATATATATATATATATATTAGAATATTTTAGAATATTACAAATGCATACACCTCTCGGACCCCACATACATAAAATCGCTTGCAAACATGTCATTAACATGGACATCAACTCTAGCTTGGCATTTTAGAATTAATAAAAGGAAAATCCCTTACAGTGCTCCAGCTAGAATGATATACCACATTTTTTAATCATACTTCTGTGAAATCCTGTGAAATTCTCAAAAACTAATGAATGAATACATTTGAATTGTGGCAGATTGATCATAATTAAGTTTTAATTGTGAATGTTGACTGTACATTTTAGTTGTTGCATATTTTAGGTACTGTTGACAAAGTTTAGCTGTGTAGCTTCCCAGAAAATGCAACTCGAGTTATGAGGGGACAGTAATTTGCTATGAAACTATGTTTCCCATCAATGTAAGAATGGAAATGATAACATTTCTAGACAAAGCATTAGTTACAGACTTACTTCACATCCACTAACTGAAAATTTGCTGAAAATTTACTCACAGTCAGGTCATCCAAGATGTAGAATTGTAGTTTGTTTCTTTATCAGAGCAGATTTGAAGAAATTTAGCATTACATCACTTGCTCACTAATGGATCCTCTGTGGTGAATGGGTGCCGTTAGAATGAGAGTCCAAACAGCTGATAAATACATCACAATAATCCACGAGTAATCAACATGACTCCAGTACATCAATTAAATGCTATTCCTTTAAAGCTTCACGTTTTGGCAGTAAAACAGAGAGACATAATTTGCCCAGAGCACCCAAAATTGATAATTTATAAATTTCAGTGTTTATTTTTGTGTTAGAATTGTTTTTATTTATTTTTTCTTGTTAAATTTGTACATTTTATATATTTTTAGGCAGAATTTCACAGAATTGTGGCTTGCTAGATGCATGATGACAGATCCAACACTGTCTTGATTTGCCAAAATTATTCAAATATGATTAAAACAATGAAATTCATGTATATCTTAATCACTGTGTAAGTATGCAATTCTAAAAAAAATAGCATATGCATATCACTTTCAGTAATTGATGATCAATAAATTAAACATCCAATTTTATTTATTTTATTTATAAAAAATTTAGAACTTTTTTTTATTTATATCACTTATGTCATCATTGATAAAGCTTTGTTAAAAATTGATAAAATTTTAAATAAATTAGTATGATAAGGTTTTTATGTAACTTTTTTTTTTTTTTTTACAAATACTATATTCTAGCTTCCTGCTGTAGTTTAGCACACTAACAGCACCTGCACGAAATTCTTTGTGAATTCGCCTAATTGTGTTTGTTTGATTGTTGTTTCTTTGTTTAATAAAAATGAAGACACATACATATCATTACTGCAGAGAGCGCATGACACAATGCATGAGTCAGGGATAGTGTTTAGGTGTTTATGTTATATAGTGTTGAATTTTTTGGCCCAGTGTTTTTTTCTGTGTTTATTTATTTTAAATTTCCTTCTTACTAAGCTATCACCTTTTTTGTTTCATTTTAGGGGCCCGTAGCTTAGCTGGGGGGCGTAGAATGTACGGTAGGTCTGACAGGGCTCCTTTGTAATGTACCTGTTGTACTTCATTTCACATCATTGTTTTGTCTACTTTCATATTATCTAGCGAAACATATTATCTTTAACAGACTTTAGCTTTATCTTATTTTCACCTATTTGAGGCAAATATTTACATTTACAAATATATTACATAAAGTTAAAAGACTTCATTTCAACTTTTTTTATTTTAATGTTAGGATTTATTTGTCTGTTTTTAAACACATTTTTATTGCTATTATTATTACTATTGATTTTTTGAGTTGAAGTGTTTGATTTGTTATTTGAATTCACAGGGGATCGTGCATGATTACAGCATTAATAGCATAAATTAACCCAAATAACTTTTTAATAAGTATGTGATAACTGTAGTGGTCCTAAGTAAAGCTCTTAACATTTTTAATAAGCACATTCAGCCAATAAGAACATGTTGTTTAAAAAGGAAAGAAAACATTTTTAAAACATTTTAATATTTAATTGAAACAATATAATATTTTAATGAAAATGTTGTAAAGTATGATTGTAATAATTTAAAATCTTATGTTACCTCAAATAATACCTTTTTACCATCACTAATTGCATTAGGACAGGGTAGCTGTTTTTGGGAATGTACTAATATAAATTTATAGTTATTAATATAGTAAACTATATTAAAAAAAAAAAAAAAAGTGAGATTTGAGTTTTCACTAGAATGTTGTGTGGAATAATTTTAGTTGATCATAGTTCCCTATTGAAACGGTCTCTCATGTTGCGTTTATGACTCTTGGGGAAATTCAATTTTCCTGTGAATACTGAAGCCTGATTTGTTAACGTTTGTGCAGCTGCACAAAGCTATGGCATTTCAGCTCACCAAAACGGGTGGAGCCAACTGCCTATATAAGTTTGCACTAATTGCCATTTCATCAGAATATTTCTCCTTCAGAATATTTTGGAATCAGAGAATAGGTCATCTCCTCGCTGGGCTCCGAAGGCAAAGAATGAAGAAGCCTGCTACTCACTCTAGAAGAGCCCTGGCAGAGGAAAGATGCTTTCACACTCAGCGTTTCTCCCCTGCAGCCGTCCAGCAACAACTTTCAGTGCCATTTGTTTTAAAATGCCGCTCCACAAATATGGTACCCTGCACGAGTCAAATGAGCACAGTGAGTGAGTTGCTTGTCTTGGCGATGCTCATGATGAGGCAGCGCTCACTGAGATGTATTGCTCTCATTGTAAGAGCATGAGTCTTGCCTCGCTTCGCTTGCAGATTGCCTTCTTCAAATCCTGGCCCCACCCATCGCGCTTTCCCGTTTCTCTCCTCTCAGGAACCTTGGAGGAAGAAACAGTGGAGTCAGAGGGCTGAGCAGTCACGCAAGACCTGCATGTCTCACCCTCCCCACAGCGAGGTGATTCCTTGGTGCTCTTTTTCCCGAGAGGATCAGCGCACCTCGTCTGGAGCGAGTGGTATGGTCTCCTTTGGAGGATCCGATGGCCTCTGATGCTGAGGATTAGTCAGGCTCCGTGGAGGATCCTGGCTCCCTTCTGCCAAAGGAATCTGTTGGTGTACGGCCCAGTTTGGACAGCGAGCTCATCCTCATCCTCATGAAGGTGTTGAAGAGCTCGATTTGGATTGGTCGGCCCCAGAAGGGCCCATCTGCATCTTTCTGGATAAATGGTATCTGTCAGGGTGCTGTCAGGGAGCTCCCCGTCAGAGACCAGAACCATTCTTTCCCGAAGTTCATGACAAACTAACCAAGTTGTGGCAACCAAGAGTAGTCTGTCTCCCAGCAGGTGAGTGGATTTTCTGGGGGCCGCTATCAACTCAGCCCAGATGCGGGCTTGGCTCTCACCGGAATGCTCACAGAGCATCCTGGGCCTGATTGCATCCCCTGTAATACCACTGGGGCTGCTTCACATCCGGCCCCTGCAGTACTGGCAAAAACCCCATGTTCCATCTCACGCCTGGTGTCTGGGACGCTTTTGTCTCAAGTTGGACCATCGCTGTATCTCAGCTATGGCTCCTTAGAAGGACCCTCACCTGTATCAGACAGGCGTCCAATTGGGACTGACCTCCAAAAGGAATGTTGTTATGACAGATGCCTCCAACTCTGATTGGGGAGCTCTGTGCGAGGGCAGCCCAGTGTTTGGCTCCTGGTCCAGCCTGGAGGAATGCCTACACATCAACTGTCTCAAAATGATGTCAGTTTTTCCGGGCCCTTAAAAACCTTCCTGCCAGCCCTGAAAGGGCACCATGTCCATTTAGACAACATGACAGAGGTTGCCTTCATAAATTGCCAGGACGGCTTCAGTCCTGGTCTCTTTACAAAATGGCGAGACGCCTCCTCCTATGGGCTCAGTGCAACCTGGGCTCATTGAGGGTGGTGCACGTGCTGGGCAGATTGAACCAGACAGCGGACATGCTGTCCTGGGGCAGTAGGTCTCCAGGAGAATGGAGACTCTTCAGAAGACAAGTCTTATTGCCCAAAAGTTTTCTCAAAGGAACAGGATGGGCTGGCCTACGAATGGCCCAAGGCCCACCTGCATGCCTTTCCCCCTGTCGCTCTGCTCCTTCAGGTAATCAGATGGAACAGGGAGACTGGATGCACAATTCAACTGCTGGTTCCGCTCTGTTGAAACCAGTTGTGATTGCCCAAACTGAATCAGCTCTCATCGACAGCTCCCTTGTTGATTCCGCAATCGAGGGGTTCCTTGTGGCATCTCCAACCCATGTTGTGAAGCCTGCATTTGTGTTCACTCGACAGGAGCCTTTGCAGCTCCCCGTGAAGGAAGCCAACACTATAACAGAGGCCAGAGTGCCATCTACAAGGCGCCTTTATGCCCATAAAGACCAGTCCATCTTCTCCCACTGGTGTGCAGTCCAAAATGAAGACCCATCTTCTTGTGAGGTAGCAACCATTATGTAATTTTTACAAGAGCTGCTGGGTAAGGGCGCACCCCTTCCACACTCAAGGTATACGTGGCAGCTATCGTGACAAACCATGCCCTTGTGGCGGGCCAGTTGGTTGGAAGAAACGACTTGGTCATCAAGAGGGGAGCCGGGAGGCTTAACCTGCCTCACCCTCATACTGTTCCTACTTGTTACCTGTCTACGGTCCTCAGGGATCTTCAAGGCCCTCCATTTGAACTGCTCCAAGCAGCCGACTTACGGCCCCTGTCACTTAAGACCGCCCTGCTGCTAGCTTTAGCGTCGGTTAAGCGTGTGGTCGAATTCTCATGAATGCTTCCTGTTTGGAGTTTGGGCCAAACGTACCTAAGGTGCTCTCTACTCAATTTAGAAAACAGGTCATCCCTCTATAGCTCTTCATCCCTCTGAGGACAAGCAGGGAGCTAACTTAATTTGCTTGGTCTGGGCCTTATGTGGAGCACTCTAGCCAATTTTGGGAGTCAGAGCAGCTCTTTGTGTGCTTCAGAGGCCACTCTAAAGAGCTGACAGTTAAGAAGCAGAGATTATCCCACTGGATAGTTGAGTGCACCATTGGAGTGAGGGCCCACTCCACTAGGGGATGGCCTCCTCCTAGGCTTGGTTCAGCTGAGTTTCTATTGGCGATATTTGTAGTTGCTGTCTACCTTTGCCAGATTTTATAACCTGGACGTCCCTGCCCTTCAGGCATGGATCTTGTCCACTTAATCGTCTTGCACCCTTAGTAAGTGGTCTAGACTGTCTTGAATGAGTGTTCCAGCTGGTGGCCCGAGCCTCACTAGTTAGCCTATGTTTCTTAGAGCCCTCATGGCAGCGCCCTAGAGCTGGGCTCGGAGGATGGCTCTCTTCTGCACTTATAGCATGGTGCTATGGTAAATCTTTCTCCGGGCTGAAATGGCATAGGTTTGTGCAGCTGCACAAACGTTAACAAATCAGGCTTCATTATTTGGAAGTAAATAAGTTTCCCCCAAGTATCATAAACACAACGCTCATTCCCATTATCTCAGGGAACCAAGGTTATGTTAGTAACTGGAGCGTTATACTATGATGACATCCACTCTGCATTCATGGGGGCATTGCCACTGTATGTATGTATGTATGTTAAGAAAAAAAAAGGTCATCGGGCTCTAACTTCAGATCTCTACCAAGAGGTGAGGTGTGTGAACTCGTCCTCCACCTCCACAGTTCGGATGGACTAGATGTGACATCCCTCTCTCCATCCACCTACCTGTGTATCAAGCCATCTATTCAATCATTGATTCATTCACCATATGTCTGATCCACCACACAAGTACCACTGAAACACGTGAACAAGTCTTTTGGAATCAGAGAAATTAGTTGAAACTCAAAGAAGACACAAAATGGCTTTTTTCCTAAATAATGCATTGCAACAGTGAAATAAATGATCCAAGATGGTAGACAAAGTGGGATTGAAAAAAATGTAGTACTGTAAAATGTATACTAACATTGCTCATCCAATCAGATTTAAGAACCAGAACTATCCTTTAATAAACTAATATGTTCAATATAGAATATTATCTACTACTTGTACTACAGTATATGTACTGTGCACAGTATGCTAAATTTCTATATGCATGGAATATCCAAATGACATACTACTGTACGTTCGCTGAAATACTGTATATCTTTTAACAGAGCACATCATGTGAGGGACTTTACCCCACAATGCAATGTGCACTGAATGGGAAGTTTATCAACCATCTTGTGACTCATTATTTGATTGGACTAACAAAGAATATATTCTAAATATAAAATAACAATATTTATATCTTGGTCATGTGATACTCCAGCAGATAAATTTTTGGAATGTTTATGATTGCATCTTGCATACTGTTGCATACTTTTAGCTCAGTAGAGGATGATTGCAGAAGTTGGTGGACTTCAAACCTTTGACAAGGAAAACTAAATTACATTTCATGAAGTATTTGTCAATTAGGCCGCTAAACATTCTGGTACAAATGTTTTGATGTAGGCCTACTTTTGTTCCTGTGTCTCATATCATCCTTCATCCATGTCATCACAGTTATTAAGCATATCACCTTCCACACTGTCAGAGTCCATGCACACATGATAAGGATGACCCAGAAGAAATGTTCAGGATCAAGCAACGCTCTTACTGGAATCTTCAGTCAATGACCTGGCACAATGGTGAATTTTAACCCCTTTTCCAGTTATGGAAGCACTGGAACTGAAATCTGATACTGATCCAATATCTTTGAATGATTGTGTATTTCATTTAGACTGTTGTTTTTGTGTAAATGTAGTCAGTCATATATAAATGATTACTTATTTCTTATAACTTTGTCGATTGCTACATTTTAATTTAATTTAAATAGACTTTAGACAAAAATCATACAAAAATTCATTGTAGCAATGTCATTTAGTTTGTTAGTGATTCACAGTTTTTTTTCATAAAAACTTCTTTTTCATTTAACTTATTTTAGTGTTTTGCAAGTTCATTCATGCATTTAGTTAAATCTTTAATTTTGAATATTTAAAATACTTAATTTTTGCCTTTATTTTTTGCTTTTTTTCCTTCATTGCCTTCATTGTTCATTTGACTTACTTTCTGAACTTGCTTTAGTTTTAAAATATCATTTAAATCTAAAATGTGGAATAAAATGAAGTTGTGTAGTAAAGTGTATATTATAATGGTTTGGTTTTTCTTGTTTTTCTTACCAAGTTTGCAATAGACCAAGTGCCATATGCTGCAGCTTTTTTTTTTCTTTTAGACACAACTACAATTGATGAATTATATATGATGCTATTTATATGAACTGAGTATGAGCATCATTTTAACTGGCATACTGGAGAAGACAATACCCTTGTGAAAAAGAAGCACGCTTAATTGTACTTATAATCTTAAAAAAAAAAAAAATGCATATAAAAAATTATACTTGCACATAATGTAATATCAAAGAAATAAAATGTAATTTAAGTATACTTAGAGAGTTCACTATGTTTTGACTATGTTTCGCATTTAAAAAGTGCACTCTGTAATACTTTAAAGTACATTTTAAATGTACATATGTATATATATTTTTAAATCTTTTGTCATGCTTTAAAGAAGTACATATATTTTGATGTGTTGACTAACATTCTAAAGCACATGTAAAATACTTCATTATAATTTTAACGTTGGTTTAACTATAAATGCTTGTCATTACATTTGGCAGAGCATATTAACTATAGTTCCCTTTCAGTCAGTCACGTTCGACGTTACGTCGACTGACGTCATGGGGTCTCACTTGGGAGCCCCAATCACCTCTGAGCTTAGAAGAAAAGGCCAGTAAGAATTGGAGAGTAGATTGCATGCCAAGCCACTCCCCCGTACATACGGTTATATAAGATGGCGGCGTGCATCCACTCATTCAGATTTTTGCTTTGGAGCCGATCACTTCGTGAGCGCTGCCTTCTGATAAGAAGAAAGAAGAAAAGAAGTCTTCACATCTGTCAAGCTGCAGGAGTTCTCGGCTGCGGAGAATCTTCAGCTTCCGAACTTCCGGGTTTCTACAGCCCCTATTTCACCGTACCCAATAAGAGCCTTGGGTTACGGCCAATCCTGGATCTCCGAGTCCTGAGTCAGTCCCTTCACAGGCTGCCGTTCAAGATGCTGATGCAGAAACACATTCTTTCTTGCGTTCGGCAACAGGATTGGTTTGCAGCTATCGACCTGAAGGATGCGTACTTTCATGTCTCGATTTTGCCTCGACACAGACCGTTTCTTCGGTTCGCTTTCGAGAGTCGGGCGTATCAGTTCAAAGTTATCCCCTTTGGGCTATCCCTGTCTCCCCGCGTCTTTACCAAACTAGCGAAGGGCATCCGGATCCTCAACTATCTCGACGACTGGCTTATATTAGCTCACTCATGAGATCTGTTGTGCGAGCACAGGGATCTGGTGCTTCGGCACCTCAGCCATCTGGGGCTTCGGGTCAACTGGGAGAAGAGCAAGCTTTCCCCTGTGCAGAACATCTCTTTTCTCGGTATGGAGCTGGATTCGGTCAACATTCGGTCTCACGAACGAGCACGCGCAGTCGGTGCTGAACTGCCTGGGTTCATTCAGGGGCAAGACAGCGGTCCCTCTAAAACTCTTTCAGAGGCTCCTGGAACATATGACAGCCGCAGCTGCAGTTACGCTGCTCTGCCTGTTACATATGAGACTGCTTCAGCACTGGCTGCACGGCCGGATCCCGAGATGGGCATGGCACCGTGGCACTCTCGCATTTCTAGGGGCAGGAGTGCCTTTAGAACAGGTATCGAGGCATGTTGTTGTCAATACAGATGCCTCCAAGACGGGCTGGGGCGCCGTATGCAACGGGCATGCAGTTTCGGGCTCCTGGACGGTACCTTGACTGCAGTGGCACATCAATTGCCTCGAGTTGCTAGCAGTACTGCTTGCTCTTCGCTGGTTTCGGCCGTTGCTGCAGGGCAAGCATGTGCTTGTTCGCACGGACAACATAGCGACAGTGGCTTACATCAACCACCAGGGCAGTGTACGCTCCCGTTGTATGTCGCAACTCACCCGCCATCTCCTCCTCTGGAGTCGGACACGGCTCAAATCGCTGCATGCCATTCACATTCAATCGTGCAGCCGATGCACTCTCACGACAGCTCACCCTCCCCGGAGAATGGAGACTCCATCCCCAGGTGATCCAGCTCATTTGGCCCAGGTAGACCTGTTTGCTTCCCAGGAGTCCTACCACTGCCGGCTGTTCTATTCCCTGACCGAGGCTCCCCTCGGCATGGACGCGCTGGCTCACAGCTGGCCTTGGGGTTTACGCAAGTACGCCTTTCCCCTAGTGAGCCTCCTTGCACAGACCCTGTGCAAGATTAGGGAGGACGAGGAGCAGGTTCTGTTGGTTGCACTGTATTGGCCCACCCGAACCTGGTTTGTCAACCTCATGCTTCTCGCGACAGCCCCTCCCTGAAGGATTCCCCTGAGGAAGGACCTTCTTTCTATGGAACCTGCACATCTGGCTTCTGGACGGGATGCAGTAGACCTCTCTGACCTTTCTCAGGCCGTGATAGATAGCTCTGAAGTGGGGTCTGTTTGTTGAATGGTGTTCCTCTCGCCGAGAGGACCCTCAGAGATGCTCGGTTGGTGTGGTTCTTTCCTTCCTGCAAGAAAAGCTGGAGCGGAGGCTGTCCCCCTCCACTTTGAAGGTGTACATCGCTGCCATCGTGGCCCACCATGATGCAGTGGACTGTTCGTCCTTAGGGAAGAATCACCTAATCCTCAGGTTCCTGAGAGGTGTGAGGAGACTAAATCCTCCTAGGTCGCACCTCATCCCCTCTTGGGATCTCTCCGTGGTCCTCTTGGGATTACGGAGGGATCCCTTTGAGCCACTTGATTCAGTTGAGCTGAAATATCTGTCTCTCAAGACTTCACTCCTGATCGTGCTCACTTCCATGAAGAAGATGGGGGACCTGCAGGCATTCTCGGTCAACGAATCGTGTCGAGTTTGGGCCGGCTCATTCTCACGTTACCTTGATACCCCGGCCTGGTTATGTGCCCAAGGTTCCCACCACTCCGTTTCGAGATCAGGTGGTGAACCTGCAAGTGCTGCCCCCGGAGGAGGCAGACCCAGCCTTTGCGTTGCTGTGTCCCGTCCGCACCTTTCGCATTTACCTGGAATTCAGATGCTCCGAGCAGCTCTTGACTGCTTTAGAGGAAAGCAGAAGGGGAATGCTGTCTCAAAACAGAGGTTGGCTCATTGGGTGGTGAGCCGTGAGTGAGCCGTGCTCCCTGGGAGTTAGAGCTCACTCCACTCGGAGTGTTGCCTCGTCCTGGGCGTTGGTGCACGGCGCCTCTCTTGCATCTGCGGACTGGGCAACACCTAACACTTTCGCAAGATTTTAAAATCTGCGGGTGGAGCCTGTGTCCTCCCGTGTGTTGGGTAACATCAGGTAAATTGCGGGAGGCTGGCTAGGTGTCGGCTTGCAGCGCCATCCCCTTTTGGATACGTGCACTTATTCCAGTTGTTCCCTCTTATGAACTCTGGGTCCTCCATTGCCCCGCAGTTTCAGATAAGACGGAGTAGTCTGTTACTGCGTCCGGTAGTGGGTTACCATCTTCCCCTCTGGACATGGCATTTATGTCTCACTATTTCCCACGGTTTATTCCCACTGTGTTCCCCTATTCCTTAAATTTTCTAAAGTTTTCCACGTGACCTTATATTCTGTCATTGTGCTCCGCCCCCCAATGGTTGCTTCAGAATCCTGGCATCCCTGGTGGCCCGTTTATCTGGCTTGCAGGGCATTGGGAAATTTGCGTATTGAGTTTCATTTGTTCTGACATGCTTGCCTGTCAGCATTTGCAACCTCAATTACATAATGCAGTTCAGGTCGTGGCCTTTTCCATAGGGACCCCATGACGTCAGTCGATGTAACGTCGAACGTGACTGACTGAAAGGGAACGTCTTGGTTACGAATGTAACCCTCGTTCCCTGAAGGTGGAAACGGAGACATTACGTCCCTCATGCCACAATCCTGAACTGCGCTGAATGCTGGGATGTGTCTCGGCTCCTCAGCACAGACCTGAATGAGTGGATGCACGCCATCATGTTATATACCCGTATGTACGGGGGAGTGGCTTGGCATGCAAATTCCATTCCTCAGTTCTCATTGGCCTTTTCTTCTAAGCTCAGAGGTGATTGGGGCTCCCAAATGAGACCTCATGACATCAGTCGACATAATGTCTCAGTTCGCTCCTTTAGGGAACAAGGGTTTCATACGTAACTGAGACGTTTCAGAGACAATAGTAATTAGTAATTATGTATAGAGTTTAAATCTATATGTATCAAGTAAAAATTACATATAGAGATGTTCTTAAGTTCTACGTGAGTCAAAAACCCTCTAAAGTTCAGCTAATTGCATTTAATATAAATTTAAACTATAATACAATTTAATTTAATTGCAATTTCCCTGCAAGTAAGTTTGTGAAAAAATAGTTCATACTTAAGTATATTTTAAAAAATATTTTATTTCCATAATAGGTACTATTTTTTAGATACTTCATTTTCATAAGAGTAAAATTAAATTAATATTTGCACCATGAGCTACATTAAAGATAATGGTGAGAAAATCATAAAGAGTAAGTTCTTAGTAACGTGCCAGAACCTCTTTTGGCCAAACATTCTACCAACCACCAATTCTTTATTCATAACTAAACTAATTTTCTGGTTGGTTTGTGGTTTTAAATACATGTGACTTTTCTGTGACTTTTTTGTATCTTTGTTCATTTTTAACAATCTGACACCATTGATTATAGCTTAATTGGCTTTTGTAAACATTTATTTTAAAATTAATTACTTAATAAGGCAATGCACTAGTGAAGATATCTGGAGACCCAAACAACTGGTGTCAGATTGAATAATATTGTTCATTGTTTAAAATGTCTTATTGAATATGAAATGTTGAGAGACAGGGTGCAGTGACTGTGTCTAAACACAGTTTGATTTATTCGAGCACTACTAATGACTTTTGTTCTTTTCAGGGATCCAGTTTCGTCTCCCTACTGCCTGTAGTGTGGATCGAACAGAAACACCCACTCCAGGTAAAGCCACACATCCCAGTGAAGCCATACCACATGGTGTGTTCATGTTCAGAAGTGTCATGCCCATTCAGACCCTCTCAGATTTTCATGTCACTCCAAACTCATATGACCTTTTCTCGTGAAATGCAACACAAAATGTCAAAGCTAGTCTTTCCCACACAGTGAAGATGCATGCTGATCTGAAGTCTGGACTGCCAAAATAAAACAAAGCCAAACAAAAACAAAATAAATCAAAATAAAGCAAAGCAAAGTAAGGCAAAACAATGAAGCAAAGCAAAGCAAGGAATGGCAAGGCAAAACAATGAAACAAAACAGAGCAAAGTAAGGCAAAACAAGAAAACAAAGCATCAAAACAAAACAGTAAAGCAAAGGAAACCAAGGCAAAACAACAAAACAAAGAAAGCAAAAGAAGACAGAACAAAACAAGGCAAAACAAAACAATGAAATAAGTTCAAACAAAACAGTAAAACAAGGCAAGGCAAGGCAAAACAATGAAACAAAGTAAACCAATGCAAGACAAGATGAAACAAAACAAAAAAGCAAAGCAAGACAAGACAAGACAAAACATCGGGGAAAAAACCCCAAAGCAAATCAACAAAACAAAATGAAAAAAAAAAAAAAAAAACTATGCAAGGCAAGGCAAAACAATGGAAGACAACAAAGCAAAGAAAGACAAGGCAAGACAAAAAAGCAAAGCAACAAAACAAAGCACAGTAAAGCAAAGCAAGACAAAGCAAAACAACAAAACAAACAAAGCAAAAGCAATAGAAAACAAAACAAGGCAAAATAATTCCACAAATTAAAACAAAACAGTAAAGCAAAGCAAGGCAAGGCAATACAAAACAAAGCAAAAAAAAAAAAAACAAATCAAGGCAATTCGAAACAATGAAACTAAATAAAACAAAGCAAAGCAACAAAACAATTAAACAAATCAAAGCAAGACAAGTCAAAACAACGAAAGAAAACAAAGCAAAGAAAGGCAAGGCAAGACAAAAAAAGCAAAGCAACAAAACAAAACAGTAAAGCAAAGCAAAAGGAGGAAAAACATCAAAACAAACAGCAAAAGCAATGTAAGACAAAACTAACAAAACAAATAAAGGTAAAACAAAGAAACATTAAAACACATAAACAAAACAAAACAGCTAAACGAAAAACAAAACAAACAGAAAAAGCAACAACACAAAACACAATAAAACAAAACAAGGCAAGGCAAAACATCAAAACAAACAAAGCAAAAGCAAGACAAAACAAAACAAGGCAAAACAAAACAATTAAACAAATTAAAACAAAACAGTAAAGCAAAGCCAGTCCAGACAAAACAATGAAACAAAGTAAAGCAAGGCAAGGCAAGACAAAACAAAACAAAACAAAACAACAAAACTAAATAAAAGAAAGCAAAGCAAAGCAAAAAAAAACAAAACAAAAAAAAACAAAACAAAACAAAAAACAAAATTAAAGACAGAACAAAGAAAGGCAAGACAAGCCAAAAAAGCAAAGCAACAAAACACAGTAAAGCGGAGCAAGATAAAGGAAAACAACAAAACAAACAAAGCAAAAGCAAGGCAAAACAAAACAACTACAGTAACAAAACAAAGCAAGGTGAAACAGTGAAAAACTCAGTAAAGACTAGACAAAACAGTAAAACAAAGCAAAACAAAACACAAATCAAAGCAACAAAACAAAATAGAGTAAAGCAAAGCAAGCCAAAGCAAAACATCAAAACAAAAGCAAAACAAAACACACCTGATACTCAGCTTGTTTTCTAGGGAAATTTTGTCACTAATGCTGATAAGGCTCTACACACATTATCAAAATATCTGCTCTTATATCACTGGGCTGCTGTTTTACTGTCTCTTATCATGCACCACATGCACTGACTAGCTGATTTTAGTGGAGACTGAACATCTGTTGTTGATTAAACAGTCACACTGAAAGTTTTATAACTCATTCAAGCCGGCATTAAAATGCAGAACACGCAGTTTAACACATGCGCTGATAAACAGTTCAAGATTCAGTTCACAACCTTATGTGCTATGCACAATTTTAGGCAAAACACCTAACACGTTAACACTGCTATAGCATCAAATATGTTAATTACTAATTAGTGTGTAATTAGTTCAGTAATGTCATAGCAAGCTGAAATCTCAGGATACAGCCTGAGGCTTTCAGCAACAGAAGTTTGTCTTCCCAGTGTGCATGTTTGTAATGAAGAATACACATGGACCTGAGCTAATGTAAATGAATGATTATTTTACAAGACTTCAAGACTTCATGTTTCTTCAGATCATGTATGATAAAAAGGTGAAAATCAATTAATAAATAGAAGGAATACAGTATATTGAACACAATGTATGAATTAAATGTATCAAGACAATTCTGTGTTCTTTGGAAAGAACTAATTCTAATCTTCACTAGTGATTCATGGTTTTGATCATGCCTACTATCTTTGTTTCTGTGTTTAGCACCTGTGTGGCATTTGATACCCTGATAACTGTTGCCAAGACACCAACATCATTCAGCAGCCCTTCACTGGCACACTGGGCTTTCAGAAAACTGGGCCATTCAAAATGTGCTTTTACAAGCTAACAAGACACTGCTTTCTCTGAGATCTGAGAAATAAACCTTTTTAAACTTTACAAAATAAAGGCTGTACATGCAAATTCATATTTTCACAACCATTCAGTAAGGCGAGGACTGAAGATGTGGTCACAATAACCATTGTTTTCACAGGCGAAATCCAAATTTTAGCAGAAATCCACACGATTGGGAATTTTGCATAAGGGCAAAATATTTCCCCATACAGATTTCACAGTAGTTTCGAATTTGCTACACTGACCAACAAAAACCTGCTTGATTTAAAAGTGGTTTAATTGTTCTTTATACGTCACTACACTACTGAAAACAGACAATGGCCTTTGTTTGCCTACAAAATTTTGCTTTATGGTTACCGCACCTTAGTAGATGTAAAATATCTACAAGAAAATGTTAGGTAAAATAATTTTGTGTTCACAAAATGTGAAGGGTGTTGTTTCATTTTTCATAAAACTTTTTTTTTCTTAAAGAGAATCAAATCATCAGATCATTGTCACCATCATGTCTGTCGTGTCTTGTGTGTTTCCCCCTCCATGCCCTTATTTGGTCCTTCCTGTTCCTGTCCTCGTATAGTTTGATTGTTTATGATTTCGTTCAGGTGTGTGTGGTTAATTGTCATGTGTATTTAGTTCCTGCCTGTTCTGTTTATTTTCGGCTGGTCTACTCGTTACTCCCCGGTGTTCCTGTGTGTCCCAGCCTTGCCTTGTCTTGGCCTGTTTGTTTTGGATTTATTAAAGACTGTATTTTGAGTTCATCCTCGTCCCCTCATTCATCCCCGCTGTGTGCACCGTGACAATCATACTCACACTCCTTTATTTTAAATAAAATCTAAATAGAACAGACGGCTGGATTTATTTATTTATTTTATTACAGTTAATAAAAACATGTCGTGATTTATGCTGATAACGTCTTAATGAAGTTAAATCATATATTATTATTTCAGTATTATTAAGCAATATTTTGTTAAACCGAATGGCTGTACTTTCCAAAACGGAATTGGAAAAAAAAAAGAAAATTATTTTCTGAACATTCCTCAATCATCTGCCATTGAAGGAGAGATCCGACATACAGTATGATGAGTCCTGCAACAGATGTTTTATTCAGATTCAAAAGAATGCAGGGTGAAAATATATAACAGATATTAAGATATAAAATAAATCAGCTTCAGTGTTGCTTTGTGTGTCAGTGTGATTGTCTCTGCATATAGCCGCGATAGGAGAAAATATTTTAACATCCAAATTCAGTTTTAAATCTTCCACGCTTCCACAGAGTGGTTGCAGAGAGAGTCATATTCTGTTGCTCTGGGAGTTTTTATATTTAATCACAGCTGATGAAGTGTTCGACATGCTGATGACAGAATGAATTATGACACAGAGCATCAACACAACAGGTCATGAATGGATTATTGTGTTCCTCTCTTATACAACCCTACATACTATTTTTGGAAGTGTTTTACTCCTCTGTATGAATCACATATCTCTCTCCCACATTTTTCCCTTCAGTCTGTGACTCATTCAGCAGTTTTATAATAGTGTGCTATTTGCAGCCCGTGGTTTTGATTGGCACGTCATATGTAGACTGTTACATTTAACCACACTGAGGTATTTTGTCATGTTGGCAAATACAAGCACCCTGCAGGTGCTGCGGCACCTTGATTTTTCCAAGGTTTCATTGACTTGAAAGAATCAAGCTGGATTAGCACCAGGGTTGGGTTGCACAAGGCAGAACTGACCAGCGCAGGAGGGCAGCAGCACGTCATCTCAGTACTGTCAACTGTAGCAAAATAGATAAACTGACAACTGTTATCAAATTGTATATGGCATTACACTTGAATGATTCACACTCTCTGCTTCCTGCTTTCTATATATGGGCTGCTCAGTGAATGTGTAAAATGATTGATAGGCAGAAAGCACATCAAAATCTTCTGATTGGCTAAATAAAGAATAGGGATGTCAGTCTCAGAGAAATGCGACTCTGTCACTTAGAAATTATACAGTGAGATCAAAGTAAATAAATAATAATAATAATAAAATCACTTTTGATCAACTGCATCCTTGCTTGATTAAAAATATAAATTTGGTAACATGTTTTGATAGTCCACTTTAGACATTCTACTAACTTTGAGTAACTTATTCTACTAACCTTAACCTGACAGTCTACTAATATTCTAATGAGAGTTAGTTGACATGTAGTTACTTAGTACAATGTCTAAAGTGGACTATTGAAATAAAGTGTATCCTATTTGCTTGCTGAGGGGAAACAGTTTTCTTTTTATGACATTGAATATTTTAAAAATATTCAGGAATTTCGTTCATGGAAGATAGTTGAAAGTAAATGAGAAACGTTTGCCAAACTAATACCTTTAATGCACAGTGTATTGCCCCACTCTAAACATCCCTTAAAATTCAATCAGAATGAACTACTCTTTGCCAGATTAAGATACAGTATGCATCAGATTTAATGTGGATAGTCAAAACATTGGCTTGCAAGACAAACAGTCTTTGTCTAGTGAGACTGCATTGTCAAGCAGGAACAAAAGAGAATATCTGCAGTTTATAAGAGCTGCTGGGACGCATGAATAAAACAGATACTGTGAACACAAGAGCACAGAATTGCAGAATACCAGCTCACTTCAAGCACTGGAGTGGCCAATTTACTCACTATACACATTATTCCATTTGCAAAAGATTTATCCTGGTAGCTTGGGATGCTCTCTTGCTGAGGTTATTAAAGCTACACTATGTACACTAACTTTTTTGTTGGAAATTAACCAAATTTAAATAAGTGAAAGTACAACATAGAACCATCTTGCAGACCGTGTCTTTGCCTTACCCTAAATTATTATGGTAGGCCTATAGTATATTTTAGAGTTGTCAAGATGGATTTCATGGGAAACTGCATGCTTTCCTAATTTGTTTATGTCATATCCATAAATAAAGAAAAGAAGGTCAGGCTACTACTATATGAAATAGAAGTAGCTAAGAACAATTGAACTTCAAACTGAAAAGCGTTTGCAAGCAAAAAGGAAAACTGGCAGTAAAAAAAAAAAAAAAACACGAATCAACATAGTTTGCATAGCATCACATTTGCTGTGCATTGACTAGTTTCACAAAACAATCTTTATGTTGGTGACAATTCCAATGTCTAAACCAGTTACTACTTTGCTCTGTTTTTCTATAAATAGCCTTGCCAAGTTAAAGTTTCTACCATTATCTTATATGAAAAGCAATCGTTAAGTCTAATATCAGCATTGCTAAAATTTGTAAAGTTATTCAGTTAAAACAACAGCAGCATATAAGCTACTCACCTCCTCTTGAGACATGGTTTTTTTTTTCAGATATCCGTCTTTCGATGTTGGGAAAGTTTAGATGTTGTTAGTGAGATTTACTCATTTAATAATTTACTAATGCAAATCAGTGCTCCTCGGGGAGTCAGATTCATCCTCACAAAATAGCGAAGCTGATGCACAACTCACGTACAGTAATTACCAAAACAACCTTCCTCCGTGGGTAACTTGTAGTTTTATACTTCAATCAATAGAGGGCCAAAGGTTACATGGTGTAGTTTTAAAATGGTTTCTAGAAGAGTCAATGATCAGACATCTGCTAAATAGCTGTGCTGAAGGTTGAGTTTCTCTCTGATCTACTGCTCTGATATGGTCAAACCGTCAACAGCCATTGTTTTGAAGCTTACATTTAAACATCTAGCATAACGACTCCTGAAAGTGCTTTTTTCCTACCTGATCTCATGACAAAAATATACCTGTGGGAACTTTTTCGCAAGATACAAAATTAGGGCTGTGAATCTTTGGGTAGACAGCGAATCGATTCGATTCACGATTCATAGGTTTTCGATTCGATTCAAGAACGATTTTTTGCAAATTCAAAATGATTAAATTCGATTCAATTCACAATTAAATTCGATTCGACTCTGCATTCTTTCAGTGCATTCACAGGATTATGTAAGTGCTTCCCCTATATTCTTTAAATGCTTAGTCAGTGGGCAAATTACACAACAGCCTTTATGGTTAGAGAACCATAGGTTAGAGAGAAAAAAAAAAAAACACTTTTGTCCATTGTTAGATGCTAGTTTAATGATGCTATAGTGTGATATGGCATATGTAGAAATTGATCTACGCCAAGATTTAAAAACATTTTAACATTTAACATTTAACATTTTGTCACACCAGGTGTGTAGCCATAATTTCAGAAGTGACAGAAATGTCAAATACAATAATTTTATGTATGTATTATTTTTTATTTATTTTTATTTTTTTTACAAGAAATTCTTTTCTTATCTCTTACTTTGAATTAGCTATAAATAAATCAGTTACACTGCTGGACAATAATAAATCATTTGTAATCTATAATTTTTTTCCTAATGGCAATTTCATGATTGTTTTATATACTACAAACAATTATTTCAATTTCCTGCACAGAATAAGGTAGAAAACTTTATCGTTTCTGTACTGTAATAAATGATATGTCAATTAGCACTGCATCATTCATGAATTTTATTTATTTATTGTGTTTATTGTCTTAATGTTTCACCAGTTCATTTTATTCAGCTTAGCTGCAGCTGCCTTTGTCCATATTAGGCATTTCCTGGCACGTCTTAAGTTCTACAAGCCAAGATCACTTATATTTCAGTGCAAAAATTTCTTTATCTCATTTTCATAAAATAAAATGCTATGGTATTTAACTTTTCCTCTCCATCGGTGAATGATGATTGTGAAAGAAAAAGCGCCCGATGTCTGTTTCCTATAGCAACGAATGCTACTTGTGCATCTGATTAACAGATAAAGCTTGCGCTCTTATTTCAAGGTTGTTGTTAATGCTGTGGTTATTTTAACAGTTTTCTTCATACATTCGTTTCAACGACATTGTGTAAACACATTAATCATTCTATGGAAGTGCGTATGCTTTAGACACTTACATTTTTGCTCCGTTATGACCGAGAGACATTGAAAAACTACAGAAAACTAAACTACTTCACTTTAGCAGTACTGGCCACGAGTACTAAGGAGAGATCACACATCAGCTGCTCAAAAAATGTGTCCGTGAGACGAACGGGGTGCGAGCGCAATCCTGTGACAGGCAGTAAATATAGTGGAGCGCTTGAAGGAGAGATGTGAGGCACGAACACTGTTCAAGGTCTCCATTAATTCGTGCTTGTAGTAATTTAATGTGTATATATTTTGAAAGCATTGAATCACTATAGAAATCGCGATTCATTCGATTCTTAGCGTTTTAAATCGATTACTGTCCAAAATCGACGATTCACGTTTCAAAAATCCATGTTTCAAGATTGATGCATATGCATCATCAGGGTTTGTAATCGATGCATCGAGAAAACGAGTGAATCGTTACACCCCTATGCAAAATACATAATAAGTACATATCACTGCAGTTTCTAACAGAAATTAACACTAGAGGTGGTAAAACATCGAGCACTTGTAATCGGTTTCGTAACACAGTTATAATTACAGCTCCATATGTTTCGCTTTCTGGATGTAACAAGCTTGATCAATAGCTCAGCCGGCACAGAACTGGACTTGACTCACAATGAAAGAGCTGAAAGATGAGAGATCGAAAAGCAAGCTAAAACGGCATGATTGCGATTGCGTTTTTACGTCATATTCGCTTTTGTTAATTATATTGGGTAGGTTTAGGTGTAGTGCAGATGGAGAGAGCATTACGCTTATAGCACCACTCAATGGACATTTCAAGTCAGAACTGCGGTGACACCTACAAAACCAACGTCACATAAAATATACCATATGTATGTTCATCTGTTCTGGGGAAAAAGAAAAAAAAACAAACACACTTTTAGTGCCGGCATTCGGTAATGCGATATATCACGATAATGAATATGCACGGTGTTGTTATCGTGGGCGCTTCAAAATACCGAAAATAATTATTTATTAAAAATTATTCCGAATTTTGAATGCATTTTAAGAACACTTTTTCCATTAACTGGTTAAATGCACAACACCGCTGTAAGCTGCTGTGTGAACTCTGATGTAAACAAGCACGGATGAGAAGCACATGGCGGAACACTTGAGAGACGCTCTGGATGAAAGGGCACATTCACTCTCTGACAGCAGATGGCGCTGAACAGCAGAAATGCAGCCGTTACCCCGGAAACCCGTAAACAAAGCAGCTGCGCTACTTTCTAAAACGTATTTAAATGATTTAAATAGCCATTCAGATTTTTGTATTCGCAGTGGTGTTCAGCACAGCGCCAAATACTTTAATATTTAGACTAAATAGGCTATTTATTTTAAAACTTTTTTACATTTTAATCTGGACTACAACATGCCCTAGAGATATTGTTTGAAAATGTTTTGATTCTTTATTGTTCGGTCATACTTTACATTAGGGCTTCATTAGTTAACATTAGTTAAGTAATTAGTTAACAAACTCCCAATGAAAAATTCTTCTAAACGTTCATTAATCTTAGGTAACTGAAATATTTAATAGCACATTGTTAAAATCAAAATTATAAACTGTGTTATAAACTGTTTTTTTTTTTAATGAACCTGAGCTAACATGAACTAAGAGTTGTATTATTTTTTAACAAAGATGAATAACTTCTGTAGCAAATGTAGCTTTTGCTCATTGATAACGTTAATGCATTAACTAAGGTTAACTAATGAGACCTTACTGTAAAGTTATACCTATTGGTCTTTTAATTCTTTTGCACTTTAATCTGTGTAAAATGTTTAACTTTATAATTTTTTTTGTGTTGTTTTATTGTATTTAAATGTTCAGATATTTTTGTTATAAGAAAAAAAGTTATTAAACCTGTTATACTGTAATATGACAACACTTTTTTTGCCACTAAATTTCAATATCGTGATAATACCGTATACCGTGATAAAAACATTAGCAATTAATCGCAACATGAAAAATTGATACCGGCAT
Source organism: Spinibarbus caldwelli (assembly GCA_039654775.1). Classification (NCBI taxonomy): domain Eukaryota; kingdom Metazoa; phylum Chordata; class Actinopteri; order Cypriniformes; family Cyprinidae; genus Spinibarbus; species Spinibarbus caldwelli. The sequence continues at coordinate 7,647,515 of CM077241.1, read as the reverse complement.
ATCCCTAGTGCCACTCAGTGGACATTCACATCGAATATGTAACGAAATGTACCTAGCGGTATGTATTTTGCGTCTTGCGAAAAAGTTCCCACAGGTATGTTTTCGTCATGAGATCAGATTGTTTTTTTTCTCTTTAATCTAACTTATCGTTCATCTGTTTCATTATAGCGGTAGTGACCTATACACCTGACTACAAGAAGACTCCTCCACCTGTTCCTCCTCGTTCCACCACTAAGCCACTGATTTCTGTAACAGCCCAGAGCAGCACAGAATCGACACAGGACGCATACCACGAGGGTCGGCCATCACGGGGAGGGCTTTGGGCACCGGATAGCCTCAGCCGGGTTATCTACAACTCCACCGATAGCCTGGATAGCGCAAAAGCGGTGACCCTAGCAATGGAAACCGCATCCAAGCGCCTCACTTCTGCGGGGAGCTACAGCTCCGTTCAGACCTGCGATAAGGCCATCCTGGTGTCCAAAGCAGAGGAATACCTCAAGACTCCACGCTCTTCCATCGGGATACAGGTAAACCTCCCTCAAGGTTTTAGGTTTGTGTCATTATAACCGACTCAGTTGGTCACTGCCTCTTTGTAAACCCAATGGCTTTGTGTCTCGCCTCAAATCCAAAAATAGCTGGCAGCATTCAGACAGTGACTCACCCACCCAGAAAGTGCACACAAAGACTCCTTATATAGCCAGATTCTGTGGCGGAGAAGATGAGATTGCAGATTGACCCTGAACAACAAAGATTAATGATGCTGCTTCTCTCTGTGGGCTTGTTCCTACACAGGACCAACAGTCAACCGCAGCACGCAGCTGTTAAGATGAAGAAAATATTACACCTATAAAGCTATGGATCATTAACAACCAAATCCATGAAGGCTGGAATGACTTATTTAGCTAAATCCAGAACTCAAACCACCCGACAGTTAAACACTTCTGCACCTAACAAATACAAACAAGGCTCTAAATTTGATTCTACTTCTGGTGAACCACTTGAAATTTCAGCATGTTTTCACTCCCAAGATATACGATACTGTCCAAAATCACCCTTTACATTTGGTTTACACTTTTATCCAAAGCAACTTGCATTGCAATCGAATTTTACATATTTTTCTATCAGTTCTTGCATTCCCTGGTAATCAAATTCAAGACCTTGGTGTTGCCAGCATCATGTTCTACTGTTTGAGCAATACTTTATTGTAAGGGTATTGCTTTCAGTTTGAAACATTTTGTGTCAAAAACCTGATACAAAGTTTCTAGGAATTTTATCATCATAAATCTATGAAGGCTATTATTTGGAATAATTTAGTCATCATTATTACATTATATCAATTTGGACAGCAAGAGTAGTCACATTTTATATACTTAAAAGGGTTAGTTTACCCAAAAATGAAAATTCTGTCATCATTTACTCACCCTCATGTCATTGCAAACTTATGAGATTTTCGTTCATATTCAAAAACACAAATGAAGATATTTTTACTGAGAGATTTCTGCCCATCCATTCCACCTAAACTTTGACACTTGAAGAGATCGTAAACATAAAAATCACGTAGTTTAATCCAAGTCTTCTGAAAAAAAAAAAACAATCACTTTATATGATAAACATTTATTTTGGACTTTTATTTATATAGAATCATTGATCGGCACACATATAAAGAGCACATAAAACTAGAAGCTCAAATGCGCTTGCTTGACAAACAAGAACCAATAAGGATTGTTTGTATAGGTTTGGGAAAAGATTTTTGGGAAAAGTCTCCTTTATATTTAATTATTTTAGAGCATCTGACACAACCCCCTACTGCTAAACCTAACCATTTCTGAACAAAAATATGTAACAGGCGGATAAAAGTACTAAACTATAAATGCAAACAGCATCAGTATTGGGCCCCATGGGAGTGAGAATGAGTTGAAAAATTATAGATTTTAGTGAGTTTAGATGATTTTAGTCATGATACCAAAGACATGTTTACAGCACTGAGAGAGATACAAGATGGAAAATGCATCAATAAGTCATAAACCTCCAGAAGACTTTGAACTTGTTTAAAATGCATTACTGTATGTTCATGATGCAATTTACAGGGATTCATTACTCTGGATGCTGAAGAAACTAGCTGTCACCACCAGAACTAATAATATGAAATAAGGAAATCAGGAATCAGAGGAAGGTCCATTTACTGTATGAAAGGCTTATACTAAGCAATAAACCATATATCCAATGTTTGGTTACAGTCTTGGTTAGTATTGTGAACATTAATAACTGGTTACTAGCAGTGTCGGGGAAAGTTACTTTTAAACGTAATGCATTACAATATTGAGTTACTCCCTAAAACGTAACTTAAGACACTGGTTAATAAAATGGGATTAAATACATATTTGTTATGCAACATATTGCAGGTTTGCATTGGGAAAACAAAGTGTTACTTAATTTTTCAATAAATTCAGATATTTTCTTGTAAATTAAAAAGTAATATGTTACTTTACTAGTTACTTGAAAAAAGTAATCTGATTACATAACTTGCGTTACTTCTAAGGTGTTTCCCCCAACACTGGTTATAGGATCCTGTGTCTCCACTGGGCTCTTGAGCAGGCTGCTTTAGGGGGTTGTCCTTATAGCAAGTATGCTATAAATTGCCTCAGATAACAAAGTGTCTGTAAAATGACAGCTCTTTAAGGGAAGTCTCATATGTGTGCCTCTAAGCTGTTGTTTTCTCTTCTGGGTCTGTGCTAATGTGTTCATGCCACCCACAGGACATTGTATTACTGTAGCAATATCATATTATGTTGTAAGTATTGTCTTGACACTTACATTATTACTAACTGAATGTGCGAAACCCATTTTGTATCTGTTGGTTTTCTTATTATTGTTCTGACTGGCTGGGAGTCTATGTCAGTCCCTAGAACCATATAGTACAACACATATAGGAACATCTCAAATTATATCATGGCAAAATTGGAGTCTCAGACACTCTAACAGCAACAATAGATCTTCTTGAACCCATTAGGATAAGAATCTGTTCTTTTTCTGTGAATCCTCGGTTCATGCCAGCAGTCAGTTCAAGTGGTTTCAATTTCTACCCAACTAGATTTTCCACTTTTTAGAATTTTGAAACTTCTCCTAAAGCCTTTATTTGATTTTTTTTTCCAAATTTAGGTCAAATAATCTTATGGCCATATTGATCAAAAGGTTTAAAGACACACTTTGGCATACTGAATTGAAACTTAACATGGAAACACAGCCTTGGAGGTACCATAAGAGTTTGGGGGCAGAATTACTTAGCCTGCTTGTCAAAACTTGCAATGGTTAAATTGCAAACTTTGCAATAATTTACATAAAAGTCATAGTGCTTCATTTCTTAATGCTTAATGCAGTGTACATGATCTTAGTGATGTCCTTGGCCCCATAATTGCAGCTTTCAGCAATATATTCTTTCTTCTTACTTCACCTCAGACACTCAGTATTATTTATAGATGTATATATATATTCTCATTCATTCTGTGCACCTTTTATCTCTTCCTTTACTTATTCTTCAGGTGGAAGCGGCCACAGATTCTGAGACAGATAGTAAAGGTCTCCCACAGTATCAGTCCGTGGGTATCCAGGTGGAGGACGAGAAGAGGTAAGTTTGCAGGAACTAAGGTTATACTGAATTAATAATCCTTTTAAGACCAGTTGCTCAGAAAAATAAGTTAAATAATGATTAGATAAATCCAAAGTTCTGTCATGAAACTGTAGATGGCGCAGTCCGGTTCTTTTTGCATAAGCACCCAATGAGCTTGCTGCTCAACATTCAAATATTTGGCTAACTGCTTGCTGTGGCAGTTGCAGTGTGCTTCAGAAACCCTCCACCTTCCCCAGCTCCACCTATATGGGGGGTTATTTATATGGGGGGTTATTTCATATATGTTATATGTGCATCAGTATTTCTTACATGTTGTGGATGTATTAGCAGTATAATGTCTCAGTACTTGCTCTGCCACAGCAGCAGCGTAGCAGGTCTGTTCTGCCAAGACCAAACACATTAACATTGTCATGTACATTACCATGCCAATCCCTGCAGAGAATTGTCATGATAGAAATAAATATAGACAGTAGGGATGTTTTCTCGTTTTCTCGATGCATCGATTGCAATGCCTGACAATGCATATGCATCGATTTTGAAACATGAATTTTTGAATTGTAAATCGTCGATTTCAGACAGTAATCGATTTAAAACGCTAATAATCGAATGAATCACGATTTCTATAGCAATTCAATGCTTTCAAAATATATACACATTAAATTACTACAAGCACGAATTAATGGAGACCTCACGTCTCTCCTTCAGAGATGCTACCTGTCAAATTATGTTTTATTAATGTCTACACCTACTACAACCCTAAACCTACCCTTACAGTAATGCAAATACAGTAATTATGTGTTATATTCGCGTTTGTGGCTAGAAGGGATACAGCTACCGGAAACCAACAATAAATATTTTTTTCTACCTATTAGATTGTGTTTTATTAATGTCTACACCTACCCCAACCCTAAACCTACCCTTACAGTAATGCAGATACATTAAATACTGTTGATCAGCGTGAGAAAAAGGATACAATATTGACGTGCGCATGCGCAGTAAGCCCTGGTAGGAAAATCTGACGGGTAGGATAAAATGTCAGGACACCGGAATCCCTAATTTGGACAAAGGCATCTATTGCTGCAGCTAAGCTGAATAAAAAGCAGAACCAACTGATGAAACTTTAAGACAATAAACACAATAAATAAATAAAGTTTATGAATGATGCAGTGCTAATTGACATATAATTTATTACAGTACAGAAACTATAAAGTATATTTTCTACCTTATTCTGTGCAGAAAATTGAAATAATTGTTTGTAGTAAATAAATCAATCATAAAATTGCCATCAGGAAAATATAGATATTATAGATTACAAATGATTGATTATTGTCCAGCAGTGTATTTGATTTCTTATAGCAAATTCAAAGTAAGAGAAAAGAAAATAATTTATATATAAAAAAAATAAAATAATAAAAAGTAAATAAATAAAAACACATACATAAAATTATTGTATTTGACATTTCTGTCATTTCTGAAATGATGGCTATGCCCCTGGTGTGACAAAATGTTATCCTATACATAATACTTTTATAGCTCTTTTTTAAAATCTTTGCTTACATAAATTTCTACATATGCCATGTCATGATATAGCATCAAACTAACATCTAACATCTAACTTTTTTTTTCTCTCTGACTTAATAAAGGCTACTGTGTAATTTGCCCTCTGACTAACCATTTAAAGAATTTAGGGGAATCATTTAAATAATCCTGTGAATGCACTTAAAGAATGCAGAATCGAATCGTTAATCAAATCGAATCGAATTAAATTGTGAATCGTCTCGAATTGAATTGTTCTGAATTTGCAAAAATAGTTCTTGAATCGATTCGATTCGGTGTCTACCCAAAGATTCACAGCCCTAATAGACAGCACTTTTCTGTGTGTAATCTCGTAAACTGCTCTCTTTAATATTGTCATTCTTATGTTCAGTTTCAGACTCGGCCGCTTTAAACGGTCCAACAGTGTGACGACGGCAGTTCAGGCCGATTTGGAGCTGGAGGGGTTTCCTTCGACCGAAGACAAGAGTCTGCAGTTTGGAGGATTTCAGCGGCATTCTGAACCCAGTACACCCACACAGTACAACGTGGTTCGGACCGTACGCACACAGGGCCTTTTTAGCTACCGTGAGGATTACCGGCCCTCCAGTGGGCCACCCAGTCCTCAGCCCGAACCCTGGCTGGTGGAGCCTACTCATGAAGCAGCCGAGTCGGGCCGTGTGTCGCCACTCCGCCGCGATGGCAGCTGGTTCATGCAGCTTCTGCACAGCGAGACCAAACGGATGGAGGGATGGTGCAAAGACATGGAACGTGAAGCGGAGGAGCACGACCTGTCGGAGGAGAGTGAGTGTGCAGGACATCAAAAAAACAGATGATGAGTCTAAACTAACACAATCTCAGTTTGTTACTATTTTACATTTCTGCAAATTGGTGACCATATGAATTCATAGAGTCTAATTTTCGTAATTTTTCAAATTGGGCAAATTCATACAAAATTGCCACCTCGTTTTTACTAAATTCTATTCTAAAATTATATAATAATTATATACATACATACAGATATCTACGGTGCCTTGTAAAAGTACTCATACCCCTTCATTTTTAGACACATTTTGTGTTGCTGCCTCCATAATGACAAAGCAAAAGAGCAGATTTGTGACAATTTTGCAAGTTTATTTAAATTAAACTGAAATAATTACATGTATTTGTACCCTTTTCTGGGACAATTCAAATTTATGTACATATATATATATATATATATATATATATATATATATATATATATATATATATATATATATATATATATATATATATATATATATTTCATATATTTCTGTCTAATAATGTCTTACAGTTCTTGGGAAGATCCGGAGTGCCGTGGGCAGTGCTCACCTCCTCATGTCCCAGAAATTCCAGCAGTTTTACTGGTTGTGTCAGCAAAATCTGGTATGTGGCATTTCTACGATCCCCATGAGATATACATTAATGCTCCTTTTGCATCATAAAATACATCAACCATGCACCAGTTCTGTCATAAATGATCCAGTTTGCCTATTTGACAGGCAGTTCATCAAGAAGTGTTTGTGGGAGTGCTTACCTTGCATTTATTAAATACACAATATTTTCTTGTAAGTCTTTGTTTTTAGGTGAAAAACAAATGATCTAAGGTTAAATACTAGCTTTTCAACATCTTATACTGTTTTCACATTTAAAAAATGATAAAGATCCTTAAAAGCCAATCAAATATTTGAATCAAAAATATCAAATTTTTTCACATTGACAGTTTTATTTTTTTATAGTTAGCTTAAAAACCTTAAAAATGTACTAAAGCAAGATATTTTTTATAATAGGTCAATATGTTGTGTGTTTTTGCTTATCAAAATAATGTATCTTCTTACTGAAAAACAAGACAAAATATTGTTTAACAATATTAAAGTATGTTTACTCAGTCTAGTTGACTGAATTACACAATGATTAGTTGCAGTGTCATCTCCACTAAATATAATTTCAGCCTGAAAGGAGCTTTAACCAGTTTCAAGCTGTGTGAAAGTAAAAGATCCTGACATTAATTGGTACTTTGTGGGCTGAATGACACTTTCAAGGGTTTGTTTAGTGGTCATTGATTGTTTCTGTCTGTCTCTCTCTCTGGAGATTGTGAAATGATGGATGTTGTAATACATTCACACGGACAGGCAGAGACCAGCTTGTCCTCTCTAGTATGAGCTTCCATGAGACTGAACCGTTTAGCTTTGCATTGTAAACAGAGAAGAGAGGATGTAGCCAGAATAAAGAACAACTATTATGTTTGCAACTGAGAAATGGTTCAATCAATTATTGATTTTTACAGAAAATTAACTATTTTACTATTTACTCCAAAAATGATGAGTTAATAGCTCATCGCACATCCATCTTTTTAAAAAATAGGGCATTTTATTGTGCTATTTTAATGCTAATGTGATCAGTGAACATGACATGGTCAAATATTCATTGTTTGGATAAGAGATGAAAGTGAAGCTGGACTACAGTGACCTCTAGTGATTATTCATGATAATTTATTAATTCATGGCACTTGGTGCAGTGATGTGTAAATGGCGATCAGGATCCTTATTTTCAAGGGGTCATAAATTTAAACCTCTTTCTCATACATTTTTATGTTATTATGATTATTTATATATATATATATGTATATATATATGTATGTATATGTATATATATATGTATATATGTATATATATATATATATATATATATATATATATATATATATATATATATATATATATGGCCCTGATAAAGCTCCATAACCCAAGACAAAAGTAAACAAATTATTCTCTTAAAATGTAATATCTCTGCATTGTCTCCTGCTCATTGGCTTTTGTGATAATCGATTGTGTAGGAGTCCCTCAGTTGTCCTGAGTGGCAAAGCTGGATCTCGATATCACTGCGCCACTGTGGGGAAGAGCTCAAACATGCAGCGGATGCTGAGAATCAAAAGAACTTTCTCTACCCAGAGGATTTTTGTCAAGAACAGTAGGCAGCTTCACTGCTCAGGACAAACTAGAGACTCACATAACTATTGGCTAAACAGGCAAAAAACATTCATTTACACTCAATAGGCAACATTTGATTTTAAGGAAATGTACACGTTTGCATGCATATGTGAAATTAAAAAAGAAAAATAAATAAATAAGCATTATTATGATCCCTCTTGTTTATATCTAAAAGATCCATGAGATTCTGCAAGGGGTGTGTAAACTTATGAGTAGAACCGTAACTTATGACTGTTGTTTATCTTTGTAAGAAGTGTGTGACATGTAATGGTTTTGTGCAGGACCCCAGCGCTATGCCCCGTCCCACGGCTCAGGACCTGGCTGGGTTCTGGGATCTCCTGCAGCTCTCCATCGAAGATGTCACTGCCAAGTTTGATGAGCTGCAGCAAATCAAGAGTAATGAGTGGAGGATAGTGGAGAGTCCAGAGAAGAAGGTACATGGAGCATCATATAAATATATATATATATATATATATATATATATATATTTTCAACAACGTCAACAAGATAATATTACAAATTACTTCTATTTCAAATAAATTTATTTTCATCATAATCCAAATGTATCATGTTTTACACAAATAAATAAGCAGTACAACTGTTTTCAACGTTGATAAGAAAGTTTCTTAAACTTCAGATCAGCATATTAGAATGATTTCTGAAGGATCGTGTGACACTGAAGACTGAAGTAATTGCTGCTTAAAATTCAGCTTTGTCATCACAGGAATACATTACATTATATTATATTTACATTTACATTTAGTTATTTAGCAGACCCTTTTATCCAAAGCGACTTACAAAAGAGGACAATAGAAGCAATCAAAACCAACAAAAGAGCAACAACATGCAAGCGATATGGCAAGTCTCGGTTAGCCTAACGCAGAACACATAGCAAGGTTTTTTTTTTTTGTTGTTGTTTTTTTTTTTTTTTTTTTTTTTAAGAAAACAAGTAGATAGAATATAGAAAAAAAGAAAGTGTTTTTTGTTGTTTTTTTAAAGAAAAAAAGTAGATAGAATAGAAAAAAAGAAAGCTAGTGTTAGTTTTCAAAGAAAAAGTAGCAGTTAGAGAATAAATATGCAATTGATAGAGGGTCAAGGGTGTGTGTGTGTGTGTTTTTTTATGTAAATATAAAAAAATATATAATAGAATTAGAATAGAGAGTGATAGAGTTAGAGGGTCAAATAATATATATATATATATATATATATATATATATATATATATATTATATTCAACAACAGTCATTTTAAATGGTAATAATAGTTCACAATATTTTTGTTTTTACTGTATTTTTGATCAAATAAATACAGCCTTGGTGAGCATAAAAGTCTTCTTTCAAAAACAAAAAAAATCTTACAGACCCCAAACTTTTGAATGCTAGTTTACAGTGATGGGGTAACGCATCACACGTAATGTGAGTTATGTAATCAGATTACTTTTTAGTAACTTGTAAGCTAGTAGCTAGGTTACGCATTGTTTTAATTTACAAGAAAATATCTGAGTTACTTTTTCTAATCAAGAGTAAGTGCATAGGGGTTGTGTGCGCAGTGTTAACATGATTGACTAAATGAGACTAATATTCTAGACTAAACATTCATTTACTCATCTTGCAAAAAATAAAATAAATAAATAAATAAATAGTATACCTCAAATAAAAATAGTGAAAGCAAACTCAGAATATTATGGAAACCTGCAATAATTAATTGTTAACACAAAATCCTTTATGTTTAATCACATTTAATTAACCAGTGCTGAATCAATGATCCAGTTCAACCATACTAATTCAACCATTTTTTATTTATTTATTTTGTGATTGAGAAGAAAGTGTTTAACTTTCTTCTCGTGTCCTTTTCTTCATGCAATCCAGAATGGCAGCTGAAAGCTGAGAGATGAAAGATTTGTTTCTTTCATTTCAAAGATTCTTTCAAAGATTCTTTCTTTCAAAGATTCATTTCCTTCAGCCTGAGGCTTGTTCATTTCACTTTTGGTGTAAAAGGGCTTTTACATTTACCAAAAATAGAACTTTTTTTAAAATTAAAAACAAACAATCAAACTTAGGAGAGATGAGAAAAATAATCCAAAAGTAACGCAACATTACTTTCCATAAAAAGTAACTAAGTAATACAATTAGTTACTTTTTTAGGGAGTAACGCAATATTGTAATGCATTACCTTAAAAAGTAATGCATTACTTTAATGCAAAAATTTTCCCCAACACTGGTAGTTTATATATATTTACATTGCAATATGTTTATATAATTACTAATACTGATACTTATGTTAAACTGATTGTTTTAATCAAATTCTGGGGATAAAATGAGTAAATACAGTCATTCAACATTACATTAAAATCGAAAGCCTTATTTTTTTATCATTTAATAAAAAATAAAAAAAATTAATATAGTGATGTTTTTCCTCTCGGTCAATATCAGCTTAATTTTTCCCCACTAAATTCATTTTGTGCATTTGTTTTCACAACAAATGTGAAAATCACTGATTATATATATATATATATATATATATATATATATCATTAAATTGATGTTGCATTGACACAAATTCTAATAAACCAAGGAAATGATAATGAACTCTACTTCTTTACCTCAGGAAAGAAAATGGCCGCCTCCTGTTACAAAGAGGCCTCCTAAAGGTCGTGGAGCTGTCATGCGTGAGCGATCCCTGGATCTGCAGGACCGACAGAGGCAAGAGGCCCGCCGCAGGCTCCTGGCTGCAAAACGCGCTGCGTCTTTCCGTCAGAGCTCAGCTACAGAGCGGGCCGACAGCATAGAGATCTACATCCCTGAAGCCCAAACCCGTTTATGAAACACATATATACTATGCCTCACCAGTGCGCTTCACCAACAGGGTACATCCATTCTGCTCCATGTCACTGCTCCACCCGTACACAATCTCACATCTGTTACAAGTATTCTTCCTCTGCTCATCATCTACTCTGAGCTGAGAATAGTGGTGAGTTTATATATGCCTCAAACAGAGCTCAATGCAAAGAGGTCATGGCAGTCTATGCACTCCAAGACCTGCAGCTACTGCAACCCAGTTTGTATATCAGTTTTAGTACATTCAGAGGCCAAAACTTAAGGCTTTGTTCACACTGCACACAAATTCGATTTGGTTTTCATATCCCGTTTTTAGGACACAATTAGGACGCAGTTGCAATAGTAGTGATATAAGCATCAGCATGATGCAAAGAAGACAGCTATCATGACATCTTGCCACAGTGCTGAACTCATGAGATGCGTGAGAACGATTAGCTCATATTAGCAATTCTTATATTAACATTCATGTATATGCTGTGTCTGAAAGCACTTACTCACTATCAATGACTATGTTATGGAGCCATAGGGACATAGGTGATGGAAAAAATCATATTTCAATGCTTTTATGTTCTCTCATCAAAACTTCTCTTGCAAAAACGTTACGCTCCCTTGTGGACTTTGCATTCTAACACAAAACTGTTGTGTGCTCTTAGAAAATGTTTGCATTCCCCTGAGGAACTTTGCATTCTCTCACAAAATGTTTGCGTTTTCTCACAAAACTTTTACGCTCCCCTGAGACACTTCGCATTCTCTCAAAAAACTTTTATTTTCTTGCAAAATGTTTGTTTCTCACAAAACTTTTGCGTTCCCCTAAAAAAATGTTGCTTTCTCTCACTAAATGTTTGTATTCTCTTACAAAACATTCATAAAGCGTTTGCACAAAAATTTTGCATTCTCTCATAAAACTTTTGCGTTCCCCTGAGAAACTTTGCATTCTCTAAAAAAATTTGTTGTTTTCTTGCAAAACATTTGTTTCTCACAAAATGTTTGCGTTCCCCTAAGTAATGTTGCTTTCTCTCACTAAACGTTTGTATTCTCTTACAAAACATTCATAAAGCGTTTGCACAAAAATTTAGCATTCTCTCACAAAACTTGTTCCCCTGAGAAGCTTTTCTACAAAAAAAAAAAAAATGATGTTTACGTTGTTTTCTTACGAAGCATTTGCGTTCCCCTAAGTAATGTTGCTTTCTCTCACTAAAAGTTTGTATTCTCTCACAAAACTTTTGCGTTCCCCTGAGAAACTTTGCATTCTCTAAAAAAATGTTGTTTTCTTGCAAAACATTTGTTTCTCACAAAATGTTTGCGTTCCCCTAAGTAATGTTGCTTTCTCTCACTAAACGTTTGTATTCTCTTACAAAACATTCATAAAGCGTTTGCACAAAAATTTAGCATTCTCTCACAAAACTTTTGCGTTCCCCTGAGAAACTTTTCTACAAAAAAAAAAAAAAAAAAAATGATGTTTACGTTGTTTTCTTACGAAGCATTTGCATTTCTCACAAAATGCTTGCATTCCCCTAAGTAATGTTGCTTTCTCTCACTAAATGTTTGCGTTCTTGCACAAAACTTTTGCGTTCCCCTGAGAAACTTTGCATTCACTCACAAAACATTTGTGTTGATATGAGGTGGCTATATTTCAATGCTTTTTGCAGACAAATGCAACATTTCTTTTTGGGGATGCAATACTTTTGCGAGAAAATGCTTAGAAATATAATTTTTATTTCCATTTCATATTTTTCCATCACCATGTCCGCTCAGGGCAGGGCTGGGCAACTTCGGTCCTGGAGGGCCGGTGTCCTGCAGAGTTTAGCTCCAACCCTAATCAAACACACCTGCCTGTAACTTTCTAGTGATCTTGAAGACATTAATTAGCTTCTTTAGGTGTGTTTGATTAGGGTTGGAGCTAAACTCTGCAGGACACCGGCCCTCCAGCCCTGGCTTAGGGGCTCTGTCGAATGTCATATAATTGAATATAAAAGTATAAATAAAAGAAAAAGGGACATATGGTATGCGATACTTCTGGAATGACGAAAAACTACTTGAAATGTAATCTGACTGTTCAGACACATTCTAAAAGGTTTTTAACTGATTTTAGACCACATATGGATGTATTTTGGAAATAATCGGATCCCAAAAAAAAAAATCTGAATTTTGCTGCCTGTCTGAACAAAGCCAAAGTCTGGCCCTCAGCATAGGCACAGTTAACACTCCTTTCAGAAAATATATTCTATAGCACTGGCACAAAACTAATGTCACAGCATAGTGACTTCATCCACGACATCATTCCCACAAACAGAAAAATAAACTGACTCTAAACTTGACTTAGAATGGAGTTTAAATTTAAATAAGCAAATTTAAGATCGCAATTTCTTTAAGATTGCAAAGTCTTTACTGCTTAAGAGTTGTACAAAGCAGTTCTACTTCTTAAATGATCCACATTTGTATTTCCAACGGAAATGTTGATCTTGATCCTCGTGATGTTGTCGCAGTTGGGGATTTGCATGAAGGTTTTGCTTCTAGACTTCAATTTAGTTTTAGCTTCAGGGTTGACAGAGATTAAATCTAGTTCTGGACTTAACTGCACTGTCAAAGAGAGTTTTAAAAATCCTTTTATTCGATGGCTAAAGTTCATTCAGCCCAAAAAAGCCTTGATATCATTTAGTCATAGCTCGACTTTCATTGACTGACCGCCGGTTTTACACAAAAACATTTACAGAGAAGTACTTATAACACCAATCTTCCTCAATGTTCACCACTCAAGGTAGTCTGTGACATATAAAGGTGCAAAAGAAACTTTAATAATATTACTGTAAATGGTGCTGCTTTATACTCTAAAATGTAGAAGCCCCCCTCCTCTCCTTTCTGCACAGCACTATGAACCACCTGTGGACTTTTTAAAGGGAGGTTTAACACGGTGTCTCAATGCATCTCGGATTATCATATTTACAGTCACTGGTTTGTTGAAAAGAAATACATGTATTTTAGGTTAGACAGTTATGCTTTTTGTATATCACACTTTTTCGGTACGGCATTTGCACAACAATGTGCCCATCTGCCTTGTCACTTTTGAGAACAGAAACCCGGGTGTGCAATAGGGGTCTCTATGATGAATTGTTGAATTCAAATACCATATTTTAAGTTGAGTGGCAACAACTCTCATTTTTATTTCTAATTTGGCTTTAGGGTCTTTATTACCTTGATTGTGGACTAAATAATAACCAATAACAGCATTAGATTCAGTACCTTATATTTGTAAATACAACAGTTATTTAACAGCAGTTATTTATTATTAATTTTTACTGGCACAATGATGATTTTTAACTGTCCACAACTGTGATTCTGGGATATTTTTCCCCTTGGTTCCAGGACTAACTATCCAGAGATGGCAGTACTGTCTATCCTCTTAGCATAACTGCTGCTTACATTCATAAGGCGTTAGAAAGCAGCATATAAATCCCTGGCTTTTTAGCTATTTCCTTTACCTGGCAGCCTTACAGCATCTTAAGCAAAAAGCATTGTGAATGTACTGCCCTGCTCTTGCAAAAAAAAATATGTAAAAAATGCTAGAATAAAAAAAGTAAAAATTTAAAAACGAAGAAGAATCAGAAGAGGAGGAATTGTCAATAAATGTTTCAGCTCGTATTAGGAGTAAATTAAGTCTCATTGTACAGGGAAAAAAAAAATGAACTGGGTAATGATTAGTTTTAATTCCACAGTTAAAGCAAGGGATAGTTCAACCGAAAACTGATTTACTATCATCTCCTTATCTTGATCTAATCCTCACATTGAGCACAAAAGAAGCGCTTTAGTGAATATCCAGGCAACGTATTTCTACACAGTGAAAAAAGATGATGACAATAACCTGGCAAGATTTAAAAATGACAAAAAATATCAGATAGGACTATGTGAACATTTGAAATCTGCCATCTTTGCTCATGCAAAGGTTTTAGGCCAAACTGCAAAACATAAATGCCATGCCAATAGAACAAATACAATCCTAGTCCCTTCACTAGCAACTGATCTCTGATGAAAAAGTCAGCAGACTGAAAATATAATCCTTTTCATGTGACTATATAATAGTCCATTTCATGTTTAAGAGCATGTATACATTTTTGTCCTTTTTAGAGCTTGAAAGTTTGGGTCACTATACCTCACTGCAGGGGGAAAAAAAAGCAGCCAGGACATTCTGCAAAACATCTTATTTTGAGTAAATGATTACATTTTAGGGTGAACTATCCCTTGAAGAAAGTGTTGTTGAAGAATAAGGCTGAAGTGAGATATGCTGAGTGTGTAATGCTGTGCAAAAAAAAAAAAAAAAATACACAAAGAAATGATCAACACTTTACAATTAGTCCAGATAGTTTGAAAGGAAGTTATCTAAACTCATATGAAAGGTGGATACAGAATTTTTTTTGCTTGAGGTTCTTCTTCGCGGCTGTTGCGTTTCCTTTCAATGGCAACTGTAAGTCAGTGGGAAGACATTGACATGCTACCAACTGCTGCTAAATATGTACACTGAGGTACAGTTATCATCTTGCACATTTTATATGAATATATAACAGCTAAAATATGATAGCCCACAGGACAGGTGTCTTTCTCAATGATTTGCATATTTTACTGCAACTTAAGAGTACAAGTAGGTCCCTTTTTCAGAGAAACTTCCAGCCCTGTTTTAAAAGATACTGTCATAAAATAATAACTGTTCAGGCAGTGCTGATAAGTTGTGGCTAGATGTATCGCTGCTTGTGTAAATGTAAATAGTTGTAGAAGACCATCATCTGACACATGTCGTGTCTGTCTTTTTTCCTTTTGTTTTTTTTTTTTTTTGTTTTTTTTTTTAAGTAGAGATCTAGATATTGGTGATTATAAAAGGTGGAAACATCCATAGGTGCCTTATAATCAGTGTTGGAGACTTAAAATGATTTGCATGAGATACAACTTGTGCAGAGGAAATGTCGCTTATGGTCAAAGACTGGCAAAATCCTGCAGTATTATTTCTTGTCATGCATTTCTGATCATCTGATCATGTAGGGGCTCAAAAATGTTAAAACAGATGCATGATCGGTGGATCACTGGACTTTTTGCTTAGAACGTCATCTCTTGGATTATCGTGTGCAAATTTGGGTTCTGTATTTCATCAGGACTGTGTGATAGTGGTGTGTTCAGTATAAATATTGACAGCTATTAGGGGTATTAATATAGTATTTTATCAATATGGAAGTCTAAAGGTGCAGTCACATTAAACTTTAAAAGCCATTCATACCCATGTGAACACAGGTGAGTGAAATGTAAAGTTGGTAAACTTGGATCTGCAAATTCATATAGTGAGAAGTTTTCAGCTGCAAGAATACAGACCTCAAAGCTGCATATAGTATTTTGAAGTGTTATGCAAATGTGGAGTAGATGGAATATATAGAATATATCATTGAACATTTCAAGCAACTTATGTTGCTTATGTCAATATGCTGTTTAGGAGGCCCAGAAACTATAGCAGCACCCCTGGTACCTATAAATACAATTCAATGCAGTTTCCAGCTGAAATGAACAACTTTTGTTTTCCTTTTCACACAAATTATGATTACAGGGCATACTACCGATTAATAAGACTTATTTGTGTGTGGTTTCTTGTGCAATAGTACTATGTTACGACCTCAAAATGCTTTTACCATAGTACATGGTTTGTAAACTAACACATTTTGATGACTGCATCATATAACCAGCTCCTTATTCATGACTTTTCTTAGGTAATGAATTTGCTCGGTAGCGCACCCGGTATAGCATTTAACTTTAGACGTGGAGTGCATAAGAACGAAACCTGTAAAAGACAAGTAACAAGGGCTCACAGACTTGTATAATCGAACAAAATGGCATGGCATGGATGCTTCAGTGTTTTATCTCATGTTTGCTTTTGTTAACGCTATCGGTTGGGTTTAGTGTAGGTCTTACTGTGACAGAGCATTAACCTTTTAGTGCCACTCAATAGACGTTTCATTTCTGAACTGCTGCGATACAAAAATTTCATTTTAAAAGTACAGCAAAACAAGGGAGAAGCAAGATGATATCATTTTACAGAAATGTCACCATAGGCATTTTTCCAATAAGCTTGGGTTGATTACAAACGTGTGTTATTTGTGATTTATTATTTATTAATAACTATGTGACATCATAACCCGTTGCCCATATTCATTGCACCATCTGAAATGTGGTTAGTGTGACTGCACCTTAAGACTGAGGAAAGTGTTAAATGCAGGTAACATCAGTTTTGATTTATATCTGTCCTCTGTTATGACGGACACATGAGGGCTTCAAATCGTTCATCTCTACAAAACAATACACAGTATCAGACTAAATGCCAGTGTCCACCTCTCGCGTGCTTACACACTCTACCAGACTTGCCAGAATGTGCAATAGTGTATAAATACATGGCAGGCACATGGTGTCATTACCTCTTAGTGTGTGGTATTAATGGCAGGACACTACATTAGTGCTAGTAAAGTCTCTCTACTAGCACAGTGTCTCTCTGCGATCAGTTCAAGGCAAACAGAGTGATTTGTCATGCCTTTCTACTATGCAGCAGCTCTAGTCTGACTTTCTGAGTCCCAGAAGAGACGCTTATTCACAGAAACTGTGTTTTACCCATTTTTGTGAATAGATTTTATTGCGGAATAACAAAATATGCCTTGCAACCCTGTTGAAAAGACAAATTAGAGCTGGTATGATGCCGGTCTAGCTGGTGGACCAGCATAGCTTTGCTGCAAGTACTAGTGAACACATGTGATCTGTGTAGTAAAGCTGGTTGACCTTGGTTGGCCCTTTTTTTCCCCAAAAAATTTAGTTAGACCTGAAATCTGGACTTTTAGACTCTGATTTGTCCAATTTGGCTCAACTATGCTCAGATTCAAAAAAAAAAATGATTTACAAAAATCAAACAATTTCTCTCAGTTGCTGTAGTCAATGCATTTGCATCTACATGACAGTACAAAGTTCTGCTGGGTAAGCTAGTTAAAAAGGATGCTCCCCGCATCTAAACCACAACATGGCTGGTGACCAGCAATGCTGCTTTTTTCAACATGGTTGCAGTTTATTTATTCACTACTTCCCCTGAGGATTTTTTCGCCTATAAAAAACATTTTATAAAGTTGTGGCCAGTGTGAGCACGGATATACAAGCCGCATCGCAAACGCATTACATCATTACAAAAAAAACTGCGCTGCCACTTTCAGTTTACTGACGTACTGCAGGGAAGCCCTTTAATAGGTTTTGTTAGTTTCCGATTCTCCTCTTTGAGGGTCAGTTCCTCCATAATGCAAAGACGGCTATTGTTCCATGAACAATGCTGTTATTTCTTTTACTGAAAATGTGAAACAATGTAAACAGCTGTTTAAAAATACACTGAGACATTTGAGAGGTTAAAACGGGTGATTTTGTCATAGAGGTGTGTTGGATTCATATAGACACGGATTGGTTTGACCAGGACAATCAACATGCATATACTCAGACAGAAACAATATGTTCAGTAGTGTATAGGCCTCACTGTCTGCCCTCCAAATGGCATGATTATCTTTTTAAGATATACATAATTGCTTATAATTACAAAATTAAACATTATACTCTTTACCAGTTGTACTCTACCCCACCCTCCCTTTTCATTTGTCAGCTGTCCAACTATTCAAGGCTTCTCTGCAAAGAAATCACAATATTATAGACAGCTGAATGAGTGTTCAGCTGTAGAACTTAAGTACAGATGTTTCGCTGCCTGTTCAGCAATAACCAGAAGGGTTTCATTAAATGATCATGGCACAGACACAATCCTTAACATCCTTTCTTTGGTAGACTATGTGAAAATAATGATTCTTTAGGATGTTAAGGGTCTGTCTGTGGTGCTCCGTAGACTTTTCGGAGCGTGAGGTGGGATTCCAGGCAGTTTTGCTGTGTATTCACAGTTTTTAGTCTCAAAAGTTAACCATAATCCCAGTTTGAAAATATTTTGGTCTTAGTTTCTCATGACTAATTTGTCAAGGGAAGGGATTTTCTCTTTTTTTGTTTTGTTTTCCAGCACATCTGATGTAATGTGGTTTGAATAAGTGAGACCTCTCATAAATGGGCTATAACAGTGAGTTTTTGAGAATGGTTTGGCTTCAAACTTGTTTTGAATCATTAAATATATCAATAATAAGGATGAATCTAATGCCAAATATACATTATTTATTTAGAAAAAAATATATTGATAAATAAATATATGCCTAATTTAAAAAGGTTTTTTTTTTTTTTTTGCTCTAACCCATGTTTATTTGAACTTTGTCAAGATTATTTTATAAAGCTATGACAGCATGCAGGATCGTAAAAAAAAAATAAAAATAAAAATTGAATGTATGATTTGATGTTTCATTGCTGTTAGTTGTTTTGGCATTTTACAAATAGTTTGGTATTTGTACAATTAATTTGCTTTTTTTATTTATAATTTATTGAGTCATATTCATATATCTAAATATGAAATGTTGGGTTTTTTGCAGATGAGGATTTTATGAAGGGTTTGGACCTTCTCGGTTTTAGTTTTGCTTCAGTATTTTGCCTAATTTCAGATTTGATCAATCTGCCTCTTTGAATAACTGAATATTAAGTATGATCATTTATTGTACATAGAACTACTATTAAACTTTTTGAAGAAAAGAAAGAATTTTGTGCTGCTTGTTTTCATTTGTTCTGAATATGTCATTTGACTTGACTATGAAGTGCTAGTGGATATTCTAGTTCATTTACTTTTTCCAAACATCAGGCATTATTGTTTAAAATGAAGTATTTAACACCAAGATGTCAGATGGCATTTTTTTTTTTTATTATTATTATTAATGTAAAGACTTTCTTTTAAACGACCACAAAAATGTTTCTGAAGTTTAGATTGCAAAAAGTAAGCCAACATTTTAAACCACAGGGAAATGGTTGACATTTTCCTATGATTTAGCTGCTGAAAGGCATCTCTTAGGTGTATTTTTATCAAAGTACTTAGAAAAGTTGTTCATAATGATGGTGATGGGTAAAGAAACCACAAGCAACCCACATAGAATGCAAAGTGTAGCTACAATTCTCCCAGCCGCTGTCTGTGGGTATACATACCCATAGCCCACCGTAGTCATTGAAATAATGGCCCACAACCAACAAACTGGAATAGAAGAGAGTTTGGACAAAGCGTCTTCCTTTTCAATGTAGTAGATAAAATTCGAGAAGAACGATATTCCAACAGTAATGAAAAGAACAAGCAGACCCACCTTGCATTGGCAGTCTTTAGAGTTTCTCCAAAAAGCTCTCACTCCTTCTGAATGTCGAGCAAGCATTAGCACCCTGAAGGCCCTCATTAACCGGAGAACCTGAACCACTTTTCCCATGTTGACCAGACTTTGGTTTTCCTCCCCATCGTCTTCGTCCAAACTTTCAAAGGCCAGCGTCACATAGAAAAGCAAAATAGAAGGCACGTCAATCATGTTCAGAGGGCTTCCCAAAAACTTCCATGGGTGAGGAGCTGCTACGACTCGCAGGACAAACTCCACTGAGAAGAAAATGATACAGATGAACTCCAGAGAGTCCAGGACAGAATGTTCACTGTTGGTTGCATACCTGAATTGCGGCATACTGTGGATACACGTGGCCACAATGGAGGTCAAAATGACCAGGACAGAAACAGCTACACCTTTGGAACACTTGGAGTGACTGGGATCTTCAAGAGTTTGGCACATGAACTTGCGCACATCTGAACACCAAGTGCCCTCAAACCTCCACAGCTCACTGCCCACAACTGAGATCTCTCCAGACGACACTGAATTACTAGACCGGCCAGATGCATTCTGCTCCCGCTCGTCTTTGCGCTCAAGGAACCATTTGAGACAGCAGGCTTCTAGATACAGCTCACCAATACACCAGTATTTGATCTCCTGACTGAAGCAAAACACACAGAGCTCCTCCAGAGCGTGAAAGTGTCCTATACGGTAGAAGTTCAGAATGCAGTGGAAGACTTGCGGGCTCCTGTCGAAGTATTATTCCTGCTCAGCGGGGCTGTAGTCGTCACAGAGCTCCAAGATTGCAGCATCGCTGCAGCACTGGATTAACTGACCCACACGAGTGTTGGGGAACCGGAGCAGAATGCAGCGCTCAACCTTGTGCTGCGTGCCTCCAACGTTGAGGTTAACAAGATCTTCCTCCCTGCCTTGATGGTGGAGAACTTGCCGATACATCATGTTGGTACTTGCCAATGATATACTTGCATTTTCTGCTAAACCAACAGAAATGTGAATGTTAGCTACAACAAAAACATGGAAAACTTCCAAATAAATGAAATAAATTTGACCAGTATGTAAACTCGATTAATTTTGTTTAATCATATTAATTGAAATACATGGTATTTTAAAAATATATGTCACATCACAGGACCATTTAAAATATTACTGCCTTAAAGCTTAAAGTAGAAGTTTAAATGTTTAAAAATTATTACAAATAATGAAAAACCAACCCAGTCTCACAGGAAAACAACTATGCGGTGGCAATTTCATACAATGTAGATAGTATGAATACAAATGATTTTTAGAAAAAAGTAAGCATGAAGGTCTACCCCAAACCTCAGTCCTTAAACATAACTGTCAGTGAGGCACAAGCACGTCACACTATTACATATGAATAAGATATGAATTCATACAAATTAGGCACCAATTCGTCACAATGTAAATCTTAATAATTGTCATGAGACTTTTATAATATAACTAATATATATATATATATATATATATATATATATATATATATATATATATATATATATATGTGTGTGTGTGTGTGTGTGTGTATGTATTTCTACATATACTATTAATGTTGATAAAAAGTTGCCATTAAGCTGACATTACATTTTACATTATCGAAACACTTCACCCAAAAATGTAATTTCTGTTGTCATTTGTTCTTGTCATTCCTAACTGTCTTTCTTCTGTGGAATAAAAGCAGTTATTTTGTGAAATGTCTCAGTGTTTTCCCTCCATACAATGGAAGTCAAAAGGCTCTAGTGTTGTTTGGTTCCCAACATTCTTCAAAATAGCTTCTTCTGTGGCCCATAAATGAAATAAATGCATACAGGTTTGAAACCGACATGAGGTTGAATAGGCTTAAATGATGACAGATGACATTTTGGGTGGTTGCTTGCAAACATGTTAAAAAAAAAGTTATGTGTAATCTCTGACAGGGTCATCTTCAGGTAATGGTGCCACCATTTGTGTGCCATAACTTTCTGATTGATGGATTCTTGAAAATTCAGCAGCAACATTTTCAAATGAAATAAATTATTATAGATTGTGATATATCAGAATTATTTCAGTTATATACAACAGTATTTAGACTGATGGCCTCCTTAAATTAAACTGCACTGTCACTGCTGTAAACAGATCCTCCCAGACAACATAGACTGAAACTTAACAACATCAGAGTGTATATCTCCTGAGCCTGCTTCAACTACTGATTAAAAATGTGACCTTTATTATTTATTCTGTAGGTTAACAAAGATGTATGTGGCTTTTTAACAGTTAAACAGTATCTAAAACAATCAATGAAACAGCAAAGAATGTAGAGTAAAAATGACATCATGTAAAACAAACTGAAACCTGATGCTTATATAAAGAAAAATACTTTAAAATGCTATAAATACTATAAATTTAAAATAATATGCCTTGAGAAAACAGCTCATTATATAGTTGACTCTTGCCTGAATAGCGCGCGCGCGCACACACACACACACACACACAACACAAATAATCAAAAAATAAAAATAAAAAAAATATACTGATTTTAGTTTGCAAGACAGAATTCACACGAATTGTCCTAATATGCCTCCTGGAAGTTTGAAACATACACAATTACTGCTAGAGAAACAATCATTTATGACTCAACACATTCCGTTAATAAGAAAAAGTCCTTTTAAAACCTTAAAGTTTAGTTACTGAGATATAGCCAATGTGACATCTAACCCCAGTGTTTCCCATCATGACTACAGTCAGTCAGACATCAGGAAAAAACTGGTAAAAAAGAGAAAACTTACCGCGGAAATAAAATCAACTAAAGATCACATAGGCTACCCACGCAGCTTCAAATCATTTGCGCCTTTGCGCGCTGACGCAAAACTAAAGAAACAGGCACTTTATCAATAATACATGATCGTTATAGGCACAAAGAGCCAGAGATTTCCCGTTAACCTTTAAATCCAGGTCCCCACCTAGCTGGGCGGAGAGTCCCGTCAACCAGTACAGGAAGCTAAGCGAACTGAGTTCCTCCTCACCTGCGCGCAATATAGTGCAATCAGACGGAACGCGCCCGAGACACACTTCATTAATCACCTGCCGCTGAATTCGTGCTTTTGGGTAGAAGACGAAGATTAACACAAATTTCAAATAATGGGATGCTTTGAAATAGGGTATGTTTAGGATATGGAAATATGAGTGTTTGAGTTCATCAAGAGATTTGTTGATTTATTTATGATACTTGTAGGGCTTTATGGCTTATGGTCACTATAATAAGCATTCAAGCAGATACCTCTGCAGGTAAGCCATGCTATCAGTTTAAACTATTTTGTGTCATGTAATTCATTACTTAATGGACACATTTCTTGATTGCAGATGGAATCCAGGCTGAATGTCTTGGAAATAGAGTACAGTTTATCCTCCCTGGTTCTTTGAGTGCAGGAGGTCCTATGGAGGTTCATGCAGTCAGTAAGTTAATTATCCCTTTGTTCGTGTGCCAGTGAGTTTAATACATCCAGGAATCAATTCAGACCTACTCTGGGCATTTCAGATGACACACAGACAGTTCTTCTCACACCTCATCTGGCTGCTCAGTGTGGTTATACACAGAAATCTGATCCTTGGGGGAATACAATAGTGTCAGCTTCCCTACAGAGTTGTTTTGCAAAGAACCAGGTTTGTGTCTTTATAAATTAAGCGTTCCTTTAACTGGCTCTAGTTCTGGAGCTATAGTTTATCATGTAAATAATGAAGAAAAATATGAAACGGAAATGATTTTTATTTCTTATTACACATACCCAACCATTTTGAATAGGGTGACAAGGAATTTAAAGTAGACATGCACTTTAAACTGCAAGAATTCCCCACGCTTTCTGAGAAAGTCCACGAAGTGTCCAAGTCCTGCAGTCACACCATGATTTCACGAGAGATTTTGTGTGAGACAAACTTCATGGAGGCAAGTAACTTCTCTTACATTTCCAGTGTTATGTGGTCATTATGCATCACGTTTGATCAATGGCAGCTGGCTAGTTTATAGGATCAATGGCTGCTAAATTTGAGAGAACATGCTGATCTAATGATCCAAGACTAGTGGTCTAATGTGCCAGTGGAGATGCAGGGTGTTATTGCTACCTGCCTGTGCATGCCTGTTTATGTTCCATCAGGTGTCCGTAAGGAATGCGATACCAGAAATCAAGAATAAACCAGTAAAGCAGTGGGTATGTATAAAAATGTTTTTATCGGTGCCTTCTATACTACATGAATGTCTAAAATTGTGTTTTTAAAGAGGCGTGTGCTGCTACTTTTGTAAGCAATAGCACTTGAAGATTTAAAACTGTGTACTTACAAATGATCTAGTAATATTTCCTTAGTATTTGTGAAATGGTTTGTGAGAAAAACCTGGATGGTTTGCTACTAATGCCAGTATTTTGAGTGCAGTGGATACTTTACTATCCCTTGAGGCCTTGGGAGTGAAGTCTTGAATGGCAGTGGATCATTGCAACTAATGCTGTAGGTCACATTGAAAATGCCAAAATAGCAGATGTAGTATTTCCAGATAGAATTTTTTTTTTTTTTTTTTTTTTTTAAATGGTCACAAAATAAGTTCCTTATAAAAAAAAAATAGCACTTTCTCAGATGCTATTCCAAATGCAGCTATAGACTGCCACAGTAGGGAACAGGGGTGGGATCCTATTTTGGCCCACCAACTGCTAAAAAAAACTCCATAGCAATTGTATGCACTAAACAATGCACTTAAAATATTCCTAAGACTCTGGCAACTGTATAGCAATGTCCTGGCAACTATCCTTAGCATTGCGAGTTCTGTATGTGCAAGTACCGCTTACATGTTTTTACTCAGAAATGGTGAGTGGGTCGTCTACGTTTTCACATTTCTTTATAGATAATTCATGATTATCTTTGATACAGAAAATGTTCCTTTTTAACAGTCCACAGTTATACCTAACTTGCAACTCTGGAAAATCCTGCTGTACACCCCTGGAGAGAAGGCTTTTAATAAAGAGACGCTACAAGCGATGGGCTACAATGTTCACAGTTCTCCAACACGACTGGTCATGCGAAGCCCATACAACATGGCCGAAACCTTTGTCCAAAATGTATGAACGGTTTCATGTGCCAGTATGTATGATGCATTAATTTCTCTGTAGTGCCTGAAGTATTTTTCTGTGTTTTAGGTTGACAATGTTGATATGATGGTGTTCAAATCAGTGGTCTTGTTCCGAGACCGCTGGATGATGACTATAGTGGAGTCGGCAGCTGCCTGTCCAATCAGTGAGATTTCATTCACACATGCTTGTTATTTTGCCACTTTGGTGTTCTGCAACTCATATTGTGCTCTGATTTGAATTCAGATGGAGCTTCTGTGGTTGGTCAAATGATTTATTGGCACGTTCCTCTGCACATAACTCCTTTGGTGTCCTCGGAAGTTGAAATCCTGGAGGTGCACATGGGCATCAATGGCAGAAGGCTCACACCTGAAGAGATGGATAGCCATAACTATGCCAAGACCTTCACAGAGTCTCATGTAGTTGTTGAGATTCCCATTGGGGCTGCTGATGGATACTACAAGGTTGAGTTTTCAGCTGTTTTCTGTTTTGTGTTTAACTTGAAGGTATTGACTAAAACCTTTTTTATTAATTACAGAGTCATGTTCTTAAGGACCAGTACCATGTCAGTTACACCATAGAGCCCATGCTTGAGCTGCTGTGGAAGGAGGGCCAGGATAAGACCACGTATAAGGTCTTGTTCCCCATTACCACACCTTTGACACCATGGCCACCCCAAGTTACAGACTGTGAGTGTTGAATTTAGGATGGAAAGGCTTATTTTATTTATATACAGTATATATTTTTTTTTCCAAGAGAATTGTTTTCATGTGATCAGACACTCAAGCCAAGCTGAAGGTGTTTGATGTGCTGCTGGGTTACTTCCTACCTGATGTGGAGCTGCTGAATATCACCTTTGGCTTTGAATTGCTCACTGTATCGGAGATCATTATTAAAGGCATTAACCTGCAAGAGCACAGCTTCCCCAACAACACCAAAGGCTTTTCTCTCCAGGTTCCCTTCTCTGAACCTTATGTCCAAATAAAGGTATGCAATTCACTTCTGTCTATGCAGCTGTGATCCCAGCTTGGCTGATTTGCCGCGTCTTAAAATGGTTTCATCTGTAATGCAGAAATTTCGCCTTGATGTAAGAACCTTCACACTTCCTCTTGTCTTTGGTTTCATCATCATGCCTGAACATACAGCATTTTCACACTCCATAGTACTAGAAGCTTCTTTAGCTGACATTGGTAAGACCTTTAGACTGATTTAAGAAAACTCTGCATGTTAGCTACAAGAGCGGAGACACTCAAATCCTGCTCCTGGAGATCTCCCTTTGTGCCAAGGGGTCAAGGTTTGGCACGCTTCTGTGATCCAGGTAGTATATAAATTATAATATTGTGGTAGTATTGCCTTATTATGGTTTCATCAGCCAATCAGCATTGTTGGTCAGTGTGTGTGTTTTTTTTTTTTTTTTTTTTTTTTTTTGGCAACTCAAGAGTTGTTCACATGGCATTTATGGCTCCATTGATTGGGGAGGAACTACAATAAACTCTGCAGGAAGGCAAATCTCTAGGAGCAGAATTGTGCATAACTGGGTTGTGCTGATATTTAGCTTTGTGTCCTTTTTTTCTGCAGTTCTTCCACATGCAGAGGGAAATTGCAATGAGGACAGCTTCAACATTTATGTCAAATATGGGAGCACACCAAGTTCCCAAATAAAGATCAAACTGGGACATATGGAGCTGAATAATAAGATTTTACAGCAATATGAGCATCATTCAAATGAAACCTATTTCAACATCATTGTGCCTTTCCTAGCCCCATTTGTGGCTTTTGAGGTATTCTTCAGATTTCCTGGGTTGCACTAGTGTTTACCAGTCATGCCCACGTGTATATATAAAGGGATAGTTCACCCAAAAATGAAAACATGAGGCTTTAGTTGAATAACTTGATTTGTTTCAAACCCAAATGCTGTTTTATTTTTTTTCTCCTATGCAACACACAATTAGAAGTTTTCTAATCTCATTGGCGACCATTTTCTTAATTCCCCTGACTGCTTTTATACCTTTTATTTTTCAAGTCTGTTCAGTTGACTGGAATCATGGCAAGAATTGATGTGGAAATTTACGATTCCTTGAACAACTGGAGTTTCAGAGAGTTCTCTCTTTCCTGCCCCTTTTTTGTAATATTGTCAGGTTGGTTTGTGTTTTACATCACTGTCATGTCATGATGTCTTGTTGTTTTACGATTGTGAGTTTCTTTGTTGTTGTGCCAGAGTGTTTTCCTAATGGAACAATAAATGTGGTGCTTCCCAAACTGGAATCGACACCACATCTTCGGCCCGGTGAACTCTCTCTAAGAGACCTGGCCTGCAAACCCTCCTACAGTCAAGACCACTTTGCTTATTTTCACTTTGATGTCACCACTTGTGGAACCACGCGAAAGGTACAAGTGTGCTTACATCAAATATTCACAACTTTTATGTAATAAGGTGATTCACTAACTCTTTAGCTTGTTCAGTTTGTTGAGGATACCATGATATATGAGAATGAAGTCACCTGGAAGAGAGATGAACCTTTGTCAGAGACCTTACACCCTGAGCAGGAATTCAGGTTAGCTTTAGGGGGTGTGTTTTTTTTAAAAAAAACAACCCATGCCTTACAAAGTGTTGTCCATTGAAACTAGCAGGTAGTGTTTAAACTTTTAACTTAGTTTTTAACCCTTTGCTAAACAGAATAAATCAGCTATTGGAAAAAAAAAAAAAAAAAAAAAAAGAGTGTTTAATTTGATAAACATGGACAACAAAATGTCTGATGTCCAGTCCTGGTAAAAATGCAATGATATTTACTTTTATTTATCACTAATTCACAGAAAGTCATTTATTTCATCATTAATGAAGAATTACAAAATTCACTTAACATTTAATGGGCATACCAGGTGTTTGGTAGATGTTTGTCAATTTAAATGGTTAAATTCACTTCAATTTCCTTTATTGATGTATCAGTATAAGCTTAGTAATGACTTCTTGTAACACAAGTTGTAAACATTAAGCAATTGTATGAAGTACAACAATGACTGAAATGTAAATTAAGTCTTAATGTTTCTGCTGAAACTGCTCATCTCAAACAGCTTCGAGGTGTCCTGCGTTTATGTCGCAAACGCCACCCAAAGCATGATGTTCCATGTTGTTTCACACTTTAAAGAGCCGCACGCAGATGTTGGGAAGGGTGAACTCACTGTTAGCCTGAGGCTTTCTAAAGGTATGTAAACTACTATTGCGAATGGTTTCTTTGTCCAGTGTTTTGTTTTTTGGAATAACATGCAATCATGAATCATTCACAATAAGTCTGGGAGTGCACAATAAAGTAAATTGGATCCATTTTA
The DNA here is from genome assembly GCA_039654775.1 of Spinibarbus caldwelli. Classification (NCBI taxonomy): domain Eukaryota; kingdom Metazoa; phylum Chordata; class Actinopteri; order Cypriniformes; family Cyprinidae; genus Spinibarbus; species Spinibarbus caldwelli. The sequence goes on along the minus strand of CM077241.1, from coordinate 7,618,787 downwards.
ATTTCATGATGACTTTTAATTGCATTAAGCCATGGTGCAGCGATTTTATATATATAATTGATTTAAGAATAGATTAACTAAACTAAATAGATTAAGACACATTCTTGTCAGCATATCTGAGCAATGTATGGTATAATTTGAGGTGGGTTGTTTTTTTGTTTTTTATTTATAAACACCCCCTTCAAGATATGGTTTACCGGCTCTTCTATCATGATGGCGACTACCCAGTTTTAAAGTTTCTGAAACAGCCTCTTTATTTTGAGGTGGGTATGGATCACTCCAGGGACTCCAGGGTAGCAGTAGGCCTGGAAAACTGTTGGGCAACACTCACCAAGGACAAAGAATCCAAACCTAGATGGGATTTAATAGTTGATGGGTATGTTTGAAACATTGTATTTGTTTGTGGAACATTTCTACTTCATGTGGGTTCTAATTCTTCATCTCTAACCAGATGTGCCAATCCTAAAGATCCTGAACAGACTATCTTCCATCCTGTAATCGCGGATGACAGAGTGGATATCCCAGATCACTTCAAAAGATTTGAGGTTAAAACATTTGCTTTCAAAGAGGATGATGAGAGTTTTGAAAGTGAGGATGACACTTTGGCCCGAAGGGTAAGTTGAAAATTGCTCATCAAAATTGTGGATTGAACTAAAAATCCTCTAGCAGTTCATTTACTTGGCAAATTTAGGTTTTTGTCCATTGTGAAGTCATTATTTGTCATGTCGAGAACACTGCTGATGGACGTTGTTACAAACAGTGTGTGGCAGCTCAGAATCTAGTTGGGAGCAACTCAAATCGAGGTAACTATTTCAACTCAATTAGGTGAAAGTGCAGTTTCTCATCTCTGACCGGTCTTACTATTCTACAGTTCGCAGAAGTTCAGACTTTGCAGAGGAAGCCCTGCAGCATGTGTCTATAGGCCCCATTCTGTTGATATGAACTAGTAAGTTTTAGATTTCCAAATTATCTCAGGAATTGTGCTTTACTAATTCTGAAGGCATCAACACAAGAAGACTTCTGGTTTTGTACACCACGTGGCGCAACATGGAACTCAAATGTTGTTGCTGATGATGATGATGTGAACCTGTGGACATTCTGTTATGAATAACACCTGCCTTGTGAAACTTCCAAAATGGTTACACAAATAAATGTCTGTAACAGACACTCTCCCATTGCAATTACTTAATGTAGATGCTGTGATTGTCCATAAGATGGTGGCTCAAGCTTAATAAAGCGTTTTATCCCAAATTGACTTGAGTGGATTTATGTCCTCAAATACAGAACGTACACAACAAAATTAAGAATGCAATCAAGGGTGCGATATGTGATTGTTAAAAGCAATTTAATGTATTAATTTCATGTTTTCCTGGGCCATGGTGACTGATGGTTTAAAATAAATATTTGATGCCCCAGATCTTTGGATAAATTTCTGATTATACTTGATTCAATACAATCTAAAATAGATGAAACTCTTAAGAGAAACTCTAGTGTGGCGTGATTTAAGCTGTTTCTTCAGACTAAACCCATCACATCATTTCCTAAGATGGGGGTTGTGGGAGAGGTTGTGCTGTCTGATAAGAGGTCAGGAGGAACAGGTAAGAAGGTCGTCTGTTACAGGTTGATGAATATTTAAACAATCACCTCAGCGTGTTTTATGTTTTGGGCCCCTGTATGCTAACTGAATATTACTCAGTATGAGAAGAATCATAGTTGGCAGTTGTGCTGCACAAGAAATCTTTTGAACTTTTGTGAAAATTCAGTTTACTGTCAAAATAGAAAATGCATTATGGTTCATTTGTAAAGTAACGTTCAGGAACAGTTGCTTTCAAATTTATACCACACAAAATGAATTTGCATGTTTGTTTGTTTTTTTTTCTTTTGACTACAAGGTGTTTTTATACAGCCTTTTCCATATGATGACGGCATAGTGACTAATCTTCTAAAAAGTGCAATCAACCAATCAATAATTAAGAATTATTTGAAATCCATTTTTCCCCTTTTTCATTTATTTAGAGCAGTGTAGATGGGAACACTGCAAACTTTACATATGTGAGACCAGCATATGACCTTTCTGCATGAAGACAATGGATGACTGACTCTTTGTGAAATGTTATAATAGCAAACACATTCTACTCAATGGAGAGAAAGAATGTTGACATTATTGAATGTGAAACCTGGAAAATGTTAAAGTACAGTGAAAGCTGTTGCCTAACTGGTTCCTTGCATGATTTTTCTGGCCAAAAACAAAACCGTTTTGAATATTTAGTTTCCTTTTGGGGGGGATTTGGATTTGTAAATGTAATATAAAGTATATATTCTGTAAATATGTGATTTAATTAAATGAATATTTTTTGCAAAAATATTTTGTCTGAATGCATGGCTATGTTTGAATGGCCTTCAATAGAAAAGCCTCATTTGCCCCTATAATGGTGTAGTTATGGCATCAACCAGCAGGGGCAAACTGGACCATGCAAACCAGCCAGACCTTGATGTTCTCTGGATTACCTTTCTGAATGAAGAAAAAAAAAAAAAAAAAAACATAGCACATATCACATTTACACCATGCCATGTTTAAACCAACTCATTTTTAAATTCAGACAACCTTTGGAAAAAAAAAAAAACAAAAAAAAACAAACAAAAAAAAAAAACCTAAAAAGCTGTTGGTAAAATCAGGTCTTTCATTGGTTAGCTCCACATATCCTGATGCTGAAGAGTGTGAGGACCCTGTTGTTATTTGATTTACTCAAACATGCTTTTTTTCTTTCTTTTTCTTTTTTTTTTTTTTTAAAAACAGAATCCTATTAAACGCAATACATCATTTGATATGTGGTGGAAATTTGTCTATATAGCCTATGGAACATTATTAGTGGGCAAATTGAACTAGTGCGATAATGGTTTAAGAGAGTTCACAGCACCAAAAGTGATCTCACTGGTTACCTTAGGTCAGGGGTCGGCAACCCGCGGCTCTTTCATCCCTATGCGGTGGCTCCCTGTAGTGTGGGTGTACAATACCTGGGGGAGGTGTTGTCCCCCCGACTTTTAATAAAACCTAAACTCTTCCCCTGCACTTTTTCTCAGTTAAGTGTGCTAAAGAAGATTTTTTAAGGGCCAATGTGAATAAATCTAGATTTAAATTAAAAGAGAAAAGATAGTCACGTCGTTTTTATTCGTATCAAAAACGATGTGAACATCAGTGCGCGCTGAACACTCTCATGCGCTTCATGTTTCATTCATACTCGAAGCCGGAGGGCGCTCTTGTGCAGAAAGTCCAAAATGGCTCTTATGAGAAGTAATAATAACTTTTGACGTGCCAGTAAATACCTAATATGGACAAAGGCATCCCGCTATCGCAGTTGCCAAGCTGAATAACAAGCATAAACCTTAACTGATGAAACATGAAGACGATATGGTTTATGTGTGTTTTTCAAGTCTTCTCCAGGTAATAAATATGAATGATACAGTGGTAACTGACAGCATTAATTACCGTACAGAAGCTATAAAAATTATTTTCTGCCTTATTCTGTGATAAAAAAAATGGAAAAAGTGTTTGTAGTATATATACTGATTATACAATCATAACCATAAATTTGTCATTAGTAAAATATATATCAAAAATATTATAGAAGACAAATTATTGGTTATTGTCCAGCAGTAACAGTCTTATTTCTTAGCCAATTTTTTTTTTTTGTCAATTATACATACATAAACATAATAATTATTATTATTGTTACTACTACATTTGACATTTCTGTCCCCCTCACTTCTGAAATGATTGCTACTCCCCTGCTCTGTATATAAATCTTTATATATGAATATAAAATTTTAGCTATATGCCGTGTTATCTTTATTTGGGCATCAAATATTTTGTGGCTCCACGTGAATTTTATTCGGTGGGAAAGGGGCCAAAATGGCTCTTTTGACATTGAAGGTTGCAGACCCCTGCCTTAGGTTCACATATCTCAAGATGTTTATTGCGGACGTATAAACAATAGCTTCATGTATAACTCATTGAATGAGCCAGTTCACTGTTTCCACTAGATGCCATTATTTAATGTGTGCGGCTCTGTGTCCAAGTTTGGAAGAGAAGAATGAACTGTGTGTGAGCGCTATCGGTAAGGCTTTAGATTACAACCCGCAAAGAACTGCGTACATATATTGAATTTACAGTGTACGTTTCTGTAATTATAATGTACTTATAAAGAACGTACATGTAGGTATTGTCACAGATCGACCAGGCTCCCACGCCAGCCAATCACATCGCACACCCTCACCGGAATACTAATGAAACGCACCTGCACGCACTCAACACATCATTACCTCAAGCCATATAAGCACGCACCTCACCACAGTTTAACGTCCGGTCTCGTTTACACATAGTGAATGATGCTATCACAGCGACCTACCTGCTACTTACCTCCTTGTGTACCTACCTCCAGTGTTCCCCGTCTGCCTGCTCCAACGCTACCCTCCAGAAGTCTGCTACTCTGTCTATGTGAGGTGTGTGCCCTCGATCTCCACTGCTTAATACTCCTGTCAAGACAAAGATCTATAATCATTCTCTCATCTTCCGTCAATTGATATTCTGCTCACCATTTGCTCTGCTGAACATTAATAAACATCTGTTATTTTCCCGAGTCTCCGTCTGAGTCTGCTGTACGTAACAGAAGACCGGACCAGACACTAAGGACAGCATGAGCAACACCGACCCTTTCCAGGAGCTCGTTGACAATCTCAGACGAGTTCTACTTCCTTCACCGGCTCCACCGCCATCACCACCGATCACCTCCACGACAAACACCATCACTTCTTCTGCACCCCTGATCGCCAGTCCCATGGCCCGACCAGCGCCCTTCTCTGGTGTGGCGGGGGAGTGCAACGGGTTTCTCTTACAATGCTCCTTAGCCCTAGAGATGCAACCGCAGCTATATCCCACTGAAAGATCAAAGATCGCCTTCATCATATCCCTCCTGACAGGTAAAGCTCTGCAATGGGCTGAAACTATCTGGTCACAATCAGGTCCAGTCACTCAGTCTTTCCATAATTTCATCACTCACTTCCGTGAAGTGTTTGGCCACTCAACAGCCGATCCATCCATCAGTGATCAACTCTACCATCTCCGACAGGGAAACAGATCCATCCAGGACTACGCCCTTCAGTTCCGCACCCTCGCTGCAGCTAGCGGATGGAACGAACGATCATTACTCACCACTTATCGTCAAGGACTCGAACCTAAGTTGCGGTTGCAACTCGCAGGATATGATGATTCCAGTGGACTGGAGCATTTAATCCAACTATCCATTCGTTGTTCAACCCGAATGCAATCATGTTTTGAGGAATCAGCCCAACTTACCCGTTGCACTCCTCAACAGCGCCCCCAAGAAACAAACCACCCTCCAGAACCAGTTCACGAACCCATGCAAACAGATAGTACCCGTTTGTCATACACAGAGCGGCAGAGGCGAATTACCCAGGGCTTATGTTTATATTGTGGAAATAGTGGACATCTAAGATCATCATGCCCCATTCGACCTCCTCGACTCCCGGTGAGTGCTATTCGACCCTCTATATCCAGAATGAATCCCCTATCTACTGTTGTAATACTTACTGCCTCCACTGTATCCATTCAAGTTCACGCCTTACTCGACACAGGATCCGCCGGAAACTTCATTTCAGGGAGCCTCTGCCGCCAGCTCAATCTCCCAACCGTTACCAATCAAACCATCTATCAAGCCCAATCGATAACTGGAAAACCCATCAGCCGCCGCCATGTAAGACTCAGTGCGGGTCCCGTTCAGCTACGAGTGGGTGAACTACATGAGGAACAACTCCATCTGCTGGTTCTGGAGGGATCTACAACGGACATAATCCTCGGACTTCCATGGTTCGTACAACATGATCCCCAGATTTCCTGGCGCTCGGGAGAAATCCTGAAGTGGGGCAACCAGTGTTTCCCAACATGTTTCCCTCGTCTACCTCACCCAGCTCCTCGTCAGATCCAATCTCTACCGGTAAACTCCACCTCCATAGAAAGCCCTCTTGAGAAACAGTCTGTCTCTATACCTTCCTGTTATGCCCCCTTCAGAGATGTCTTCTGCCCGAAGAGGGCCTCCCAATTACCTCCTCACCGGCCATGGGACTGCGCTATTGAACTGATACCAGGTGAGCCAGTGCCCAAAGGGAAAATCTACCCGCTGTCTCTACCGGAACAGAAGGCCATGGAGGAGTACATCGAAGAGGCTCTTCAGCAAGGCTACATTCGCCCTTCGACATCCCCTGCTGCTTCAAGCTTCTTCTTCGTGGCAAAGAAGGACGGAGGCTTGCGGCCTTGCATTGACTACCGGGCACTTAACAAAATCACCATTAAGTTCCGATACCCTCTTCCTCTCGTCCCAGCAGCCCTGGAACATCTCCGCGGTGCCACCATCTTCACCAAGCTGGACCTCCGCAGCGCGTATAACCTCATCCGGATACGCGAGGGGGACGAGTGGAAGACGGCCTTCGTAACCCCTACTGGCCACTATGAATATCTTGTCATGCCGTATGGTCTTGTCAACGCCCCCTCCGTATTCCAAGACTTCATGCATGAGGTGCTCCGGGAGTATTTACACCGGTTCGTCTTGGTTTACATCGATGACATCCTCATCTACTCTCGGAGCTTGACCGAACATCGTCTCCACGTTGCGGAGGTCCTACAACGCCTACGCAAGTTTCATCTGTTCCTCAAGGCTGAGAAGTGTTCATTCCATCAACCGTCAGTACATTTCCTAGGATACAACATTGATAGTGGTGGCATCCGTATGGACGAGGGGAAGGTGGAAGCCATCAGGTCCTGGCCAGTCCCTACCACAATTAAAGAACTTCAAAGATTCCTTGGCTTCTCCAACTTCTACAGACGATTCATTCAGAGCTACAGTACCATTACCAGTCATCTAACCAACCTCCTACGGAACAAGCCCAAGTCTCTGTCCTGGACATCTGCCGCCACAGAAGCATTTGAACACCTGAAAGACGCCTTTACCCATGCTCCAATCCTCGTCCATCCTGATCCCACGAAACCCTTCATTGTAGAGGTAGATGCCTCGACTACGGGGGTTGGAGCTGTGTTATCCCAGCAGCAGGGGACCCCAGCCAAACTTCACCCATGTGCCTTCTTTTCCCGTAAGCTCAGCCCGGCGGAAAGAAACTATGACATCGGCAACAGGGAACTTCTGGCCATCAAGCTAGCCCTCGAAGAGTGGAGGCATTGGTTGGAGGGTTCACAACATCCATTTATCGTCCTAACTGACCACAAGAACTTACAATACTTACGCGAAGCCAAACGACTTAACCCTCGCCAGGCCCGTTGGGCACTCTTCTTCACCCGGTTTAACTTCACCATCTCTTACCGTCCAGGATCCAAGAACACTAAAGCCGATGCCTTATCACGTCTACATACTCCACAGGAAACTAATGAAGAACCAGAATCCATCATTCCCGATAAACTCATTGTCTGTCCCATCCAATGGAGTAACGACTCTGCCACCTCCTCCAATGCTTCCACGGCCATTCCGCCGGGCTGCCCACCAGGAATGCAGTATGTCCCTCGATTACAACGCAATCACCTTATCCACTCTGTACACACTTCACTGGGCACTGGCCACCCCGGGACCAACAGCACCCTCTCGCTATTGAAGAACCGCTACTGGTGGCCCAACATGGCAAGGGACGTGAGAAGGTTCGTCCAGGGTTGTACAGAGTGTGCCATTTCCAAAAGTCCTCGCCACTTACCAGCAGGCAAGCTCCTCCCGTTACCCGTTCCAAATCGTCCATGGTCACACCTGGGAGTAGATTTCATCACCGACCTGCCAGATTCTGACGGTAACACATGCATTTTGGTGATTGTGGACCGATTTTCAAAGTCTTGTCGACTCCTTCCTCTCAGGGGCCTGCCCACAGCCCTGGAAACAGCCGAATTATTGTTCAACTTCGTCTTCAGATATTTCGGCCTACCGGAAGACATAGTGTCGGACCGGGGCCCACAATTTATCTCCCGGGTCTGGAGGGGATTCTTCAAACTCCTAGGTGTGACCGTGAGTCTGTCATCAGGATACCATCCCCAAACGAACGGGCAAACGGAGAGGAAGATCCAAGAAATCGGCCGCTTCCTACGAACCTTCTGCCATGACCACCAGGACTCTTGGAACCAGTTTATTGGCTGGGCCGAGTACGCCCAGAACTCCCTACGTCAACCTTCTACTGGACTCACTCCCTTCCAGTGTGTACTCGGTTACCAGCCACCCTTGTTCCCCTGGTCTGGGGAGCCATCTGAGATACCAGCAGTGGATTACTGGTTCCGAGAGAGCGAGAGGGTCTGGGACAATGCTCACCATCATCTTCAGCGAGCAGTGCGCAGGCGCAAGATGACAGCAGACCTTCGTAGGTCCGAAGCCCCCCAGTACCAACCGGGACAGAAGGTCTGGCTGTCAACAAGGGACATCAGACTGCGCCTGCCCTGTAAAAAATTAAGTCCCAGATATGTTGGTCCCTTCACGATCGTGAAGCAAATCAACCCGGTCACCTTCCAGCTACAACTTCCTCCACAATATAAGATCCATCCCACATTTCACGTATCACTGTTAAAACCTTACCACCCTCCTATCTCTCCTCCACAGAGCCTGGTCCAAGTGAGGAACCCCCTCTGCCACTGATTCTGGAAGATGGCGCCGTATACGAGGTGAAGCAGATCCTGGATTCCCGGCGCCGTGGTGGTCAGCTGGAATACCTTGTTGACTGGGAGGGCTATGGACCGGAGGAGAGATCTTGGGTTCCCAGGAATGACGTTCTAGATCCAACCCTACTCGAGGAATTCCACTCAACCTACCCAGATCGACCAGCTCCCAGGGGAAGAGGTAGACCACCACGCCGTCGGGGTCCTCGGCCCTCTGGAGCGGGCCGTGGAGAGGGGGGTAATGTCACAGATCGACCAGGCTCCCACGCCAGCCAATCACATCGCACACCCTCACCGGAATACTAATGAAACGCACCTGCACGCACTCAACACATCATTACCTCAAGCCATATAAGCACGCACCTCACCACAGTTTAACGTCCGGTCTCGTTTACACATAGTGAATGATGCTATCACAGCGACCTACCTGCTACTTACCTCCTTGTGTACCTACCTCCAGTGTTCCCCGTCTGCCTGCTCCAACGCTACCCTCCAGAAGTCTGCTACTCTGTCTATGTGAGGTGTGTGCCCTCGATCTCCACTGCTTAATACTCCTGTCAAGACAAAGATCTATAATCATTCTCTCATCTTCCGTCAATTGATATTCTGCTCACCATTTGCTCTGCTGAACATTAATAAACATCTGTTATTTTCCCGAGTCTCCGTCTGAGTCTGCTGTACGTAACAGGTATAAGGTAACAATGTGTTACATTTGGGTAATAAGGGGGTAACAACCAGATATGCAGCCTGCAAAGAACTGCGTAAGTAAACTGAAGTTACAGCTTAACTTTTTTTGTAATTATAGTGTACCTCCGTGTAGGTATAGGGGAATATTATGGCGACGTTTGGGGAATAAAGGGGTAACAAACTGTAAAATTGCAAATCCTTTTTACTGTAAGTATTTTGAAACAAAGGGGTACCTATTCTGATATTACATGGTATGGCCTAAACAATAATCTTATGTTTGGGAGTGATTTAGAAAGACAATTCTTTTTATAATTTTACACTGGTATTTTATTATATAAGCCTAGGTATTTTTAACCATTCTATTATTAAAGGAAACATGATGGAGATTACTGAACAACAAAACTGGACATATAGTGAAATGAGTTAATGAGTTTCTGCTATGAGTTATAATTCACAAGTCAGCTTACCTTATGAAAGCTTATTCGTAGATCTCAGCAACTTCACACCAGCAACTTCCCAACACCACTATCACCAAATAACTTTGTATGATATACCGTCAAGGTTCAATGCAGCTTAAAACAAGCTTACCTTTTTCCAGCTGTTCTCAGAAAAATTACGATACAACATTTGTATTTCAGTGGATGTATACTGTAATGTTTTTATAGCACAAAACAAAACAAAACAAAAAACAAGAGGGTTTAATTTTCCCATCAAACAATTAAAACTAGTGCAATATTTTTCTCTGTAATTACTGAGCAAATATACACTTGTTCTGTGTTTAAGCCCAACTTGTTCCTCCCTTATTCCATGTAGTTACAGGGTAAATACAACAGTTGTGGGCTGTAAATTAAAGTGGTGCTTGTTCCCCCCTTATTCCATGTAGTTACAGGGTAAGTAACTACAACAAATTGCTCTGAAACGATTGTTTATACAGTAGGTCATACATTATATATCAGGTAATATATCAATAAACATGGTGACTGTTTTATTTAATTCAAATATTATTTGAAATTTGGGTTTTTAAATTAAAATCACACACAGTAACAACATAGGCAACAGATAATAAAATATACAAATGTATTACCCCAGTTCATAAAAAAGCAAAGCAACTCCATTTATACAGCTTATACAGTTAAACGAAATTCTTTTGAAAAGCTTGTTTAAGAACAAATTTAAGATTTTGTTCAATATTTGTTCATGTTTTTCACCCACTGACGAAGTTAAACTATTATGGCCAAACCATCACGTCAATAAACACTGAAAGTCAAGATTAAACTGTGTATTATAGCGAACTGACAGGATTTTACCGTCTTGATCCACGTCCTCAAGCACCATGTTGATTGACATTAACGGTTTCAATCGCCGCTCAATGTTGTGAGAACATACTCGGACAAAACCCTTCAGTTTTAAAAGAACACATGAAGAGTTCAGATGCAAAAGCCTCTAAGTGCCGTTTAGAATTTTCTTCTAAAACGAGCATTTTTCTCAGGCTTTGTTTGATCCTATGTTTACATTCAGTTATTTCACTGTAATGGCAATGAAAAGAACCTATTCACTGCCATTAAAGTGAAATTACTGAACCTACACAAAGAAGCCTAATAAAAAAAGGGGAAAAAAAGCTCATTTTAGAAGAAAATTTCAAACGGCACTTAGAGGCTTTTGCATCTGAACTCTGCGTTTAGCAGGTGTGCCGTCAATGCTGCTGTGCTGCAGAGATGAGGACTGTTTGAAACTTTTTTCCATTAATAAAACTTTGATGTGCATCGTCTCAGTTTAATATGTGAACAACAAAAGATGTGATCGCAAAACAATCAGGAAAAAAATTTAAGTCACAACATGTAAATATACATAGTCGTCGGTGGCGACCTCAGCAAAAACTTCACTTGCAAATTAATATTTTTGGTCTCAAATGCGACCGTTTTAGTCGCAGTCTGGAGCCCTGAACTTTACATGTGTTACCCTTGGGAGATATCATTAGGAAACATGGTGTCAGCTTTCACTGTTATGCTGATGATACCCAGCTCTATATTTCTTCGCGACCTCATGAAACTTACCAATTTGCAAAACTAATGGAATGTATAGTTGATATCAAAAACTGGATGACTAGCAATTTCTTACTGCTAAATTCTGAAAAAAACAGAGGTGTTAATTATTGGACCAAAAACTTTTGCATGTAATAACCTACACTGTCAAATACTTTATGGCTGCTCTGTAAATTCTTCGTCTTCAGTTAGAAACCTAGGCGTACTTTTTGATAGCAATCTTTCCTGTGAAAAACATGTTTCTAGCATTTGTAATCTAAATTACGACCTATGCTCTCAATGTCAAATGCAGAAACATTAATTCATGCGTTCATGACCTCGAGGCTAGATTATTGTAATGTTTTATTGGGTGGTTGTTCTGCATGCTTAATAAACAAACTCCAGCTGGTTCAAAATGCAGCAGCTAGAGTTCTTACTAGAACCAGGAAGAATGACCACATTAGCCCGGTTCTGTCAACACTGCACTGGCTCCCTATTAAACATCGTATACATTTTAAGTCTTGCTAATTACCTATAAGGCCCTGAATGGTTTGGCACCTCAGTATTTGAGTGAGCTCTTATCACATTATAGTCCTTCACATCCGCTGCGATCTCAAAACGCTGGCCATTTGATAATACCTAAAATATCAAAATCAACTGCGGGTGGCAGATTCTTTTCCTATTTAGCGCCCAAACTCTGGAACAATCTACCTAACACTGTTCGGGAAGCAGACACACTCTGTCAGCTTAAATCTAGATTAAAGACTCATCTCTTTATCCTGGCTTACACATAATACACTATTGCATTTCTATAATTCAGATCCATTAAAGGATTGTTAGGCTGCATTAATTAGGTCAACCGGAACCGGGAACACTTCCCAAAACACCCGATGTACTTATTACATCGTTAGAAGAATGGCATCTATGCTAATATTAGTCTTTCTTTCTTATTCCGAGGTCACCGTAGCCACACAGATCCAGACTGTATCCAGATCAGATGGTCACTGCAGCCACCCGGATCCAGTCCGTATCCAGATCAGATGGTCACTGCAGCCACACAAATCCAGTCCGTATCCAGATCAGATGGTGGATCAGCACCTAGAGATGACCTCTACAGCCCTGAACATCAGCGGAGACCAGAACAACTAGATGAGCCCCAGAGACTGATCCCCAGTGAAGACCCTGTCTCCTAGACGGCCATCGGGACAAGACCACAGGAACCAGATGAGTCCTCTGCACAATCTGACTCTGCTGCAATCTTACTCTGCTGATATAAAGCCACCCAGCTTTATATCAAGCTGATGTAAAGCTGCTTTGACACAATTTGCATTGTTAAAAGCGCTATACAAATAATAGTGACTTGACTTGACTTTGTGGAACCAAAAATGGTTCTTCTATGGCATCGCTGTGAATAACCTTTTAAGTACCTTTATTTTTAAGAGTGTGGGAGAAACTGATCAGAATCACCTGAAAATAATATGAAAACATGGAAACTAATGACAAGATCAGAACCTAGGAAGACAAGAGCTGAACAAGGCAGGAGAACAAGAAACATGAGAAAGCACAAGACGTCCAAAACTGCTGAAGCTTTTATTACAGTATACGGTATCAGAATCAGAATCAGAATCAGCTTTATTGCCAGGTATGTTTGCACATACGAGGAATTTGTTTTAGTGACAGTAGCTCCACAGTGCGACAGAATGACGGCGACAGGACAGGACACAGATAATAATAAAGAATAATGTACAAATATACAAAATGGACAGTATGCAAAATAGCACAAACACAATATACAAAAAAATAGACAATTCAGTATTCACAAGTATGTTAGGTGCAAATTTGAAATGTAAAGTATGTGTGTTAAATAAAAAATAAAAATAAAAAGTAGATAGTGTTGTGTGTTTCATGTTTATTGTTAAGAGTTCAAATGTTCATGAGATGGATTGCCTGAGGGAAGAAACTGTTCCTGTGTCTGGTCGTTCTGGTGCTCAGAGCTCTGTAGCGTCGACCAGACGGCAACAGTTCAAAGAGGGAGTGTGCTGGATGTGAGGGGTCCAGAGTGATTTTACCAGCCCTTTTGCTCACTCTGGATAAGTACAGTTCTTGGAGACTGGGGAGGGTTGTACCAATGATTCGCTCAGCAGTCCGGACTACCCTCTGTAGTCTTCTGAGGTCAGATTTGGTAGCTGAGCTGAACCAGACAGTTATTGAAGTGCAGAGAATGGATTCAATGATGGCGGAGTAGAACTGTTTCAGCAGCTCCTGTGGCAGGTTGAACTTCCTCAGCTGGCGAAGGAAGTACAACCTCTGCTGGGTCAGTGTGATTGTCCCACTTCAGGTCCTGGGAGATGATGGTGCCCAGGAACCTGAATGACTCCACTGCAGTCACAGTGCTGTTCATGATGGTGAGTGGGGGGGAGAGCAGGGGGGTTTCTCCTGAAGTCCACGATCATCTCCACTGTTTTGAGCGTGTTGAGCTCCAGGTTGTTAAGACTGCACCAGACAGCCAGCTCCTTAACCTCCTGTCTGTAAGCAGACTCATCACCGTCCTGGATGAGGCCGATAAGTGTGGTGTCGTCTGCAAACTTCAGGAGCTTGACAGAGGGGTCTTTAGATGTGCAGTCGTTGGTGTACAGGGAGAAGAGCGGTGGGGAGAGAACACAGCCCTGAGGGGCTCCAGTGCTGATGGTGCGGGTGCTGGATGTGTATTTTCCTAGCCTCACTAGCTGCTGCCTGTCTGTCAGGAAGCTGTAGATCCACTGACAGATGGAGGTGGGTACAGAGAGCTGAGTTAGTTTGGGCAGGAGGCGGTTTGGGATGATTGTGTTAAAGGCCGAGCTGAAGTCCACAAACAAGATCCTCACATAAGTCCCTGGTCTGTCTAGATGTTGTAGTATGTAATGCAGTCCCATGTTGACTGCATCATCCACAGACCTGTTTGCTTTGTAGGCAAACTGCAGGGGGTCCAGTAAGGGTCCAGTGATGTCCTTCAGATTAGCCAAAACCAGTTTTTCAAATGACTTCATGACCACAGATGTTAGAGCCACAGGTCTGTAGTCGTTGAGTCCTGTTATCTTGGGTTTCTTTGGGACGGGGATGATGGTGGAGCGTTTGAAGCATGAGGGGACTTCGCACAGCTCCAGTGATCTGTTGAAGATCTGTGTGAAGATGGGGGCCAGCTGGTCGGCACAGTATTTCAGACAGGCTGGGGTCACACCGTCTGGGCCTGGTGCCTTCCTTCTTTTGTTCTTTTTGAAGACCTGGCGCACATCATCTTCTCTTATCTGCAGTGCAGGTGTGGGGGAGAGGGGGGTTGCTGGAGGTGTGAATGGTTGTGTGGAGAGGTGTTTAGGGCGGGTGTGGGGTGTTTTTTCAAACCTGCAATAGAACTCGTTCAGATCGTCTGCCAGTTGTTGATTCTCCAGAGTGCTGGGGGATGGTGTCTTGTAATTGGTGATGTCTTTCAGACCTTTCCACACTGAAGCCGTGTCACTGGAAGAGAACTGGATGCTTAGCTTATCGGAATAATTCCTCTTTGCCACTCTGATCTCCTTTTCCAGTGTGTATTTGGCCTGTTTATACAAGACTCTGTTCCCCTTTCTGTAAGCATCTTCTTTGGCCTGACGGAGCTGTCTGAGTTTTGCAGTGAACCATGGTTTGTCGTTATTGTAGGTTAGATGAGTCCTGGTGGGAATGCACATATCCTCACAGAAACTGATATAAGATGTTACAGTCTCTGTGAGCTCATCCAGATCATTTGCAGAAGCCTCAAAAACACTCCAATCAGTAAGGTCGAGACAGGCTTGTAAAACCTGCTCTGTCTCATTATTCCATCTCTTTACAGTCCTTAATACAGGTTTAACTGATTTGAGTTTCTGCCTGTAGGTAGGAATAAGATGAACCAAACAGTGATCAGAGAGTCCTAGAGCTGCTCGTGGAACAGAGTGATATGCGTCCTTTATTACTGTGTAATAGTGATCCAGTATATTACTGTCTCTGGTGGGACATAACATGCTGTCTGTACTTTGGCAGTTCACGGGAGAGATTGGCTTTATTAAAGTCCCCAA
Organism: Spinibarbus caldwelli; assembly: GCA_039654775.1. NCBI lineage: Eukaryota > Metazoa > Chordata > Actinopteri > Cypriniformes > Cyprinidae > Spinibarbus > Spinibarbus caldwelli. Next base: position 7,603,302 of record CM077241.1, on the reverse strand, counting down.
GAATGATTAAAATAGAGTCCGGGTGCTGTTGCTCAGTCTCTGTGATCTGATCAGTGAGTTTCTGTAAAGCTGAGCTCACGTGCGCTTGCGGAGGAATGTAAACACTCACCAGAATGAACGAGCAAAACTCCCGCGGCGAGTAGAAGGGCTTGCAGTTAATCAAGAGCGTTTCTAGATCAGAACAGCACATCTTCTTTAACACAGTTACATCTGTACACCACCTCTCATTGATGTAAAAGCACGTTCTGCCGCCGCGCGATTTCTCCGTTGATTCTGCCTCGCGATCTGCTCTAAACAGCTGAAAGCTCAGAAGATGAAGCGCGCTGTCCGGAATGGCGTCGTTCAGCCAGGTTTCCGTGAAACACAGAGCAGCAGAGTTTGAAAAGTCCCTGTTTGTCCGGGAGAGCAGAAGGAGTTCGTCCGTTTTGTTGGGTAGAGAGCGGAGAATCGCCAGATGGATGGCAACGCCGTTCTAAATCCGCGCTGTCTGAGCTTCACGAGCGTGCCGGCTCGCTTCCCCCGTCTGCGCGTCCTGAAGCGTCTAAACAGCACCGCCGCTCCGCCGACTACTATGTCCAGCAAAACATCCGAATAATCGAAAACCGGTTGGAGATTTTGTGGTGTGTTCTGCCGAATGTTCAGCAGTTCTTCCCTAGTGAAACTGATCGTGTTTGACAAACAAAAAACAGGAAAAACTAACAAAAACACTAAAACAACTGGAGAGCCAAGCACAATGGCTGCCATGCGCGGCGCCATCTTGAGAATCAGATATACAATATTGAAAATTGTATACAATATTGTATACAATATTGAAAACCACTGCAAAAAGTGTTGTTATACAATAGGTATAGTAACTGTTTTTTCTTATAAATAATTTTTATTTTTTTTTTTTTGTGCATTGAGTGAGACGTTTTAGGGAATGAAACGAGATTCCTAGTGGAATAATTTATTCCACTAGTTTTTATATATATATATATAAAATCTCACTTTTTCTGAAATAAACAGCTATGCTTTATATCCCTTACAATATTAATAAGTATATTTATTTATAAAGTGCTTAACTGAAGTGTTTTTAGCGCCTCGCTCAGTACATTGGTTTTAGAATGTAGGAATGGAAGAAGACTAGCACTGCCCTCTATCGTCAAAAACCCTTCAAAACAATGTCCAGACACCCGGAAATAAAGCGTTTGATATTTAATAGCAGTAAATCAGACAGACGTGTATTCTACACTGAGCTACCGTACAGCACCACAGTCTATATACAGCACCATCATGATCTTAGAATGGGTCTCGTATATTGTGTTTTACCTGCTTGCTGCTGTTTTCTGTGCATTTCTTGCATATTGTCTGTATGTTCATTATGTTCATCAGAAATATGATCATATACCTGGACCTCCAAGAGACAAGTAAGAAACTTTAAGAATTTGTTCTCTATATACTTCTGTTTGATACAACTACATAAATATATATTGCAATAAGACACAATCTCAGAAAAATTAACATGAAAACTGATATCCTGACAGTTTTCTGCTGGGACACACACCAACTTTTGCTAGAGCAATGAACTCGGACAGCATTATACATGACTTGTTTGTTCAATGGTAAGAGCAAAACACTTATGTATGAATCCATCAGATTATCTGCACTTTTTATTTTACTTAACTAATGTCTTGTTGATTTTACCTTGCACCTACAAGCATTGTCATTATTACATAACAGTATGTTATCATATCACGTGTAGTGACTTTGTATTAAATAGAAATATCAAACCATTTTCCGGCATGTAAGCTTCTGGGGAACTGCTGGAAAATATCACTTTTGATTTTTCTTTCTTTTTTTTCAGAGTCAGAAATCAAATATTTAAAATATTAATTTACTGAATTATAATAAAAAACATTGTTGTGGAATTCCCTCACTTCAGCTAGAAAGTTATATAGATGTAGGGATACTTTATTGATCCCATAAAGGGAATCTGATAAAGCGTTCTAACCATGTTCTTGTTTTAAGGGGAGAAAAATATGGCCCTGTCTACAGAATGAACAGTTTTCACCAAGTCACGATCGCAGTTCATTGCCCTGAGGCTACAAAGGTAACTATTTAATCTCATTTAATTTCATTTATGTTCATAATCAGAAGCCACAAAATCTAAAAATAAATTAATTAATAAATTACAAAAAAAGCTCTATTGTTTTATTGTAGACAATCCTGATGTCAGCTAAGTATCTCAAAGATCCTTTTATCTACAAACGCCTCTCTAACTTGTTTGGAAAAAGGTAAGCTTTTAATTGTTTTAGATATGTCATAGTATTGCTAAGTGTATTCTAGTCTGAATATCTCTACAGTGATACATTGAGTAAATTAAAAGGGGTGGTATGTGGTACTTTTTATTCCACTGACTTCCATTCATATGCGTACAAATGCAGGAGATCACACACACATAAGCTAATGTGAATTTTGCTGCATTCCAAAGTTCAATCCATCTATATGCCTTCATATGTATGTTTGACTGGAGGAGACAGTCCAGATAATAGAAAATATGACAATATAGAAGAGAAAATTAATCCAGCCATTTCATAGGGTCCTCAAATCTAACCCGTTGTGATCAAAATTAATAATAAAAAAAGATAAAAACAAGGTTATGGAAACTAATTACATGTGTAGTGGTAAACCATGTTGAACATTTTTCCACACAAAGTGTGATAAATTTAAAGAAATACTATTGTCACACTGAAGCAAACAATTATATATTATATAATGATATAGGTTGCATCCAAAATTGCATTCTCTCTGAATAGGTGCCTCTTTTGATTAAGTAATTACTTTGTCACTGCTAAAAAGTGCTCTATGTTCTAAATGATATGAATTTGTGTTGGTTGAATTTAACACACATACATACCACGTATTGCTTACTACCATATAGTCAGGATGTATGTGATTTTGGATGCAGCCATACTGTTCATATAGTAAGGCTATCCTTTAATTACAGATTAATTAATTATATGTCAAATTAATTATATGATATACTGATTAATTCATCAAAATAAAACAATTTCAAGATATGTCATGGTGTAACCTCAGCTGAATTGAAAGAAACTCTATCTTCTCAGGTTCTTGGGAACTGGGCTAATAACGGCTGCGGACCATGATGTCTGGTACAGGCAGCGTCGCATCATGGATCCGGCATTTAGCAGCACGTGAGTCAAAAACATCTCTGATATACTGAAATGAGATAGAGATGCACATAAGCTGATGCTGTCTTATTCATCAGATACTTACGAAGCTTGATGGGCATTTTTAATGAGATGTCTGAGCGCCTGATGGACCATCTGGAGGAAATAGCCGACAAGAAAACACCTGTCATCATGCATGACCTGGTCAACTGTGTCACACTCGACGTCATTTGCAAGGTTTCACTTTTCTTCCTGCTTGCTTATTCAAAGGAAGGTCTAATACAAGGAAGGTCAAATTAGCTGTAATCAACACTTGGTATGTTTTTATCCACAGGTGGCTTTTGGTGTTGATTTAAATTTTTTGAAGCAAACTGACAGCCCCTTCCAGAATGCAGTTGAGCTGTGTTTAAGGGGCATGGTGTTAGATGTCAGAGACCCATTCTTTGCGGTAAGAGAATTTATCCAAAGGTACTCCAAAGTAGTAGGGTTAATGCTATATAATCTTTGTTATAATTCTGCAAAACGTACTTAAACTACAGTTCATGCTACCTTTGAGTGCTTTTAAACGTACTTTGAAATCTATTTTAAAAGAGTCCTGTAAGTCACCTCTTTTATTATTGATTGAATTGTCTGACTACAGTTTTGTCCTTGTTTTTTGTGAAACTTTCTGTGCTGCCATCTTGACCAGGTCTCCCTGAAATAAAAGAGTATGATATCTCAGTGGGATTTCCCTCGTAAAATAAAGGACAAATAAATAAATAAATAAATAAAATTTTCCTCAGTTTTTTCCCAAGAATTGGAAAACTGTGCAACAAATTAAAGATGCAGCTGAACTCCTGCGTAAAACGGGAGAGAAATGGATACAAGACAGGAAGACAGCAATGGAAAATGGAGAAAATGTCCCCAAAGACATTCTCACACAAATCCTCAAAACGGCAGGTGTGTGGCTCTCAAACAGCTGAGACATTAAATGGTTAAGTTTATTTTCCCTCTTCACTTTGTACAGGTAATTCTTAAATTGGCTGCACTGACTCATTTAAAAATTGTAAATAATCATTGAATTAAATGTCTTTTTAAAATAATCCTTTTAATCATGCCATGCTACATTTAAACCTATCTATTGTGAAAAATTTGGTAAATACTTAAAGAAGTTAAACAATTATAGTTTAAATACAAGTGAACTAAAGTGCAATTGAAAGGAACAGATTACTAGAGTCCTAGAACACGTTTTAAAATTTTGAACTGTTTAGAACTGTGGAAAAAATGTGACACGTTGTCTTTATGCAGCTCATATTCTACAAGATGCAACTTTACGGCTTAAGATGTCTAACACAGGTTTACATAGATCAGCAATTATAATACAGCACAAACTTGGTTACAAAATGGCTTAAGTTCAATGACTTCTGAAGTCACTTTTAAAAATATAAAAGAGTCTTTGAATAATCAGGTTAATCAGCATGTCATATAGTTCATTGGATTCCAAATGTTAATTATTGTTAAATGTTAATGTAAATGTTAAATATTCAACATTAATTAGAGTTACTTAATGATTTACTTAACTTTGTGTTTTTGCTTCAGAGGAGGAAAAAGTTAATAGTGCAAAAGATCATGAGCTGATGTTGGACAATTTTGTGACTTTCTTCATTGCTGGTGAGTTATGGCTAAATTTGATTTTTGTTCATAAACCCCTGCAGTTATAAACAGCACTTGATTCTGTTGCAGGCCAAGAGACAACAGCCAATCAGCTCTCATTTGCAATCATGGAACTAGGGAGACATCCTGAAATATATAAACGGTAAAACACTTTTTGGAAATGCGGACCTATTCCATCCGTCTTGCATGACATTGCTTTATAGTTAGTATTTCCATTCCCTCCCAGGGCTAAAGCAGAGGTGGATGAAATCCTTGGGACGAAAAGAGACATTTCATATGAAGACCTTGGAAAATTCAACTACTTGTCTCAGGTTGGTCTACAGAGATGTTCTTTTACATGCTACAAACACAAAGCGTTTTGTGTCCATTTTTTAAACAATCTTTGTGTTATTGACTCAATGCTGCAGGTGTTAAAGGAAACGCTGCGTCTGTACTCAACTGCTCCAGGAACCAATCGCTGGCTACATGAGGACATGGTTATAAATGGGCTGAAAATCCCAGGGGGCTGTTCTGTTGCTGTGAGTATTGGCTCATTCTGTAGCCATCATGGTTCCTGTCTGGGCAGCTATTTCTAGTAAAAAAAAAAAAAAGTACAGCTCTTGTCAATTTGAATGGAGAAAAAATGTCATTGTTTAGAAAAATTATAGTTTCTAAATTAGATTTGATAACATTTCAAATCAGTAATAAATTCTGTCAACAATGGCTTCATAAACATTTCATTGTATATGAATATAGAGTATTTTGAATAATTTTCAGCTCTTTCCATACAGTTCAGTTCTTATGTCTCCCAAAGAATGGAAACGTATTTTAAAGATCCGATGAAGTTTGATCCAGAGAGATTTGATGTGAATGCCCCAAAGTAAGTCATTATCACAGTCTCATTTTACAATCTGTTTCAGCATTGATGCCACATTCATGGCATAATTACCGTAATTACGAGATGAAATTTCTTCATTTCTGTGGTAATGCAATGATTCTGTGTAATTTGTGTAATCATTCGACAAAACTACAATACAAATACAACTTTTCAGCTTTGTGCTAGTTACATTAAACCGTACTGTATGCCTGTTTCCACACAGTATTACAGGAGTCAGAGTCTACAAGTTGTAATTTCAAGTTCAACAAGGACATGAGCACTTTTTACAGTCATAATCTCAGTCATAAATGATATTTCCTACATGAAGACATTGTGACATTTTGGCATCAATTCTGTCGATTTCTAATTGTGTTCTTATCTGAAAGGCCTTATTACTGCTACTACCCATTTGCACTTGGTCCACGAACCTGTCTGGGGCAGGTCTTCTCACAGGTGATGAAGCACACACACACACACACGCACATTTGCACCTCCCTTACTCCTTCAGAACACGCCGGCTTTAGATGTTTTGATTGATACTTTGTTGTTGCAAATTTGCTGTGATCTTGACCACTCTGTCGTGTTTCTACATTCAGATGGAGGCTAAAGTTGTGCTTGCCAAACTGCTTCAGAGATTTGAGTTCAGTCTGGTTCCTGGACAGTCTTTCGACATTAAAGACACGGGAACTCTGCGGCCCAAGAGCGGAGTGATCTGCTACATTAAACACTGCTCATAGGAGATGTTTAAGGCCCTTGTTTTGTGGCAACTCTTGTGTACTTATTGCATACATTATCTTGTATAATTCAAACCTTAATCAAAACATGAGTCGTATCATTGCAAGAGTTTTATAGTTGCCTTATGTCTAAATAAAACTAAATGTATATGTTAACTGATAACTACTACTTATATTTTTTACCTATTTGCAGTCAACTTTATTGACACTAGACCATTTTAATAATAATTTTATAGGTCTGACATAGTGCCTTTGTTTCTTGACTTTGACCTGTGTATACAAATGAACAGCAAATTTCGCGAGCGACAACCAATAGGAGTGAAGAATCTGTCAGCGGTGCTCACACGTCACCGTCTCGAGCGCAAGACAGGACAGAGTTCCGGCGCAATCTCACTGCTTTAAATGATTTGACTGTAATGACATAAAAATGATGCATGGAAAATAAACTGTTGGCAGTCTAAAGTGAGTTTGAGTCATACATTTATGGTTAGTGTTGTTAATTATATGATGCAGAAATAAAATCCAAGATGGCGGCGCGACCAGATGCAGCGGCTTCTCCGGATCCCAAAGACGGTGCTTTTATGTCTTTTAATGTCGTCTGTTCGTCTCCAAATAGTGTCAATTTACCGCTAATTCATCGGGAGATCACTCCGGGATACATCTATGATCGCCAAAGCCTTTTGGATATCGACAACACATACAAACACAAACTCTCGCCAGCGGATACTGAGAAGCTACGAGGCCTTTGTTTACTGCTGGAGCCGGACCTCGAGACCGCGGCCTCGCCTACTGACGCTACCCGCACAAGGCGGCGTCGCAAGCGGTGTGAGAGAGGACGGAAGCGCGGTAAGCGCGGAGGTATACGAGCTAGGCTGAGGGCTAACCCCACAAGACCGGCTCTTCCAACACTCATGCTCTCAAACGTTCGCTCTCTGGAAAACAAACTGGACTTAATTCAACTCAGTCGATCTACACAGCATGAGGCAAGGGATTGTTGTGTGTTTGTTTTCACTGAAACATGGCTAAACGACAACGTCCCGGACTCCGCCATTCAGCTGCATGGCCTAACCTGCTACCGAGCAGATAGAGATTCATCACTGTCTGGTAAGACTCGCGGGGGTGGCTTGTGTGTGTATGTCAACAAAGAATGGTGTAACAATGCTGCGGTAGTATCTAAACACTGTTCATCACTGGTGGAGTTTATGGTTGTGAAGTGTCGACCGTTCTATCTGCCACGGGAGTTCACGGCCATTGTTATTGTCGCGGTTTACATTCCTCCGTGTGCAAACGCTAACGACGCGCTTTGCGAACTGTACAGCGCCATCAGCGAACAACAAACAAATAACCCCGACGGCTTTTTCATCATAGCCGGTGACTTCAACCACGCAAACTTAAAGACAGTTTTGCCAAAGTTCTACCAACATGTGAACTTTGCAACAAGGGGAAACAACACACTGGACTTTGTTTACACAACAGTTAAGAACGCATACAAAGCCGAACCCCGCCCCCACCTCGGGTACTCGGACCACATCTCTGTTATGCTAATCCCAGCATATAGCCCACTTCTCAAACTCACCAAACCGGTTCAAAAGCAGATCACAGTATGGCCAGAAAATGCTACCTCTGCACTGCAGGACTGCTTCCAGGACACAGACTGGAACATGTTTAAAGAGGCAGCCACTTACAACAACCACACAGACCTACAGGAGTACACTGAAACTGTGACTGCTTACATCAAAAAGTGCACAGATGATGTGACAGTCACCAAGACCATCACCACACACGCCAACCAGAAGCCATGGATGACAGCAGAGGTTCGTGGGCTGCTAAAGACCAGAGATGAAGCTTTCAGATCAGGAGATAAAGCAGCCCTCAAAACAGCAAGAGCCAATCTGTCCCGCAGCATCAAAAATGCAAAACGGTCATATGCTCAAAAAATCAACAATCACTTCACAGACAGCAGAGACACACGGAGTCTGTGGCAAGCCATTCAGACCATCACAGACTACAAGCCCCCGCTACAGGCCTGTGATGATGACACATCCCTCCCAGATACACTCAACCACTTTTATTCACGGTTTGAAATGCAGAATGACACACCTGCACAAAAACTGCCCACACCTCCCAACGACCAGGCGCTCTGTCTGTCTCCAGCCGACGTAAGGAAGACCCTATCTAGGATTAACCCACGCAAGGCTGCGGGTCCCGACAACATACCTGGCCGTGTACTGAAAGACTGTGCTGTACAGCTGACAGATGTCCTAACAGATATCTTCAACACCTCGCTGAGCCAGGCAGTCGTCCCCACATGTCTCAAATCCACAACAATCATACTGGTACCAAAGAAATCACCTGTGTCCTGTCTAAATGACTACCGTCCCATAGCACTGACTCCAATCATAATGAAGTGCTTTGAGAGGTTAGTCATGCACAACATCAAAACCAGCCTCCCCAACACACTCGATCCGCTCCAGTTTGCATACCGTCCAAACCGCTCCACAGACGATGCAATTTCCTCCACCCTCCACCTGGCTCTTACCCACCTAGAAAATAAAGACTCTTATGTTAGAATGCTGTTCATTGACTTCAGCTCAGCATTCAACACAATAATCCCACAACAGCTCACAAATAAACTAAACCTACTGGGCCTTAACAATTCCCTCTGTAATTGGATTCTGGACTTTCTAACCGGAAGACCTCAGTCAGTCCGTGTCGGCCACAACACCTCGAGCACTACCACACTGAGCACAGGTGCCCCACAAGGCTGTGTGCTCAGCCCGCTGCTCTTCACGCTGCTGACCCACGACTGCACTGCCAAGTTCAGCTCCAACCACATCATCAAGTTCGCTGATGACACAACAGTGGTAGGTCTCATCAGCAACAACGATGAAACGCACTACAGAGAGGAAGTGGCACAGCTGGCTGAATGGTGTGGTGCAAACAACCTGTCCCTCAATGTGGAGAAGACAAAGGAGGTTGTGATGGACTTCAGGAGAAACTCCGCTGATCACCCCCCACTGACCATCGACAGCTCGCCTGTGGAGAGAGTCAGCAGCACTAAATTCCTGGGGGTGCACATCACAGAGGACCTCACCTGGACCACCAACACCATGTCACTCTCCAAGAAGGCACAACAGCGCCTACACTTCCTCCGCCGGCTGAAAAGAGCAAGTCTCCCTCCACCCATCCTCACCACTTTCTACAGGGGCACCATTGAGAGTGTGCTGACCAGCTGCATCACTGTCTGGTATGGGAACTGTACTGCAGCAGACCGCAAGACCCTCCAGCGGACAGTGAACACAGCTGCAAGGATCATCGGTGCCCCTCTCCCCTCCATCCTGGACATTTTCCTCAAACGATGCTCCAGCAAAGCCAACAGTATCGTGAAGGACTCCACACACCCCTCCCACAGTCTCTTCCAGCTCCTACCATCAGGTAGACGGTACCGGAGCATCAGAGCCCGCTCTGCCAGACTGCTCAACAGCTTTTTCCCCCAGGCTGTGAGAGCCCTGAACTCAAGTCACCCCGCCCCTCTCTGAATCCCCATACAAACCCCCTACCTCCTGAAACATGGACAATCTGGAACTTATGGAACTTTGTTTGTGCAATCGAAGAGTGCTACAGGTGAGTGGGCCTGTACAAACCACCTATAGTAGCACACTCTCTTCCTCTATGCGCACTAGTCACTTTTCACACACACTGGTGTGTGCACACAAATCCCACAAAAAGACTCAGTAATATCAGTAATATATGTATGTTTACATGCTCATGCACTACAAATCATCCTGCACTGTTCCCCAGCCAGCTGCTTGAACTCACATTGTCTCTCTTTGCACATGTACAGTATTTATCTGAAGCATTCGTATAGTTTGTATAGTTTGTATTTTTTAGTTTATGTATAGGTAAATTTTTTTATATAGATAGTATATTTATAGACAAAATCTATCAGTAGGATAGTTTGTGTATAGGTTTATATTGTTTTACTTCATTGCTGTATGCCTGTATTTATGTAGCACCGTGGTCCTGTGAGGCACGACATTTCGTTCCACTGTATGCCCCCGCATGTAGCGGAATGACAATAAAAGCTCAACTCAACTCAAGTTTAGCACCGGTTAATGATTTAATGCACTGAGCACTGCTGTAGTTTATTTAACAATACTCTCCAACAGCAGAATGCTACTTTTATTTATTTTAAGTCTAATGCTTAGTCAGATTAGAATGATATCTTAGTTTTACCGGCGATATATAGTTTGTGATTGCATTTTCTAAAGATATGTCCAGTTTCAGAGAGTTCTCTCTTTCCTGCCCCTTTTTTGTAATATTGTCAGGTTGGTTTGTGTTTTACATCACTGTCATGTCATGATGATGTCTTGTTATTTTACGATTGTGAGTTTCTTTGTTGTTGTGCCAGAGTGTTTTCCTAATGGAACAATAAATGTGGTGCTTCCCAAACTGGAATCGGCACCACATCTTCGGCCCGGTGAACTCTCTCTAAGAGACCTGGCCTGCAAACCCTCCTACAGTCAAGACCACTTTGCTTATTTTCACTTTGATGTCACCACTTGTGGAACCACGCGAAAGGTACAAGTGTGCTCACATCAAATATTCACAACTTTTATGTAATAAGGTGATTCACTAACTCTTTAGCTTGTTCAGTTTGTTGAGGATACCATGATATATGAGAATGAAGTCACCTGGAAGAGAGATGAACCTTTGCCAGAGACCTTACACCCTGAGCAGGAATTCAGGTTAGCTTTAGGGGGTGTGTTTTTTTTTTTTTTTCTTTTAAACAACCCATGCCTTACAAAGTGTTGTCCATTGAAACTAGCAGGTAGTGTTTAAACTCTTAACTTAGTGTTTAACCCTTTGCTAAACAGAATAAATCAGCTATTGGGGAAAAAAAAAAAATTGTTTAATTTGATAAACATGGACAACAAAATGTCTGATGTCCAGTCCTGGTAAAAATGCAATGATATTTACTTTATTGATCACTAATTCACAAAGTCATTTATTTCATTATTAATGAAGAATTACAAAATTAACTTAACATTTAATGGGCATACCAGGTGTTTGGTAGATGTTTGTCAATTTAAATGGTTAAATTCACTTCAATTTCCTTTATTGATGTATCAGTATAATCTTAGTAATGACTTGTAACACAAGTTGTAAACATTAAGCAACTGTATGGTGAAGTACAACAATGATTGAAATGTAAATGAAGTCTTAATGTTTCTGTTGAAACTGCTCATCTCAAACAGCTTCGAGGTGTCCTGTGTTTATGTCGCAAACGCCACCCAAAGCATGATGTTCCATGTTGTTTCACACTTTAAAGAGCCGCACGCAGATGTTGGGAAGGGTGAACTCACTGTTAGCCTGAGGCTTTCTAAAGGTATGTAAACTACTATTGCGAATGGTTTCTTTGTCCAGTGTTTTGTTTTTTGGAATAATATGCAATCATGAATCATTCCCAATTAAGTCTGGGAGTGCACAATAAAGTAAATTGGATCTATTTTATTTTCATGATGACTTTTAATTGCATTGATAAGCCATGGTGCAGCAATTTTATACATATATATATATATAAAACATAATTAAATAGATTAAGACAAATTCTTGTCAGCATATCCGAGCAATGTATGGTATAATTTGAGGTGGGTTGTTTTTTTGTTTTTTATTTATAAACACCCCCTTCAAGATATGGTTTACCGGCTCTTCTATCATGATGGCGACTACCCAGTTTTAAAGTTTCTGAAACAGCCTCTTTATTTTGAGGTGGGTATGGATCACTCCAGGGACTCCAGGGTAGCAGTAGGCCTGGAAAACTGTTGGGCAACACTCACCAAGGACAAAGAATCCAAACCTAGATGGGATTTAATAGTTGATGGGTATGTTTGAAACATTGTATTTGTTTGTGGAACATTTCTACTTCATGTGGGTTCTAATTCTTCATCTCTAACCAGATGTGCCAATCCTAAAGATCCTGAACAGACTATCTTCCATCCTGTAATCGCGGATGACAGAGTGGATATCCCAGATCACTTCAAAAGATTTGAGGTTAAAACATTTGCTTTCAAAGAGGATGATGAGAGTTTTGAAAGTGAGGATGACACTTTGCCCGAAGGGTAAGTTGAAAATTGCTCATCAAAATTGTGGATTGAACTAAAAACCCTCTAGCAGTTCATTTACTTGGCAAATTTAGGTTTTTGTCCATTGTGAAGTCATTATTTGTCATGTCGAGATCACTGCTGATGGACGTTGTTACAAACAGTGTGCGGCAGCTCAGAATCTAGTTGGGAGCAACTCAAATCGAGGTAACTATTTCAATTCAATTAGGTGAAAGTGCAGTTTCTCATCTCTGACCGGTCTTACTATTCTACAGTTCGCAGAAGTTCAGACTTTGCAGAGGAAGCCCTGCAGCATGTGTCTATAGGCCCCATTCTGTTGATATGAACTAGTAAGTTTTAGATTTCCAAATTATCTCAGGAATTGTGCTTTACTAATTCTGAAGGCATCAACACAAGGAGACTTCTGGTTTTGTACACCACGTGGCGCAACATGGAACTCAAATGTTGTTGCTGATGATGATGATGTGAACCTGTGGACATTCTGTTATGAATAACACCTGCCTTGTGAAACTTCCAAAATGGTTACACAAATAAATGTCTGTGACAGACACTCTCCCATTGCAATTACTTAATGTAGATGCTGTGATTGTCCATAAGATGGCGGCTCAAGCTTAATAAAGCGTTTTATCCCAAATTGACTTGAGTGGATTTATGTCCTCAAATACAGAACGTACACAACAAAATTAAGAATGCAATCAAGGGTGCGATATGTGATTGTTAAAAGCAATTTAATGTATTAATTTCATGTTTTCCTGGGCCATGGTGACTGATGGTTTAAAATAAATATTTGATGCCCCAGATCTTTGGATAAATTTCAGATTATTCTTGATTCAATACAATCTAAAATAGATGAAACTCTTAAGAGAAACTCTAGTGTGGAGTGATTAAGCTGATTCTTCAGACTAAACCCACCACATCATTTCCTAAGATTGGGGTTGTGGGAGAGGTTGTGCTGTCTGATAAGAGGTCAGGAGGAACAGGCAAGAAGGTCGTCTGTTACATGTTGATGAATATTTAATCACCTCAGTGTGTTGTTTTATGTTTTGGGCCCCTGTATGCTAACTGAATATTACTCCGTATGAGAAGAATCATAGTTGGCAGTTGTGCTGCACAAGAAATCTTATGGACTTTTGTGAAAATTCAGTTTACTGTTAAAATAGAAAATGCATTTGGATTTGGATGGTAGAAATCAGTTGCGATAAAAAATAAAATTTGGATTTGTAAATGTAATATAAAGTATATATTCTCTAAATATGTGATTTAATTAAATGAATATTTCTGGCAAAAATATTTTGTCAGAATGCATGGCTGCTTTTGAATGGCCTTCAATAGAAAAGCCTCATTTGCCCCTATAATGGTGTAGTTATGGCATCAACCAGCAGGGGCAAACTGGACCATGCAAACCAGCCAGACCTTGATGTTCTCTGGATTACCTTTCTGAATAAAGAAAAAAAAAAAAAAAAACACATAGCACATATCACATTTACACCATGCCATGTTTAAACCAACTCATTTTTAAATTCAGACAACCTTTGGAGAAAAAAAAAAAAAAACCTAAAAAGCTGTTGGTAAAATCAGGTCTTTCATTGGTTAGCTCCACATATCCTGATGCTGAAGAGTGTGAGGACCCTGTTGTTATTTGATTTACTCAAACATGCTTTTTTCTTTCTTTCTTTTTCTTTTTTTTTTTTTTTTTTTTAAACAGAATCCTATTAAACGCAATACATCATTTGATATGTGGTGGAAATTTGTCTATATAGCCTATGGAGCATTATTAGTGGGCAAATTGAACTAGTGCGATAATGGTTTAAGAGAGTTCACAGCACCAAAAGCGATCTCACTGGTTACCTTAGGTCAGGGGTCGGCAACCCGCGGCTCTTTCATCCCTCTGCGGTGGCTCCCTGTAGTGTGGGTGTACAATACCTGGGGGAGGTGTTGTCCCCCCAACTTTTAATAAAGCCTAAACTCTTCCCCTGCACTTTTTCTCAGTTAAGTGTGCTAAAGAAGATTTTTTAAGGGCCAATGTGAATAAATCTAGATTTAAATTAAAAGAGAAAAGATAGTCACGTCGTTTTTATTCGTATCAAAAACGATGTGAACATCAGTGCGCGCTGAACACTCTCCTGCGCTTCATGTTTCATTCATACTCGAAGCCGGAGGGCGCTCTTGTGCAGAAAGTCCAAAACGGCTAATATGAGAAGTAATAATAACTTTTGACTTGCCAGTAAATACCTAATATGGACAAAGGCATCCCGCTATTGCAGTTGCCAAGCTGAATAACTATGGAGCGAATTTTGTGCCGATATTCATCAAACAAATCCAGTGTTTTGCAAATAAACACAATCTGCTTTGCAAAGAAAAACTCGACTTTCAAACAAACGTAAACTGATTTGCAAATATAAAACTCTATTTGAGAGAAAATGCAGAGGTATGGACAAATATGTATTGTGTGTTACAACTGTGAGACTCATTTGCCTTTTTATGACGAAATGTGACTTGATTTTCTCACAAATGCATGCAGGCGGATTTTCTCATGTGTGCAAACAGATTTTCTCACAAATGCAATCCAAAAACAGCAGATGGCGCTGTTGGTCATTTTACGCTAGTTTCTCGAGACCCGAAACACCTCTTTACCTTTTCAGGGAATACAGCAGACCAACATGAATGGAGAACAGGTGAGTTTCTGTCTTACTATGTCTATAATTAACCATTTAGCCTAGGTGTTTTCACAAAGCGTCCCCACTACAATGTTTGTGAAATTCACAATAAGTGCTGTAAAGTTGTTAACATTATTGATTAGTTCAAAAATCAGTAGTGACATGGCTAAACATTTAAGTAGGTAGTCTTTCTCTATAAAAACTGATCCATTCTCTGTACCTCTATAGAATTATACCCATATAGACACCATCTGCAGGATATAGAATATATAGGCTACATATGTTGATACAATTGTTCAACATTAAAAAAAATGCAAGGGTATAACAATAAATTGTCACCATATATTGTAATACTAAAATGCTGATGTATTTTGGATAGCGACAACTGTGTACCAAAAATGGACTTTATTTTTACGTTAGGTCAATTAAGATTTATTGTCATTCTGCTATATATGTTGAGACATAGCCTAAAGTGGAGAGAAATGTTGTAGACTACCTCTGCAGTAAAAGTTTAAACAAGTATAAAACTACACATAGACAACCTACTGAAAGTAGTATGCTAAACTACTTACAAATAGGCTACTATAATCAAACTAGTTTAAGTTCAGATGAGCTTTATTGTGATTCAGCTACATAAATGTACCGAAATATTATCTAAACATCGATATCCCTTTTGAAAATTAACCATGGTTTTACTAAATAAATACCATGGTATTTGCAGAAAAGCTGCCATTACATAAATGGTAATCTGCAAAAAAAAAAAAAAAAAAAAAAAAACCATGGTTACCACACTACCAACTTTAATGTGCCAATGAAGAAAATTCCCAGAGACTGCAGAGAACGCATCCTGTTTGTTTTCTTTATTTTACAAAAGCACACTGTTCTGTTGTTATTAAAACTGTACACAAATAAAAGTAGAACCTTTGCAGTTTAAAATTATGCAATACTCGTATCTGTATTTTTAGTTATTTTCGTGGTCATCACGAAAACGTGACAAAACCCACGGTCTTTGACCCCAAAGATTATTTTCTAATCATTCCATTGTTAAAATCATTCTGAAATGCAGGTAAACCACTGTTTATTAAAATGCTGAATTTAGTATTATATCAGCGTGAACTTGATAATTCTCCCCAATTCACAGGACAAGAGTGACACCAGAAGAGAAATATTCATCATTTTGCTTAGTTACAAAATTAAATAATTATTTTAGACACAAATGATTGCACAGTGTTATAACATTTAAAAAGTTTTAGATATTGCACTAAATAATGGGATTTGTTTTCAATTTTTTTTTCTTAATAATTAATGACCTCTTGGGTGATATTACTATATCTGCTACTAAATTAAATTGCCTAAGCTTTCGTTTTTGGTACACAATATTGTCGCTATCCATAATACATTTGCATTTTAAAATTACTATATATTGTGACACAATATACTGTTATACCTCTGCATTGTTTTGAATGTTAAATAATTGAATCAACATATGTAGCCTATATATTCTATATCCCACAATCCAACAGAGGATAAGAGGTACAGAGAATGGATCAGTTTTTATAGAGAAAGACTACCTACTTAAATGTTTAGCCATGTCACTACTGATTTTTGAACTAATCAATCATGTTAACGACTTTACAGCACTTATTGTGAATTTCACTAACATTGTAGTGGGGACGCTTTGTGAAAACACCTAGGCTAAATGGTTAATTATAGACATAGTAAGACAGAAACTCACCTGTTCTCCACTCATGTTGGTCTGCTGTATTCCCAGAAAAGGTAAAGAGGTGTTTCGGGTCTCGAGAGACTAGCGTAAAATGACCAACAGCGCCATCTGCTGTTTTTGGATTGCATTTGTGAGAATCTGTTTGCACACGTGAGAAAATCCGCCTGCATGCATTTGTGAGAAAATCAAGTCACATTTCGTCATAAAAAGGCAAATGAGTCTCACAGTTGTAACACACAATACATATTTGTCCATACCTCTGCATTTTCTCTCAAATAGAGTTTTATATTTGCAAATCAGTTCACGTTTGTTTGAAAGTCGAGTTTTTCTTTGCAAAGCAGATTGTGTTTATTTGCAAAACACTGGATTTGTTTGATGAATATCGGCACAATAACAAGCATAAACCTTAACTGATGAAACGTGAAGACGATATGGTTTATGTGTGTTTTTCAAGTCTTCTCCAGGTAATAAATATGAATGATACAGTGGTAACTGACAGCATTAATTACCGTACAGAAGCTATAAAACTTATTTTCTGCCTTATTCTGTGATGAAAAAAAAAAAAAAATGGAAAAAGTGTGTGTAGTGTATATATACTGATTATACAATCATAACCATAAAATTGTCATTAGTAAAATATATATCAAAAATATTATAGAAGACAAATTATTGGTTATTGTCCAGCAGTAACAGTCTTATTTCTTAGCCATTTTTTTTTTTTTGTCAATTATACATACATAAATATAATTATTATTATTGTTGTTATTATTATTGTTGTTATTACTACATTTGACATTTCTGTCCCCCTCACTTCTGAAATGATTGCTACTCCCCTGCTCTGTATATAAATCTTTATATATGAATATAAAACTTTAGCTATATGCCGTGTTATCTTTATTTGGGCATCAAATATTTTGTGGCTCCACGTGAATTTTATTCGGTGGGAAAGGGGCCAAAATGGCTCTTTTGACGTTGAAGGTTGCAGACCCCTGCCTTAGGTTCACATATCTCGAGATGTTTATTGCGGACGTATAAACAATAGCTTCATGTATAACTCATTGAATGAGCCAGTTCACTGTTTCCACTAGATGCCATTATTTAATGTGTGCGGCTCTGTGTCCAAGTTTGGAAGAAAAGAATGAACTGTGTGTGAGCGCTATCGGTAAGGCTTTAGATTACAACCCGCAAAGAACTGCGTACGTATATTGAATTTACAGTGTACGTTTCTGTAATTATAATGTACCTATAAAGAACGTACGTGTAGGTATAAGGTAACAATGTGTTACATTTGGGTAATAAGGGGGTAACAACCAGATATGCAGCCTGCAAAGAACTGCGTAAGTAAACTGAAGTTACAGTTTAACTTTTTTTGTAATTATAGTGTACCTCCGTGTAGGTATAGGGGAATAATATGGCGACGTTTGGGAAATAAAGGGGTAACAAACTGTAAAATTGCAAATCCTTTATACTGTAAGTATATTGAAACTAAGGGGTACCTATTCTGATATTACATGGTATGGCCTAAACAATAATCTTATATTTGAGATTGATTTAGAAAGACGATTATTTTTATAATTTTACACTGGTATTTTATTATAGGCCTAGGTATTTTTAACCATTCTATTATTAATGAAACATGATGGAGATTACTGAACAACAAAACTGGACATATAGTGAAATGAGTTAATGAGTTTCTGCTATGAGTTATAATTCACAAGTCAGCTTACCTTATGAAAGCTTATTCGTAGATCTCAGCAACTTCACACCAGCAACTTCCCAACACCACTATCACCAAATAACTTTGTATGATATACCATCAAGGTTCAATGCAGCTTAAAACAAGCTTACCTTTTTCCAGCTGTTCTCAGAAAAATTACATGATACAACATTTGTATTTCAGTGGATGTATACTGTAATGTTTTTATAGCAAAAAACAAAACAAAACAAAAAAACAAGAGGGTTTAATTTGCCCATCAAACAATTAAAACTAGTGCAATATTTTTCTCTGTAATTACTGAGCAAATATACACTTGTTCTGTGTTTAAGCCCAACTTGTTCCTCCCTTATTCCATGTAGTTACAGGGTAAATACAACAGTTGTGGGCTGTAAATTAAAGTGGTGCTTGTTCCCCCCTTATTCCATGTAGTTACAGGGTAAGTAACTACAACAAATTGCACTGAAAACGATTGTTTATACAGTAGGTCATACATTATATATCAGGTAATATATCAATAAACATGGTGACAGTTTTATTTAATTCAAATATTATTTGAAATTTGGGTTTTTAAATTAAAATCACACACAGTATGACAACAGTAACAACACAGGCAACAGATAATAAAATATACAAATTTATTACACCAGTTCATAAAAAAGCAAAGCAACTCCATTTATACAGCTTATACAGTTAAACCAAATTCTTTTGAAAAGCTTGTTTAAGAACAAATTTAAGATTTTGTTCAATATTTGTTTATGTTTTTCACCCACTGACGAAGTTAAACTATTATGGCCAAACCATCACGTCAATAAACACTGAAAGTCAAGATTAAACTGTGTATTATAGCGAACTGACAGGATTTTACCGTCTTGATCCACGTCCTCAAGCATCATGTTGATTGACATTAACGGTTTCAATCGCCGCTCAATGTTGTGAGAACATACTCGGACAAAACCCTTCAGTTTTAAAAGAACACATGAAGAGTTCAGATGCAAAAGCCTCTAAGTGCCATTTAGAATTTTCTTCTAAAATGAGCATTTTTCTCAGGCTTTGTTTGATCCTATGTTTACATTCAGTAATTTCACTGTAATGGCAATGAAAAGAACCTATTCACTGCCATTAAAGTGAAATTACTGAACCTACACAAAGGAGCCTAATAAAAAAAGGGAAAAAAAAGCTCATTTTAGAAGAAAATTTCAAACGGCACTTAGAGGCTTTTGCATCTGAACTCTGCGTTTAGCAGGTGTGCCGTCAATGCTGCTGTGCTGCAGAGATGAGGACTGTTTGAAACTTTTTTCCATTAATAAAACTTTGATGTGCATCGTCTCAGTTTAATACGTGAACAACAAAAGATGTGATCGCAAAACAATCAGGAAAAAAATTTAAGTCACAACATGTAAATATACATAGTCGTCGGTGGCGACCTCAGCAAAAACTTCACTTGCAAATTAATATTTTTGGTCTCAAATGCGACCGTTTTAGTCACAGTCTGGAGCCCTGAACTTTACATGTGTTACCCTTGGGAGATATCATTAGGAAACATGGTGTCAGCTTTCACTGTTATGCTGATGATACCCAGCTCTATATTTCTTTGCGACCTCATGAAACTTACCAATTTGCAAAACTAATGGAATGTATAGTTGATATCAAAAACTGGATGACTAGCAATTTCTTACTGCTAAATTCTGAAAAAAACAGAGGTGTTAATTATTGGACCAAAAACTTTTGCATGTAATAACCTACACTGTCTAATACTTTATGGCTGCTCTGTAAATTCTTCGTCTTCAGTTAGAAACCTAGGCGTACTTTTTGATAGCAATCTTTCCTGCGAAAAACATGTTTCTAGCATTTGTAATCTAAATTACGACCTATGCTCTCAATGTCAAATGCAGAAACATTAATTCATGCGTTCATGACCTCGAGGCTAGATTATTGTAATGTTTTATTGGGTGGTTGTTCTGCATGCTTAATAAACAAACTCCAGCTGGTTCAAAATGCAGCAGCTAGAGTTCTTACTAGAACCAGGAAGAATGACCACATTAGCCCGGTTCTGTCAACACTGCACTGGCTCCCTATTAAACATCGTATACATTTTAAGTCTTGCTAATTACCTATAAGGCCCTGAATGGTTTGGCACCTCAGTATTTGAGTGAGCTCTTATCACATTATAGTCCTTCACATCCGCTGCGATCTCAAAACGCTGGCCATTTGATAATACCTAAAATATCAAAATCAACTGCGGGTGGCAGATTCTTTTCCTATTTAGCGCCCAAACTCTGGAACAATCTACCTAACACTGTTCGGGAAGCAGACACACTCTGTCAGTTTAAATCTAGATTAAAGACCCATCTCTTTATCCTGGCTTACACATAATACACTATTGCATTTCTATAATTCAGATCCGTTAAAGGATTGTTAGGCTGCATTAATTAGGTCAACCGGAACCGGGAACACTTCCCAAAACACCCGATGTACTTATTACATCGTTAGAAGAATGGCATCTATGCTAATATTAGTCTTTCTTTCTTATTCCGAGGTCACCGTAGCCACACAGATCCAGACTGTATCCAGATCAGATGGTCACTGCAGCCACATGGATCCAGTCCGTATCCAGATCAGATGGTCACTGCAGCCACCCGGATCCAGTCCGTATCCAGATCAGATGGTCACTGCAGCCACACAAATCCAGTCCGTATCCAGATCAGATGGTGGATCAGCACCTAGAGATGACCTCTACAGCCCTGAACATCAGCGGAGACCAGAACAACTAGATGAGCCCCAGAGACTGATCCCCAGTGAAGACCCTGTCTCCTAGACGGCCATCGGGACAAGACCACAGGAACCAGATGAGTCCTCTGCACAATCTGACTCTGCTGCAATCTTACTCTGCTGATATAAAGCCACCCAGCTTTATATCAAGCTGATGTAAAGCTGCTTTGACACAATTTGCATTGTTAAAAGCGCTATACAAATAATAGTGACTTGACTTGACTTTGTGGAACCAAAAATGGTTCTTCTATGGCATCGCTGTGAATAACCTTTTAACTACCTTTATTTTTAAGAGTGTGGGAGAAACTAATCAGAATCACCTGAAAATAATATGAAAACATGGAAACTAATGACAAGATCAGAACCTAGGAAGACAAGAGCTGAACAAGGCAGGAGAACAAGAAACATGAGAAAGCACAAGACGTCCAAAACTGCTGAAGCTTTTATTACGGTATACGGTAACAGAATCAGAATCAGAATCAGCTTTATTGCCAGGTATGTTTGCACATACGAGGAATTTGTTTTAGTGACAGTAGCTCCACAGTGCGACAGAATGAAAGATCTAAGATGGCGCCGCAAATGGCAGCTACTGTGCTTTGCTCTTCAGTGTTTGTACTGTTTTTGTTCGTTTTTCCTGTTTTTTGTTTCTCAAACACCATCAGTTTTACTAGGGATGATCTGCTGAACATTCGGCAGAACACACCACAGAATCTTTTACCGGTTTTTGATTATTCGGACGTTTTGCTGGACATTGTTGTTGGCGGAGCCGTAGCTCTGGTCAAACGCTTCAGGACGCGCAGACGGGGGAAGCGAGCCGGCGCGCTCGTGAAGCTCAGACAGCGAGGATTTAGAACGGCGTTGCCTAGCATCCATCTCGCGAATCTCCGCTCTCTACCCAACAAAACGGACGAACTCCTTCTGCTCTCCCGGACAAACAGGGACTTTTCAAACTCTGCTGCTCTGTGTTTCACGGAAACCTGGCTGAACGACGCCATTCCGGACAGCGCGTTACATCTTCCGAGCTTTCAGCTGTTTAGAGCGGATCGTGAGGCAGAATCAACGGGGAAATCGCGCGGCGGCGGGACGTGCTTTTACATCAATGAGAGGTGGTGTACAGATGTAACTGTGTTAAAGAAGATGTGCTGTTCTGATCTAGAAACGCTCTTCATTAACTGCAAGCCTTTCTACTCGCCACGGGAGTTTTGCTCGTTCATTCTCGTGAGTGTTTACATTCCTCCGCAAGCGCACGTGAGCTCAGCTTTACAGAAACTCGCTGATATGATCACAGAGACTGAACAACAACACCCGGACTCTGTTTTAATCATTCTCGGGGACTTTAATAAAGCAAATCTCTCCCGTGAACTGCCAAAATACAGACAGCATGTTACATGTCCCACCAGAGACAGTAATATATTGGATCACTGTTACACAGCGATAAAGGACGCATATCACTCTGTTCCACGAGCAGCTTTAGGACTCACTGTTTGGTTCATCTTATACCGACCTACAGGCAGAAACTCAAATCTGGAAAACCTGTATTAAGAACTGTTAAAAGATGGACTAATGAAACAGAGTGGGATGTACAAGCCTGTTTCGACCTTACTGATTGGACTGTTTTTGAATCTGCCGCAAATGATCTGGATGAGCTCACAGAGACTGTAACATCTTACATCAGTTTCTGTGAGGATGTGTGCATTCCTACCAAGACTCATCTAACTTACAACAACGACAAACCATGGTTCACTGCAAAACTCAGACAGCTCCGTCAGGCCAAAGAAGATGCTTACAGAAAGGGGGATAAAGTCTTGTATAAACAGGCAAAATACACACTGGAAAAGGAGATCAGAGTGGCAAAGAGGAATTATTCCGGCAAGCTAAGGAAAAAATTCTCTTCCAGTGATTCTGCTTCAGTGTGGAAAGGTATGAAAGAAATCACCAGTTACAAGTCACCATCCCCCAGCCCTCTGGAGAATCAACACCTGGCAGACAGCCTGAACGAGTTCTATTGCAGGTTTGAAAAAACACCCCACACCCGCCCTGAACACCTCTCCACACAACCATTCACACAACCATTCACACCTCCAGCAACCCCCGTCTCCCCCACACCTGCAATTCAGATCAGCGAAGATGAGGTGCGCCAGGTCTTCAGGAAGAACAAAAGAAGGAAAGCACCAGGCCCAGACGGTGTGTCACCAGCCTGCCTAAAAATCTGTGCTGACCAGCTGGCCCCCATCTTCACACAGATCTTCAACAGATCTCTGGAGCTGTGCGAAGTCCCCTCATGCTTCAAACGCTCCACCATCATCCCCATCCCAAAGAAACCCAAAATTACTGGTCTTAATGACTACAGACCTGTGGCTCTAACATCTGTGGTCATGAAGTCATTTGAAAGACTGGTTTTGGCTTATCTGAAGTCCTCCACTGGACCCTTACTGGACCCCCTGCAGTTTGCCTACAGAGCAAACAGGTCTGTGGATGACGCAGTCAACATGGGACTGCACTTCATCCTGCAGCATCTGGACAGACCAGGGACTTATGTGAGGATCCTGTTCGTAGACTTCAGCTCCGCTTTTAACACCATCATCCCGGACACCCTTCAGAACAAACTAACTCAGCTCTCCGTCCCCACCTCCGTCTGTCAGTGGATCACCAGCTTCCTGACAGACAGGCAGCAGCTAGTGAGGCTGGGAAAATACACATCCAGCACTCGTACGATCAGCACTGGAGCTCCTCAGGGCTGTGTTCTCTCCCCACTGCTCTTCTCCCTGTACACTAACGACTGCACATCTAAAGACCCCTCTGTCAAGCTCCTGAAGTTTGCAGACGACACCACACTGATCGGCCTCATCCAGGACGGTGACGAGCCTTCCTACAGACAGGAGGTTAAGGAGCTGGCTGTCTGGTGCAGTCTTAACAACCTGGAGCTCAACACGCTCAAAACTGTGGAGATGATCGTGGACTTCAGGAGGAACCCCTCTGCACTCCCCCCACTCACCATCATGAACAGCACTGTGACTGCAGTGGAGTCATTCAGATTCCTTGGCACCACCATCTCCCAGGACCTGAAGTGGGACAATCACATAGACTCTATTGTGAAAAAGGCCCAGCAGAGGTTGTACTTCCTTCGCCAGCTGAGGAAGTTCAACCTGCCACAGGACTTGCTGAATCAGTTCTACTCCGCCATCATTGAATCCGTCCTCTGCACTTCAATAACTGTCTGGTTCAGCTCAGCTACCAAATCTGACCTCAGAAGACTACAGAGGGTAGTCCGGACTGCTGAGCGAATCATTGGTACAACCCTCCCCACTCTCCAAGAACTGTACTCATCCAGAGTGAGCAAAATAGCTGGCAAAATCACTCTGGACCCCTCACATCCAGCACACTCCCTCTTTGAACTGTTACCGTCTGGTCGACGCTACAGAGCTCTGAGCACCAGAACGACCAGACACAGGAACAGTTTCTTCCCTCAGGCAATCCATCTCATAAACACTTGACATTAAAAGTGGAACACACAACACTATTATAAATTATTTATTCAACACACATACTTATTTTTTTCATTTCAGATTTGCACATATTAGACCTGTACACCATAATTGTCTATATATTGTGTTTTTGCTATTTGTACATTGCCTATTTGTAAATTATTCTTTTATTATCTGTGCCCTGTCCTGTTGCTGTCTTTCTGTTGCACTGTAGAGCTTCTGTCACAAAAACAAATTCCTCGTATGTGTAAGCATACCTGGCCAATAAAGCTCATTCTGATTCTGATTCTGATTCTGAATGACGGCGACAGGACAGGACAGGACACAGATAATAATAAAGAATAATGTACAAATATACAAAATGGACAGTATGCAAAATAGCACAAACACAATATACAAAAAAATAGACAATTCAGTATTCACAAGTATGTTAGGTGCAAATTTGAAATGTAATAAGTATGTGTGTTAAATAAAAAATAAAAATAAAAAGTAGATAGTGTTGTGTGTTTCATGTTTATTGTTAAGAGTTCAAATGTTCATGAGATGGATTGCCTGAGGGAAGAAACTGTTCCTGTGTCTGGTCGTTCTGGTGCTCAGAGCTCTGTAGCGTCGACCAGATGGCAACAGTTCAAAGAGGGAGTGTGCTGGATGTGAGGGGTCCAGAGTGATTTTACCAGCCCTTTTGCTCACTCTGGATAAGTACAGTTCTTGGAGACTGGGGAGGGTTGTACCAATGATTCGCTCCGCAGTCCGGACTACCCTCTGTAGTCTTCTGAGGTCAGATTTGGTAGCTGAGCTGAACCAGACAGTTATTGAAGTGCAGAGAATGGATTCAATGATGGCGGAGTAGAACTGTTTCAGCAGCTCCTGTGGCAGGTTGAACTTCCTCAGCTGGCGAAGGAAGTACAACCTCTGCTGGGTCAGTGTGATTGTCCCACTTCAGGTCCTGGGAGATGATGGTGCCCAGGAACCTGAATGAAGTCCACGATCATCTCCACTGTTTTGAGCGTGTTGAGCTCCAGGTTGTTAAGACTGCACCAGACAGCCAGCTCCTTAACCTCCTGTCTGTAAGCAGACTCATCACTGTCCTGGATGAGGCCGATAAGTGTGGTGTCGTCTGCAAACTTCAGGAGCTCGACAGAGGGGTCTTTAGATGTGCAGTCGTTGGTGTACAGGGAGAAGAGCGGTGGGGAGAGAACACAGCCCTGAGGGGCTCCAGTGCTGATGGTGCGGGTGCTGGATGTGTATTTTCCTAGCCTCACTAGCTGCTGCCTGTCTGTCAGGAAGCTGTAGATCCACTGACAGACGGAGGTGGGTACAGAGAGCTGAGTTAGTTTGGGCAGGAGGCGGTTTGGGATGATTGTGTTAAAGGCCGAGCTGAAGTCCACAAGCAAGATCCTCACATAAGTCCCTGGTCTGTCTAGATGTTGTAGTATGTAATGCAGTCCCATGTTGACTGCATCATCCACAGACCTGTTTGCTTTGTAGGCAAACTGCAGGGGGTCCAGTAAGGGCCCAGTGATGTCCTTCAGATTAGCCAAAACCAGTTTTTCAAATGAATTCATGACCACAGATGTTAGAGCCACAGGTCTGTAGTCGTTGAGTCCTGTTATCTTGGGTTTCTTTGGGACGGGGATGATGGTGGAGCGTTTGAAGCATGAGGGGACTTCGCACAGCTTCAGTGATCTGTTGAAGATCTGTGTGAAGATGGGGGCCAGCTGGTCAGCACAGTATTTCAGACAGGCTGGGGTCACACCGTCTGGGCCTGGTGCCTTCCTTCTTTTGTTCTTTTTGAAGACCTGGTGCACATCATCTTCTCTTATCTGCAGTGCAGGTGTGGGGGAGAGGGGGGTTGCTGGAGGTGTGAATGGTTGTGTGGAGAGGTGTTCAGGGCGGGTGTGGGGTGTTTTTTCAAACCTGCAATAGAACTCGTTCAGGCTGTCTGCCAGTTGTTGATTCTCCAGAGTGCTGGGGGATGGTGTCTTGTAATTGGTGATGTCTTTCAGACCTTTCCACACTGAAGCCGTGTCACTGGAAGAGAACTGGATGCTTAGCTTATCGGAATAATTCCTCTTTGCCACTCTGATCTCCTTTTCCAGTGTGTATTTGGCCTGTTTATACAAGACTCTGTTCCCCTTTCTGTAAGCATCTTCTTTGGCCTGACGGAGCTGTCTGAGTTTTGCAGTGAACCATGGTTTGTCGTTATTGTAGGTTAGATGAGTCCTGGTGGGAATGCACATATCCTCACAGAAACTGATATAAGATGTTACAGTCTCTGTGAGCTCATCCAGATCATTTGCAGAAGCCTCAAAAACACTCCAATCAGTAAGGTCGAGACAGGCTTGTAAAACCTGCTCTGTCTCATTATTCCATCTCTTTACAGTCCTTAATACAGGTTTAACTGATTTGAGTTTCTGCCTGTAGGTAGGAATAAGATGAACCAAACAGTGATCAGAGAGTCCTAGAGCTGCTCGTGGAACAGAGTGATATGCGTCCTTTATTACTGTGTAACAGTGATCCAGTATATTACTGTCTCTGGTGGGACATGTAACATGCTGTCTGTACTTTGGCAGTTCACGGGAGAGATTGGCTTTATTAAAGTCCCCAAGAATGATTAAAATAGAGTCCGGGTGCTGTTGCTCAGTCTCTGTGATCTGATCAGTGAGTTTCTGTAAAGCTGAGCTCACGTGTGCTTGCGGAGGAATGTAAACACTCACCAGAATGAACGAGCAAAACTCCCGCGGCGAGTAGAAGGGCTTGCAGTTAATCAAGAGCGTTTCTAGATCAGAACAGCACATCTTCTTTAACACAGTTACATCTGTACACCACCTCTCATTGATGTAAAAGCACGTTCTGCCGCCGCGCGATTTCCCCGTTGATTCTGCCTCGCGATCTGCTCTAAACAGCTGAAAGCTCAGAAGATGAAGCGCGCTGTCCGGAATGGCGTCGTTCAGCCAGGTTTCCGTGAAACACAGAGCAGCAGAGTTTGAAAAGTCCCTGTTTGTCCGGGAGAGCAGAAGGAGTTCGTCCGTTTTGTTGGGTAGAGAGCGGAGAATCGCCAGATGGATGGCAACGCCGTTTTAAATCCGCGCTGTCTGAGCTTCACGAGCGCGCCGGCTCGCTTCCCCCGTCTGCGCATCCTGAAGCGTCTAAACAGCACCGCCGCTCCGCCGACTACTATGTCCAGCAAAACATCCGAATAATCGAAAACCGGTTGGAGATTTTGTGGTGTGTTCTGCCGAATGTTCAGCAGTTCTTCCCTAGTGAAACTGATCGTGTTTGACAAACAAAAAACAGGAAAAACTAACAAAAACACTAAAACAACTGGAGAGCCAAGCACAATGGCTGCCATGCGCGGCGCCATCTTGAGAATCAGATATACAATATTGAAAATTGTATACAATATTGTATACAATATTGAAAACCACTGCAAAAAGTGTTGTTATACAATAGGTATAGTAACTGTTTTTTCTTATAAATAATTTTTTTTTTTTTTTTTTTGTGCATTGAGTGAGACGTTTTAGGGAATGAAACGAGATTCCTAGTGGAATAATTTATTCCACTAGTTTTTATATATATATATAAAATCTCACTTTTTCTGAAATAAACAGCTATGCTTTATATCCCTTACAATATTAATAAGTATATTTATTTATAAAGTGCTTAACTGAAGTGTTTTTAGCGCCTCGCTCAGTACATTGGTTTTAGAATGTAGGAATGGAAGAAGACTAGCACTGCCCTCTATCGTCAAAAACCCTTCAAAACAATGTCCAGACACCCGGAAATAAAGCGTTTGATATTTAATAAATCAGACAGACGTGCATTCTACACTGAGCTACCGTACAGCACCACAGTCTATATACAGCACCATCATGATCTTAGAATGGGTCTCGTATATTGTGTTTTACCTGCTTGCTGCTGTTTTCTGTGCATTTCTTGCATATTGTCTGTATGTTCATTATGTTCATCAGAAATATGATCATATACCTGGACCTCCAAGAGACAAGTAAGAAACTTTAAGAATTTGTTCTCTATATACTTCTGTTTGATACAACTACATAAATATATATTGCAATAAGACACAATCTCAGAAAAATTAACATGAAAAATGATATCCTGACAGTTTTCTGCTGGGACACGCACCAACTTTTGCTAGAGCAGTGAACTCGGACAGCATTATACATGACTTGTTTGTTCAATGGTAAGAGCAAAACACTTATGTATGAATCCATCAGATTATCTGCACTTTTTATTTTACTTAACTAATGTCTTGTTGATTTGACCTTGCACCTACAAGCATTGTCATTATTACATAACAGTATGTTATCATATCACGTGTAGTGACTTTGTATTAAATAGAAATATCAAACCATTTTCCGGCATGTAAGCTTCTGGGGAACTGCTGGAAAATATCACTTTTGATTTTTCTTTCTTTTTTTTCAGAGTCAGAAATCAAATATTTAAAATATTAATTTACTGAATTATAATAAAAAACATTGTTGTGGAATTCCCTCACTTCAGCTAGAAAGTTATATAGATGTAGGGATACTTTATTGATCCCATAAAGGGAATCTGATAAAGCGTTCTAACCATGTTCTTGTTTTAAGGGGAGAAAAATATGGCCCTGTCTACAGAATGAACAGTTTTCACCAAGTCACGATCGCAGTTCATTGCCCTGAGGCTACAAAGGTAACTATTTAATCTCATTTAATTTCATTTATGTTCATAATCAGAAGCCACAAAATCAAAAAATAAATAAATTAATAAATTACAAAAAAAGCACAATTGTTTTATTGTAGACAATCCTGATGTCAGCTAAGTATCTCAAAGATCCTTTTATCTACAAACGCCTCTCTAACTTGTTTGGAAAAAGGTAAGCTTTTAATTGTTTTAGATATGTCATAGCATTGCTAAGTGTATTCTAGTCTGAATATCTCTACAGTGATACATTGAGTAAATTAAAAGGGGTGGTATGTGGTACTTTTTATTCCACTGACTTCCGTTCATATGCGTACAAATGCAGGAGATCACACAAACATAAGCTAATGTGAATTTTGCTGCATTCCAAAGTTCAATCCATCTATATGCCTTCATATGTATGTTTGACTGGAGGAGACAGTCCAGATAATAGAAAATATGACAATATAGAAGAGAAAATTAATCCAGCCATTTCATAGGGTCCTCAAATCTAACCCGTTGTGATCAAAATTA
The DNA here is from genome assembly GCA_039654775.1 of Spinibarbus caldwelli. Classification (NCBI taxonomy): domain Eukaryota; kingdom Metazoa; phylum Chordata; class Actinopteri; order Cypriniformes; family Cyprinidae; genus Spinibarbus; species Spinibarbus caldwelli. Next base: position 7,573,202 of record CM077241.1, on the reverse strand, counting down.
ATAATAAAAAAAGATAAAAACAAGGTTATGGAAACTAATACATGTGTAGTGGTAAACCATGTTGAACATTTTTCCACACAAAGTGTGATAAATTTAAAGAAATACTATTGTCACACTGAAGCAAACAATTATATATTATATAATGATATAGGTTGCATCCAAAATTGCATTCTCTCTGAATAGGTGCCTCTTTTGATTAAGTAATTACTTTGTCACTGCTAAAAAGTGCTCTATGTTCTAAATGATATGAATTTGTGTTGGTTGAATTTAACACACATACATACCACGTATTGCTTACTACCATATAGTCAGGATGTATGTGATTTTGGATGCAGCCATACTGTTCATATAGTAAGGCTATCCTTTAATTACAGATTAATTAATTATATGTCAAATTAATTATATGATATACTGATTAATTCATCAAAATAAAACAATTTCAAGATATGTCATGGTGTAACCTCAGCTGAATTGAAAGAAACTCTATCTTCTCAGGTTCTTGGGAACTGGGCTAATAACGGCTGCGGACCATGATGTCTGGTACAGGCAGCGTCGCATCATGGATCCGGCATTTAGCAGCACGTGAGTCAAAAACATCTCTGATATACTGAAATGAGATAGAGATGCACATAAGCTGATGCTGTCTTATTCATCAGATACTTACGAAGCTTGATGGGCATTTTTAATGAGATGTCTGAGCGCCTGATGGACCATCTGGAGGAAATAGCCGACAAGAAAACACCTGTCATCATGCATGACCTGGTCAACTGTGTCACACTCGACGTCATTTGCAAGGTTTCACTTTTCTTCCCACTTATTCAAGGAAGGTCTAATACAAGGAAGATCAAATTAACTGTAATCAACACTTGGTATGTTTTTATCCACAGGTGGCTTTTGGTGTTGATTTAAATTTTTTGAAGCAAACTGACAGCCCCTTCCAGAATGCAGTTGAGCTGTGTTTAAGGGGCATGGTGTTAGATGTCAGAGACCCATTCTTTGCGGTAAGAGAATTTATCCAAAGGTACTCCAAAGTAGTAGGGTTAATGCTATATAATCTTTGTTTTAATTCTGCAAAACGTACTTAAACTACAGTTCATGCTACCTTTGAGTGCTTTTAAACGTACTTTGAAATCTATTTTAAAAGAGTCCTGTAAGTGACCTCTTTTATTATTGATTGACTTGTCTGACTACAGTTTTGTCCTTGTTTTTTGTGAAACTTTCTGTGCTGCCATCTTGACCAGGTCTCCCTGAAATAAAAGAGTATGATACCTCAGTGGGATTTCCCTCGTAAAATAAAGGACAAATAAATAAATAAATAAATAAAATTTTCCTCAGTTTTTTCCCAAGAACTGGAAAACTGTGCAACAAATTAAAGATGCAGCTGAACTCCTGCGTAAAACGGGAGAGAAATGGATACAAGACAGGAAGACAGCAATGGAAAATGGAGAAAATGTCCCCAAAGACATTCTCACACAAATCCTCAAAACGGCAGGTGTGTGGCTCTCAAACAGCTGAGACATTAAATGGTTAAGTTTATTTTCCCTCTTCACTTTGTACAGGTAATTCTTAAATTGGCTGCACTGACTCATTTAAAAATTGTAAATAATCATTGAATTAAATGTCTTTTTAAAATAATCCTTTTAATCATCCCACACTACATTTAAACCTATCTATTGTGAAAAATTTGGTAAATACTTAAAGCAGTTAAACAATTATAGTTTAAATACAAGTGAACTAAAGTGCAATTGAAAGGAACAGATTACTAGAGTCCTAGAACACGTTTTAAAATTTTGAACTGTTTAGAACTGTGGAAAAAATGTGACACGTTGTCTTTATGCAGCTCATATTCTACAAGATGCAACTTTACGGCTTAAGATGTCTAACACAGGTTTACATAGATCAGCAATTATAATACAGCACAAACTTGGTTACAAAATGGCTTAAGTTCAATGACTTCTGAAGTCACTTTTAAAAATATAAAAGAGTCTTTGAATAATCAGGTTAATCAGCATGTCATATAGTTCATTGGATTCCAAATGTTAATTATTGTTAAATGTTAATGTAAATGTTAAATATTCAACATTAATTAGAGTTACTTAATGATTTACTTAACTTTGTGTTTTTGCTTCAGAGGAGGAAAAAGTTAATAGTGCAAAAGATCATGAGCAGATGTTGGACAATTTTGTGACTTTCTTCATTGCTGGTGAGTTATGGCTAAATTTGATTTTTGTTCATAAACCCCTGCAGTTATAAACAGCACTTGATTCTGTTGCAGGCCAAGAGACAACAGCCAATCAGCTCTCATTTGCAATCATGGAACTAGGGAGACATCCTGAAATATATAAACGGTAAAACACTTTTTGGAAATGCGGACCTATTCCATCCGTCTTGCATGACATTGCTTTATAGTTAGTATTTCCTTTCCCTCCCAGGGCTAAAGCAGAGGTGGATGAAATCCTTGGGACGAAAAGAGACATTTCATATGAAGACCTTGGAAAATTCAACTACTTGTCTCAGGTTGGTCTACAGAGATGTTCTTTTACATGCTACAAACACAAAGCGCTTTGTGTCCATTTTTTAAACAATCTTTGTGTTATTGACTCAATGCTGCAGGTGTTAAAGGAAACACTGCGTCTGTACTCAACTGCTCCAGGAACCAATCGCTGGCTACATGAGGACATGGTTATAAATGGGCTGAAAATCCCAGGGGGCTGTTCTGTTGCTGTGAGTATTGGCTCATTCTGTAGCCATCATGGTTCCTGTCTGGGCAGCTATTTCTAGTAAAAAAAAAGTACAGCTCTTGTCAATTTGAATGGAGAAAAAATGTCATTGTTTAGAAAAATTATAGTTTCTAAATTAGATTTGATAACATTTCAAATCAGTAATAAATTCTGTCAACAATGGCTTCATAAACATTTCATTGTATATGAATATAGAGTATTTTGAATAATTTTCAGCTCTTTCCATACAGTTCAGTTCTTATGTCTCCCAAAGAATGGAAACGTATTTTAAAGATCCGATGAAGTTTGATCCAGAGAGATTTGATGTGAATGCCCCAAAGTAAGTCATTATCACAGTCTCATTTTACAATCTGTTTCAGCATTGATGCCACATTCATGGCATAATTACCGTAATTACGAGATGAAATTTCTTCATTTCTGTGGTAATGCAATGATTCTGTGTAATTTGTGTAATCATTCGACAAAACTACAATACAAATACAACTTTTCAGCTTTGTGCTAGTTACATTAAACCGTACTGTATGCCTGTTTCCACACAGTATTACAGTCGTCAGAGTCTACAAGTTGTAATTTCAAGTTCAACAAGGACATGAGCACTTTTTACAGTCATAATCTCAGTCATAAATGATATTTCCTACATGAAGACATTGTGACATTTTGGCATCAATTCTGTCGATTTCTAATTGTGTTCTTATCTGAAAGGCCTTATTACTGCTACTACCCATTTGCACTTGGTCCACGAACCTGTCTGGGGCAGGTCTTCTCACAGGTGATGAAGGACACACACACACACACACACGCACATTTGCACCTCCCTTACTCCTTCAGAACACGCCGGCTTTAGATGTTTTGATTGATACTTTGTTGTTGCAAATTTGCTGTGATCTTGACCACTCTGTCATGTTTCTACATTCAGATGGAGGCTAAAGTTGTGCTTGCCAAACTGCTTCAGAGATTTGAGTTCAGTCTGGTTCCTGGACAGTCTTTCGACATTAAAGACACGGGATCTCTGCGGCCCAAGAGCGGAGTGATCTGCTACATTAAACACTGCTCATAGGAGATGTTTAAGGCCCTTGTTTTGTGGCAACTCTTGTGTACTTATTGCATACATTATCTTGTATAATTCAAACCTTAATCAAAACATGAGTCGTATCATTGCAAGAGTTTTATAGTTGCCTTATGTCTAAATAAAACTAAATGTATATGCTAACTGATAACTACTACTTATATTTTTTACCTATTTGCAGTCAACTTTATTGACACTAGACCATTTTAATAATAATTTTATAGGTCTGACATAGTGCCTTTGTTTCTTGACTTTGACCTGTGTATACAAATGAACAGCAAATTTCGCGAGCGACAAACAATAGGAGTGAAGAATCTGTCAGCGGTGCTCACACGTCACCGTCTCGAGGGCAAGACAGGACAGAGTTCCGGCGCAATCTCACTGCTTTAAATGATTTGACTGTAATGACATAAAAATGATGCATGGAAAATAAACTGTTGGCAGTCTAAAGTGAGTTTGAGTCATACATTTATGGTTAGTGTTGTTAATTATATGATGCAGAAATAAAATCCAAGATGGCGGCGCGACCAGATGCAGCGGCTTCTCCGGATCCCAAAGACGGTGCTTTTATGTCTTTTAATGTCGTCTGTTCGTCTCCAAATAGTGTCAATTTACTGCTAATTCATCGGGAGATCACTCCGGGATACATCTATGATCGCCAAAGCCTTTTGGATATCGACAACACATACAAACACAAACTCTCGCCGGCGGATACTGAGAAGCTACGAGGCCTTTGTTTACTGCTGGAGCCGGACCTCGAGACCGCGGCCTCGCCTACTGACACTACCCGCACAAGGCGGCGTCGCAAGCGGTGTGAGAGAGGACGGAAGCGCGGTAAGCGCGGAGGTATACGAGCTAGGCTGAGGGCTAACCCCACAAGACCGGCTCTTCCAACACTCATGCTCTCAAACGTTCGCTCTCTGGAAAACAAACTGGACTTAATTCAACTCAGTCGATCTACACAGCATGAGGCAAGGGATTGTTGTGTGTTTGTTTTCACTGAAACATGGCTAAACGACAACATCCCGGACTCCGCCATTCAGCTGCATGGCCTAACCTGCTACCGAGCAGATAGAGATTCATCACTGTCTGGTAAGACTCGCGGGGGTGGCTTGTGTGTGTATGTCAACAAAGAATGGTGTAACAATGCTGCGGTAGTATCTAAACACTGTTCATCACTGGTGGAGTTTATGGTTGTGAAGTGTCGACCGTTCTATCTGCCGCGGGAGTTCACGGCCATTGTTATTGTCGCGGTTTACATTCCTCCGTGTGCAAACGCTAAGGACGCGCTTCGTGAACTGTACAGCGCCATCAGCGAACAACAAACAAATAACCCCGACGGCTTTTTCATCATAGCCGGTGACTTCAACCACGCAAACTTAAAGACAGTTTTGCCAAAGTTCTACCAACATGTGAACTTTGCAACAAGGGGAAACAACACACTGGACTTTGTTTACACAACAGTTAAGAACGCATACAAAGCCGAACCCCGCCCCCACCTCGGGTACTCGGACCACATCTCTGTTATGCTAATCCCAGCATATAGCCCACTTCTCAAACTCACCAAACCGGTTCAAAAGCAGATCACGGTATGGCCAGAAAATGCTACCTCTGCACTGCAGGACTGCTTCCAGGACACAGACTGGAACATGTTTAAAGAGGCAGCCACTTACAACAACCACACAGACCTACAGGAGTACACTGAAACTGTGACTGCTTACATCAAAAAGTGCACAGATGATGTGACAGTCACCAAGACCATCACCACACACGCCAACCAGAAGCCATGGATGACAGCAGAGGTTCGTGGGCTGCTAAAGACCAGAGATGAAGCTTTCAGATCAGGAGATAAAGCAGCCCTCAAAACAGCAAGAGCCAATCTGTCCCGCAGCATCAAAAATGCAAAACGGTCATATGCTCAAAAAATCAACAATCACTTCACAGACAGCAGAGACACACGGAGTCTGTGGCAAGCCATTCAGACCATCACAGACTACAAGCCCCCGCCACAGGCCTGTGATGATGACACATCCCTCCCAGATACACTCAACCACTTTTATTCACGGTTTGAAATGCAGAATGACACACCTGCACAAAAACTGCCCACACCTCCCAACGACCAGGCGCTCTGTCTGTCTCCAGCCGACGTAAGGAAGACCCTATCTAGGATTAACCCACGCAAGGCTGCGGGTCCCGACAACATACCTGGCCGTGTACTGAAAGACTGTGCTGTACAGCTGACAGATGTCCTAACAGATATCTTCAACACCTCGCTGAGCCAGGCAGTCGTCCCCACATGTCTCAAATCCACAACAATCATACCGGTACCAAAGAAATCACCTGTGTCCTGTCTAAATGACTACCGTCCCATAGCACTGACTCCAATCATAATGAAGTGCTTTGAGAGGTTAGTCATGCACAACATCAAAACCAGCCTCCCCAACACACTCGATCCGCTCCAGTTTGCATACCGTCCAAACCGCTCCACAGACGATGCAATTTCCTCCACCTGGCTCTTACCCACCTAGAAAATAAAGACTCTTATGTTAGAATGCTGTTCATTGACTTCAGCTCAGCATTCAACACAATAATCCCACAACAGCTCACAAATAAACTAAACCTACTGGGCCTTAACAATTCCCTCTGTAATTGGATTCTGGACTTTCTAACCGGAAGACCTCAGTCAGTCCGTGTCGGCCACAACACCTCGAGCACTACCACACTGAGCACAGGTGCCCCACAAGGCTGTGTGCTCAGCCCGCTGCTCTTCACGCTGCTGACCCACGACTGCACTGCCAAGTTCAGCTCCAACCACATCATCAAGTTCGCTGATGACACAACAGTGGTAGGTCTCATCAGCAACAACGATGAAACGCACTACAGAGAGGAAGTGGCACAGCTGGCTGAATGGTGTGGTGCAAACAACCTGTCCCTCAATGTGGAGAAGACAAAGGAGGTTGTGATGGACTTCAGGAGAAACTCCACTGATCACCCCCCACTGACCATCGACAGCTCGCCTGTGGAGAGAGTCAGCAGCACTAAATTCCTGGGGGTGCACATCACAGAGGACCTCACCTGGACCACCAACACCATGTCACTCTCCAAGAAGGCACAACAGCGCCTACACTTCCTCCGCCGGCTGAAAAGAGCAAGTCTCCCTCCACCCATCCTCACCACTTTCTACAGGGGCACCATTGAGAGTGTGCTGACCAGCTGCATCACTGTCTGGTACGGGAACTGTACTGCAGCAGACCGCAAGACCCTCCAGCGGACAGTGAACACAGCTGCAAGGATCATCGGTGCCCCTCTCCCCTCCATCCTGGACATTTTCCTCAAACGATGCTCCAGCAAAGCCAACAGTATCGTGAAGGACTCCACACACCCCTCCCACAGTCTCTTCCAGCTCCTACCATCAGGTAGACGGTACCGGAGCATCAGAGCCCGCTCTGCCAGACTGCTCAACAGCTTTTTCCCCCAGGCTGTGAGAGCCCTGAACTCAAGTCACCCCGCCCCTCTCTGAATCCCCATACAAACCCCCTACCTCCTGAAACATGGACAATCTGGAACTTATGGAACTTTGTTTGTGCAATCGAAGAGTGCTACAGGTGAGTGGGCCTGTACAAACCACCTATAGTAGCACACTCTCTTCCTCTATGCGCACTAGTCACTTTTCACACACACTGCTGTGAGTACACAAATCCCACAAAAAGACTCAGCAATATCAGTAATATATGTATGTTTACATGCTCATGCACTACAAATCATCCTGCACTGTTCCCCAGCCAGCTGCTTGAACTCACATTGTCTCTCTTGCACATGTATAGTTTGTATAGTTTGTATTTTTTAGTTTGTATAGGTAAATTTTTTATATAGATAGTATAGTCAAAATCTATCAGTAGGATAGTTTGTGTATAGGTTTATATTGTTTTACTTCATTGCTGTATGCCTGTATTTATGTAGCACCGTGGTCCTGTGAGGCACGACATTTCGTTCCACTGTATGCCCCCGCATGTAGCGGAATGACAATAAAGCTCAACTTGACTTGACTTGACTTGATAATGGTGTAGTTATGGCATCAACCAGCAGGGGCAAACTGGACCATGCAAACCAGCCAGACCTTGATGTTCTCTGGATTACCTTTCTGAATGAAGAAAAAAAAAAAAAACACATAGCACATATGACATTTACACCATGCCATGTTTAAACCAACTCATTTTTAAATTCCGACAACCTTTGGAAAAAAAAACCAAAACAAAAAAAAAACCCTAAAAAGCTGTTGGTAAAATCAGGTCTTTCATTGGTTAGCTCCACATATCCTGATGCTGAAGAGTGTGAGGACCCTGTTGTTATTTGATTTACTCAAACATGCTTTTTTTTTTTTTTTTTTCTTCTTTTTTTTTTAAACAGAATCCTATTAAACGCAATACATCATTTGACATGTGGTGGAAATTTGTCTATATAGCCTATGGAACATTATTAGTGGGCAAATTGAACTAGTGCGATAATGGTTTAAGAGAGTTCACAGCACCAAAAGCGATCTCACTGGTTACCTTAGGTCAGGGGTCGGCAACCCGCGGCTCTTTCATCCCTCTGCGGTGGCTCCCTGTAGTGTGGGTGTACAATACCTGGGGGAGGTGTTGTCCCCCCGACTTTTAATAAAACCTAAACTCTTCCCCTGCACTTTTTCTCAGTTAAGTGTGCTAAAGAAGATTTTTTTAAGGGCCAATGTGAATAAATCTAGATTTAAATTAAAAGAGAAAAGATAGTAACGTCGTTTTTATTCGTATCAAAAACGATGTGAACATCAGTGCGCGCTGAACACTCTCATGCGCTTCATGTTTCATTCATACTCGAAGCCGGAGGGCGCTCTTGTGCAGAAAGTCCAAAACGGCTCATATGAGAAGTAATAATAACTTTTGACGTGCCAGTAAATACCTAATATGGACAAAGGCATCCCGCTATAGCAGTTGCCAAGCTGAATAACTATGGAGCGAATTTTGTGCCGATATTCATCAAACAAATCCAGTGTTTTGCAAATAAACACAATCTGCTTTGCAAAGAAAAACTCGACTTTCAAACAAACGTAAACTGATTTGCAAATATAAAACTCTATTTGAGAGAAAATGCAGAGGTATGGACAAATATGTATTGTGTGTTACAACTGTGAGACTCATTTGCCTTTTTATGACGAAATGTGACTTGATTTTCTCACAAATGCATGCAGGCGGATTTTCAATATGTGCAAACAGATTTTCTCACAAATGCAATCCAAAAACAGCAGATGGCGCTGTTGGTCATTTTACGCTAGTTTCTCGAGACCCGAAACACCTCTTTACCTTTTCAGGGAATACAGCAGACCAACATGAATGGAGAACAGGTGAGTTTCTGTCTTACTATGTCTATAATTAACCATTTAGCCTAGGTGTTTTCACTAAGCGTCCCCACTACATTGTTTGTGAAATTCACAATAAGTGCTGTAAAGTTGTTAACATTGTTGATTAGTTCAAAAATCAGTAGTGACATGGCTAAACATTTAAGTAGGTAGTCTTTCTCTATAAAAACTGATCCATTCTCTGTACCTCTATAGAATTATACCCATATAGACACCATCTGCAGGATATAGAATATATAGGCTACATATGTTGATACAATTGTTCAACATTAAAAAAAAATGCAAGGGTATAACAATAAATTGTCACAATATATTGTAATACTAAAATGCTGATGTATTTTGGATAGCAACAACTGTGTACCAAAAATGGACTTTATTTTTACGTTAGGTCAATTAAGATTTATTGTCATTCTGCTATATATGTTGAGACATAGCCTAAAGTGGAGAGAAATGTTGTAGACTACCTCTGCAGTAAAAGTTTAAACAAGTATAAAACTACACATAGACAACCTACTGAAAGTAGTATGCTAAACTACTTACAAATAGGCTACTATAATCAAACTAGTTTAAGTTCAGATGAGCTTTATTGTGATTCAGCTACATAAATGTACCGAAATATTATCTAAACATCGATGTCCCTTTTGAAAATTAACCACGGTTTTACTAAATAAATACCATGGTATTTGCAGAAAAGCTGCCATTACAGAAATGGTAATCTGCAAAAAAAACAACAAAAAAAACATGATTACCACACTTTTACTATAGTAAAACCAACTTTAATGTGCCAATGAAGAAAATTCCCAGAGACTGCAGAGAACGCATCCTGTTTGTTTTCTTTATTTTACAAAAGCACATTGTTCTGTTGTTATTAAAACTATACACAAATAAAAGTAGAACCTTTGCAGTTTAAAACTATGCAATACTCGTATCTGTATTTTTAGTTATTTTCGTGGTCATCACGAAAACGTGACAAAACCCACGGTCTTCGACCCCAAAGATTATTTTCTAATCATTCCGTTGTTAAAATCATTCTGAAATACAGGTAAACCACTGTTTATTAAAACGCTGAATTTAGTATTATATCAGCGTGAACTTGATAATTCTCCCCAATTCACAGGACAAGAGTGACACCAGAAGAGAAATATTCATCATTTTGCTTAGTTACAAAATTAAATAATTATTTTAGACACAAATGATTGCACAGTGTTATAACATTTAAAAAGTTTTAGATATTGCACTAAATAATGGGATTTGTTTTCAATTTTTTTTTCTTAATAATTAATGACCTCTTGGGTGATATTACTATATCTGCTACTAAATTAAATTGCCTAAGCTTTCGTTTTTGGTACACAATATTGTCGCTATCCATAATACATTTGCATTTTAAAATTACTATATATTGTGACACAATATATTGTTATACCCCTGCATTGTTTTGAATGTTAAATAATTGAATCAACATATGTAGCCTATATATTCTATATCCCACAATCCAACAGAGGATAAGAGGTACAGAGAATGGATCAGTTTTTATAGAGAAAGACTACCTACTTAAATGTTTAGCCATGTCACTACTGATTTTTGAACTAATCAATCATGTTAACGACTTTACAGCACTTATTGTGAATTTCACTAACATTGTAGTGGGGACGCTTTTTTAAAACACCTAGGCTAAATGGTTAATTATAGACATAGTAAGACAGAAACTCACCTGTTCTCCAATCATGTTGGTCTGCTGTATTCCCAGAAAAGGTAAAGAGGTGTTTCGGGTCTCGAGAGACTAGCGTAAATTGACCAACAGCGCCATCTGCTGTTTTTGGATTGCATTTGTGAGAAAATTTGTTTGCACACGTGAGAAAATCCGCCTGCATGCATTTGTGAGAAAATCAAGTCACATTTCGTCATAAAAAGGCAAATGAGTCTCACAGTTGTAACACACAATACATATTTGTCCATACTTCTGCATTTTCTCTCAAATAGAGTTTTATATTTGCAAATCAGTTTACGTTTGTTTGAAAGTCGAGTTTTTCTTTGCAAAGCAGATTGTGTTTATTTGCAAAACACTGGATTTGTTTGATGAATATCGGCACAATAACAAGCATAAACCTTAACTGATGAAACGTGAAGACGATATGGTTTATGTGTGTTTTTCAAGTCTTCTCCAGGTAATAAATATGAATGATACAGTGGTAATTGACCGTACAGAAGCTATAAAAATTATTTTCTGCCTTATTCTGTGATAAAAAAAAAATGGAAAAAGTGTGTGTAGTATATATACTGATTATACAATCATAACCATAAAATTGTCATTAGTAAAATATATATCAAAAATATTATAGAAGACAAATTATTGGTTATTGTCCAGCAGTAAAAGTCTTATTTCTTAGCCATTTTTTTTGTCAATTATACATACATAAATATAATTATTATTATTGTTATTATTATTGTTGTTACTACTACATTTGACATTTCTGTCCCCCTCACTTCTGAAATGATTGCTACTCCCCTGCTCTGTATATAAATCTTTATATATGAATATAAAACTTTAGCTATATGGCGTGTTATCTTTATTTGGGCATCAAATATTTTGTGGCTCCACGTGAATTTTATTCGGTGGGAAAGGGGCCAAAATGGCTCTTTTGACGTTGAAGGTTGCAGACCCCTGCCTTAGGTTCACATATCTCGAGATGTTTATTGCGGACGTATAAACAATAGCTTCATGTATAACTCATTGAATGAGCCAGTTCACTGTTTCCACTAGATGCCATTATTTAATGTGTGCGGCTCTGTGTCCAAGTTTGGAAGAGAAGAATGAACTGTGTGTGAGCGCTATCGGTAAGGCTTTAGATTACAACCCGCAAAGAACTGCGTATGTATATTGAATTTACAGTGTACGTTTCTGTAATTATAATGTACCTATAAAGAACGTATGTGTAGGTATAAGGTAACAATGTGTTACATTTGGGTAATAAGGGGGTAACAACCAGATATGCAGCCTGCAAAGAACTGCGTAAGTAAACTGAAGTTACAGCTTAACTTTTTTTTTTGTAATTATAGTGTACCTCCGTGTAGGTATAGGGGAATAATATGGCGACGTTTGGGAAATAAAGGGGTAACAAACTGTAAAATTGCAAATCCTTTATACTGTAAGTATTTTGAAACTAAGGGGTACCTATTCTGATATTACATGGTATGGCCTAAACAATAATCTTATGTTTGAGATTGATTTAGAAAGACAATTCTTTTTATAATTTTACACTGGTATTTTATTATAGGCCTAGGTATTTTTAACCATTCTATTATTAATGAAACATGATGGAGATTACTGAACAACAAAACTGGACATATAGTGAAATGAGTTAATGAGTTTCTGCTATGAGTTATAATTCACAAGTCAGCTTACCTTATGAAAGCTTATTCGTAGATCTCAGCAACTTCACACCAGCAACTTCCCAACACCACTATCACCAAATAACTTTGTATGATATACCATCAAGGTTCAATGCAGCTTAAAAAAAGCTTACCTTTTTCCAGCTGTTCTCAGAAAAATTACATGATACAACATTTGTATTTCAGTGGATGTATACTGTAATGTTTTTATAACAAAAAACAAAACAAAACAAAACAAAAAAAACAAGAGGGTTTAATTTGCCCATCAAACAATTAAAACTAGTGCAATATTTTTCTCTGTAATTACTGAGCAAATATACACTTGTTCTGTGTTTAAGCCCAACTTGTTCCTCCCTTATTCCATGTAGTTACAGGGTAAATACAACAGTTGTGGGCTGTAAATTAAAGTGGTGCTTGTTCCCCCCTTATTCCATGTAGTTACAGGGTAAGTAACTACAACAAATTGCACTGAAACGATTGTTTATACAGTAGGTCATATACATTATATATCAGGTAATATATCAATAAACATGGTGACAGTTTTATTCAATTCAAATATTATTTGAAATTTGGGTTTTTAAATTAAAATCACACACAGTATGACAACAGTAACAACACAGGCAACAGATAATAAAATATACAAATTTATTACACCAGTTCATAAAAAAGCAAAGCAACTCCATTTATACAGCTTATACAGTTAACCCAAATTCTTCTGAAAAGCTTGTTTAAGAACAAATTTAAGATTTTGTTCAATATTTGTTCATGTTTTTCACCCACTGACGGAGTTAAACTATTATGGCCAAACCATCACGTCAATAAACACTGAAAGTCAAGATTAAACTGTGTATTATAGCGAACTGACAGGATTTTACCGTCTTGATCCACGTCCTCAAGCACCATGTTGATTGACATTAATGGTTTCAATCGCCGCTCAATGTTGTGAGAACATACTCGGACAAAACCCTTCAGTTTTAAAAGAACACATGAAGAGTTCAGATGCAAAAGCCTCTAAGTGCCGTTTAGAATTTTCTTCTAAAATGAGCGTTTTTCTCAGGCTTTGTTTGATCCTATGTTTACATTCAGTTATTTCACTGTAATGGCAATGAAAAGAACCTATTCACTGCCATTAAAGTGAAATTACTGAACCTACACAAAGGAGCCCAATAAAAAAAATAAATAAATTTAAAAAAAAAGTTCATTTTAGAAGAAAATTTCAAACGGCACTTAGAGGCTTTTGCATCTGAACTCTGCGTTTAGCAGGTGTGCCGTCAATGCTGCTGTGCTGCAGAGATGAGGACTGTTTGAAACTTTTTTCCATTAATAAAACTTTGATGTGCATCGTCTCAGTTTAATACGTGAACAACAAAAGATGTGATCGCAAAACAATCAGGAAAAAAATTTAAGTCACAACATGTAAATATACATAGTCGCCGGTGGCGACCTCAGCAAAAACTTCACTCGCAAATTAATATTTTTGGTCTCAAATGCGACCGTTTTAGTCGCAGTCTGGAGCCCTGAACTTTACATGTGTTACCCTTGGGAGATATCATTAGGAAACATGGTGTCAGCTTTCACTGTTATGCTGATGATACCCAGCTCTATATTTCTTCGCGACCTCATGAAACTTACCAATTTGCAAAACTAATGGAATGTATAGTTGATATAAAAAACTGGATGACTAGCAATTTCTTACTGCTAAATTCTGAAAAAAACAGAGGTGTTAATCATTGGACCAAAAACTTTTGCATGTAATAACCTACACTGTCTAATACTTTATGGCTGCTCTGTAAATTCTTCGTCTTCAGTTAGAAACCTAGGCGTAATTTTTGATAGCAATCTTTCCTGCGAAAAACATGTTTCTAGCATTTGTAATCTAAATTACGACCTATGCTCTCAATGTCAAATGCAGAAACATTAATTCATGCGTTCATGACCTCGAGGCTAGATTATTGTAATGTTTTATTGGGTGGTTGTTCTGCATGCTTAATAAACTCCAGCTGGTTCAAAATGCAGTAGCTAGAGTTCTTACTAGAACCAGGAAGAATGACCACATTAGCCCGGTTCTGTCAACACTGCACTGGCTCCCTATTAAACATCGTATACATTTTAAGTCTTGCTAATTACCTGTAAGGCCCTGAATGGTTTGGCACCTCAGTATTTGAGTGAGCTCTTATCACATTATAGTCCTTCACATCCGCTGTGATCTCAAAACGCTGGCCATTTGATAATACCTAAAATATCAAAATCAACTGCGGGTGGCAGATCCTTTTCCTATTTAGCGCCCAAACTCTGGAACAATCTACCTAACACTGTTCGGGAAGCAGATACACTCTGTCAGTTTAAATCTAGATTAAAGACCCATCTCTTTATCCTGGCTTACACATAATACACTATTGCATTTCTATAATTCAGATCCGTTAAAGGATTGTTAGGCTGCATTAATTAGGTCAACCGGAACCGGGAACACTTCCCAAAACACCCGATGTACTTATTACATCGTTAGAAGAATGGCATCTATGCTGATATTAGTTTTTCTTTCTTATTCCGAGGTCACCGTAGCCACACAGATCCAGACTGTATCCAGATCAGATGGTCACTGCAGCCACATGGATGCAGTCCGTATCCAGATCAGATGGTCACTGCAGCCACCCGGATCCAGTCCGTATCCAGATCAGATGGTCACTGCAGCCACACAAATCCAGTCCGTATCCAGATCAGATGGTGGATCAGCACCTAGAGATGACCTCTACAGCCCTGAACATCAGCGGAGACCAGAACAACTAGATGAGCCCCAGAGACTGATCCCCAGTGAAGACCCTGTCTCCTAGACGGCCATCGGGACAAGACCACAGGAACCAGATGAGTCCTCTGCACAATCTGACTCTGCTGCAATCTTACTCTTCTGATATAAAGCCACCCAGCTTTATATCAAGCTGATGTAAAGCTGCTTTGACACAATTTGCATTGTTAAAAGCGCTATACAAATAATAGTGACTTGACTTGACTTTGTGGAACCAAAAAAGGTTCTTCTATGGCATCGCTGTGAATAACCTTTTAAGTACCTTTATTTTTAAGAGTGTGGGAGAAACTAATCAGAATCACCTGAAAATAATATGAAAACATGGAAACTAATGACAAGATCAGAACCTAGGAAGACAAGAGCTGAACAAGGCAGGAGAACAAGAAACATGAGAAAGCACAAGACGTCCATAATTGCTGAAGCTTTTATTACGGTATACGGTATCAGAATCAGAATCAGCTTTATTGCCAGGTATGTTTGCACATACGAGGAATTTGTTTTAGTGACAGTAGCTCCACAGTGCGACAGAATGACGGCGACAGGACAGGACACAGATAATAATAAAGAATAATGTACAAATATACAAAATGGACAGTATGCAAAATAGCACAAACACAATATACAAAAAAATAGACAATTCAGTATGTACAGGTATGTTAGGTGCAAATTTGAAATGTAATAAGTATGTGTGTTAAATAAAAAGTAAAAATAAAAAGTAGATAGTGTTGTGTGTTTCATGTTTATTGTTAAGAGTTCAAATGTTCATGAGATGGATTGCCTGAGGGAAGAAACTGTTCCTGTGTCTGGTCGTTCTGGTGCTCAGAGCTCTGTAGCGTCGACCAGACGGCAACAGTTCAAAGAGGGAGTGTGCTGGATGTGAGGGGTCCAGAGTGATTTTACAAGCCCTTTTGCTCACTCTGGATAAGTACAGTTCTTGGAGACTGGGGAGGGTTGTACCAATGATTCGCTCAGCAGTCCGGACTACCCTCTGTAGTCTTCTGAGGTCAGATTTGGTAGCTGAGCTGAACCAGACAATTATTGAAGTGCAGAGAATGGATTCAGTGATGGCGGAGTAGAACTGTTTCAGCAGCTCCTGTGGCAGGTTGAACTTCCTCAGCTGGCAAAGGAAGTACAACCTCTGCTGGGCCTTTTTGACAATAGAGTCAGTGTGATTGTCCCACTTCAGGTCCTGGGAGATGATAGTGCCCAGGAACCTGAATGACTCCACTGCAGTCACAGTGCTGTTCATGATGGTGAGTGGGGGGAGAGCAGGGGGGTTTCTCCTGAAGTCCACGATCATCTCCACTGTTTTGAGCGTGTTGAGCTCCAGGTTGTTAAGACTGCACCAGACAGCCAGCTCCTTAACCTCCTGTCTGTAAGCAGACTCATCACCGTCCTGGATGAGGCCGATAAGTGTGGTGTCATATGCAAACTTCAGGAGCTTGACAGAGGGGTCTTTAGATGTGCAGTCGTTGGTGTACAGGGAGAAGAGCAGTGGGGAGAGAACACAGCCCTGAGGGGTTCCAGTGCTGATGGTGCGGGTGCTGGATGTGTATTTTCCTAGCCTCACTAGCTGCTGCCTGTCTGTCAGGAAGCTGTAGATCCACTGACAGACGGAGGTGGGTACAGAGAGCTGAGTTAGTTTGGGCAGGAGGCGGTTTGGGATGATTGTGTTAAAGGCCGAGCTGAAGTCCACAAACAAGATCCTCACATAAGTCCCTGGTCTGTCTAGATGTTGTAGTATGTAATGCAGTCCCATGTTGACTGCATCATCCACAGACCTGTTTGCTCTGTAGGCAAACTGCAGGGGGTCCAGTAAGGGTCCAGTGATGTCCTTCAGATTAGCCAAAACCAGTTTTTCAAATGACTTCATGACCACAGATGTTAGAGCCACAGGTCTGTAGTCGTTGAGTCCTGTTATCTTGGGTTTCTTTGGGACGGGGATGATGGTGGATGGTGATGGCGTTTGAAGCATGAGGGGACTTCGCACAGCTCCAGTGATCTGTTGAAGATCTGTGTGAAGATGGGGGCCAGCTGGTCAGCACAGGATTTCACAGGCTGGGGTCACACCATCTGGGCCTGGTGCCTTCCTTCTTTTGTTCTTTTTGAAGACCTGGCGCACATCATCTTCTCTTATCTGCAGTGCAGGTGTGGGGGAGAGGCGGGTTGCTGGAGGTGTGTGGAGAGGTGTTCAGGGCGGGTGTGGGGTGTTTGTACAAACCTGCAATAGAACTCGTTCAGATCGTCAGCCAGTTGTTGATTCTCCAGAGTGCTGGGGGATGGTGTCTTGTAATTGGTGATGTCTTTCAGACCTTTCCACACTGAAGCCGTGTCACTGGAAGAGAACTGGATGCTTAGCTTATCGGAATAATTCCTCTTTGCCACTCTGATCTCCTTTTCCAGTGTGTATTTGGCCTGTTTATACAAGACTCTGTTCCCCTTTCTGTAAGCATCTTCTTTGGCCTGACGGAGCTGTCTGAGTTTTGCAGTGAACCATGGTTTGTCGTTATTGTAGGTTAGATGAGTCCTGGTGGGAATGCACATATCCTCACAGAAACTGATATAAGATGTTACAGTCTCTGTGAGCTCATCCAGATCATTTGCAGAAGCCTCAAAAACACTCCAATCAGTAAGGTCGAGACAGGCTTGTAAAACCTGCTCTGTCTCATTATTCCATCTCTTTACAGTCCTTAATACAGGTTTAACTGATTTGAGTTTCTGCCTGTAGGTAGGAATAAGATGAACCAAACAGTGATCAGAGAGTCCTAGAGCTGCTCGTGGAACAGAGTGATATGCGTCCTTTATTACTGTGTAATAGTGATCCAGTATATTACTGTCTCTGGTGGGACATGTAACATGCTGTCTGTACTTTGGCAGTTCACGGGAGAGATTTGCTTTATTAAAGTCCCCTAGAATGATTAAAATAGAGTCCGGGTGTTGTTGCTCAGTCTCCGTGATCATATCAGCTAGTTTCTGTAAAGCTGAGCTCACGTGCGCTTGCGGAGGAATGTAAACACTCACGAGAATGAACGAGCAAAACTCCCGCGGCGAGTAGAAGGGCTTGCAGTTAATCAAGAGTGTTTCTAGATCAGAACAGCACATCTTCTTTAACACAGTTACATCTGTACACCACCTCTCATTGATGTAAAAGCACGTTCCGCCGCCGCGCGATTTCCCCGTTGATTCTGCCTCACGATCTGCTCTAAACAGCTGAAAGCTCGGAAGATGAAGCGCACTGTCCGGAATGGCGTCGTTCAGCCAGGTTTCCGTGAAACACAGAGCAGCAGAGTTTGAAAAGTCCCTGTTTGTCCGGGAGAGCAGAAGGAGTTTGTCGGTTTTGTTGGGTAGAGAGCGGAGATTAGCCAGATGGATGCTAGGCAACGCCGTTCTAAATCTGCGCTGTCTGAGTTTCACGAGCGCACCGGCTCGCTTCCCCCGTCTGCGCGTCCTGAAGCGTCTAAACAGCACCGCCGCTCCGCCGACTACTATGTCCAGCAAAACATCCGAATAATCGAAAACTGGTTGGAGATTTTGTGGTGTGTTCTGCCGAATGTTCAGCAGTTCTTCCCTAGTGAAACTGATCGTGTTTGACAAACAAAAAACAGGAAAAACTAACAAAAACACTAAAACAACTGGAGAGCCAAGCACAATGGCTGCCATGCGCGGCGCCATCTTGAGAATCAGATATACAATATTGAAAATTGTATACAATATTGTATACAATATCGAAAACCACTGCAAAAAGTGTTGTTATACAATAGGTATAATAACTGTTTTTTCTTATAAATAAATAAAACTTTTTTTTTTTTTTGTGCATTGGGTGAGACGTTTTAGGGAAAGAAACGAGATTCCTAGTGGAATAATTTATTCCACTAATTTTTATATATATATATATATATATATATATATATATATATATAAAATCTCACTTTTTCTGAAATAAACAGCTATGCTTTATATCCCTTACAATATTAATAAGTATATTTATTTATAAAGTGCTTAACTGAAGTGTTTTTAGCGCCTCGCTCAGTACATTGGTTTTAGAATGTAGGAATGGAAGAAGACTAGCACTGCCCTCTATCGTCAAAAACCCTTCAAAACAATGTCCAGACACCCGGAAATAAAGCGTTTGATATTTAATAGCAGTAAATCAGACAGACGTGCATTCTACACTGAGCTACCGTACAGCACCACAGTCTATATACAGCACCATCATGATCTTAGAATGGGTCTCGTATATTGTGTTTTACCTGCTTGCTGCTGTTTTCTGTGCATTTCTTGCATATTGTCTGTATGTTCATTATGTTCATCAGAAATATGATCATATACCTGGACCTCCAAGAGACAAGTAAGAAACTTTAAGAATTTGTTCTCTATATACTTCTGTTTGATACAACTACATAAATATATATTGCAATAAGACACAATCTCAGAAAAATTAACATGAAAACTGATATCCTGACAGTTTTCTGCTGGGACACACACCAACTTTTGCTAGAGCAATGAACTCGGACAGCATTATACATGACTTGTTTGTTCAATGGTAAGAGCAAAACACTTACGTATGAATCCATCAGATTATCTGCACTTTTTATTTTACTTAACTAATGTCTTGTTGATTTGACCTTGCACCTACAAGCATTGTCATTATTACATAACAGTATGTTATCATATCACGTGTAGTGACTTTGTATTAAATAGAAATATCAAACCATTTTCTGGCATGTAAGCTTCTGGGGAACTGCTGGAAAATATCACTTTTGATTTTTCTTTCTTTTTTTCAGAGTCAGAAATCAAATATTCAAAATATTAATTTACTGAATTATAATAAAAAACATTGTTGTGGAATTCCCTCACTTCAGCTAGAAAGTTATATAGATGTAGGGATACTTTATTGATCCCATAAAGGGAATCTGATAAAGCGTTCTAATCATGTTCTTGTTTTAAGGGGAGAAAAATATGGCCCTGTCTACAGAATGAACAGTTTTCACCAAGTCACGATCGCAGTTCATTGCCCTGAGGCTACAAAGGTAACTATTTAATCTCATTTAATTTCATTTATGTTCATAATCAGAAGCCACAAAATCTAAAAATAAATAAATTAATAAATTACAAAAAAAGCACTATTGTGTTATTGTAGACAATCCTGATGTCAGCTAAGTATCTCAAAGATCCTTTTATCTACAAACGCCTCTCTAACTTGTTTGGAAAAAGGTAAGCTTTTAATTGTTTTAGATATGTCATAGCATTGCTAAGTGTATTCTAGTCTGAATATCTCTACAGTGATACATTGAGTAAATTAAAAGGGGTGGTATGTGGTACTTTTTATTCCACTGACTTCCATTCAAATGCGTACAAATGCAGGAGATCACACAAACATAAGCTAATGTGAATTTTGCTGCATTCCAAAGTTCAATCCATCTATATGCCTTCATATGTATGTTTGACTGGAGGAGACAGTCCAGATAATAGGAAATATGACAATATAGAAGAGAAAATTAATCCAGCCATTTCATAGGGTCCTCAAATCTAACCCGTTGTGATCAAAATTAATAATAAAAAAAGATAAAAACAAGGTTATGGAAACTAATACATGTGTAGTGGTAAACCATGTTGAACATTTTTCCACACAAAGTGTGATAAATTTAAAGAAATACTATTGTCACACTGAAGCAAACAATTATATATTATATAATGATATAGGTTGCATCCAAAATTGCATTCTCTCTGAATAGGTGCCTCTTTTGATTAAGTAATTACTTTGTCACTGCTAAAAAGTGCTCTATGTTCTAAATGATATGAATTTGTGTTGGTTGAATTTAACACACATACATACCACGTATTGCTTACTACCATATAGTCAGGATGTATGTGATTTTGGATGCAGCCATACTGTTCATATAGTAAGGCTATCCTTTAATTACAGATTAATTAATTATATGTCAAATTAATTATATGATATACTGATTAATTCATCAAAATAAAACAATTTCAAGATATGTCATGGTGTAACCTCAGCTGAATTGAAAGAAACTCTATCTTCTCAGGTTCTTGGGAACTGGGCTAATAACGGCTGCGGACCATGATGTCTGGTACAGGCAGCGTCGCATCATGGATCCGGCATTTAGCAGCACGTGAGTCAAAAACATCTCTGATATACTGAAATGAGATAGAGATGCACATAAGCTGATGCTGTCTTATTCATCAGATACTTACGAAGCTTGATGGGCATTTTTAATGAGATGTCTGAGCGCCTGATGGACCATCTGGAGGAAATAGCCGACAAGAAAACACCTGTCATCATGCATGACCTGGTCAACTGTGTCACACTCGACGTCATTTGCAAGGTTTCACTCTTCTTCCTGCTTATTCAAAGGAAGGTCTAATACATGGAAGGTCAAATTAACTGTAATCAACACTTGGTATGTTTTTATCCACAGGTGGCTTTTGGTGTTGATTTAAATTTTTTGAAGCAAACTGACAGCCCCTTCCAGAATGCAGTTGAGCTGTGTTTAAGGGGCATGGTGTTAGATGTCAGAGACCCATTCTTTGCGGTAAGAGAATTTATCCAAAGGTACTCCAAAGTAGTAGGGTTAATGTTATATAATCTTTGTTATAATTCTGGAAAACGTACTTAAACTACAGTTCATGCTACCTTTGAGTGCTTTTAAACGTACTTTGAAATCTATTTTAAAAGAGTCCTGTAAGTCACCTCTTTTATTATTGATTGAATTGTCTGACTACAGTTTTGTCCTTGTTTTTTGTGAAACTTTCTGTGCTGCCATCTTGACCAGGTCTCCCTGAAATAAAAGAGTATGATATCTCAGTGGGATTTCCCTCGTAAAATAAAGGACAAATAAATAAATAAATAAATAAAATTTTCCTCAGTTTTTTCCCAAGAATTGGAAGACTGTGCAACAAATTAAAGATGCAGCTGAACTCCTGCGTAAAACGGGAGAGAAATGGATACAAGACAGGAAGACAGCAATGGAAAATGGAGAAAATGTCCCCAAAGACATTCTCACACAAATCCTCAAAACGGCAGGTGTGTGGCTCTCAAACAGCTGAGACATTAAATGGTTAAGTTTATTTTCCCTCTTCACTTTGTACAGGTAATTCTTAAATTGGCTGCACTGACTCATTTAAAAATTGTAAATAATCATTGAATTAAATGTCTTTTAAAAATAATCCTTTTAATCATGCCACACTACATTTAAACCTATCTATTGTGAAAAATTTGGTAAATACTTAAAGCAGTTAAACAATTATAGTTTAAATACAAGTGAACTAAAGTGCAATTGAAAGGAACAGATTACTAGAGTCCTAGAACACGTTTTAAAATTTTGAACTGTTTAGAACTGTGGAAAAAATGTGACACGTTGTCTTTATGCAGCTCATATTCTACAAGATGCAACTTTACGGCTTAAGATGTCTAACACAGGTTTACATAGATCAGCAATTATAATACAGCACAAACTTGGTTACAAAATGGCTTAAGTTCAATGACTTCTGAAGTCACTTTTAAAAATATAAAAGTCTTTGAATAATCAGGTTAATCAGCATGTCATATAGTTCATTGGATTCCAAATGTTAATTATTGTTAAATGTTAATGTAAATGTTAAATATTCAACATTAATTAGAGTTACTTAATGATTTACTTAACTTTGTGTTTTTGCTTCAGAGGAGGAAAAAGTTAATAGTGCAAAAGATCATGAGCAGATGTTGGACAATTTTGTGACTTTCTTCATTGCTGGTGAGTTATGGCTAAATTTGATTTTTGTTCATAAACCCCTGCAGTTATAAACAGCACTTGATTCTGTTGCAGGGCAAGAGACAACAGCCAATCAGCTCTCATTTGCAATCATGGAATTAGGGAGACATCCTGAAATATATAAACGGTAAAACACTTTTTGGAAATGCGGACCTATTCCATCCGTCTTGCATGACATTGCTTTATAGTTAGTATTTCCGTTCCCTCCCAGGGCTAAAGCAGAGGTAGATGAAATCCTTGGGACGAAAAGAGACATTTCATATGAAGACCTTGGAAAATTCACCTACTTGTCTCAGGTTGGTCTACAGAGATGTTCTTTTACATGCTACAAACACAAAGCGTTTTGTGTCCATTTTTTAAACGATCGTTGTGTTATTGACTCAATGCTGCAGGTGTTAAAGGAAACGCTGCGTCTGTACTCAACTGCTCCAGGAACCAATCGCTGGCTACATGAGGACATGGTTATAAATGGGCTGAAAATCCCAGGGGGCTGTTCTGTTGCTGTGAGTATTGGCTCATTCTGTAGCCATCATGGTTCCTGTCTGGGCAGCTATTTCTAGTAAAAAAAAAGTACAGCTCTTGTCAATTTGAATGGAGAAAAAATGTCATTGTTTAGAAAAATTATAGTTTCTAAATTAGATTTGATAACATTTCAAATCAGTAATAAATTCTGTCAACAATGGCTTCATAAACATTTCATTGTATATGAATATAGAGTATTTTGAATAATTTTCAGCTCTTTCCATACAGTTCAGTTCTTACGTCTCCCAAAGAATGGAAACGTATTTTAAAGATCCGATGAAGTTTGATCCAGAGAGATTTGATGTGAATGCCCCAAAGTAAGTCATTATCACAGTCTCATTTTACAATCTGTTTCAGCATTGATGCCACATTCATGGCATAATTACCATAATTACGAGATGAAATTTCTTCATTTCTGTGGTAATGCAATGATTCTGTGTAATTTGTGTAATCATTCGACAAAACTACAATACAAATACAACTTTTCAGCTTTGTGCTAGTTACATTAAACCGTACTGTATGCCTGTTTCCACACAGTATTACAGGGGTCAGAGTCTACAAGTTGTAATTTCAAGTTCAACAAAGACATGAGCACTTTTTACAGTCATAATCTCAGTCATAAATGATATTTCCTACATGAAGACATTGTGACATTTTGGCATCAATTCTGTCGATTTCTAATTGTGTTCTTATCTGAAAGGCCTTATTACTGCTACTACCCATTTGCACTTGGTCCACGAACCTGTCTGGGGCAGGTCTTCTCACAGGTGATGAAGCACACACACACACACACACACATTTGCACCTCCCTTACTCCTTCAGAACACGCCGGCTTTAGATGTTTTGATTGATACTTTGTTGTTGCAAATTTGCTGTGATCTTGACCACTCTGTCGTGTTTCTACATTCAGATGGAGGCTAAAGTTGTGCTTGCCAAACTGCTTCAGAGATTTGAGTTCAATCTGGTTCCTGGACAGTCTTTCGACATTAAAGACACGGGAACTCTGCGACCCAAGAGCGGAGTGATCTGCTACATTAAACACTGCTCATAGGAGATGTTTAAGGCCCTTGTTTTGTGATAACTCTTGTGTACTTATTGCATACATTATCTTGTATAATTCAAACCTTAATCAAAACATGAGTCGTATCATTGCAAGACTTTTATAGTTGCCTTATGTCTAAATAAAACTAAATGTATATGCTAACTGATAACTACTACTTATATTTTTTAACTATTTGCAGTCAACTTTATTGACACTAGACCATTTTAATAATAATTTTATAGGTCTGACATAGTGCCTTTGTTTCATGACTTTGACCTGTGTATACAAATGAACAGCAAATTTCGCGAGCGACAACCAATAGGAGTGAAGAATCTGTCAGCGGTGCTCACACGTCACCGTCTCGAGCGCAAGACAGGACAGAGTTCCGGCGCAATCTCACTGCTTTAAATGATTTGATTGTAATGACATAAAAATGATGCATGGAAAATAAACTGTTGGCAGTCTAAAGTGAGTTTGAGTCACCGGTTAATGATTTAATGCACTGAGCACTGCTGTAGTTTATTTAACAATACTCTCCAACAGCAGAATGCTACTTTTATTTATTTTAAGTCTAATGCTTAGTCAGATTAGAATGATATCTTAGTTTTACCGGCGATATATAGTTTGTGATTGCATTTTCTAAAGATATGTCCAGAAGTGCAGTCTACCAATAACATTAGAGCAACAGCGGTAGGAACGCCCACAAATGTCTTCACAGTACAGAGTCTAGCAACATACAGCGAAAAAAATCGCTGGCGGTGTGAAGAGGGCTTAAGAAATCCTTAACTTTTGTCGCTTGACCCGCATCGCTTGACACGCCCACATTCCGTCGCCAACGGTCACAGTTGCTCTTGTCGCCGGAAGTCGCCAGCTCTCCATTGAAAATGAATGGGATCATGTCGCTCTGTCGCTGTGTGTCGCTGGCGGTGTGATCGGGGCTTTAGCCTACATACCACGTATTATTAGAATAGGTACTCCTTAGTTTCAAAATACTTACAGTAGAAATGATTTGTAATTTTACAGGTTATTACCCCTTTATTCCCCAAACTTCACATATTATTCCCTTATACCTACACGGAGGTACTGAATAGGTACACTATAATTACAAAAAAAGTTGCACTGTAAATTTTGTTTACTTACGCAATACGTTGCGGGTTGTAATCTAAAGCGTTACCGCGCTGTCCAAGAACAACATAACATACTGCTGCCAGGAAACATATATACACAACATAGGCCTATATATTTACAATATGTACGATTCAGCCAGCCTCTGCTAAGTGAATTATGCTTTATTTAGTTTTCGGTGATATAAGTAGGTACACAAGGATTTTTGTTTCCCAGTGTTTGACAGCTTTTTATGCTTATAAATAATTAGTTCACCCAAATTGTCATTTGTTCACATCTGAACAAATTATTCTTGTCAGTCAGATCTTTTCAATTAATTGACTGGGTCCTTTACAAAACATTTTGTTTAGGAATCAGACTGATCCAGTTCTTAAGTTCACTCACTGATTCAGTGATCGGATCACAGTGGTTAATGGAGGGAATGGTTACTAAACCACTATCAGGTGAAGAGAATAACACTGATTATATCACTACAATGGCATCTATCAAGGAGTGGGATATATTATACAGCAAATCAACAGTTCTTCAGTTTCATATGTTGGAAGCAGGAAAATGTGCAAGAGAAAACATCTGAGTGACTTTGACAAGGGCCAAATAATGATGGCTTAGATGACTGGGTCAGAGCATCTCCAAACAACAAGTCTAGCATGGTGTTCTTGATATGCAGTTAGTACAAAACTGGTGCATGGAAGGACAACTTGTGAACCGGCATCAGATTTATGGACACTCAAGGCCTGTTGTTGCATGTGGGGAGTGAAGGCTAGTCCATCTGGTCCCATCACAGAAAAGAGCTACTGTAATTCAAACTGCTGAACAACTTAATGCTGACCATGACAGGTGTCAGAACACACAGTCCATCACAGTTTGCTACATATGGAACTGTGTAGCTGCAGACCAGTCAGAGAGCCCATAATGTCTAGCGCCTACAATGGGGACGTGAGTGTCAGATTTAAACCATGGAGCAATGGAAGAAGGTTGTCTGCTCTTAAATCATATTTTCTTTTAGATCAGGTGGATGGGTGGATGCTTGTGCATCATTTACCTTAGGAACAGATAACAGCAGATCCACTATGGGAATAAGGCTGGCCAGTGGAGGTCTGGCCAATGTTTTGCAAAGAGTTTAAGTTGTTGCACTGGCCTCCAAATTCCCCAGATCTCAGTCTGGATGTGCTGGACCAACAAGTCCCACCCATGGAAGAACATCAAGCAACATGTTTCATGAGGGGGCTTACACTATATTAGGCAGGTAGTTTTAATGTCACACACACTATTAAAAAGTTGTTACAGTATTTCTATTTAGTAAAATTTAATTCACTAATTCAAACTTGCAAATGTATTCATGAAGAAGTAGATATATTTCTATCATGACAAGATATTAGCATGGTAATGGATATAACAATAGTAATGTATTTGGTCTTGGTGGAATAGATCTGCTATGCTGCTGCTGTTGGTTATTGCTGTTGTAGTAGATTAATGCTGTTGCAAAGCAAGTACAGGAACTTGCTACTGACAATACATACGCAGATATGGGGCCCTATCATACACCCGGCGCAACGCGGCGCCAGGCACGATGCAAGTGTTTTTTGCTAGTTTCAGCCCGACGCAGTTATCATTTTCACGTCCTGCACCATGTTGTTTAAATAGCAAATGCATTTGCGCCCATTTGTGCGCTTATGGGCGTGCTGATCTGAAAATGATGTGTGTTCAGGCGCATTGTTGGCGCATTGCTATTTTGAGGCAACTGAAATAGACTGCGTGATTGACCAACTAAAACCTGGTCTAAAGTCAATGGTGCATTATTATTTATTTATTTTTATTTAAAGAGCGCGTTAGTAATATGCACCTATAGGTGGGTCCAAAACACACGTAAACTTTGCTTTTTACACACACAGGGACGCGCAGCAGCACACAAACATGCCAAATATTAAAAATTAACGGATTACAATGTAAAAGATTATTACGGTGTAGGCTACATAAATATAAAAATGCCAACATGTCATAATGGATAGTCATTGCATGTATCAGAACTAGCCTACCTATTTGCTTGCACACAAGCAGATCCGTTTCCTCTCTGGAGAGGCATTCAGTCTTTGCGCTTTCAAATTCCGCCGTGTAAATAGTGAATCCGCCATGGTACGAGCACAACTGGCTTTTGAAGGGAATGGGAGATGAGACTCTGAATGGTTTATTGCACGTTATGCCCAAAACACACCCATTACTCATTAAGAGAATAGGGACAACCCTTTTAGACCATGCGCCGGGCGCGCCAACCATTTTTCCCATTGTTAAACTAGCAAAAGTGGATTCGGACACGCCCTAAGTGCACCTGCGCCTTGCGCTTCAGACCATGCGCTTAGATCGCTAAAATAGAGCCCATGGTGTTGTGAGTATTTAAGACATATTGCTGCTGCATGAATAGCTTAATAACCTGTAGCTGATGTATACAGGTGGAGCTAGGGAAGATGGAGGGTTTCAGGGAGGAACCGGGAGGAAAGCAGAACGCAATTTCTACCGAGGGTAATGCGGAGCGCGATTTCTACTGGGAGGTGGAGTAGTGAGGGAATATGTTATCCAGGGGGCCCAGAATCTGTAGGGACGCCCCTGAATGCTAACCAGCCATTTAATGCAATATGAACCAATCAGCTTGTGCCAAGTAGTTTAAAGCTGCGGATGTCATCAGTTTGCATTAACGTCCCATCAGTCTGTGCCACCTAGTGTTTCATGACAGAACTTGGCATTAAAATGTCACCAGAAACGTTTATATATATATATATATATCTCATTATAAATTAATTAATTTTATATATATATATATATATATATATATATATATATATACATACATACGTACATATATACATACACACACACGCACATATATATATGTGTGTGTGTGTGTGTGTGTATGGCTGTTGCATCTTTATAAAAATATTTTATTGCTTTCAATTAATTAAATATATATATATATATTTATTTATTTAATTAATTGAAAGCAATAAAATATTTTTATAAAGACTGCATGTACACACTACAGACATTACTGAAATAATGTATAAATTCTCACAAATCTGCTGCCACTTGCATTGCTATTCATACTGTGTTGCTGTTGTTTACATGGAGTGCTGCAGTCGAGTTTTCAGCACACTCATTAAGTTTCCTCAACAGTCAGGAAAACAGTCCTTCCTCCTTTAAGACCCTTGACATCAAACATATGCTACTAGGCTGAAGATATAGTTTATCTTAATGTTTAAAGAACACTCTGATCTCGAGCCCTAATGAGGCAAATATCTGCTGAAGGTCGTAAATCTGTATAATGTTGTAATCCAATATAATGTAACACACACACACACACACACACATACATATATATATATATATATATATATATATATACAGACACAAACATTATTTACAAACAGCAAGACTTGATGCAACAGCCAAATATGCATATGCTTCTTATTAATGATTAGATTTTTAGTCACAAAAATATCTTTGATTAATTAATCAGCATATTATTTAGTTTATTTATTTAAAGTTTATTAATATTTTAATTAAAAAAAGAGAGTACGGTAAACATTTAGTAAACATTTGTACACTTAAGTGGAAACGAGATCCATAATCATGCAACAGGCGGTATTGAAATGTGTAAAATGCGTTGAGACTCATTACTGAATAACCCACTGAAGTGTTTCTGGAGTGTTTCTGCACAGTCGGAAAGATAGTGGCTGAAACGGCAAGAGGTAAGAGATTGACACAAGTGCTTGGCCTCTGTTTGATAACACTGGCTCTGCCATTCAGAGCTTCTTATCACAAACAAAAACATTCTTGCAGTTATTCTTCAGATGAGAACTTTTTGAGGCACGACGTGTCTGAAGTCTCTTAATGAATTCAAAAGGTTTAATGTAGTCGAAAGTTGAATGTAGTTAATCAGTGATAATCAGCTGGCTTACAGATTGAGTAAAGAATATTAATCAATCAGTATTTCATGTTCAGCTGCCCAGTAATTTTTTAAAGTAATTTTTTTCCACATTTGGGAGGTAAAACAGCCAGTCTGGAAAGACTGATTGTGTGGTGCAATCAACAACAGTATATTTATGAATATTGCAAACATATGTGCAGTCAGGGATCAAAACGTGAAGATTTTAGTAAACTTACACTTTTAGGTATAGATGTAATTTTATTTATTTAGTTAGTTAGTCCTGCACTTGAACCCAATTTTGGGTTGTTCAGATGTGCACAATTTTTTTTTTTTTTTTTGTTTGCTCCTTTTAAACTTACACTACCACTCGAAAGGAATATTTTTATATACATTTTTTAAATAAATCTCTTATGCTCACCAAGGCTGCATTTATTTACTCAAAATATAGTAAACAACAGCAATATTGTCAAATGTTATTCAAATTTAAAATAACCATATTCTATATTAATATATTTTAAAATGTCATTTATTCCTCCAGTCTTCAGTGTCACGTGATCCTTCAGAAATCATTCTAACAGGCTGATTTCTCATTATTGTCAATGTTGGAAAAGTTTTTGCTGCTTATATATATATATATATATATATATATATATATATATATACTGAAGACTGGCGTAATGATGCTGAAAATTCACCTTTGCATCACAGGAATAAATCACATTTTAAAATATAAAATATGATTGCCTTTAATGTACTTAATGTACTGATCAATTAATGCAGCCTTGGTGAGCAGAAAAGAGTTCTTTTAAAAGCATAAAAAAAAAAAAAAACTTTTGACCAGTAGTGCGTGTTCCATACTGCTAAATGTGAAAAACATGGTCCACAGGACATCTTGATAAATATTATGAATAAAAAGTCAGTTTCTTCATGGTATGCATACTCATGAGGCTTTTTTTTCTATGCTTACACCCACTATCAAATGACTCTCTAGGCTTCTTTGATATGTGCTTGATATGTGCCTCATAAATTATGATGCTCTAGGGTCTGTACATCTGCCTCTCTGAATCTAACTGTAATTTGACACAGACATTTTCCAGGTTTCACAAGTCAATAACGTACGTCGGCATTCCTTTTCTCCATCCCCCAGGATCTGTTTGCCATTATGCAGTTTCACAAGGAGCCATCCATAACCTTCATGGAGAAAGGTCACATGCTGGTCACACACATGTAGTTTCCAATGTTCGTGTCTGTTACGCCTCAGTACTAACAATCACTCCCTGCTGTTTATGACCAGTATAAGTTTTGCCATCTGACAAACAACGCTCACAAATTCAATAATAAGAATCATTTTGAAAATCACTTTCAGTGACAGTACACCTCAAATTTTCTTTTTTATAGGCGAGATTTACACCTATTCACATTGGACTAATTTGATTCGTGTAGCATATTTCTATTTTTAGTTTTATGATTTATCTGGTGTAGATACTGTAACATTCATATTTTTGTTATATTATGTTGCTGGATTTTTTAGGGTAATTCTACTCTGTAGATTTAATTTTATGTATATTAATACTGGCTGTTTTCTCCTTTATTTTGCTTAATTTATTTTTCACAGTTTTAGCAATGCAAATTGCAAAATAAGTTAAATATAAATCAACTATTTAAACCAATTTCTATTTTTCTGTATCATTTATTTACAACCTACAATGCATCACTAATCGTTGACTTCCTGTACACACATCCTGCTTTCCTTTCCTTTTTTTCCGTCTGGCAGGTTGGAGCCAATCCTTTTGGTTTTCCTAAGGCATCCTGATTGATTAAAGCACTGGAGGAAAGGGTGGACGAGGCCACTTCAATTAAGTCCAGTTTAAGGAAACTAACATCGTAGACTGCTTGAACTACTCTAAAGTCAAACTCGGCTCTATTGTCTCTAAGAGGCATTACAAATCGCTGTTTAACTGCAATTTTCTTGCAAATCTAAGTGTAGTGAATGTTTTGCTCAAAAAATATTTATGTACAATTGTTATTGTAACAAAGAAATTGAATATTTTGAAAGAGTTGTTAAAAGATTATCATACAGTTCATACATTGGCAGTAGACTGAAACAAACTTCTGTTTTTGTTATCTGCATAATTGAGGAAAAAGAATTTAAAGATACTATCTAATGCTTTACTATCAGAAGAACAGAACTCAGATTTAAGCAGTTGAATGTGGCTGGTACTATGCATTTGATCTGGTGCCAAATTCTTTCAGCTTAAAAAAAGAAATTAATTTAATCGTGAAATTAATGTATTAATAATTAGTGTGCTAAATTTAGTACCATTTGATCCACACAAACAAAAGTCCTGCAGTCTTTGCAGAAGGGAGGAAGCCCAGCAGATAAATCAGGAAATGGGCAAAACATAATTAGCATGCGTTTTTCTGTTCTTCTCCTCTCTCTCACTTTAAATAGAATGCTGTATGAAAACCACTTTCAATATTTTGATTTTGTAGAATAGTTTCTCTGTGTTCATTGATGTGTTGATTTTGACCCTTGCAGTGGCATATTTCTATTCATTTCATGTTCCATTTTAAAATTCGCTGTGCAAAGTTATGCTTCTTGCTTTTCTGAGGAAGAAAAAATTCCCATTGCAACACACTCTTCGTTTCATCGGCTGAAGCGTTGCGTGTCAGTAAGGCAGTTGCGCTCACAGGCCGTCCCTCTCTTCGCCATCAATAATGCGCCTGTTGCACATTCCACAGCACTCTTACAAACTCAGCACTAAATCCAGACCCTCCTGCCATCAGACAGTCACAAATGATCTCAGGTGTTCTGAGCTAAAAGCAGATACGGATTCATACAGTCATATACAGTCCAACAGGCAACAACATATGCAGAGATCCATTATAATATATGCATGTAGTTGATATGACATGAAGAATGTAAGAAAGAAACAAAGAGGGGGTCAACCTGGTCCTGTATGATACTCAAATGGCCATCGATTCAAGCAAAACATATTGATATGTTGGGGAAGTCGTGGGGGATGCATGGGGAAGTCGTGGCCTAATGGTTAGAGAGTCGGACTCGTAACCTAAAGGTCGCGGGTTCGAGTCTCGGGCCGGCAGGAATTGTAGGTGGGGGAGTGAGTGTACAGTGCTCTCTCCACCCTCAATACCACGACTGAGGTGCCCTTGAGCAAGGCACCGAACCCCCAACTGCTCCCCGGGCGCCGCAGCATAAAAATGGCTGCCCACTGCTCCGGGTGTGTGTTCACGGTGTGTGTGTGTTCACTGCTGTGTGTGTGCACTTTGGATGGGTTAATTGCAGAGCACAAATTCCGAGTATGGGTCACCATACTTGGCCACATGTCACTTCACTTCTTCACTTCTTCTTCTTCTTGATTCTGTATGATTCAAACACCTGTTTTGGTTGTTAATAGCATATTAATGTTACAAATGCTACTCTGACTTTGGACAAACAAAGTATCTATTGTAATTTTCTGTAAGCATTACGTAATGGGTACAGATGCTAAACAAACAAGATGCTGACTTGTGATTGTTCTTGATTACCAACATCCAATGCACTGATTACTTGCCTGTCTGGGTTTCCCTCCTGGCCCCCTTATCAGACGGCACAAGATTTCCCACAGCCCCTTACCACAGGAAATGAGGGTGTGGTGGATTTGGGAAGGGGTGCTATTGGCATCTAGAATTCTCCAGAACTGACAGAGGAACAGGATCTGTTGTCATCTCTACAGTTTCTGTACAGACCCCAGCGCTCACTGTTCAATCGAGTGTAACTGGATAAGAGTTTGTAACTATGGCAAATCAGAAATTTTGTTGGACCATTAGGCTTTTATATAAGGATTGAGTAAAATGAGTTACATTCTGAGATATCAGGCAGATATCATGAGCAGATCCACGTGTCTTGTTTTCTTTTTTTTTCTACTCATTTTTGAGGGAGATTTGCATAAAATTCAGCAAAATGTGTTTAAACAAATCTGACCATTAATCCGTAACTATTACAAACTGTAACTACTGCGATATAGAAAATCCATACGAAATTGTGCAATGTGAATCATACAAAAAATATAAGATTTTTTGGGAATATGATTGTATGAATTCATATAATTTGCCAAAATATAAAATAGCAACAAATTTAAAAAATAAATAAATAAATAACATTAAAATTAAAAAAAGGAAAAGAAAGTCAAGTAACAAAGTCGCATTGTGAGGATATAAAGATATTATGCTAATATAATATAATGTTGCAGTTACAAAAGAATATTGCAGCTTATAGAAATACTTGTAGAAATAGCGTCATTGTGTGATATGAAATCACAGTTATGAGAAAAAGTCTCAGTATAAACAATTTTGATATAAAACGTCACAACTGTGAGATCTAAAGTCACAATTTTGAGATAAAAAGTTACAATTCTGGGAAATAATTGCAAATTTTAAGAAAAAGTTGAGATCTAAAGTAGAAACTGTGAGATGGGGTCAAAGTTTTGAGAAAAAAAAAATTCATAAAAAATTGCATCTTCACAAAAAAGTCACAAAGAAATTGCAAAGAAGTAGCAAGAAATAATTGTTATTGTGAGGAAAAAGGCATGATTATGGGATATAAAGTTGCAAGTATGAAAAATAAAGTCACATTAGAAGATATAAAATCACAGTTATGAAAAAAATATTAGCTGTGAAATATAAAGTAAGTTTTGAGATAAAATCACAATTGTGAGAAATAATTTAAAATTTTGAGGGAAAAAATCATTTAAATTCACATTTGAAGATATAAAGATATTTCTGCAGATATAAATTCACATAAAATCTGAGATCTAAAGTCACAAATTTCAGATAAAAATTGGAAATTTTAAGAAAAAAAGTTGCAATCATGAGATATAAAGTTGAAATTATAAGATTTAAGGTCACATTGGGAGATATAAATTGCAATTACAATAAATACAGTTAATTTAATGAATTAAATAAAGAACAAATAGCAAAAGTTATGTAAAACTTTGTAAAATATGTCAAAATTTCGCAAAAACTAAATGTCAACAGAGTTCTGCATTACATGTGGGTCTTTTCATTCAAATGATGAAACGCACTGTTTTTGTGGGACCATGTACAAAAATCATAATTACTTTTGTTCAAAGCCTAATCATACTTTTACAATTTACAAAAACTGGAATTCCATCAAACCACAGCAGATGGAAGTTCTAGTTGGAAGGCCTTCTACGAATAAATTGTGAAATGTGGTAACTATAGTTGAACACACCTAGCATTTCTTCGAGTATGCAGAGGCCCAGGGCTCCTGCTGACAGACCTGGGCCCGCGTATGTATTGATGCAGTCGAGCAGCTGTGGAATCCTTGGGGTGATGAATCTGTAGACAGCTGCAGGTCAGCACAGATTCGCTTACACCAGCCTCAAACACTCAACATGTGAGCTTTGGGATGAGCTTGTTTTTTTTCATGTGATGATAAATATGCAATACACATTCTGAAGTACCGACGGGAGTATATTCTAAGAGTGCTGAATGGAAAAGATTGATCTATGATAAGTCTTTCATTCCTTTAACAGATCACTTCACAGTGATTGATACCTGCTGTTGCCATAAACCTGCTCCCGTAATCATATGGGATTTAAAGGAATAGTTCACTCAACACCAAAAATCTGTTCATATGTTCAATTATTTACATTTGTCTGGAAAACTAAAAAAAAGAAAGTTTTAGAATGAATGAATGAATGAATGAATAAATAAATAGTTAATAAGTAGTTGTTTAAGTTAAAATACTTAGTTACTGTTTCATTATTCTTTCTAAACACTGCTCAGAAAATCATGAGATGAAATAAAAATACATATTGGCAGATACACAAAATTATTAAAAAAATTAACAAGAATTAAACATTTTCCAGATAGTATTTTACACATTAATAATGTTTTTTTTTTTTTTTTTTTTTTTTTTTTTAATAATTTATAGATGCCTTACATATATTTTAGGAAGCGGGTCCCTCACAAAGTGACCGTCATATTTGTGAGACAGCAGCATCGGTAAGGTTAAAAACCTTATTTAGCAGAATGCCCAGGCTGCTCTTTTTCACAGCATGAAAGTGAATGGTAACCAAGGGCTGTCAAATTTTGTGTTGTTCCCAACAAAAAAAAATTATCATATGCCATCAGAAGACTTGAATTTGGTACAAGCGGGACTATTTGCTCTTTGAAGATTGTCCTCCTTAGCTATCATTAGCCGTCCCTAGTTTCCATCCGCCTATATTTTAATGCACATTTTGGGATATTGCATTAAAAAATGCTGAATGGAAATGCTAAGGTGTGCGTGAATTCTAAAAATGTGCATAAAAACACATGGCCTGATACATTAGTTTTTAGATAAAAAAGTGCATAAATTATGATGGAAACACAAATAAATGATGCGCATCAAAAAAAAGTCATGTAACTTTACACAATTTAATGGCATAATTAGACTAACTAGCAGACTGATCATTGCACAGCATCTGAAATGTTTTGGTCATTCTGAAAAGCCTGAGCTAAAGTCTGTCGTCAAAGTGGTTCAGTATAATTACATCTCAGAACTGAACATGACTGCATTCCCAAACAGCAGGTATCCGGATCCGAAAGCAAGATAATATGACCATGTTTACTGTGTTTTGTCTGTGCGCTCTGAAGTGCAAGTAATTTATTTATATATATATATATATATATATATATATATATATATATATATATATATATATATCAACTTACCCACAGTTTCTTCTCCTATTGGAGCAAATTACTGTTTTCTTAGTGATATTTGGTGCCAGTTTTTCAAGAAGATATGATTTTGTTCTCTTCGTCTCGCTGGATGGAATCTGTGGATATTCCAGTTTTGTTGAAAAGTTAAATTTGCAGCTTTCGATGGAAAAAAAAAAACAAAAAAAAAACACCAGTTTGGACATTCTGCTAAATAACTTCTTTTGTTAAAAAGTCACACGGGTTTGGAATAACATGAGGGTGAGAAAGTGATGACAGTAATTCCCCAGTGACAAATTTGGGTGAAATATACCTTTAAAGAGGCACTGTAAAAATAATTATAGTCTGTTTACTGTAAAAATAATCAATCAGTAACTATACAGACCACCTACACTACCATAGATTAGAATATGTTTTTCCAAGAAAAACAAAACCAAAACAGATTCTTGCCATTGTTTTTTGTTTGTGTCTTCATAGAGGGCAGAGTTGTGACTTCAGTAACTCTCCATCACTCTCATTCCTCAGCTCCTTGGAATTATTAAGTTGTCTTTAGGAAGTTGGCACCTCCACCTGACGTTTACTCTAAGCATTATTTCTGAGTTATTTGTCTCTGTGACAAACACACAGGAATGTTTAAATTATATCTCTCTCTTTTCTGCATCCATGCCTCCAGGAAGGATACAATAAATCAGAGACGATCCAGTCTACTGGGAGATGCATGATGTGTGATATAGGAGACCCGCTCATATAGACATACCATTCCCACACAGTGAACCAGTGCTGGGTTATGTCACATTCTCTCAAATAATCTGCTGTTACGTCTCTGACTTTCCTCAGCTAATGTCTGAACTTTTATATACCATTGATAGTGTAAACCTCAAAGATGATGCAATGCTTCATTTTTTAAAAACAAAACCCCTAAACTTCATGTTATAGGAAAGTACACGATCCTGAGTATCTAATCTTTGTATTAAAATCTTTTTATATCCTCTTTGCAAAGTATGCATACAACATTATCAGAATTCTAGAGGGAGGAATGTGTGTTAATTATGTCAAGATGGTGAGATGCTTGTGGTGCTGTGGTATATAAGAGTCAACACTAGAGGTATGAGTTCTGATTTACTTATAGATGTTGGGAAACCCTGAGACCTTTGCATGAGGGGAGGTCTGGGTACGAAACAGGAGAATCCTTTGAAAGAGGCAACTGGTTAATGATTCAATGACCCACAGAGTCTGCACAGTCTCGCCTGCTTCAAACCCGCCATCATAGCCACACCTCAGATACCAAAATATGCAGTTTTCTTTCAGGAATTGCTCACATCATGATCTGATCAATGCATTTGTGGTGATAAAAATCTTTAAAAGTCTTCTATGAGCTTGTGTTTCTCTTTAAAAGTCATAAAAATGATCCATAAGAAGCCTCTAAGGTTGTAAATCTACACAGACCCACCAAAAGTCATGTTACTCCATTACTAGCGATAGCATTATTATTGATTAAATGAAAATCATTGAATATTATTAATCGATTGCTGAAATTTTTGGCATACTTAAAGTACTAATTACAGAAATATTTTACAAGAATTTCTTTAGAAACTTGTACCATATGTCATGTTTTTAAGGTCCCACTTTATATTAGGTGTTTTTAACTACTGTGTACCTATGTACTTATTGTGTTCATGTTGTATTGCAGAGCCCTTTTACTGCTATAATGAGGTGGGATATGGCTAAGGTAAGGGACAGGCTTGGTGGTTTGGTTAGGTTTAAAGATCCATACACAGACAGTCAGTATAAACGGGTAAAATATGGGCAATTTATCATGTCCAATTCACCTGCTGCATGTCTTTGGATTGTAGGAAAACCACAAAGATGCAGGGAGAACATGCAAACTCCACATAGAAAGGCCGTCTTGGTCTGTCACCTTCTTGCTGACATTTAATACAATTGACTGCACTTCTTTTCATGGGGGTAAATTTATTATCTTTGTCTTTCAAAAAAATGATAACATTTTCTAAGTATTAGAAGGTAGTAAGTTTATATTAGTTTTGTCGTCATTCTGAAACAAAACTGGATGAACAAATCTAACATTAAAATTTATATATAGTAATGCTGAACATCTCTGATTCTGTTTGAGTCCATTTTACCAAATAGGTACAATAAAGTGTGTGGTGGTTGTAGTGGGTAATTTAGTGGTTATATTAACATAATTGAAGGGTTGAGCAAATAGGCAGAGTTTCCTTGGTTGTAGTTTTCAATGAAATTGCTTGAAATTAGTTGTGTAATAACTTAAGGTTTTCTTCAGAAAAATATGGGTCATAGTAATCACAGCAAAATCCCCAGTGTTAAAGTAACACTGCTCAGTGTTTATATAATCCACACTACAGTGTTAAAAACAAGACCATTGATTCTCAAGGACAACTTTTGTACACGTATGAAGGCAAACTGGTTTGTAATGAGTGAAGACGGTAATGCTGTTTTTTGAGTTGTTCGATCATCCTCTGGTGAGATCTTGATTTCATCTATATTAGTCAACATTTGAAGTGGATCAAAAAAAGTTCAAAGTTGTCCTAAGACAGGGGTGTCAAAGTTCCAACCCTGCTCCAGCACACAAACC
The DNA here is from genome assembly GCA_039654775.1 of Spinibarbus caldwelli. Lineage (NCBI taxonomy): Eukaryota > Metazoa > Chordata > Actinopteri > Cypriniformes > Cyprinidae > Spinibarbus > Spinibarbus caldwelli. The sequence goes on along the minus strand of CM077241.1, from coordinate 7,534,090 downwards.
ATGTGGTTTTCAAATAAGCCTGAAGGACTTTATTAGCTGGATCAGGTGTGTTTAATTAGGGTTGAAGCTGAACTCTGCAGGGCTCTGGCCCTCCAGGAACTGAGTTTGACACCACTGCCCTAAGACAAGAATGGGTATGGTTTTGGTTTTAGGACAACGGTGATGAAAGGTTTTGATCCACTTCAAACGTTGACTACTGTCGTAGTAGTTGTAGTGTCTTTGCTTGTCTCTTCTTTTTTCAGTTATTTTTGTTCTTCCTTTCCTTCAGTGATTCTTCTTGTTAATAGCAGGTGTCATTACTAATGATCCATCATCACTGTTAACCATTTAATTATCTAATTAACTGCAACACCACTTCAGTGTTACGTTTAATGCCATGTAGTGTCCAGAGTCTTATAAAGTTTTCCCTTCATCTTTTTTAAAAGTATTGCATAAAGATGGCAACATTGTCAAAATGATCTCTGTTCACAAGGACCTGCGAAAATGACTAAACTGATTAATTATTTATGCCAGGCCAGTTGGCAATGGCGATTTGTAAAGAAACATTACTTCGGCATTCTTCTACAGAGTGGTGAATACAAACAATCAGGATAGCGAGAGTCACGTTTTTATACAGCGACAATAACGGTATCATTTTCAAAAGCTTGCACTTTAAAATCAATTTTCAAAACTCTGTGCTTTCAGACTGTGGATTTTGCAGTGTCCAAATTTACACTTTTTGAAAAGAAAAAAAAAAAAAAAAAGCATGGGTGCATAATTTGTCGCTGTAATGCATTTGTTTATCACAAGCCCATCTCCAATATTCTATGATATTCTGTTCCATATCCTGTTCCATACATCTCAGGTTCTGATTGGTCCTTCAAGTGGAGCTAGAAATATTATAATTACCAGTTCCAAACACATGAATGTCCAAGCGAAGTTGCATGGGAAACTTCTAGATGATACACAAGTTGCGGAGTTATGATGTCTGATCAGTCTCTCTCTGTCTTTCCATCTATCTATTTATGACAGGGCTAAGCAACTTCGGTCCTGGAGGACCACCGTCCTGCAGAGTTTAGCTCCAACCCTAATCAAACACACCTAAACAAGCTAATCAGTAGCTATGTTTCCATCCACCCATTTTTATGCGCATTTTGGACTATCGCATAAAAAATTCGCTGGATGGAAACACCAAGATGCGCATAAATTCTGAAAATGCGCATAAAAAAATTATGCGCACAACTGAGTAGGATAAATTTTTTATCCGATAAGAAAAAATGCGCATAAACTTCGATGGAAACACATTTACCGAATAAATTCCTCCATGCGCATCAAAAAAGTCATGTGACTTTGTGCCATGAGACGGGATAACTTGACTAACCAGCTGACCGATCTCGTTCACAGCATCTGTAAGTTGTTGTAGTCACTCTGAAAAGCCTGAGCAAAGTCTGTCATCAAAGTATTTCTGTATAATTGTCTTACACGACTGTGTTCCCAAACAGCTGGCATCCTCAGAACGCAGTGACAGCATTTATTGTGTTTCGTCTGCTCTCTCTGAGGCACAAGTAATTTATATCATATATGAAAATTATTATATTCAATGGCTTCTCCTATATTCTTAGTGATATTTAGTGCCACAGTTTACCAGGAAGTGACGATTTTGTTCTCTTTGACTCGTTGGATGGAAACGGTGCTTTATTCGCATATGTTTTATGCGATATTCCAGTTTTGCGCATAATTTAAATTCGAATCTTTGGATGGAAACATAGCTAGTGTCTTCAAGATCACTAGAAAGCTACAGGCAGGTGTGTTTGATTAGGGTTGGAGCTAAACTTAAAAGGAAAGTGGACATTTAAAAGTGTTTTCATACCTTATGTTTCTTTTCATCTGTTTTATGTCCCTGTTTGTTGATCCACAAATCTTTACTGTTAACAAACAAAACTTTTCTTTATTTAGGAAGCGAGAACCAAATAACATTACTAACAACATTTTCTTGCTCCACGCTCTATTACTCAGCTCTCAAAATTCAGGGTGTGTTCAGCCTAAAAATAGAACCTAAATACACAGATCCAAAGCAGTGTAACCTTTTTACAGTGTAAACCCATGTAATGTTTTTAATATTACAATGTGTAACAAGTCATGTGGTAAACCATTGAATTTCCATATAATATAAACAATAATTAAAATGTTGTTAATCTTAAGAGTGTTTTCACATTTATGGTTCTCTAGGGAGACATATAAGCCATATATGCTTCTATTTATTTTTGTTGTGAATTTAAAACACTGTTCTTCATTTACATAAGTAGGAGGAGAGAGGAAATCCATTCCTACAAGTACAGTGCAAAAGGGGGGTGACTGTCCCCACCTTAATGATCTCTCTCGTCATTGGTCTTCCAAAACCTGCAGCCAATTCAAAACCACATGCCACTTTCAGAACTCCCCCCACAAGCCACAGACAGAGTGAAGAATCACCCAGAGAGGAAGAACAGCAGAAACACAGAAGGTGTTAAGCATGCCAGCATATGCCACCAACATGAGGCTCAAGTTCCCCATTCTGGCCTTAACACTGGAAGTCGTGACCATTGTCCTGTACGCTCTCCTTGTGGTATATGAAACCGATGATGCTCACGGACATGATGGGAGTCATGAAGAATCGAATGGAACTCATTCAAGTGGCCCAATGACCCTTTATCCCAGTAAGTATCCCCCTGTCAGATTTGTGTATGTGTTGTAGATGTGTGTATTCATCAGGTCTTGTTTTGATATTTTAATTAAGTCTAAAATTGTATTTAAATCTTATTTTATAGTCTCAACCTGAACACATCATGTTATTAGGCACTTTAAGGTTCAGATCATGTGGATGTAGTGGGAAATTGCTGTTAACTTGTCATTGACTTCATGCTTTTGGTCATTGTCTGAATAAAAATTTTTCTAGATGATTTGCAAATGAATTCCTCCTTTTTAAGGCTGATATTTACGCTAGTCAACTTTGATATTGAGTTTCATGGTGCTATTCACTCATCAGTGTTCACTGACTGAGGAGTTTATTTCTGCGAAGGCTTTGGCGGCAATATTTCACTAATGTTCATTCAGCACGCAAGTCCCTAAAAATACTCCCTCAGTGCCATGGACTCTTGCACTCTCAAGAGAAAGACAAAGAGGAGAGGGTGATGAAGGTCAGCTTTGGTTATTTTTCCATGTCATCGTCTAGATCAGAGGTTTTCAACTAGTTCTCATTCAGGAGCCAGATCTTACACTGGACATAAACTGGTGGCTCAATACAGTACAAAACTGGCTAATGTAGACTACAAATGGGAAAAAATGTTGGTATGATCAAACACTGATATTTATGTATAGTACAATTAACATTAGCATTTCATTTACATGTAAAATTATTAACAAGACATACTGTAGACTGAATAGGTAAATTGACCAATTTGGAACTGAGTTTTGATAGTTTCATAATCTCAGCTGCCAAGAATTGCACAAAACACATTACGGTTGCACAAACCATGTAAATCTCCATCTTAAGTGAATGTTTATATAATATAATCTGGCTCATATGTTTATCTTGCATAGTTTTGTTCATGATTTTCAGTGTTAAGGGTATGCCCATTTTGGCATTTGTGTAGATGTCTATGAAACGACATTTTGAACCAAAATACTGATTGGATGTACATAATTTGATGTCAACAACTAAAGAAATGGGAAACATTCTCACTTCCCCTTGAAAAGTAGATAAGCCTGTTTATTTTGGGTCGTGACCCACCAGTTGAGATCCACTGATCTACAGAATCTATTATAAAGGGAATTATTCATTCAAGCAATTAGAAACAGTGTTTTCCTTGGGATGTTTTAAACTTAAATTGCATTCCTTTAATTTTATCCACATGCTTTGCTTATTTGCACAGATGACATGCATTGGTTGTAAATACCCTTATTTCCTTTTATCTTCAAATTGCACTCATGGTTGCTTGCTTGGAGATGGTTTGGACCGAAAACAACTCTGGGGTGTGGAGAGTACGAACATGCAAGATTAGTCTCAATGTCACATGTGTCCTCAAAGTTTTCAACCCTTCAAAATTTGTAATCTGACTCATTTCATTTCACTGACAAGTACATTGAACTTTGCTGTTAATATCATTGGATGCCTTTGTCTAGGGCTTGACAACTGTCATCTGTTTGATAAATGCAGTCGTAACTTTCATTGTGGTTGTCACATTACCTCACAGAGACCCTGGACTGTCCCAACCCCCTTTATCCTATAAACAACAATATTCTCCAACTGTTTCTTGGAGAAAGTGTTCATTTGTGCTATCCTATCTCCATATTATATATATATATATATATATATATATATATATATATATATATATATAAAACCCTAAAGAATAACTCTTCTGCCTTCTGTCAGTTTATTCACTTTAATGAAATTTTTCATTACTCAACATTCTTAGTAACTCAAGTTTAAAATTGTTGAAGTGCTGGACAAACAGTGTGACAACCCAAGTAATGGAGCATACAAATACTTTGCTCTCCAATGAACCTGATAACCTTTAAAAAACAATTAAAAGAATATGTGAAAATGAAAGAAAAATAAAAAGCGTATGTGTTTGTGTACTGGGAAAATTAAGACCATCTGTCAGTTTGGTACATACATTCAAAGCATTCCAGAAATGAGTGAGAAAAGCTTCAAAGAAAATAAAATAAAGGGCACTTTAATCTTGGCAACAAAGAAAACACATATAGCTAAGTTATGTCACTGCACTCTAAATTAGTGCTGACAGAATGTAATGAAGTCATTGAACATTCGCAAGGAGAGGAAACTTTCCACCCATTAGGAAAATGGGGCCTTTGAGATTTTATCAGCAAATCTGTTGCATGTGAGAAATGCGAAAACTTTCACTGGGAAAATTATTTTGTTTGTTGTAGCAGCCAACAGTTGGGAAAAATAGATTGTGCACCTTTACTCAGCCGGCAAGGTTATCTGTACTCCACTATAATGCTCTTCCAAAGTTTGCATACATAAAACAGCCAGTGAAAAGTCCTTTAGCCGCCCCTAACATTGTATGTATTGCTCAAGATCTACAGAAAGATCAGAGGAAAAGACTTGGGTCATGCAACGGCTGATAAGGGTTGATAACCTCTGTTTCAGCTGTGTGGCCGACTTAAATGTTTTTGAGGGGTTTTCAGCAGGACCACATTTTATTACTCAACAACCATCAAAGACTAGTAACAATAAAGTAAAGGACTGGTTGAATACAGAGTAAGAACACTACTGTGGTACCACGGGAAATTTTTAGGATGGGAAGTGCTGTGATGATATAACAAAACTAGATTCTATCACATTTTTGGGGATCCTTTTTTGAGATTTTTTTCCATGAAACATCAAAAATGACCATTGAGAATTGAGCGTATGCAGTAATAGATCACATTCAGTGGTTTGTTTGTTTTTAGATGGATTGCGAAGCAAGATATGACTGAAATTTGCAGATTTTGAATCATCACATATTTATCTGAAGTTTTCCTGTTTAGTCTCTTTCTTACTGTATTATCGTACAGTGGTTCTTTGTGTATTGTCTGCTGGGAGCATGGACTATGTTATAGAATGAGAATATGATCGTTTATAAAGACAGCAAGCTATAAAAATATGCAGCGAGCAAAGAAAATTCAGCTCAGTTTGAATCCTGATCAGAGTTCCTAACCACTAAGCTTAGTTGGTAGTACTTACAAGGGTCGTCATTATCTTGATGAGCTTAGCAGATGTCAGACCATAAGCACTATGATTGATGACTATTTGGGTTTGTTACTGGCAAGTTTAGATTTTGTGTGGATTACCGAATGGGTGGAGGGTTTCAGAGGCATTCCGAGGAAGTCTGAATGTTCGCCTATTCAAACCCTGGTGCCTCACCTTTTGGAGGTTCAGGCTTCGTAGTTCCTCTCGTCTCTCTTGGGACTGACAGTGAGATCCTTTTTAAACTTACTGACAATCGTTAACCTGTCTGATTATTATCAGCAGGCACAATGATATTGTTTGTATTGTGTAGTCTGAAAACAGACTTTGCTGATGAATAAGGTGTTCTGGATGGTATCCTATCTCTGTGTCCAGGGACTTTATAGCTTCCTGAGGTGGACAGTCTAGAACTCATTTCCTGTCTGCAGGAAAGATGGAAAAGGCCAGCAGTACTGACACTATGTGTTGTTAAGATAATTAGTGTGCACACGTAGTTATTGTGAATTTATAGAAATTGTTATAAAGCACGTTTCTGTATCTTTTTGCTCTTTGCATTTCCATTCATCCACGTCTCGGCAGGGAAACACTGAATGCATTAATTCAAAATGCACATACATCATAGCAATTAGATATTAGAATATTAATCCATGAATCAAAGTCACTCAATTTCTCACATGGTTTCCATCCCCAGTGGTGAGTATCATTCATGAAAACTAATGACGAAGTATTTGTATAAGTATTTGTATACTAAATTGCTGGGTATTTTATATGCAGTGCTTTATCAATCCAAATGATTCCAGTCTAATTTTTTGAAAATTGTTTTCATATGTACCCTAAACTTTGCAGTTTGAGTAACACATTCGTTTACATGAGTGTTACATCTATTGTCAAGCTGCAGCCAGTTAGAGCAATGAAAAGGTTGGATTGCTCTGAATGTGACTTATCCTGAAATAAGTATATTTGAACACTCATTAGAGTCAAGTGAAGTCAATAAAATTACACACACCAACAGGGTCACTAGAGGCAACTTCTTAACCTGTCATTCATAGACTAATAGAAGAGCACACAAGACCTTTGTACAGCGATGGAAAGAGCATGGTTATTGAATTGTTCTGTAATTTTGTAGGAATTAAATAGACTTAAAACAGAAATGTGTAAATGTGTTGTTGTGTAACTATTCTGGGTGTACAGTCATTCATCAAGAATTACTTTACTCCTAAACATTATGCATTTTCTGTGAATTTCCTCATCTTTATGTTAAGTATTTGGCTATTGTTTCCTGTGGAACACAAAATACCTGACAAAGAACGAAAATATCAAAAGAGCAAATGTATCATAAGTAGTCCACCTGTACACTACGTTTCTTAAAGGGGTAGTTCACCCAAAAATGAAAATTCTGTCATCATTTACTCATCCTCATGTCTTTCCAAACCTGTAAGACTTTCATTCACCTTTGGAACACAAATGAAGATAACTGACAGTCTAAGATCCATTGACAGTCTATGCAACTACCATTTTGAGGCTCATTTACAAACACGAACACACATATTTACATTGATCAGCAAACACAAACAGAAGCAGAAGCTCAAATCGTACTTGCTTGAACGTCATGAGGTTGAGTAAATGATGACAGAATTTTCATTTTTTGGGTGAATTATCCCTTTAAGTCATACAATTGCTTTGTGTGACGAACAGACATAAATTTATGTTGTTATTCACTGATATAACAATAGTGCACCCTTTCATTGCTGGCCTGTTCAAACTAAAGTTAGACTAATTGTAGTTCTAGAATGCTGTGACAAATTTCTGGCATCAGGTGTGGAGAAACTCTTTCTCATAAACTCTTTATCCATGTGTCCAGTGTTTCAGGATGTACACGTGATGATCTTCATTGGCTTTGGTTTCTTGATGACCTTCCTAAAGAGATATGGCTTCAGCAGTGTGGGCATCAACTTGTTGCTGGCTGCCTTTGGCTTGCAGTGGGGTCTTCTCCTCCAGAACATCTGGCATATGCATAACGGAAAAATAACAGTCAGCATCGAAAAGTAAACAACTTTTTGGTTATGGGAGGATCTTGGGTGACTGACGTAATAAAACTAATCATTATTTCATCATCTATTAAAATCATCTGTTAAAAAAACGAGATCAGTTGTATTTGACTAAATATGCCAATGAATAAAGCTTTTCATCTGTTCCATATTTCCTTCTCTGCAGAATGATTAACGCTGACTTCAGTACAGCGACTGTTCTGATCTCGTTTGGAGCGGTTCTGGGAAAAACCAGCCCTGTCCAGCTTCTCATCATGACCCTGCTAGAGATCACTGTCTTCTGCATCAATGAGCATTTGGTTGTGGGAGTCCTTGGGGTTTGTACAGGCTCATTAGTTTATATACTTTAATCAGTGGATAGACTGCAATGATAATTTGTGTTAATATTCTGGGGGAATCATCGGGAAGCTGCTTCCATCCTTATTTGATCAATAACTTGATTTGCACCAGATCAAGATCTTAGTGTAGGTTTAAACATTATGCATAATTTTAATACTATTAATTAGGTTGAGGTTCCTAAAATATTGGTAGCAGAGCCTCATGAAATTTCATGCTATCTGAGTTCCTGCAAGGAACACCTTTTATTACAAAAGGAAGCTGGGTCAAAGATGAAGGAAAAGCAGTTTAGGTAATTTTCTCTCTCCTTCCTAAAGTTGGCAGGATGAACTTAATGAACACACCCAGTTTTCCAATAACAACTGAAACATAGTGTACGAAGCAACCTCTTCGTCTTGAAGATACAGTGCCTGGATTATCTGGGGATAAAGGAAATACAATTACTACTATTATTATTATTATTATTATCTTGATTGACTCAAAACAGCAAAAACAGTTCTTGCCTAAATGGAACTAATTGGTCTGACACTGAACAGTGGTGGCATATCTAGGAAATAAATTGTACCTTAAAGCAGCAGTCAAACATTTCATCGTCAGTCAAATCATTTACCTGTTTTTCATCTGGTATTCATAAACATTCTTGTCTCCTAACAGGTTTCTGATGTTGGTGCCTCCATGACCATCCATGCTTTTGGGGCTTACTTTGGATTAGCTGTCACTCGTGTTTTGTATCGTCCAGGTCTTCGGAACGGCCATGATAATGAAGGCTCAGTGTATCACTCAGACTTATTTGCAATGATCGGTGTGTGTAGACCTTTCAGTCAGCTATAAAACAGAAATTTGCCCCTTATTGCACTCTGTAATCAGAGTGACTAAACAGATCTGCTTACACGGGACTTACTCGCCCACAAACTCCATTCCACTCTTCCTGTGTCTGTAGGCACAGTCTACCTGTGGATGTTCTGGCCCAGCTTTAATTCTGCTATTGCTGAACCTGGTGATCCTCAGCTAAGAGCTGTTATCAACACCTATTTCTCTCTGGCTGCTTGCGCTCTCGCTGCCTACGCTACCTCCAGTCTGGTGGAGAAGAAGGGGAAACTTGACATGGTGGGTCATACCAGCCTTTTGTGACTTTTTCCAGCTCCCACATTTTAGCAGTCCATGATCCTTTTGACTTAGCCAATTGTGTTTTGTGGCACAGGTTCACATTCAGAATGCCACGCTGGCTGGAGGTGTTGCTGTGGGTACCTGTGCCGACATGGACATCCAGCCGTTTGGAGCAATGGTGATCGGAATCACTGCAGGCGTTATCTCAACCGTTGGATTTAAGTTCCTCACTGTATGAGTTTCTTTCATATCCCAGTGACTAATATATTAGAAAAGAATCAAATATTAATACATCATCTTTTTTTTGGTCTCCTCAGCCTATACTCGCCTCCAAACTTGGAATCCAAGACACCTGTGGCGTGCATAACCTCCACGGAATGCCGGGAATCCTAGGGGGCCTTGCCGGCATTGTGGCGGCAGCACTAGGAAAGAAAGAAAAGTAGCTGGCAGTTCTTTACATTGTGTCTTTAGATTTTTGCTATTACCAGTATGGCAACAAATGGGTTTAATATCTCAGTGATTGTTTACCCTAGTGTTACAGCAACTTCTCAGGCATGTGGTTTGGCATCATCTCTTGGGTTTGCTTTGGTGGGTGGATTGATCACAGGTAGGTATTAATACAAGGACCAATAAATCTGCAAGATATTGTAAAATGTAAATGGATTTAATTTATTTAAAAGAAAGTGCAATTCATACATACAGTGACATGAATATATCTCTTCTTTGAAGAACATGAATTTCTAAACAAATGTACGTGTGTGTGTGTGTGTGTGTGTGTATATATATATATATATATATATATATATATATATATATATATATATATATATATGTGTATGTGTGTGTGTGTGTATGTATGTGTGTATATATATACACACACACACACACATACACACACACACTTGTTTCGCTATTCTTGTGGGACTTCCATAGGCGTAATGGATTTTTAACTGTACAGACCGTACATTCAATTGCCCTACACCAACCCTACACCTAAACTTAGCCCTCACAGGAGACTTTTTGAAAAAAAAAAAAAACAATTCTGTATGATTTATAAGCTTCTTTACCCGTGGGGACCTCAATGTAGGTCCCCACAGTGACACGAGTCCCCATGAGTCTGTGTGTATTCAGGTTTAAGTCCCCACCTGAATAGAAAAACAGGTACACACACACACACACACACACACACACACACACACACACACACATTAAAACACTACTATTTTAACCAGCTAAAAAATAGTTTTAAGTCAGTTATTTTTTAAATATTTTTAAAACAATTATTTTTATCTTTTGCTGTATTCTGTCAGTAGGAAATATCAGTTTACATTTCCAAACATTCATTTTGCCATTAATTGTAATAATCCAGTGAGATTTTTGTCTGCACAAGGAGTCTGACAACAGCCAGTGCTCCACACAGAGATCTGATCTCATCATCATCGAGTCTGTCTGGAATGAACAAACTGAGACAGACTAAATCCAGAAGAACTGTGGCAACGTCTCCAAGATGCTTCAAGAAACCTTCCTGCAAAGCTACCTGAAAAACTATGCACAAGTGCACCTAGGGCAAAAGCTGCCTTAAATGCAAAGGATGGTCACACCAAATGTTGATTTAATTTAGTTAATAGAAGTTAATTGATAAAGAAAATCTATTTATGACATTATTTTTGAGAGCATCCTTTACAGCATTTTTACACAAGTGCCTAAACCTTTTAACAGTACTGTAGCTTTGCAGGTAGGTTTCTTGAAGCATTTTGGAGACGTTGCCACAGTTCTTCTGGATTTAGTCTGTCTCAGTTTGTACTGTTTCTTCATGTCATTCCAGACAGACTGGATGATAATGAGATCAGATCTCTGTGTGGAGCACTGGCTGTTCTCAGACTCCTCATGCAAACAAAAATCTCACTGGATTATTACAATTAATGGCAAAATGAATGTTTGGAAATGTAAACTGATATTTCCTACTGACACACTACAGCAAAAGATAGAAATTTTTGACTTAAATGACTTGAAACCATTTTTAGCTGGTGAAAATACTAGGGATCTAATAATTTTGGCCACCACTGTGTGTCTATGTGTGTGTATATTTTTATATATATATATATATATATATATATATATAACTTAAATGTAAATTGAAAACTGTATTAAGATTTTTCATAACCATGTAAAACCAACATGAATTCGAAAAGTACCTATGTAAGAACTTGCCTTTTAAATTTTTTTTTTTTTTTTTTGGTCATTTGATCCAATTAGCATTACTCTATTTTATTACAAAAAATACAAAATTGTATAAAAGACAAAGTAAAACATTTTTCATACCTTCTTCAGGTCTGATTATGAAGATTCCATTCTGGGGGCAGCCACCTGATCAAAACTGCTTCGATGACTCAATCTTCTGGGAGGTATGTCAAAAAGATTGATGTGTTTAATGCTATATTGTAATGCGAATACATGGTCACAACTGTTCCTAATGCATAGGAATGTCTTATAGCTAATAAGTTTGATAATTGTGGATGCTTTTGATATGCAGGTACCTGAGGAGGAAGAAGAGGAAAACGAAGAGCGTTTGACTCACGGTGATTATTCCAAGAACAAAGCAGAGGCTTGAAGCTCTGCTCCAAACCAGCTCACTTCACAAATCAAGAGACCCAGTCCAATAAGCAACTCAGGGGTTTTCAGCGTCAGCGTCTACTCCATTCACTAAAGTTCTCAACAGTGAACTCACCATAAGTACTATGAGATGTCATGCATTATTTTGTAATAGGTGCATTTCTAATACATGTAGCTATATTTTTTTTAAAACACCTGCAACTCATATTATGACACTGATAAGTGGATTCTCAAATCTTCTGAAATTAGGCATTATATAATAAAATGTAAGATGGTTAAAAGTAATTACCAAAAAGTTATTTAGCTAACTCAAAGTGTAGGTCAGTTATTGTCATCATCTTCTGAACTGCACATAACTGAATAGTTGCTCACTGTAATGTGCCAAAAAAATCTGAGCCAATGTGAGACCTTGTGCTTTAGTGTCTGTTATCAAAGTAGTTCATTTTACTTTGAATAAGCATTTTTATTATTCTTATTATTTTGTACAGACCCAACTTTTATCATCACTAGAGATTTTGACCAATGCTCTTGTAATGTTTTTTTTTATAAACGATCATGCGTATTAGTCCACATCCAAAGAGAGATCCTTCAACTTTCTTGCAACAATAATAGTTGCTTATTATTGTGATCAGTAAGCCTTTATGCAATGATATATGAAGTATTTTAAGCTATTTTATCCTAAAGAACTAACAAATATATTGTTGACTTTTATATTTCCACACAATTTCTAATACTTTAATATGAACTCAGGCAAATACAGTGGCCCCAAAAAGTAATTAAACAGTCACAATTAAAACTTATCTAGTTTGTTAGGATGACATTAATGGAACATGTTTATAGTTAATGGATTATCTTCAGCTCTTGTTACTCTGCTAGGACACCTGAGTGAACTTGAGAAGCACTGAAGAACTTCATACATCCACTAATGGACCCTGGGACCAACTGATTAAAAGTAATGACATAAATGACTAAGAAATTAATTTAATTCTGAGCAAGTGCTCTATCGTCATTTGTTGGTAGTGTGATATAGTGTCCAAAAACAATTTAAAAAAAAGTCCAAATGTGTCCAAACAAATTTTGGGGCCACTGTACATTTACATTTTTGAAACTTCACCTTTTTTGTCAGGCTTATTGTAAAACTCTTATGTCACACAATAGTTTTACATAAAAGCTCATTTACTACAGTGCTTGAACATTCAACTCACAGTACAAATAAGCAGACGTGATCAGATTGTCACTGCTTGCACTTTGTAAGACTACTAAATGTTGTGTTTTTTAATGATAAAGAGGATTTAATCCTTGCAGACATATTGCAAGCTGACTTACTGATTAAATTTTTGTGTCTCTGAATGTATGTGTTCCCATATGCCTCACTCCCAAACCTCATCACTTAATTGTATTTGAAAAGTCTGTGAATGTATTAAACTTTTACTGTCATTTATAAAATGAGAATTATTATTATTAATCAGAATCTGAATTATTTTTTGTTATAATGATTGTACTTGAAGGCTGTTGTGATCATTTGTGATGTATAATCAAGTTTTAAATTATATTTGTTTTTACATTTTTGTGCAACAGCATTTTAGTTGACGTCCTATGGTATGGTATCTAACAATAAGATATAATATTTATGAATATTTGTGCATTAAAAAATCATTTTGAGACAACCATTTAAAATAAACTAACAGAGACAAAAGGATGGTGATCAAAAAATGATGAAATGTTCACCAGTCAAAAGACCTACATACATATACACTTTTCATTTCATTACTTTTCGCCACATCCGTGCAGTTTGTTTTGTTTGATTTATTTTTATTTTATTTATTTAGTTGTTTTTTTATTCAATGCCTATTAGTCCACATCCAAAGATCCTTCAACAATAGTTATCATTGTCATCGGTAACAACCATTGATAAATTATTTAAAACTATTGTAAAAACTATATGTCCTGAAAAACTAACAGATACGTTGTCGACTTATTTTCAGGCATAACAAAAGAGATGTAAATAATGCAATAATGGCAATACAAACAGTGAACATGAGGGGGGGAAATGTCCAACATTTGGGCGCGCTCTGTAGGAAAAGTTATGTATTACAGAGGAAATATTCCCTCTTGTATTATGTTGTGCTACATCAAAACCAATGAAACATTATTTGTTTTTTTAACAACCTATACACAGTGGGTACAGTTACTTTAGATAAGCATAGACAAAAGCTGAGGTAACAGACAGATTATAGTTTCTGTTGTCACTCTCATGTAAAAAGATACATAACGACATTCGCAGCACGTACGTATCAAGAAAATTCATATTTTAGCATTTCAGTAAGATGTAAAAGTTGATAAAATATCTTGTGTGGAAATACGCTACCTGTTTTTCCATGTGCTCGTCTTTAGGCCAAAAAGCGGCAAAAATGGTCTCCAGAGGGCGCATGACGGCCCGAAACCTTCATTAACCGCATTTTAATGTCTTTTTTTCTTTTAAAGAGTTGTGAATTTTAAATAACATAATCGCTATGATATGTTATTTTTAAATAATCATATTTCTCATCTAATGTAAGGATCAATAATAGCTGTAATTGGCCCAGCCTCACCAGCGCTAAATAATTTGTGCTTGCGTCGGCCACGCGCCTGCGCTGCTAAAAAGTACCCGGATAATATAGTTTGTATGACGTAAACAAGATGGCCGCGCGGGGGGAGCGGGCGGTTGGCAGCACTGGGGTGTGACTGAGGCGGAGATGGAAGGAAGTTGCGTGCAATCAGGAAGTGATCCGGAAACGGATGGTATGGATGGCGGGGAATTAGAAAGTTCGGCAAGTAATTGGAAATTAGTGGAAAATCGTAAAAGAAAGAAAACGTGGTATCAAACGTCTGGTTCAGAAAGTGAAAGAGATCGACAGCAAATTAGAAGACCGAAAGTAGAATTCAAGGTAATGCTAAAATTTCTGGCAGAATCCACAAAAATGTTAAACCCAATTAAAATAACTAAGGCATTGAAAGAAGCGATTGGAAAAATTGAAAGTGCAAAAATGATAAGAGATGGAAGACTACTGCTGATTTGTAAAGATAAAAATCAACAAAAAGCAGCTGTGGGACTAAAAACATTACTAGGGATAAAAGTGTCTTGTACCGTGTTGGAAGATAAGAAATGGGTAAAAGGAGTGATTTCAGGGGTTTCGATAGATATATCAACTGAATCAATTAAGGAAAACTTGTCAGGGGCAGGGGTGATTGATGTGAGGAGACTGAAATATGTAAAAGATAAACAAAAGGCGGATAGCTTGTCAGTTATGATTCAGTTTGATGAGGAAAAGTTACCTGATAAAGTGTATATTGGGTATGTAAGTTACAGAGTTCGGCCATATGTACCACCGCCTGTTAGATGCTTCAAGTGTCAGAGATTTGGACATATTGCTGAAAGCTGCAAGGGAAAACAGCGCTGTGCAAGGTGTGGAGGTGAGCATGAATACGGGAAATGTGGACATGGAGTTCTCCCAAAATGCTGTAACTGTGGAGGTAATCATAGTGCAGGTTATGGGGGTTGTAAGGTAAGGAAAGATGCTGAGAAAGTTCAATGCTTGAGAGTATTTGAAGGAGTATCATATGCTGATGCATTAAAGCGAGTCCAGAAAAGCTCAAAGACGTGTACTGAAAAGATAGTCCCGGTGGAAGATCCCTCGGTAGGGGTTGTACAACATGTAAACAGTAGTAAAATAAACGAAAATACTTTGTTGGTTGATAAGATGTCTTTTATTGCATTTATAGCAGAAGTGGTCAATTGCTCAGCGCAAACAGAAAGCCGTACGGAAAAAATCAGAATAATTCTAAGAGCAGCTGGAAAATATTTAAATATAGAAGAAGTAACGGTGGATCAAATAAATGAGAAATTAAAGGTAAAGGTAACAAATTCTCAGACAACATGTGGTGGATCTTAATGGTGTTAGTAATTCTTCAATGGAATGCTAGAAGTTTGATTTCAAATGGTCAAGAATTTAAGAAATACATAGCAGATATTAGTGATAAACCTCATGTAATTTGTATTCAAGAGTCATGGCTTAAGCCACATTTAAACTTTGTGTTAAAAGGATACTCAGTAGTTAGAAGGGATAGGGAAATTGGTTCGGGCGGTGGAGTGATAACGTTTATTAAATCTGAGGTAGCATATAAGAAAGTTGATGTGGAGGAAGATGTGGAGGAAGATTGTGAAGCGATAGCAGTAGATGTTTGGGCAGGAACACAAAAAATTAGAATAATAAATTTATATAATCCCTGTAAAAGACTAAATAATGAAACTTTGACTAAAATAGGGGGACAGCATAAGTCTAATCAGGTGTGGTGTGGAGATTTTAATGCACATAATACATTATGGGGTAGCATACAAACAGATTATAACGGAAGAGAAGTGGAGGAATTTTTGGAAACAAATAATTTGGTATGTATAAATGATGGAAGTGCTACTAGGTTGGATGTATCTAAAATGAAATATTCAGCTTTAGATCTAACAATTATGTCAGAAAATCTAGCTAAAATAAGTATGTGGAAGATAAGTAATCAAAACATGATGGGTAGTGATCATTTTCCTATTAATTGTAAAATTGGATTAGAAGTCTCTAAAACAGAAATTGAAATGATCCCTAGATGGAAATTTAAGTCAGCAGATTGGGACATATTTCAAGAAGAATGTGAACAGTTTTTACTTAATTTAAGTTGTACAATAGAAGATGTAGAGCAATATAACAATAAAATCTGTGAAAGTCTTTGTAAAGTTGCAGGGAAAGTGATAGGAAAAAGTGTAGGGAGAATAGAGAAGAAAAATGTACCTTGGTGGACGGTTGAGTGTAGTCAGGCAATTAAAATAAGGAATAGGTTTTTAAAGAAAGTAAGGAAATCATATTCATTTGATGTTTTTATATTGTATAAAAGAGCACAGGCTGTAGTAAGGAAAGTAATACGTGCAGCTAAAAGAAATTACTGGAAAGAATACTGTGACAAAATAGGTAAAAATATAGATATTAGCGAGATATGGGGAATGATAAGGAAAATGGGGGGAATACAAAAATCTAATAGAATTCCTGTTTTAATAAGTGGAAATAATCAGATTATTAATAATAAAGAAAAAGCTGAGGTGTTGGCAGAAGCATTTGTAAAGGTGCATAGCAATAGCAATATATCAGATGATATGAGGGAATTAAGAGAGAAAAGGGTAAGAGATAATCAAGAAATTTTAGCTCAAAAAGGATTATCAGAAGGCACTATGGATGCTGCTTTTACATTATATGAACTCAAGCAGGCCTTGGAAGGAGTTAAACATACGTCACCAGGGAAAGATGAAGTATGTTATGAAATGATTAAACATCTTTCAGATATAGGATTAAAAGTAATTTTAAGATTTTATAATGAAATTTGGAGGCAAGGGAGACTTCCTAGCTCATGGAAATTAGGTATAGTGGTGCCAATAGCTAAACCTGGGAAAGATCATACTGTACCAACAAATTATAGACCAATAGCTTTAACATCTAACCTGTGTAAAATAATGGAAAGAATGGTTATGTCTCGTCTATTATATGTTTTAGAAACTAGAAATTTATTACATGCTTATCAGAGTGGGTTCAGAAAAGGACGCAGTACCATAGATGCAGTAATTTGCTTAGAAAATGAAATTAGGAAAGCTCAAGTGAAAAAAGAAATGGTCCTAGGAGTATTCTTTGATATCGAGAAAGCTTATGACATGGTATGGAAGGAAGGACTGTTAATAAAATTAAATCAAATGGGCATTAATGGGAAGTTGTTTAATTGGATTATGGATTTCCTAAAAGAACGGAAAATACAGGTAAGAGTAGGTAAAGATTACTCTGAAATCTACTTAATAGACAACGGAACTCCTCAAGGTAGCGTTTGTAGTCCAGTACTTTTTAATATTATGATAAATGGCATATTTGAGGAAATCGGATCAGAAATAGGAAGGTCATTATATGCTGATGATGGAGCCTTATGGATAAGAGGAAGAAATCTAAGATATTTAGAGAAAAAAATGCAGAAAGCAATAGGTATAGTTGAAAGCTGGACTAATCAGTGGGGCTTTCGTCTTTCAGTAGCAAAGACTCAGGTAATTTGTTTCTCAAAAAAGAAGAAAACTCCTGAAGTAAAATTAAAGTTGTATGAGCAAACTTTGGAGCAAGTATCTACTATTAGATATCTGGGAGTATGGATGGACTCAAAGTTAACATTTGGAACACATATTCAAAAGGTAATAAATAAATGTAAGAAAGGAGTTAATGTACTGAGATGTTTGGCAGGACTGCATTGGGGTGCCACAAGACATTCACTAAAGAGAGTATTTTGCGCGCTAATTAGATCACTTGATTACGGTAGGATAATTTATGGATCAGCGTCAAACGCTTTGCTAATAAAAATTGACACAATTCAAAGTCAAGCCCTTAGGATTTGCTGTGGAGCTGTTAGATCTTCTCCTGTATCATCACTGCAGGTAGAGATGGGAGAAATGCCTTTAGATTTACGTGAGCTCCAGCTAAGACTGGTATACTGGGCAAATAATAAAGGTCATTTTTCAAATCATCCAGTTAAAAATGTTTTGGGAAGTTGCTGGGAATATGAAAAATCACAGGTGAAAAGTTTTGGATGGATAGTAGAACAACAAACTCAGCAAATAGGTGTTAATAACATAAATATTAGTCCTACAGTAGCATTGCCAGTATCTCCACCTTGGTTTTTTTCAATGCCTTCTGTGGATCTCCAGATATTTAAAACTATAAAGGATAAACAAAATCAAGCTCCTAAAGCAATAGTAGTGCAACAGCATCTTGAGAGTGAATATTTCCATTATTTACAAATATTTACAGATGGTTCCAAAGACCCAGTAACTGGACGAACAGCTGCAGCTATGTATATCCCTCTTTATAAGTATAGAGATGGAAAAAGAACTACTAATGATATATCTGTATATACTGCAGAGATGGTGGCTATTTTGATAGCATTACAGTGGGTTGAAGAAGTTAAACCGTCTGCTGTAGTAATTTGCTCAGATTCATTATCAGTTCTTAATAGTTTAATAAGTGGGAAATCAGATTCCAGACAAGATATATTAATAGAAATTTTACAAAATCTGTATAGAATTTGCCAATTAAAACTTTCAGCAGTTTTTTTATGGGTGCCGGCTCATGTTGGTGTGGAGGGTAACGAGGATGTGGACAAGATAGCCAAACAGGCCCTTAAACATAATGTTATTGATTTAGATATACCTTTGGGTAAATCTGAAATGAAAGGTTTAATTAAAACAGCTATTAAAAATATGTGGCAGGAGAGGTGGGATAAAGGAAATAAAGGTCGTCATCTGTACAATATACAAAAACAAGTTGGTTTAGTTAGAAATAGTTATGGAAATAGAAAGGAAGATATAGTAATTTCTCGTCTGAGAATTGGTCACTCTACCCTCAACAAATCACTTCTAATGATAGGGAAACATGATTCTGGTCAGTGCAATAAATGTGGACTTCCAGAAACTGTAGAGCATGTAATAATCAATTGCTTGGCATATGAAAGTGAAAGAATTCAATTGGAAAACGATTTAATTTCTGTTGGCATAGAATCTTTAACTTTGCAGAATATACTTAATAGTTCTTACAAAGGATATAAAGCTCTTATCTCTTTTTTGAAAGCAACAAAGTTATATAAAAAAATATAGAATATATATATTAATTTTTATTTTTATTTATTTATTTATTTATTTTTTACTTCTGATATCAATGCCTCACACTCCATCCCAGTAGGTGGCGGAATATGCACCAAAGCTGGTTTGCCAACCGCCATTAAACGTCAAAGAAGAAGAAGAAGAAGATGGCCGCGCAGTGGTGTTTATCTTATTGATTCACGCGCACTGATCGCAGAAATGAAAAAGAGACATTTATATTCCACGCAGTTTACTGTCAGCACGGATTATATTCATATCGGGCTCTTCCTCTGATTTTTCCGTTTTTTGTTGTGGTCGCAAGGACCACGTTTTGAAGACAGTTTAATATAAACATGGTAAAGTGTTGAACTGCTTACATTAAAATCAGCGTTCTCTTGAAACCTTCAGATGAAGCTGTAATTCTTTGGTTGAGGTTTACAAACATTTTATATGGATAAAGTGTACCGTATTTGTGAAGTTTACTGTGTATACAGACAAAATTCGGGTCTCGACTTACCTTGACCTCTTTTTTGAGCATCATATACAGTATTGAATCTGCAATTCTTGCTTATTATTCTCATAAAGAACACAGAACACAATCTAAGCTCTGAACATTCAAAAAGACCTGGATGCTGAGGTTTTGTGCTTTATTTGTTATTTTTCAGTCTGCCAAAGTGGACACTGTGGAGAGAAGTGAGTCAAGCACAAAAGGCAGAAGTAGTTCTCACAGCAGAGGTGAGTTTCTCCAGACCACTGTTCTGTGTTCTGTGGAGAACACAATCACTAACCCTGACTGGACAAACATGCACAAGTGATTTTACTATATATTGACAGGAAGAGAAAACCGGAAACGAGCAAGAAGCCGAAGCAGATCGTCCTCATCGTCTTCCTCCTCCTCCTCATCCTCTTCTTCACGGTCTTCATCCAGCAGTTCATCATCACATGGTAACTCCAGCTCTAGTAGCTCAGGTAAGTTAACTAAAAAAAAATCTTTAAATGCTGTATTATTTACAAATTGAAAATCATATTGTATGAAATCTTAACATAACAGTAAAGAGGAAATTTAAAATGCATGATGCAGGAGATCTAAATAAGAGATGTTAATGTGTTTTGTGCTTCCACTGCTAGATTCTTACAAAAAACAAAGCAAATCTTCGAAAAAAAGGAAAGATAAACATGGCAAAAAGGTACCTGGCTCTTTTTTAATTTCATTTGTTAATTTGTGTACTTTTGTCCTGAGTTGTCAGAATATATAAGTATTATGGGAGAATTCACACAAAATAAAAACATCATTTATTCACTCTCATTATTACAAACCTGTTATTTTTTCATTAGAACACAAACGCAATAATTTTTTAATAATTTTTACGCAGCTCTTGACATGCGATGTCAGTTAGTGACCAAGGACTGTCAAACTCCAAAAATAATAAATAAATAAAATAATAATAATAATAATTTTTGACTGAACTATTCCATGAAGAAGCTTGTTTATTGTGTCTTTTTTTAGAAGCGGTTTGATGTTGTTGTTTTAGAATAAATTATCATTAATTAACTTATCACTTAATTGTCACTGTTTTTACGGTTATTAATATAGAAAGGAAAAAGAGAGAAGACACGTGAGCGGAAGAAGGAAAAGGGACACAAAGCGCAGGACAACAGCTCTGGACCTGTTCAAATTTCAAAGGTACTTTTTTCCAACTCAACTCAAAATGTGCTGCAGTCTCTTTATTTTTGATTATTTTGATTTTGATTAAACGTTTCTCTAATTATCGTAAAGTTTAGTGATATAACAGAATTTCTGTCATCCACAGTATCTCAAGGAGAAGAAGAAAACTGGCAAGTACAGTATGATTTCAGGGAAAAAGATTAAAATGAAAGTAAAAAAATCAAAGAAGGATAAGCAAGTGAGTTTTTCATTGTGCAGATTACACATAAATACTCTAAAGAAAAACAACAATTTTTTTATTTTTTTTATATAAAAGTGTGGAATGGATATTTTCCTCTCCTGCTTTTATCTGTTTATGATGGCTGGTGTAAATAGTGTTAGATTATAAACCAGCTTAACTATAGTCAGGTTAACAGTTTTCCACAAATCTTTTATTAACTTGCCTTTTTATTTTATTAAACAGAGGGACAAAAACAGAGCAGAACTGCTGGAGTTCTTGAACTCCACTTTCTGATTCAGTCCAGACCTGGAACTGCAGAACCAGACAACCTTTTGTTTTTTTCATCATTATTCGCCTGACCACCACTCAGGGAAAGACCATCTTCAACTATTAATGTTGTTGCCTGATGTTATATGTTGATAGTTCCTTACCAACTATGTGGATGGTTGTCCTCCTTTTTTTAAATGCCAGAATGTGTCCTCAAATACTTACTTCATGTTTGATTAACTGTACACTATGAGAACTGTAGCTTGGATGTTACATGTTACCAAAATTGTAAAAAAATGTATGCTCATTTTTAAATGCAAACCTCAAGTACATAACAGAATCAGTCCAGATTTGTAAGGAATTGTTCAGAAGGATGTAAATCATGTGTGAACAGTTTGTCACCAGGGAGATGAAGGTTGTATATCTCAAAAACAATTCAAATTTGAGACAACATTGTAGTCGTGTTGTTCCAGTGGTGTGTTTCTTGTTATCCCATGATACTCTGTGTGTTTACTGTGTTGAGCCAAATGCAGAGGCACCACTAGCAGGTAGTTGAAAGCTTATGATCTGCCTTTGTGAGTCACATGCATCTTGACTATACTGATGACAGTACTGTTAAATAAATTTTGTGTCCTTTATTTTATAGTGTCTCTAAAAGGTTTTGATACGGCATACATCATAAACATTTGTTAGAAATTGGTTAGTGGCATGGTTTCTAACAGTTAACAAAATCATTTAGATTTGTTGGAAAGTTTTTTTTAAGGTATGCTTACTTTCCACAGGGTTTGTTACTTCATGAATAAGAAATATTAATCTGCAGCCTAGCCCTATATGATTTCTTGTCGACAGGCATTGGCTATATAATGTTCATCAGTACTTCTGCAAAATAGCGTACAGTTTTGCAGTATATTCATGTTCTGAGGATGAATTCTTGGAAATATTTGTTAACATTTTGGCTTTATTTTGACAGCTCCTGTAACAATGTAATTTAAAACCCTATGAAATGCCTTGGCGAATTTTCATTACTGTGTAATTGCTAACTTATTTGCTATTGAAACAGGAATTTGGGGTGGGACAAATCAAAGGTCTCTTTTTCAAAACAGCTAAAAGCTTTTAGCTTCTTGCTATTGCTAGATAAGTAGGTGATATTAGGGGGAGGGAACATACTTTTTAAGAGCATTTGATTGGGCAAAAATTTGGATTTGCCGATGTGTCATACATTTTTTTTGGTCTAATTTATGGGAAGAGAAAAGATGCAAATTTTAAATGAGTAAAAATAGGAGTACAGCATGGCCTCATAAGACTAACTAAAAGCTACAAAACTCCAGATGCAGTTTTATATGAACATTCCTATGAGCAAAGAAAGGTTTGTCTTTTACTTTTTAAAAAGTACATGAAAGGAATGAGTTTTACAATAAACAGAAATGGGTTTCAGATAGCTAAGAAGCATTTGTTATAAAATGAAGTATACCATGTCACTGTCTCAGAATCACAAACTCTAGAAGCAAATGTGCATAAATCTTTATTTTTCAGCACAATGAAATTAAAACATTTAGTTGTTTTATACATATACATTCTACAGTTACACTGAGTGTAACTCAGTTGACAAAGGAATTAAATAAAATTTATTTAAATGTTTCGCAACTCATCACTTACACACTTGCACATGCATTAAGACTGCCATACAACATGCAAAACAAAACAAACAAACAAACAAAAAAATTATCAATCACAAGCATCTGAACATATCCACACCAAATTTAGCACCACCTGTTGTGAAAAATTGGGCAATATTACAAAATATTGACCTGCACTAGAATATATATATATATATATATATATTTTTTTTTTTTTTTTTTTTTTTTTTTTTTTAATTCTATGTCAATTGTAAAACAGAAGGGCTATTAAAAACCCTATTTTTCACCCCAAAGTTCACGGGTTAAATTAGGCAACTGTACTGTTTCAGAATAACTTATCATGAAAATTGAATCTGATGTTGAGTGATCAGGCAAATATCTGGTTTCCTGTTTTAGGAATTTACTGCATATATGCACATTCAGTCAAAAATGAAACGCATGGATCTGTAGTCCTTATAGCAGATTTTTTGATTTATGGTGCTTTGCTTACAGGCTAAGACTTAAGTTTTAATTGCCAACATCAACATATCTCTTACCTCCATACTTCTGGAAATATAAATACACTAAAAGTGAAGGTGATGCTGGGAATATCAGACAGTCGTTGACTGGACCAGATCCTGTTGAATCCCACTCCCAGACACTCAAGCTTTCCCATTGATTCCCTTGTGCCGAAACTCCGGCATGCTCCACACACGCTGTGCTTTCTCTGTTTTTTGACCAAGGCCCTTCTCAACATCCCCACACACAGTCTTGACATCTACTCCATCTTCCTCTGAGCCGTAACTGTTTGATTTCAGTCCCAAGGTGCTGCCGAAAGGGTTGATCCGTACGCGAGACTTGAAGCTCATCAGTGAGAGGCTTATAGAGCGTCTGTTGTTCCACTGGTGGGTCAGACGCTCAGCTTCCTGCTCCTCATTAACATGCTCAAGTGTTTCCACAAGCACAGAGCGGAAGAGTCCGGAAACCTCCTGCACCTCAGGCTCATTCTCCATCAGCACCTGCCGAAACCTGTGAAGAGAGGAGAGAGTGTGGAGAGTTTTGCAACACTTCTCAAAGAAGCATCATAGAAAAATTTTAATTCATTATTTGCACTAATTTTAGAAACCAAAACTTCCCGGCCATCCAAAAAAGGCATTTATTTTAACTAAGCTGTAACAACATCTCATTCTAAAATTGTAACCTGAAATGTGCTGAAATAAATATTACTGCTTATGAGCTGCTTTCTTGTGAGCGTAATAAGGCAAAATGCATGTGTATTATGAATTATGAGAAACAGTCACACTTGCAAGATTTAAAATCACATTAAAAGATAAGGTCACAAGTGGAAGGTGTAAAGGCACATTGTGAGATATAAAGAAAAAAGTATGAACATATTATGAAGAAACAATGTTACCTTTGCGAGATATAAAGTTACATTTTGAAAAATAATGTTGCAACTTTAGAATGGCATCTACGCTAATATTAGTCTGTTTCAGCTGGGGTCATTTACATATCTTTAGTACAGTTACAAAAATTAACCACTGCATCTTTTATTGTAAAGGTTTTAGAGAGAGTGGAAAATCGTCATGTGTAAATGAACCTTAAGAAAAACTAAATGATAACTAAACTATTATAACATGATTCGCCTAGTAAACAGCATTTAACAGCCATTTTCAAACTAAGACATTCTTTTAGTTGTGTGTCTGTTTTAATCACCCATTAAAACAGATTTTGCACAGCGCAAAAACATCAGCCTCTCTCTCCCAGGTCAATTGTCGTCTGTGGTCCCTATGAGAGCAGAACAAAAGCACCTGACTCATCAGAGTAAAAGCAGACTCTCAGGACCCGTGCGCTCTTGCTTCACAGACTAAGATGTTCTTAGGGAGTCTTAAAATAGGTTACCAAGCTAGGTTCTTATCTTTCCAATTAAATCAATGAATCTGTGTTTTTTAATCTTCCTTCTCCTTCTTTGTTTAATCAATACAATCTTCTCAAAACTTCACTTTTTTACCTAATGGGAAGGACTAGATCATCCTACTTCTTTCAAAGAAAAAATTCTCTCTGACAATGATTTTTTATCAATAAGAATTTTACTTGAAAATTTTGTCAGTATTTACAAATACTGAACAAAAAACAAACAAACAAAAAATTTTTTGGGCTGAACAAAAAACAAACAAACAAACAAAAAATCAGTTGCTATGCTGTTGCTAACTGAACAGAAATGAATAGCGTCAGTCGGGGCTCATCTGAATCTGTCAGGTGCGCATCCCGTGAGGCCTGTGCGTGATTTAAAGTGATCACTTCAGCAGGTTAGAGCTGCTTAGTTCACCTAGAGAAAAAACATGCCTGTCTTTGTGTGTTTCTTAGTAGTGACATCACAAAGACGGCTTAGTAAACTAATTACCCAGATCACCCTCTCCTGAACCTGTGATGATGAACAAGCTCATGCTGAAAACAAAACGTGCAATGTGGAGCACCCAACGAATGTCTCCTTTAACCCACTTACCTTTGTATTACAGATCCACAGTATGATGGTGGTACTTTGCTACACAGGTCCTCGAGACCGAGTCTCTCTCCTTGGCTGATGTCACATGAGCTGCGTGGGGTGCTCATGAGCCAGCTGTAGTCCACGCCGCTCTTCAGCCGCCGATACTCACTGTCTCGCTCCCGCTGCTGTCTCTCAGCCTCCTTCATCTGCCAGCTCAGCTCCAGCATCAGGGTGTCTGTAACCACTTCAGACGGCTCACGTCGTGGGCTCCGATAGTGCGGCTCGCTCCAGCTGAACCACGACATGCTCAACGCTGTCACCGGCCCTGTGCTGCTCACCTTTACTTTTACCTGTTAGAGATGCAGTAAAAGCTGTCATGGTTACACACAAAAAAAAAAAATATATAAATAAACAAATGCTGGGTGTGCAAGATGATGGGTCTTGGGATTTGTTTTTGTACATTTAATGCCTTTTCTTTTTCCTTTTCATTTCACCTCGAAATTTGGCATGAAAATGCATGAAAGTGGAAAAATGTACTGTGATTTACCAATGATTTACCAGTTAAATATAGAGATGGTCAACCTAAAAATTAAAATGACCATCTGTCAACAGTTTTGGGTCCTATTGACTTCCATTGTATTTTAGTACTATGAAATGGTTTGATTACCAACATTCACTCGCATGCCATAGAAGAACCATTTTTGTTTCCCCAAAGAACCTTTCAGTATATTGATCATAAAAGAACTACTATTTTTCTAAGTGTGATGAACATTTTAATAATCTAAAGAACCTTTTTTCCACTATAAAGAACCTTTTGTACAATGGAAATGTTCCATGGAAGTTAAAGGCATGGAACCATAGATGCCAAATAAAGAACCTTTATTTTTAAAAGTGTTCTTCAGAATATCTTATAATATGTTTCAAAGAAATTTTTGGGCGGACTATCCCTTTAAGGTTATAGCCTACTCATTTGCAACATCATATTGTTGTTGGGGCTGAACATTAGGAAGCCTAAACCTCAGAGCACAGATGCTCTTTAACACCTGACAGACATCACAGCACTGAGCTCTCGGCTCATTTCCAAAACGGAATCTGTTTTGATGTGAATTCGTGAAGGACACTGACCCATATTTTGACCAAACATGGAAAATAACTGTTTATTATACGAAAGTAAACATACATCGTTAAATTCAAATACTGAAATTCATTGACATTACCATATATTACCATCTATCTACGATCTAACAATATGCAAACTTGTTAGATCAAAAAGAAAAATGCAACAAGCAACTCTTAAATTTGAATTAATTTCATGCTCTTGGCAGCCTGCATAACATAACATAACATATAACATAACATAACATAACATAACATAACATAACATAACATATAATATAATATAATATAATATAATATAATATAATATAATATATAATATAATATAATATAATATAATATAATATAATATAATATAATATAATATAATATAATACAGGTACTTGTGGCCTGAGTCATTTTTTTCACTTTGCATAGTGTTTTGCATAGATACTAACAAGTGAATTTACGGCCAAAATACTGATGGACAGCCTAAAAGTGTCCCTCACTTTTAAAAGTTGATAACCCCATTTAGTTTCTATTCTAACTATGCACACAAGTTAGTTGTATTTTAATGCTTTTAACCATGCCACTACATGGCTAAATGCAATGCAATGCAGTGCAGTGCAATGCAATGCAACGCAACGCAACGCAATGCAACGCAGTGCAACGCAATGCAATAAAGTAAAAAAGATATAGGATTTACTTTAAAACAATTTTTATTTTAAAACGACCTGTTTCTAGTAAATTTGACAAATAATGAAAAAAAAAACTGCAAGTAAAATTTGAATGGCACAACTGGGTTCACTGTCCTGTGATAATGAGTATACTGAATAAAGCAGTTACAATAGATAGATGAATCCCAAAAAATGAAAATGTTGTTAAGACACTGTATGACTGACTTGAACACAAAAAAGATATTTTGAGAAATTTCATTATTTGTCCATACAAGTCAAGTCAGTTGTAACCAAAACTGTTTGAGTGCCAATACACATGACATCCATAAACCTGCCTTAAATGGAATTAAAGTGCAACAGTTATAATTTCAGAAACTGTCCAAGCTTTTAGGTACATTCATTGGGAGACAATAGCCATATCACAACTTAAAATTTGACCAACGCAGTAATTCTCTAAGCAAATTTATGATTTGATCCATCAAGAAGAGACTGTTTTGGCTTGAACACTGTACTGAGAACCAATTTATGCTTCTAAACTAAAAGTAATATGATAAATGTCCACCTATTACCACTAGCATCACTGTAAATCACTGCCAGTGATTCTCAAAATACAAAGATTGACATCTCAAAACGTGCTGAATTCGTTAGTCTTGTGTTTTTCTCAATATTGTCTTCCTCTGCATCCATCCACCCACTCCTCCCCCTCTTTTGCTATCTACTCTTTATTCATTCCTCATTTACTCAGTCTCCTTACCTTTAGAAGTGTTCTGGTTGTCTTGTAGGGCTTGTAGATGTGTAATGGCCCAGGTCACATTTCCTCTTTGAGATTGCTCTGAAGTGCCTTTCTGTTTGCGGTTGCTATAGCGATGCTCCCCAAGCCTTTTCTGCCACATGCATCATCAGCTGAAAGTCAGACAGGATGGGAGGGCAGAAGAGAGGGGGAGGACGGGTCATGCGCTGCATAAACAGATTACAAGCATGTGTGGGCTATGAGGTCATGTGACTAAGACGAGTTATCTGGTACAAGGCTAACGCTGAGGCCTTATTTTCTTTTTCCCCCAATTAAGTTTAAAAACCTCATGATCATGTTATCCAGCACGATTTGAGAATGTTCTAAAAGTCAAAAGCTTCAGTGCAAGCAAGGAAATCTGACCTTTTGTTCAAAGAGCTCACATGCTGATTGCCACAAATTTGATTAGTGGCCTAGAAAGAGTGTTAAATTTCCATGTTTACAGGTTTAAATAAATAATAAATACATTAATAAATAGATAAGAATCCCAAATGTGTGGGGATATATATTTACTTGAAATTATTAGTGGTTATTCCTATATGTTGACATGTTTCCTCCACCAGATAACGGATATTGGCACAGACGTGTTTTGAGTGACCTAGCAGCTCGGCAGTGGACTGGAGGACAGCAGATGGAGAAGGTTTAATCCAAGCAGATGTCTCAGTTTAGCAGTAAAACCATGACATGCATGTGGCTCAGTTTGGTCCCTTAATGAGTCAAATACACTCACACAGCGTGCCGATGGTCTATTACGGCTGTAAATAGCTAAAGTTGAAACACTGTTCCTCGAAGCTGATTGGTTTACTCAGTTTGTCAGTGTTTCCAGACTGACTTTTCTTGGGATTTTCTAAGGTGATCTTTTTTTAAGTTATATCGTTACGCCAGAAGGTGGCGACAAGTGACTTTATAAGTCATTGAATAATTCACTTAAATGATTCGCTCAAAAAACTAATTTCAGAAATGAAATAATAGCATGTATTTCTTATACATAATATAAATATAAATTAGTGGTGTCAAAATTAGCGTGTTAACGCAGCAAATAATTTTTCCAGTTTTACGGCGTTAAAAATATTTAACGCACCCCACTCACAACTACTGCTTCTGTCTCTTTTTTCTTGACAAGAATTGTGTTTATTTTTACGCAGAACGTCTTTAAGACCACATCAAACAGGAGACTTTTCAGACAGGCACTCCAACTTCACCTCAGTGACAGGCACGAGTCAAACGAGCACGGAAACGGTATGACAAGAGAGCTTTTGTAGAACAGTGAACTGCAGTCAGATGAGATGCTGTCAGGCCATATGTCAGTAAAAATTAATTTTCTGGTCCTGTCAGTCGTTATACTGTGCTCGTAGTGCATGCTCTTCAATTGCACGCACAAATACGGTGGTGCGTGCTGTAGCCCGTATCATGAGCACGCGTGTCAGATGTCACGTTCAGCAGCGGCAGCTCTTAAAGTAATAGCAGCCAAATAAACTAATAACCAGCTGCTGTGATGTCTGTTCATCAAAGAACAAAATAAAAAAGAGGAAAACAATAACTTTTGTAGCTTTAAGGATTCATCTATATTTAGTTTAGAATTTAGTGTTTGATAACTTTATTCAATTTCTGTATATTTCCTACTTGCTGAAGGGCACAAGCCGCGCAAGTAAATATGACATTTATTATAATGGATTTATGTCAAGATTGTTTTAAGTTCACTTAAATTAGGAGTTGTTATTTTTTAAAGTCTAATAAATGTTAAAATTGATAGTTCTCAATTATACTGTAATGTTGATGGCTATAGTCAATGGTTAAATATTAGGGGGGAAAAAACAATTTCATAGAGACATCAGTAGTATTGGTATCAGTGATAGCCTACTTGCCTTCAGTCATAAAAAGATGCCATTAAACAAATATTAAAAATATACTGTCTTTATGTTGTTTCTACATTCATTTGAAGATTGAATGTGAAATTATTGCAATAAAAGTATATTTAATATTAGGTGGGATTAATCGCGATTAATAGTGATTAATTTCAGAAAAAAAGTGCCATTTATTAGTTATTTTTTATCGACTGACAACATAATATAAATATATTATAATAATATAACAGTAATATATTAATTGGCGAAGCAAACTGAGTCTACAGTGTAAGTTTCTCGAGACTAGAGCCGAATTACAATCAGTAATTGCCTCCTCAGATAAAGCCACCCACTAAAGACTTGATTTTCATAGATCTGTTCAACTTCTAATCACTCCTTGGATCAAGGTTTGAACGTTTAACTGTAGGGTTACCTGCCATTACAGCAACGCATCACACCTGAGAAACGTGCTTTTCTACCTGTTCACCACTAGAGAGAGGCTTTGACCAGTGTTACACAGCAGTTACCGCGGGTGCTTCCAGACCTCTGTATACTGGATGTTTAAAGTTAAAAGTGATAAAGTAAAGCAATATGTTGTGGAGTGATAGCCTACGTGTTGTCACAGCGACATCTAGGAAGAAACCTTTGCAGTTTTCACTGTAAATTATTTGTAGCCTTATAATTTTATAAAATATTTTACTGTATATGTAGGCTATTATTGTACTAAAGACTGTATTGTCTTTAATATTTTTAAATAATACTATGTAAAAAATATTAAAAAGTTTGAACTGAAATTATGTTTTTGCTTAGAAAAATAGGCTAAATTAAAGTGCTACCGAAAAATATTTCATAGCAAGATTATAGACCTATGTAATGCCCTTAAATCCATTTGTTTTTTGTTTTTTTACAGGAGTATAATAGTGATAGCCCACTAATAATCTAAAACTACAGTGCTCTCAATCATCAAGAAACCTCAGGTTACTTGAGAGAGAACATGAATTCACCAATAAAAACACTGATTCATTGTTTCATTATTTGATATTTTTAAAGATTCCCTCACTGCAAACTGCCTGTAAAACTAAACTATGTGTCAGTGGTGAACATTTTTATGTGTATACGTGTTGTCTACAAATCTCAGTCTGGATGAGTGCATCAGGGGAATTTCATTAAAAGAAGGACATGGAAGTTGAGACAGAACAAAGACAGGAAGAGTCTAGTCACATGTTCGGTGTGACTGTGATTCAGACTTCTGAGGTGCCTGTATCAAATAGCAAAAAAGACATTTTAACTGTAACACAAAGGTATTGTGCTGCATTGCTTCATTCTAATGAAAAAGATCTGAAAGTCATTGAAGAAAATTACCTAGTCATCCAATGTCCTCTTGTTAATCAGTTCTGACGTATACAAGTTATAATGAACCCCTGAATTCCTGCACCTTCTACTGTGAGGTTTAGAAGAAATAATTAGAGAAAGCAAGTAAAATTGAGCTTTTCTTTTGTACACTTGAAAAATTTTGAGAAAACAAGTTTCATCACTACATTGAAATAGCATATCCTTGTAAACAAGCAATATGCAAATCATAATTATTCACATTTACAGCATTTTTTAAATTATGTTTATTAAATTCAAACAAAAACAGGATATTTTAAAATAAATATGTAATATATATATATATATATATATATATATATATATATATATATATATATATATATATATATATTAATGAAATTAAATAATAAAAAAATAATAAATATAATAATAAAAAAGAAAAAGTGCCAGTACAGATCATGTGAATGGTTTGTAGCAGTGATGGGGGTTTCCAGCATTTGCTTACATGAGCTATTTTAATGGCCTTTGCTCAAGGACCGATTTCATCTAAGAACTAAACTATTTATGATCCTGGACTGAACATTTGAGCTTTACCACACTGCTTATCGATAATGGGGAATGATTAGGAACCCACACATTGATAAAATATATATGTAATTGATCATGTAAAGCTATAATAGGCATCTTTGCTAGCCTTCTTTCTACTTTTATGTTTTCAAGGAATATTTTTACCAAAAGTGAAAATATTGCTTATTTAATCAGCTACATGTCCAGACCTGTATGCCATTATCTTTTTGTGGAAGCACATTATCTTTTTCAAAAAAAATCTTTACAAAGCCCTAACTATACTACAGCAGGAGCTCACAAACTCCAAAAACGGCCATAAAGACACCATAAAAGTATGATATGTGATTTGTGCACAACATTTCAGATCTTCTGAAAACATACAATTTGTTTGCGTGAAGAAATTTCTAGCATTTTTCCACAGAAGCTCTCTTCTAGCCTGCATTCAGATTCATCTTCATATTCAATTCTTTGACATTTTACTATTGATTTTGATATAGTAGTCAATGATGTAACAACTTAGTCTGTTCCTTACACAGAGCTATCATAATGTTCGAATTGACTAATTTTATGACACTTTTATGGCATTTTTTAACAGCCCCAGGTTTTTATAAATGACAGAATATTGATTTTGAGAGAACTCAAAGGATAAGTGGAGATTTATATCATCTGATGAAGTGAAAATTAATCCATTAGATTCCACCTTTCCTTTTTTTTTTCAGGATTTCACAATTATGACTCACTAAGTCTGACTCATGTAGAAGAAAGAACACGTTTTTCTTCAGTGTTTCTTTTTGTTGCATAATCCCAGAAACGTGATTCTCGGAAGAAAAAATCAATCCTTTCACTTTATACCTAGAAGTTTATCAGTGAAAGTGGGTTAATGGCTGTTTTTATGGCCACTGCAACAGCATGCTGATGCTGGCACTCTCAGAGCTGTTTTCCACTAAGATCTGGCCTTATTCTAATGTTTCAAGTCAGCAAGTTCAGAGGTGATTGTTTTTATTTCCTTGTTTTGGTCACATGTAGAAGTACTGATGTGCAATGTCTTATCTCAGCATGTTTGTGGCAATAGACTAGTGTTTTCCAACGCTGTTCCTGGAAGCTAAGCAACAGTTCACATTTTGGACGTCTCCCTTATTTGACTCTTTCATTTTAGGTTGTGGAAGTGTGATTTTTCTCCCTGAAACCAGTTAAACACAAACCCCACCCCACAGCCGATTCAGAAGATTTCATTGGTCACACAGTGCTACAACAAATATTAACCCCAAACTCTAACCACACCCTAACCTTACACCATAGTAATACATCTTGGCAAGTATTTGTGGTCAGATCATCCATGTTTTATTCTGAACTGAATCCAGGAAGTTAGACCGTTTCTTGACAGGTAACTGGAAGTTGACCGATGACTTTGGAATGGGATAACTGGTCTGAGTGGAAAAAAAATCATGCGTCTTGGGCTGTATTCAAAATTACCTCTACCTTCATTCACTATTACCTACATTACTGTACAAATACTCAATAAGTGAATGAAAAAGAGTGAGCAAATTCAGACACTGGGTTGTAAAACACTTCAATCCACCTTTTTCCAGTGCTTTGCTTGAATTATGGGAGTAACTGGGTACAATAAGGTGGCATTATTCTCCTTACTCAACCACTGAACATCAAAAGCAAACTTAAAAGTGTAGAAGTATTAACAAATTACTATCAGAATAATCCCAGAAGCTTAAATGAGTGAGTCTTTCAGCAGCAACATTATAATACTTACTGTATCGTAATATGTAATCTGTGTAACATATACTGTATGTATGTAGTGTTAATCAAAACGTTTTGTCATTAACTGGAGCACTGATGGATATTTCAAAGTGCTTTCACTTATTTTGACATGCTGTATTTCCCAGCTTTAGAAATATTCCAGTAAATACTGCTAATAAGGATTAGAAGTGAAAAGGGAGCCAATTATGTTTTAAAGTGTCGTGTGGAAAAATCAGGAAATAGATGTGAGTGAGGATTTGATTTAAAAGAGCACAATACAACTAATTAACAGATACAGCGAAATACAAGGGAAAAAAAGGAAATAATCAGGAACAGAACACAGCTAGTGGACTTAAAAGAGATTTTGTCACAGATATTCTTGTGATACCAATGTCACATTAAATACCAAGTGTTATAACATTTTCCTGATGTATAAATATAGAATATGATGGAAAATGCAAGGCTCATTCAGTCAGATAAGGATTACTTATAGTGGCACCTTATTATTTCAAATTTGTTTCAGTCATTTTAAATGGACGTTCCCAAACCTGGAAGTGCCTCCCATAATTTAAATCACAATCAACAGAAATTGGTGGACAGACAACTCTTTTAGGCATCTGCCCGAATGGCGAGCAGCAGTGTTTTACAGAGAGCAGCTGTCATTCATTCTTGCCTTGATGTGATTTGACGCGAAACCCCTCAGACATTCACAGCTGTTCTCGTGCCACAAACCCCTTCCCTGCCAGACTAATTCCTGCTAATTCTGTTCTCCAATGAGAGATGGAACCTCTTGGAGGAATGGAACCACTTTTATGTGCTGTCAGAATGATCATAAATACACAAACATGAATCAAGTCGTATTTAAGGCTGGGAAACTCAAGATACCTGATTTTCAAAGTTGGACAGGCCAGTATCACAGTAGAACGATGAGTGACTGTTAATTTGAATTTGTTTTCCCACAACATCTATTGCTTCTCTTTCCATTACAGTTATGTATATTTCTGTATATAAATAACCATTTGATTCATACTGTATGTATTTTACGTTTACTAGCAGATGAACATCTATCCGTGAGTGAACATATATAATAGTGCACACGTTTATAGCTGGGGTACTCAGCTCCAGTCTTGCCAAATTTAGCAACTTTTCAGACTACCCTAGCAACTTTTTCTTACAAAAGCACCTAGCAACAAATTTGGCTATTTTTAAAATTTATTTGGCAACTTTTAGCAACTTTTGATGAGTGACTCAAACGATAAAAAGGCATACATTTTCCATCTAAATTACACAAAAAGAGGAAACCAAAGATGCCTAGTAGTACACATATCACTTGTATTAAGTTAGCTGCAACTCAGAATTGTTCAATTTAATAGTAATAACTAAATTAATTGTTCATTTATGATAATGTTAGTAGCTTGTACCTGCGATTGTTGATCAGTTAGTACATGCAAAAAAATATCTAGAAAAATGGAAAAGACACTAGTAATTTTCCAGGACATTATCCGTTGTAACCCTGTAACCCAAAAACACAAAATACAATGCGTAATTAAAAATGCAGGTAAAAAACCTGTGAAAAATCAATACGGAAAATTCCTTCATATTGTGTCCTATTTTTACAGACTCTTCTTAGAGTGTAGCCTACTAACTACTAATACACTGCTTATAACTATAATTGTTGAGAATGTATAGTTTACTAGCTAATAAAAAAAATGTCATAAGTGTTCAATATTTCATTGTATTTAAAAACAGTTATTTATATTTTAATATTATATTATGCACTTATACTATTTTACGAGCAAATCAAAATGAACTTATCTAGAATATATTTTTTGCCAAGTTTTGGTGCAGTGACACAATTTTGCGTCGTGATTACATGATGACGTCATTGTGCAATGACATCGAAATGTCATTTAGCAACTTTTAGCAACAAATCGACCCTCCTTTAGCAACTTCCCCTGAAAATTAGTTGGCAACACTGCTCAGCTCTGGCCCTCGAGGTCCACTTTCCTGCAGAGTTTAGCTCCAAACCTAATCAAACACACATGAAAAAGCTAATCAAGGTCTTCAGGATGACTAGAAAGTTACAGGCAGTGAGTTTGATCAAGGTTGGAGCTAAACTCTGCAGGAAAGTGGACCTCGAGGGCCAGAATTGAGAACCCCTGGTTTATATGGCTGTCAACGAATGGGACACTAAATTTTTTCGAGATCCGTTGGAGACTGATTATATATCTTCAATATGTTTTGGCTTTAATAAGATTAACCCAAGTAATAGGCACAAATGAACCTGGATTCCTATTTTTTCTGACAATAAAGCATTTGAATGTCACAAACCCGTAATTACGACTTCAGAAGTGGAATTTTGGAAATGTCCAATAGTAGCTATGTGAAGGCAGCATTACTCCCAGAAACTTCTTCTCAAGCATTTTGTCTCTCCAGGTTCACACCCTTGTTTATGTTGTTTCTGTGTGTGATCTGATCACCATGAACTCTATAGTCCTGCTGTGATATTGAGCTGTTGTCTTAATCTCTGTTTCTTGTATCAGCTGTGAGAGGAATGTGTGTGTTTTGGGTGAGGTTCTATAGCTTGATCTCCTGTTCACTAAGATATCATACTCAGTACATATAGTGTTTGAATGACCAATAAGTAAGTACCAATAAGTAAGTATAATGTGAAGAACATCAACTAAAACTGAGAAATCACAAATTTAAAGATGCCAATGCCAGTCATGTCAGCATGAAACGGATGTTGCAATCAAACAAAATATTGGGCAAGACTTTTTTGAATTTCATCCAGCGGTTGTTGCGGTTGTTGACTGAATCATGAAAAGTGTGAGTTGCGTACCGAAATATACATCTAAATGTAGTTAAGTGCAGTGCAGCTTGTATACATCAGCAGAGAAAAGTGTCATATCACTCAATTTATGATATTTTGATGAAAGATTATGAGCTTAAAAAAGTATAGAAAAAGCTTGCCAGTAACACACATTAAGAAAATAAAAATTTGAAATAAAAATTTGGAACAAACACAAAGTCAGTGTAGTTTGAGGATTGGAATTGCTGGAATTCATCTTTGATACATCTGAAATCTGGTGATATTGCTTGTTACATCAGCTGACGTACACTACATTGTATTTATTGACCTCAGTGTGATCAAAGTCTGCAGATGACTGGAGTTTGCAGCAGGCAGTGAAGCATAATCTCTTGCTACATTATTACTCTCCTGATCTCACCTTCTGCTGGACTAAGGCCACTCTCAAGTCTACAGAAATGATTCTCATTTAACTATGCCTAAATAACACTGTTAAGTTGTGTTAAGATACTGATTCATGTGACATGCACAGAAATTTCTTATAAAGGTCTTTATTCTGAATGATTAACCTAAAATAAGATACTTAAGATAAAGTTACATACTCCATTATTAATATATTGGAATATTCACTTGATGACTGCATAATCTGAATAGTCTTTAAATGGATATTCATCTTCTTGTATAATATTCGGGAAGATTTTGACTGTTCTTCACATTGAAGGAGACAGTTTTATGGGGTTAATGTGAATCTTTCGGCAGGGAAACAGGTGCTGGGTCATTATGAAAGCAGGCTTTTGCTGAACCTCAGTTAGACTGCACAGTCATGTGACGGCTTCGATGAGGCCAGAGTGCTGCTGTGTGGGATTAATTATCAAGCTACATGTGGCTTTTATGTAATGGAAATACCTTTCTCTCTCCTTTTTTCTTTTAATTGAGCTATAGCTAGTTTCCATCATGACTCAAGGTTCTGCAATAACGGGCTGAACGGAGTCTCTGTCTTTTACCTTTCAGTCACATTTCCGCAAACTAGAGTTGTGCTAAAAGTCTCTTCAACCACAGACCTTAGACGTTATCTAGTATTTGTTTTTAAAGTTATTACAAAATTAGGCAATACTATTTATCTTTCCATTTCACAAGATTTTCAAGGATATTAGATTGTTCAAAACACAATGAATGTTTGTGGCCCATTGCAACGCCATTGTGGAAATAAAACCGTGAAAAAGTGGCAGCTGGAATGTAAAGTCAACAGAGATATACAGTGCTGAGACAAAATGTTACCACAGACTTCTTCACAGAAACTCAGTCACTATGGCCTAAAAACTAGAGCCAAACATCTTACACCATCCCACTATCCATTGTTTGCAGGCCATTTGGTAAATTGAGGTGCAAGGAAATGGCAAGGTTTTTGTAGCAGAGGTACAAGTTGTCAGCAGTTACAGCAAATAATGACAGAATCAAGCCAGACTGAAGCCTTGTTTGAAATGTTAATATTGCTATACATTTATCAACTGGAGAGTACATGAGTCATAGTGCATCTGACAGCAATTGAGTTGAATTGTCAAGAGAATGATGTTAGAACTCCAGAATAAGCAAATCATTCTATTGCCAAATGTTGTTACACTATCATGTTAGATACTATTAAATTTATTTTTACTTTAAATTTAATTTTACATCATATACTCAGTCTGGAAGGGTCTAAATAACTAATTGTAAAAGGTAAAATTGACACTGTAGTTTAAACATTTTTATCTTTAATTTAATCAAACAATAATTGGTGCTTTCCATGTTACATACCATTACTTCTATAAATTCATTTTACACCATATCGGTGTAATTTACTTCTAGACTCATTTGCTCTTTGTTGTGGAAGCAAACAGACCTTTTCTTGGTTGCATCACTAATGAACTTCTAAGCTGATAATTTCTGTTTACTAAATGTGATCAGCATTAGAACGTCTTTGTTCTAAAATGGTTTTATCTCTAATTGTTTTCACTTTGTATCTCTTGGTGGATTTAAGGCTGAAACTGAAATGAAGTCTGATGCCCCCCAGGGATCTATACTGAGCCCGCTGCTCTTTAGCATTTACATGTTTCATCCTGGCCAGCTTTTAAAGCTGACTTGGCCTGATTTATAATTTTCTTAGAGATTTTCTATTCATTGTACGATGTTCAGGTATGTTATTCTATTCATTAATTGGTCAAATTAAATAAACCCAGACTGAATCAGCTTCCCTAAAAAAAGCGACAAAACAGACATGAATTGAACAGTACCAAACAAGCATGTTTAATTCACAATGACATGTTTGACAGTAATATATCAAAAACATTTCCGCTGGCATGGTACTTTTAAAATCCTCAGTGATACAAACACTCTGTCAGCACATTTATAATGTAGGCTCATCTTTCCTCTACAGATTTCTAAGAAATTCACTAAACGACTAATAATATAGACTAGCAGTATTTCTGTTTTTCATAAATTGCATATTTTCACCAAATGCTAAAGTATGCAGATATAAATAGTGTCGTGAAGAGTTGATGATATGTGTTTTTCCCCAATGAAGGCCAATGAGTAGATTGTGCGACACCTCAATTGATGTGTTCAATCCAAACCTACTTGCCTACTCCCTGTGTATTTCAGAAAGCAACTCCCTTGTCTTTTGGTTTACAAATTTTGCTTGGTTTCTCAAAGCTTTCCATATAACCACAATTATTTTAGGTCATGCACAAATTAATGTTTTCCACAAATCTGAGGAGGTCCCTTCACTTTTACGACAGCATGGAGAAAACATGTCACCCTCCAGCAGTCCCATAAAAAAAAAAAAAAAAAAAAAAAAAAAAAAAAATTAACAGCATTTTTTTTTACCTCGTTTTGATTGACAACAACAGAAGAAACAAGGCATCAGCTTTTATAAAAAACAATAAGAGACAGTTTGTCTAGTTCCTACACTGACTAGATTCAGTGCTATAACACAGCAGTTTGAATTATAGGCATGGTGAAGTACTGTCGACACATCTTCTGTCTAATAAAACAGATCTTCTAAAAAAAAAAAAGTGAAAGATTGAACAGCAATCTTTGAAAAACATCATCTAAAAATACTCTGTTAAAGCATAGATAATTTGTTGTGAAAGAAGCAAAAAAAATCTTTTTTTAACCTCTAATATTATATCACCTAATCTTACAAAAGGCTCTTTGAAAAAAAAATACTTAATTACCAATAACTTAAATACATAAATTATTACATCTCTCACAAAATTGAAATTTTGAATATGACTAAGAAAACAAACGTCTGAAGAATAAAACAGAAAACACATATGGGTAGAAAAAACTGGTCCAGACATTTCTACTTGGTCCAGCAACTGAATGTTAAAACTGCATGTCATTGCATTACAATCCACAGAAAGGACAAGTGTCTGACGTCCTGTATGAAGTGAAGCTTTGGCACGGACACACCAATTAGACGATGCGGTAAACACACATGCAGAGGAGGCCAGCCTTGCTCTCCAGCCTATTTATATTGTCTGTATGTTGGTGTGGTATCTGAGATATAGGGCTGTGTGGTGTGTGTGTGTGTTATCATGAGTGTTTGGGCTCAGTTCTTCTCACAGCATGGCAAAAATCAGTCAGCTGATCCAATACACATCTTTAGCCTTAACAGAACAGAATGCTCTCTGTCAAACCTGCTCCTCGCTCACAATGACGATTCCACCTCCCTAGTCATGATCACGATGGATTCTGGCCTGCTTGTTTCCTCCACAGACTCGCTGATGATCTCCAGAGATGTAGCAGAGGTACTGGTTACCGTTAGGGTTTTGGCTTCACACGGTCTCTTCGCATCTACAGCTCCATCAGGAGGCTTTGCAGAATCAACGGCGCCACAGCAGAGCTTTGGGGCACACTGTGTTCTACAGGAGAGCTCGCAGAGAGAAGTGCGAGACTCAGAGTTCACCGTTACGAATTCCGGTTGAATGGTGGTAGCGTGGATGCCCTCGTCGTGGAAAAAGTCCTTGATACGCTTGGCTACATCCATGTAGGATGTGGGGTCGTGGCATTTGATGTGCGCAGTGGCGATAATGCGACTGCCCGCCAGCTGCCAGATGTGCAGCTCGTGCACCGCCAACACACCCTCCAGTTCCCGCAGGCGAGCGTTGAGCTGATGCATGTCGATTTGCTTGGGCACGGTCTGTAGCAGGATAAGCGCAGACTCTTTCAACAACGGGTATGTGGTGTAGAGGAGGATGCAGACCATGATGATGCAGAGCGTGGGGTCAAGATAAAGCACCCAGCAGGGTCCTGCTATGTGCAATGTGGTGTTAGTTCCTGCACTAATGTTATTGAGTGAAT
Organism: Spinibarbus caldwelli; assembly: GCA_039654775.1. Lineage (NCBI taxonomy): Eukaryota > Metazoa > Chordata > Actinopteri > Cypriniformes > Cyprinidae > Spinibarbus > Spinibarbus caldwelli. The sequence continues at coordinate 7,493,125 of CM077241.1, read as the reverse complement.
GGTCTGCGCAATGTCGGCCCACACAAGGGTTCTCACAGCTTTGGCCCGGCACGCATGGTTTCCATACCACTAGGAAGATGATGGCGTTGATCACCACGATAACTGAGCCGAGAGCATCGCCCAGCACGTGCAGGAAAACACCCCGCATGTTGAGCTGGGACGCCGAGTCGTGTCCATTCTCGAGCTCTTCGTACGGAGCGCTGCCGTTAATCTGCAAATCCAGGCTGTTACTGTGACACATCTCTACGGAGAAGAAAGCAAGCAAGTATGAAAATTTAAGAAAATCTGCACATACAACAAAATAGCCATTTTGTAGATTTTATTTGAAATTAATCTGCAGTTATACTTTGCTCTGTTTAACTCGTAAAGACAGACTTTGGCAACACTTTAGTATAGGCACCAGTTCTCACTATTAACAAGTTGCTTATTAGCATGCCTATTAATAACACATTGGCTGTTTATTAGTAAGCACATATTCTTCATGAACATATTCCACAACCCTAATCCTACCCAATACCTAAACTTAACACTACCTTACTAACTATTAATAAGCAGCAAATTAGGAGTTTATTGAGGCAAAAGTCGTAGTTAATGGTTTGTTAATAGTGAGAATTGGACCTTAAAATAAAATGTGACCCAGACTTTTCCACGTTTGAGGAAATCTTGAACAAACTTGAGGAAATGTGGGCGTTCACACAAACAAATTTTACTGGTCAAACTGTGTTCCAGGAGTATTGAATAGTGTAAAAGCACTGGAATGTTTCACTATTTGTACAGCTCCTTTGTTTGTATTCACAGCATTTAATACAACAGTATGGGAGCAGTGTGAAGTGGAATGCGGTGTGGACTTACATGAATGTTTTTTCAGTTTTTGAACGAAATACAAATTTTCTCTAGCTCAAAGCGTGTTTCACACCAACTAGCAGGGAACAAGTGGAGAAATGGAGCTGGACCAGAGTGATTACAGAGCACTTTGAGCGGAGAGGGGGAACTATTGTTGCTTCAGTCACATACTCTGTTCCAGACTGGTTTGTGCTGATATTTAATAAAATCTGATATTGCTTGAAGTAATAGTCCATCTCACTCAATATTAACTTCTTGTTCGTTGAAGTGCTGTACAAAATCAATACAACATTTGTGATTGCGTTTACGTGCCGATATTTGGGAAAATGGCACTTTTGCTTGTGTGATATTGCCTAATGCCTATATCATACCTTATAAATATATGAAACAAAAATTCATACAGGGATATTTTCTGCTTTCATATCTTGATTTATTGGGACATTCTAACTTCTAAGAATTACAACGATTAAAACCTTATAGTTATTGCCCTTAGTGTGACAACCAATTTGATATTCTTCCAAATGCCTCACTAACAATGTACTGTCAAAATACACAGAAGCTTCGGACAATGTTCATTAATTAATAACAGTTCATTAATATAATATTTCTGCAGTGAGCTGATCATTCACTGAGGCCTGTGGGTGATGTAACCCATCTGTTCATCTCTCATGTGATATGACCCATCTGTTCATCTTTCATCTGGGCTGTCTTAAACAAGCAAGCAGACAAGGCCTTGGTTGAAATTCCTCCAGATAAGCAGAGTGACTCTTTCAGCTTGTATATGGAATAAACTGCTTTTCTTGAAGGAACCTATCTGGTTACAATTCTGCTTATCTGATAAAAACAGATAAAAGCATGGAAAGAAAGTGTTTGCACATGATCTTCACTGGTAATGAGCTGGACTCCCATCCCATTGTTGTGATTCCATGAAAACAACATACATTTATCACAAAAACAGATTAATCAAACAAATAGTGTGTGATAATGGACAGACAAGCAGCAGACGGAAAACCTCTAAGTATCACGCCGTGACACACCAAGTCACTGGTCAGCTGGTATCGCCCAATGGTGGGCTGTTGTTGAGCATCCGTGGGCACAGTTTTTGCGGTGAAATCCTCACCATTTGCACTAGTCAGATGCCGTCTGTGGCTTTTCGGCTGATGGAGCATGTTGAATTGGTACTGGTAAGAGAGATCACTCTGAATGGTTGTTGCAAATGCATAGCGTACCAGTGCACAAGGAAGACAGAAGTAGGGTTTGGAATCGAAAATCAATTCCAATTCCAGAATCGGATATTTAAAGTCAGGAATCTGATACTTTTTGTAAAATTAAAATTTCAATTCCACCTATCAATTCCTGTGTGCGCATCTTTTTTTATAGGGGGGAAAAAGGGGCTGTTAAAAATGTGTGTTTGAATCATTCATTCAAGAGATTCATTCAAAAACACTGATTCATCCAGTAATGAAACAAGTAAATCTTGAGCGAGTCATTGAATCAGCCATTCATAAATTCCATGAGATTTTTAGTTGTCTAATATTTTTTCTTCAGAATTGTGAGAGAATTGCAACCTCCATTAAAAAAAAAAAAAAAAAGTCTCAATCCAAAATCACACAGCTCTATTTTTCACACAAACAGCTCTTAATCGAGTCCAGTTTTTATGTAGCTGGCTGATATTTGTTCATGGTATTCAGCAGCAATTAAATATTTTTCAAAAAGAGAGACAGAATAAATATGTTTGAGATCTAAATGTTTGACTTCATTTTTTTTTAACCACATTGGAATTGAAACTGGGAATCAATAAGAATTGGAATTGATAAGCAGAATCGGAATTAATTCAAATGATACCCAACCCTAGACAGAAGTGACCTTTTCTGATTATTTATCCTTATTTTCTACCTCCTGTTCTTTTTTTCTTCTTCTACAAGAACAAGACCAAGGGCTGATAATGCCAGTTCCATTTGCGTCTTATTAGACATATTTGAATAAAAAAAACAAATCCATATGCAGCAAGCGAGAAAAGAGTGAAAATCGTAGCTAGCACTGCTTATGGTTTACGGTTTATAGATCAGCAGTTACTTCTGATGCAGACGGGACGGCAACACAGTCAGCTATCGTCGCTACTAGTTCTTCTCACAGCCTTAAAAAACTGAACCGTTAACTGACCACCTACATGGCTTAGACTGAAGGCTATTTTTGACAGTCCCTAAACAAAGTCCAGAACTGTCACCAGAGCTATGACCAGCGATCATGTCCAACAGCATTGTAACCCCAAATTCATACACAGTCTAAAGTACCTAGCTACCAATCTATAAAAAAAAAATGACAGTGGTTGGTTAATACAAAGTTACCACAAATCGACTGCAGTAATAATGGCTGTTAAATTAAAACCAGTTTAATTTAGTAAAGGTCAACCCTGCTTAAAAAAAAAAAAGAAAAAAAAAAAAAAAAAAAAAAGCCAAAACCAGCCTAAGTTGGCTGCCTAGTTTTTGCTGGTTCTTTAGCTGGTTAGGCTGGGAGACCAGTTAACCAACCAGCTAAACCCAGCTGCAATTCAAGCTTGACCAGCTTAAATCTGCCAACCAGTATATGTTGGTTTTAGCTTTTATCAGCAGGGAAACCACTTAAACAATTGTGCATTAAGGCATTTTCTTAAAAGGCATAGTTTAAAAGCATCTATTAAATGACTAAATGTAAATGTATCCAAAAATGTTAATTCTGTCATCATTCACTCACCCTAATGTCATTCCAAACCTGTTTGCCTTTCTTCTGTGGAGTACATGCAAAGACAATTTTTAGAAGCTTGTTGGTCACTATACAGCTTCGCTTACTACTAACTTCCACTGTATGGATAAAAAAAGCCAAATTCTTCCTTTCTTCTTCTACAAGTCCAGTATCAAAAGATGACAATGCCAGTGCCATTTGCACATTATCAGACATATTTTATCATCTATTTATTAAAAAAATAAATAAAAAAAGGAGGAGAGCGAGAAATATTGTGAAGATGGCAGTGCTACAATTTTGGTAACTTAGATATATTCTGAAAATGGTTCATTACCAAACAGTTTTGGTACTACAGACGTATACTCCAATGGATAAAAACCCACCGAGACATTTCTCAAAATATCTTTTTACTTTCCACGGAACAAAGCTATACTTGTATGAAACATCATGAGGGTGAGTAAATGATGACATAATTCATTTTGGGGTGAACAATCGCTTCAATTTAACGAGTTTGTTGCATAATAACAAACATGCCCGACGAGAAACAAAAGCCCAGAGGAAAGTTTTGCACACGTTTCGCCCGTACATCATCTTACTTTAATCTGATTAATACATACTTCGTTTGTTCTGTATCATTAAGCATATCTATCTAGTGTTCTACATAGATTGTGAATAAATTTAATGACAACAAACCAGATTTACCAGCTCTGCTCCTGTCCGGATTAACGCCATTAGGGCTGTTGTTCTGATTCCCGACCAGATTATTGGTCTCCTCGCCCGCGGACCGACTATCCTCCAGCGTCTCGCACCGGCGCACCTTCCCGTTCTTGTGTTTTTTGTGTCCCCCGTGGCTGTGGCCGTGTCCCCCGTGCGAATGGCCGTGTCCACCGCCTCCAGCGTGACCGTGAAAGAGACAGAGGCCGAACAGGTTGACCAGCAGCCCCGCAGCCCCCACCCCAATCACCACCTCGGGCTTGTCGATCTCATGCGGCTCCGTGAAGCGCTCGATGGCCTCCAGGATGATGGTGAAGCAGAGCGCGGTGAGGAACACGGCGTTGACCAGCGCGCCCATCACCTCGGCCCGGATCCAGCCGAACGTGTTCTTGTTGGTGGACTGGGTCTGCTCCGCGAAACGCACCGCCACCAGAGCCACGACCAGCGCGATCACGTCCGACAGCATGTGAAAGGAGTCCGACAGCATCGCCAAAGAAGACGTGATCCGGCTCACCACCACCTCCACGATGAAGAAGCCGAAGGTGAGCGACAGCATGCACAGAAGTCGGACCCGGTTCGGCGCGCAGGCCATGATTCCACCGCGAGCGGAGCACGAAACAAAGCTGTAAATGAACACGATACCCCTTCGGGTTAATATCCCATCACTGAACTCGTTAGGACCGGCAGACAGAACGCGAGGCTTTGATCCGTGTGAAATGAGCGCTGGGACCGGAGATCGGTCCGGTTATAGCGACCGTCTTCTGTCTCGCGTCTGCAGACGGCTGAAACTTTGCACCCGGCGAACTTTCCACACGGAACACGCTCTGCGTCCGGCCACGCCCACACTCGCCTGCGATTGGCTGAAAGCTTGGGATCGAGGAACATTGAACTCGTTCCAGGAAAAGCGAAGAACTAGATTACTAAATTCAGACTATCCCTTAAACCGTGAGAGTCGGTCCTTGCACACTGAGTATGCGTTTTTTATTTTATTTTTTCGTATTCCTTATCCTTTTCTATCGAAATGCTCGCTACGGATGCCAAAACGCAGAAAATCAAACCTGATCCGATTTTTTATATATATTTTTTTATGATGGAGGATAGTTTCAGAGGCAGTGTGTATTCTTTAACGTGTGAAAATTTTGGACTCCATGTACAAGGACCTTACACTGTTATGGAGCCCAAAAACATAAATTCTTTTCAGTTTTAATGAATAAAAAAAAAGCCTGATAGTATTATCAACCCTTTATTCTAATAAAAACGGCAAATCCAAATAAAACATTAATCCCAGTAATAAAACACCTATAAAATGACAAGAATACAACACATTATCTTTGACAAAATAATCCAGTGTAATGCCCACAAATGTGTTGTTCCACTGTACTGTACAAATGCTGCAGCAAATAAATAAAAGCAAAAATCTTATTTCCTAATGTACACAACTTTAAAAAAAAAAAAAAAAAAAAAAAAAAAAAAAAAAACACAAGAACATGACTTGATCAGACTAATGCATCACTTTCAGTAGTACATTGTGGTTCATGGTTAGCGGATGCCCTGCATTTCTCTGGGCTTTGATGAATACATCTTTTCCTCTTCACCAAGAGCCTGGATCCTCATGTTAGCCCACTGGTGTCTCTCTATAAGACAATGTTCTTGAGGTTTAGCGATCAGTCTGTTTTCAGGTTTGCCATTTTCCTTGCCGTCTCCTGCAAAGTGAACCCGCTTCTTTCCTGGAGAGATGTTCTCTTCGTTCTCTGTCAAAACACAAAATGTCGTCATTCTCATGTTTTAAAGGTAAAAAATAAATTTAATAAGTATTTTCTTCATTATAAGATCTGTAACCCGAATAATGTTGGCTAAACATTATGCATGCTTTCCTCCTCAGCCTTCGCAAGTACTGTTTGGTAGTCTCATACATACAATAGTCAAAAGTAAAAATTAATGTAAAATATCACAATTTAAAATATTTTATTCTTGTGATGGCAAAGCTGAATTTTAAGCATCATTACTTCAGTCTTCAGTGTCACATGATCCTTCAGAAATCATTCCAATATTTTGATTTGCAGCTCAAGAAACATTTCTTACTATTATCAATGTTGAAAAAGTTTTTGTTGCTATATATTTTGGTGGAATTCAAAAGATTTTCGGTGAGATTTAATATCCATTTTAATATTAATTCGTAGTTAACAAAAATACAAAGAAGCAAAAATGGTTTTCAACATTGACCATTATAAATAACAGCACAATACTAATAATTGATAATATAACTGAGCACCAGGGGGCGTATTACAAAATCCTAACTTTAAAATCTTATCTTATCTGTTTGGTAACCATGGTAATTTCAGTTAGGACCACATTTAGGACAAAAGCTATTACAGAACAGCATTTCCTAAGTGCGTTATCTTATCTTAACTACAGATAGGAGAAGATGGTATTACAGAAACCTCCTAACTTGACAAAAAAATCCTAAAAACTGTCTTAACTTTAGGACAACCCCACAGCTTCAAAATTGAAGAACTTGCGCTGTCCAGAAATGGTATTATATTTATTAATAATTGAAACTGAAGAACGGAGATGTTTAATGGTAGAAAGACACATTTTCAGCAACTCTTGCCCACTCGATACCACACTCGCCTGCGATTGGCTGAAAGCTTGGGATCGAGGAACATTGAACTCGTTCCAGGAAAAGCGAAGAACTAGATTACTAAATTCAGACTATCCCTTAAACCGTGAGAGTCGGTCCTTGCACACTGAGTATGCGTTTTTTATTTTATTTTTTCGTATTCCTTATCCTTTTCTATCGAAATGCTCGCTACGGATGCCAAAACGCAGAAAATCAAACCTGATCCGATTTTTTATATATATTTTTTTATGATGGAGGATAGTTTCAGAGGCAGTGTGTATTCTTTAACGTGTGAAAATTTTGGACTCCATGTACAAGGACCTTACACTGTTATGGAGCCCAAAAACATAAATTCTTTTCAGTTTTAATGAATAAAAAAAAAGCCTGATAGTATTATCAACCCTTTATTCTAATAAAAACGGCAAATCCAAATAAAACATTAATCCCAGTAATAAAACACCTATAAAATGACAAGAATACAACACATTATCTTTGACAAAATAATCCAGTGTAATGCCCACAAATGTGTTGTTCCACTGTACTGTACAAATGCTGCAGCAAATAAATAAAAGCAAAAATCTTATTTCCTAATGTACACAACTTTAAAAAAAAAAAAAAACGGAAAACTTTTGAACGGTAGTGTATATAAACAAATACCAGGCACTTAACATTGAGCATTAACAAAGCACTAAAAGAAGATAAAAGAAAACAATATACGGTCACTCATCTATATAGCATTAAATGGTTTTATACCCGTGTCACTGGTACTGAGTAGAGACAGCGCCCTCTGCTGCTGGATCAAATTATACGCCTTCAACAAGCTCTCAGCTCTGTCAGAGAACAATTACAACACATAATCAACACTACATACCACATATGAACAAGTGTTCAGTGGCTATAGCTAGTTATGCAGCACACTACTAATGTTAGCTACTAATATTTAATGCATTTAAATGACCATTTCAGCAAAGGTGGCTGTATATTTACCTGGCCAGCTTTTCATTTGATTGCTGTTCTCGGACACACAGCTCCTGTTCCCTTTCTGGAAAAAAGTAAAAGGTCAAACGCACTATAAGCTCACTGAATGAAATGGCTTGCAAATAAGCAGTACTGAAAGAGTCAGTTCACCTAAAAATGAAAAATCTGGCACTTTACTCTGTCATGCCATTCTAAACCCAAAAGACTTTCGTTTCACTTAAGACAAATGAAGATATTTTTAATGAAACCTGGAGAGATTTCTGGTCCACTGAAAGCTCATGCAACCCATACATTGGTGAAAGACACCGTAAAAGTAAACCATTTGAATATAGTTGTTTAATCACAGTCTTCTGAAGAGACACCATCACTTTATATGATGAACAGAATTAATTAATACTGATAAAATAATGTATAGCCTGAATGCACTGTATGTCGCTTTGGATAAAAGTGTCTGCTAAATGCATAAATGTAATTTAGACTTTTCATAAATATTCATCAATGCACATACATAGAAGTTAGAACACATCAAATATGATAAACGGAAGCTCAACTGTATTTGCTTGACGCAAGAACCAATGAGGTTTGTTTTTGGATGTCAAGAAAGCATGGTTATGCTTACGTTTCGAAGATTAACAAAAGCATTATGGGTTTAGAATGATGGCAACTGATGTTTTTTATTGAGTTTTTGATTGAAATGATCCTTATTTTATTTTTGTAAAACCCTGTTTCCATCAGGAGTTAAGCATCTCAGTGTGTCCAATTGTTATTGGATCACCTGAGACAGATATTAGTTCCAGACGTAAAGAGGCCTAAAAAAATAGGGTAGACTTACGCTCTAGTCTCTGCTCTCGCTCTCTGAAGGCCTGCTCACGCTCACGTAGAATCTGCTCCTTTAGCCGCAGCTCTGCTAGAAGCGACGGCTCTGGATGTTTGGGCTGCTCTATGTCTACTGATCTGTGCCGCTGCTTCTCCTGAAGTGTCTTCTGCTCCTGGGCTAAATAGCCCGAGATCAAGCTGTTCTGCAGAATGGACTCCACCGAGGGCCTCAGATAGTCCTAACAAAACAGCCAACCAGAATGTGACAAAACAGCATATGCGAAGTGAATGGAAAAACCTAACTGAGATTTTGAAACTCTAACAATAATACAGGGCTATTCACACAGGATATGTTTGTGTGTATAAAATCAAGATAAGCAGGGCAGTCTAACAAGGTCTAGAGATATATTTTATTTTATTTTTACTTGAGCACCACATTTGTCCAGCACATTTTATATCAAATATCATGGAATGCAATGCAATGCAAAAAAAAAACAAAAAAACTTTTTTTTGCCAGTACTGCTCAGGACTTTGGCCTCCTAAGTTCTATTTAAAATAAACAAATTCATGGTCCTCCTGCCAAAAATTAATTTACCTTTAAGTTGAGCATTTTTGAAAGAAGTGTGTTCAGATCATCAGAGTATCTGTATGGGATTCTTCTGAACTTCCCTTCTCTGATTTTTCCAGCCAGTTCTGTTTGGTTGTATGCTGTAAATGGGGGACTTGGGGCGGAAAAAAATAAAAAAAATAAAAAAATTAATATTGACTCAGGATTGAATATGATTATAACTAAGTTTCAAGATTCACAATTTTGTGTAACCACACATGTAACTGAGATCAGTGTAATCATAGTAAAAATATAAGAACAATAACACATGTATACTTACGATAAAGCACATAGTTCATAGAGTAAACATCCCAAAGACCATATGTCTGATTTTTCATTGTAGGACATGCGATTAATCTGTTCCTGTGAATACAGAAGGAAGAAAATATGAAGGAAGAAGAAGAAAAAAAACCAAAAAACACACAAAACATAAAAAAACTTAGACATATCATGATGAATCTGTGGCACAAATAATTACTTTACAATTACTTTTTTTGTTCAGAAAGGTTGGACTCACTCCAGTCCCTTAGGAGTGTTCTTGAGGAGGTCAAAAAGCACAATATGCCATCAGTGTGTATAATAACATCTGACTGTAAAAATGCACTTAAGGTATAGTTTACCCAAAAACTGAAACTCATTCAGTCACCAAAATTAAAACTCAGTATTCACCCTTATGAGTCACTTTCTTCTGTGGTACATAAAAGATGGAAGTCAAATGGTAATTAAAACTGTTTGTGTTTGGTTACCAATATTCATTAAAATATCTTTTGTGTTCTGGAGACGAAACTCAGTCATATACTGTAAAAACGGATTTTTCTAATTTAAAGATGAACGGACTACGTGAAGTACTATTTCAGTCTTTTTACTTCATTTCATGTTTAATTCAGTGTTACTTGCCACAAAAAAAAAATAATAATAAAAAAATAAAACCTCAGTGTAGAGGTTTGGAATGTCATTTAATAGTAAATTAATCTTCAATTTTGGGTAACTATTGCTTTAAGTGTCCTGCACTTGAACCCCATTTTCCCTATTCATAAAATTCCAATGATTTTTGTTTATTATTTTTTAACTGGAAATTATTAGAGTTTAATTTGAATTTTCATAATAATTTTCCATCTTTTCTCTTGCACATTTAAATGAAAGATGAAAGAACACTTACCGGCGACATGTAATATGGAGTTCCAACAAATGTTTTAGCAAAGCTTGTATCATGGTTCAGTATCCGAGCTAAACCAAAATCGCCAATCTTTACATTCTGGTTGACATCCAAAAAGATATTTGCGGGTTTCAGGTCACGGTGCAGAACTGTACTGCTGCCGTTACTTCTCCCATGGCACTCTTTTAAAGCCAGGGACAGCTGTGCCATCACACGCAGGATGAAATCTTCTTCCAGGTATCGTCTGCAAAGACAACGTAAAAGAAACAAATATTGCAGTATTGCAGGAGAACGGCTTAAACAACAAAATAACAGTAGCAGGGTTTCTGCAGGTACATTTAAGACTTCAAGACTACGTAAAGAAAATGTAAGGAATAAAGTGATTGGAACACAGTATGTCAATATGTATTTTCAAACTTGTAGTGTTGCTAATACATCTTCATTACTTTTTAATTTATTTAACAAAAACTAGCTTGAGGCTTGAATAGCTCTGCTCCCAACTTCTATGGAAATAACTTTTACAGTACCTTCTGATCACACTGCAAAAAAAGTGATATTCTTCTTGAGTATATGTCTTGTTTTCCTCAGTTTATATCTTGTCATGGCAAATGTCTAAAGATTCTTAAATCCATGTACATTTACTTGAGAAGAGAAATGGCATAGGTCTTGTTTTCCGTGAAATTGATCAAAATTAAGTGAGTTTATGAAAAGAAAAAAAAATATCTGGACTTAAAACATCTTAAAACTAGTTTTCATTTTCCATGCAGATATTTGTTCTTATTTTAAACAAACTCACTTTCGTTCAGTTTCTCAAAACACATTTCATTTTGCACCTCAAATAAATGTATCTTGATTTAGGAATGTTTATATTTGTATTAGGAAGATATGAAATTTGAGCAACATGCCACATTTAATGACTTTAAGACTTTTTCAAGGCCTTTATTTGCGAAAGGGCGAGTTTAGACTTTTAAGACCTGTAGAGATCCTGAAAAGCTTATGTTTTTTACCTGTCTTTGATGCATCTGTCGATGAGGCTGGCGAGATCCCCACCCTCACAGTACTCCATCACTATATATAATGTTGTGTTCGTCCTATCTATAATTCTGTCGTAGTATCGGACGATATTTGGGTGTTTCAGCTCACGGAGCAAATTGACCTCTGACACCAGCATCTGTTTCTCTGCCTCAGCCATGGTGCCATAATCCAGCATCTTCCAAACCAGAATCTAAAGAGATCAGATGACATGATACAAATTAACCAGCTGGAGGAGACACTAATAACTACAATATGATAATTCACACTACCATAAATCATTTAAACTTCATGCAATGATGTAATTTTATTGCACTAGATCACTAGTTACACTTTGAACTAGTAAAATGAACTGATGTTTTGTAATCTAATAAGGGCATTTGAAAAAAGTGTTACTTAAATCATTTTTGACTTATGTTTCTAATATAAAAGTACGTTATATTACAACAACACCACACTGTTGAATGTAAACGGAGTTCAATCTGTATTTTACTGACCTTTCCATCTGATTTCCTCCTGATTTTCTGGCATTTCCCATAAGATCCACATCCTATGGTGAGCTTCACCTCATAGTCTTCAGTTCTGGACGGCATCATGCATACAGACTTCAGACTAACAACACAACACAGCTCGATTATTAATCATGTACACACTGTACCAAACACAACAGGACTCATTCAATCAGTTCACTTACCGTAATTCATTCACTTCTGGTCCTTTGTGCCTTACTTCCACTGTCTTGTATGTGTTTTAATTTTAAAAACGTTACAGAAAAAAAAACTTGTGTTGTGTTGAGAAACAAACACTTGTGTTGTGTTGAGAAACAAACACGAAAAACAAGCATGTCGATTTTCAAACGTGCGCACAAACGCTGAATTCTGATTGGCTGGCGTTGGGCGTTGGCTGTGATCTCATTGGTCCGTACAAGGACACAGCGTGCACGTTGCCAAGCGCTGAAGAACCGCGAGAACGCGCGGGAGGGTGTTTCTTAAAGGGACAGCGGCAGCAAAGCGTATAAAGAGCGAACACTGAGCGGTTCTGAAGTTTTGAAGAAAAACATGGCTTTAAAATCATTACTTAGCATTTCTCCCAACTTATTTATTTATTGGACACGTTTCTTGTAATGAATCACCTAAAAATTTCCCCTATTTCCACTAGAAGGCTTTGGATAGCCAGAAAGACTTATGAGAACTTAATTTCATTGGAATAGATGTATTTTTAGAGCTATATCGGGTGGGTGTTTATGAGCATCTGTGTGCTTCAAATGTTGTTATAAATGCCACATAAGTGAAAGGACAGTATGGGCACCTGGGATTTTTAATTGCATCTTTTTTTTTGCTCCATGACATGACCCCTCAAAACTTCATCTTTTGTCTTTAGAAATGAGCTATTATTTTCTTCTCACCTATTTAAAAGCATCTTGCTATAAACTATTTAAATAGGCATTAATGCAATCATTCAAAAACCACAGCACATTAAGAGACTGATCTGATTTGTTAGTGGCTTTGTAGAAACAATAAAGCACTGATAAAATCACTGTAGTCAGTCAGGATGTTAGTATTGGTGGCCACTTTCAAATGTTCAGAAGTATGTCTACAGATCTGATACCTTACTATTAATTTCTGAGGGCTTCCAAGAACACCATTTCCAGCAAGGAAGAAAAGGACAACATACTTCACCCCCTTAAAGTGGGAAATCTCTCACCATCATTCTTTTACTTTATTGTGTTATCTTAAGTTTGCAGTAAGTTTTATATTTCTACATGTTCAAGATTACTGCTACCTCCAAAAACCTACAGTAGTTTACAGTTAAGATTTACCGAAGATTTATTGTACTGAACATAAGTAACCAAAGCAGCTGGCACTTTCACTGAACAGGGTACAAAATAGGGCTTAAATCTCTTTAAAAGCTATAATTTTATGTTGGTTTGTTTTTGTTTTGTTTTTCACAACTGTACTAAAATGAAGCGTGAAAATGGGTTTATACCTCGGGAGGTAAACTAGGTGTTGTTTCAGTTCATATAAATTTTGCAAGTCTGTTACAAGCTTTGAGGAATGACTGAGAATGAGCGCTAAAACGCTTATTTTCTAGGCATACACATTAAATAAGCAGAAACTGAATTAAAAAAAAGTTAATTCTTGGGTTAAAAATAAAAATAAGATCATTTACTGGTCTTGCCATCATTCTGTAGATATATATATATATTTAACTCAATACAGACTGTAATTGATATTCCATTTTAATTTGCTTCACTGCTAATGTGTTTGGTGAACTAGCTTCATTCTATATAAACATCAGATAATTCAAATCTAACATTTAATACTTCTCTCAACAGATGGGATTTGTGCTTTTATTGCTGAAGCAATGGAACTGATTTGTACCCTATTCACAGAAAGGACCAGCTCTGGCTGTTCTTCTGAACATAAAGTGCAATATACACAGGCAGCTGAGGCATACGTTTAAATATCAAAATTGATCTAATGCATGAGTTTTACCGTGAATGACTCATTGGTGCATGTTATTCCAAAGAACAAACACTGCAATTCACATCGACTTTAAAAGCTTGATCAGAATGATTCAGAGATGAACAAATGCAACTCTGCCGAATGCTTCAGATCAATAACACTCAGAGAAGAGCCTGTGGGTCACTGCTGCGCATGATTTTTATTCCAGCACAATTAATTTGTTTGTTGTAAAATGGCTGGGTAGCTAAGAAGAGAAACAGGAGTACAAAATGAAAATTATGGACCATTCTATTGTAATTTGGTTAAATTGCTAATATATAGATATATCTGACACTTTTTTAAAAACATAAAACCATACTTAGGAAAACAATGTTATGTCTCAATCTGACAGACAGCGAGAACGAGACGAGGAACCCGGCGTCCGAGATCCTCGCGGTAGAGTTCACGGTGACGTAGCCTGCCCTCAATGCAATCCGCATCTAACTTGGCTTTAGTCTTCTGGCATCATTCACATTTCAGTCTGGCAGGCTATAGAAACAGAGTTCACTTTCACAGATGACATGGCTTCGGTTAAGGGGGGGAATGACAATTACGGTGCAATGTTTTCACCTACAAATGTCTAATTTGTACATCATCTAAGCATTGTTTCTTTAGAACGCCACAACATGGGCAGTTATTTGTACATTATTGCTGGACCTCGCCCATATTCCCTTCCGACACGAGGAGAACACGTAGACGGACTCGAGCACGGCATTCTCCCCACCAACACACACACAAACAGATCCAATTTCACACATGAAAAACGCAATTTTGTCTCGAGGAGAACGTTTCCATTTTCCTCAAGATAGTCTAAAGCTAGTCTAAAATCTTTTGCGCCTCAGCACAAAATTGAATCTACGCCTCTGATCCCTTCCGCGTGGCAGCAGTTTTAAGACGGTTTCTTTTGATGAACAGAAATGCGCCCACGCAATCGCCGCAGAAGACAGCAAATGGCAGACGAGGTGACGCTCAGATACTGAGAGCAACGTAAGCACCTGCCGGGACAGAAGCTCCTTACTGCTTCTTCTCCGTCTTCCTTGAACATTCATGATATTTCAGAAGTTAAAACGCCGAGAGCGACCGCAGCTCGGACTCCTTTCTGTACAAGATTAACCACAGAATGCGGAAAAAGAAAGTAAAATCTCAACTATTAAACAGATATTTGCCAACACTCTGATATAACATGAAGCTACCAGACATGTGCATCTAAAAAATAGAAAAAAGCAACGGGCAGTCGCACACAATCACACAGGCAGGTTATGCTGTCACATTTACAGAAATGAGACCAGTTTGAGACTCAAAAATCAACAAATTAAAATCTTTTCAGGACAATGAACGAACACAAAAAAGTTCAGTCAGTAGAATGTCCGCCCCCTTTCGACCCTAAGATAAGCATATGGCTTAATATTTGTAAAACTTTGGAGGTGAGGGGTGTTTGTCCTATCCAATCTGTCGTGTGGCAGTCGTCTTGGATGTGTCTGTATGGCGCTGATTGTATAAAGTTCTCCAGAGGACGCCGTCTTGTTTTAAAACAAGAACCATGTTCGTCTTGGAATGTCCCCCCTCTCCCCACACGTCATCAAAACCGAATCCCCCTTCAGTCAGTGTAAACATCACGATAGTTCTACCGTCTCTCAATACTGACAATACACACAGAAAACAGCATCCAGTCAACACGAGACGAAATGGCCACGAGGAAGAAATGACATGAGGGCAGCACACACCGAGGGTCTTCCGTTGGGGGGCGACAAGGATTCATAGTGCAATGAAGGCCAGAGGAGGTTCTTCCAAAGAGGACAGCAGTCTCTGAAAAAAACTTCAGTCATCCTGTTTGGGAGTTTGCGATAAAAAGGGGGGGAAAGCTCACATGGCAGAACATGAGAGAAATAAGAGGATGTGACAGATCTATCTCTGGCTTATTCCTGAGCCTAATTTTGATTGTAAGTAAAAACAAAGTAAAACAACAAAAAAAGAAAGGTGTGTCCACATGTGCATGAGTAAACATTTAGATGTGCATAATCTTCTCTCTGCATGTAAGCGCGCATGTGTAAACACGTTGAACTGGTTCTACGCAAATCTAAAGGATAAACGCATGTCTGCACGGGTAGCTGGGATCGGGTGGATGTGTCTGTCTGACGTAAGGATGGGGACCGGGATTGGATACAGCAACTGGAGTCATCCTGCGGGGTACATTCAACCATCCGGCAGGAGAATGGCAATCGGGGCTCTTGGTCTCTGGCGTTCCCTCCTCCATCCTGCGCGTTACGATCTCCTCAGAGCGGTCAGAAGAACCAGCAGTAGATGTGACGTAGAATGCTGTACCACATGTAGCCTGAGGCGAAGGCGAACGTTTGGACGAAAAACAGCCAAACGTTGTCAAGGGTCATGTTTCGGGAGACCAACTCCTTTTGGCCGTCTAGTGGAGGGAATGTTCCTGCGAGACGAAGGAAACATGGAGAGAACTTGTCAATAAAAGTTTGGTTTTAGTTGGAGGATGAATATTTACAATCTGTAGAAACTCAATTCGATCATTATCAAATTACCTGTCTTGTAGAAGTGAGCCAGAAGTTTCTCCTTTTCCACAAATCGCTGATATAGCCAATCTGTCAGTGCTTCTGATTCTGCTGGGATGTCCTTTATAGGGTATGTCCTAAAAATATCACAAATTAGAATTTGTTATACAAAGACACATTCAAAAGCAAAATGATAAAACTGAGCATTTAGGTCAATAGTGACCACTGGTCAATACAGCATTCTAGAAACTTAAGTAATACATTAGTTTCCATGATAAATAATAATCATATTAACCTTATCACATTTACAAAACTTAAATGATAGTAAAATATTATATTAAACGTAGTAGTAGTTGTAGTAGTAATACTACTACTGAAAAAATAATATTGTTGCTTTAGAGTTTATTACAATACTACATTACAATTATTATTATTAATAATAAATGCAATCTTAATGTAGTATGAGAATACAATTTAGACTGCATTATAATGTATTTACACAAATATTACTACTTTACATGTAGACTGTAGTAATATAGATTGCATTATAATAGTAGATTAATTTGCAATTATTGATTTATATAAACATTATATATATATATATATATATATATATATATATATA